>CP142451.1:114175000-114862500 GCA_038049695.1 Cinnamomum chago
TCTTCTTTTCTTTGATGCTTACGATTCCTTTCACCAAAAACAAAGTACTGCCACAAAAAACAAAAATGCATGCAAAACGAGATTATTCTTTTGTCTGCTCATGGTCAATTGAATTAAAAGAAAAGAGAATACAGCTGTTTACGGTGTCTCCCATCCATCTGATTCTGGGCAATGAAGGGCACCTAATTTCACTATCATTCATTTGTATTAAGCCATATACCAAAAGCTTAAGTTTATAGTTGGAAGTTTTATACCTCATGTGCATGTCCAACAGATTTTATAGATGAATTTATTACGTGGGTTATAGAAGAACACCAAGATCGAAATCCGCTCTGATACTACTGTGTAATAAACCATATACCAATTCAAAAACTTAAGCTAATAGATGGAAGGCCCGTGCAAGTATATTAAGATACGTCCACACACTATTACTTTGGCGACGTGGGATGTGGGATTTCCCGACACTATTCAGCTTATTTTCATAGATGAGTTGGATAGAATACATATACATATTACTTTGAACAAATAGCATATGCATGAAATAGAAGAAAAAAGATACAAAGAAATATAAACATACCTATAAAATCAACTATTAGACGTCCATCGGAGTATCTTCCGGCGGGATGGTGAAAAAATGTCTCTCCATTGGGTGGAAAAGCTGGCCCGAAAGTTGCCGAGAAACCGCCGGTATCGGAGTTCGAGTCGCCAAAATTGAAAACAGCAGGAAAGTCACATTGTTTCAAAGCTGATATGGATGGGATGATTAGAGCAGCTAAGAAAATTGTACAAGAGAGTTTTGATATTAGTTTGAGCTGATTATGATCCATAAGTGGGAGAAACTGGTAAAAAGAGAAGGGTTATGGTATGGGATGCTGAGAGAGGAAGACAGCTTTATAGAGAAGAAGGGGAAATGAGAGGGTAAATAGAGACAAGGAGAAAGAAATCTTAACTGGAAGGGATAATATAAAAGTTTTCAGACCGAGGTTTACATAGGATTTTTCTCTCAAAGGCTGGCCCTAGAAATCTATCAGTAGGCCCATGTATAGAATACAAACCAGTCAAAACCGCTGTCTCCCACTTTATCAGTTCAGCTCGAATTTCAATACAAAATTTGATTACAGTTCGATCCATGGTCACTTTGATCATACGTAATAAGCTTGATGAGGGTAAAAAATCCTAAATTGGTTCTAGCTGGTTTGCAAGGGTAAAATTTTATTGATTTGATCCAAGTTTAATACAACTTTCTCTTGTTAACAAAGCAGATAATCTTGAGAACGACTCTTTACCCTCGTTGCCTAGGGTTTGAAACTTGGATATGCCATTTATTTCTGCGTGTTCGGGCTTCCTTTCCATTTGCGAGGGCTTTATTCCCAAGTATGCGGGCTCCTTTTCCACTTGAGTGTGTTGTCTTTCTATATGTGTACGCGCTCTAAATTGGGTCCCAATCCCCTTGGCTGGGTTAAATTTTTTTTAGAAAATTAGAGTTCCTTTTCTAGACTAGGTTCATTTAATACCATCGTTGATGTACATTTCAGAAGTCCAAAAAACCAATGCAAAGTTGAGTAATTTTAGATAGTTGGAAGCTAGGAGGCCTCCTTGTATGGTCGAACCCAAGCATGTGACTATAAGACTAAAGCCACTAAGGGGAATCAAGTTCTCATAGCTTTGATATCTCTCTCTCTAAAATCGTCATGTTGGATTGTTTTGACATGATGTGATATCTTGTCTTTTGGTATTTGTAAATGTGATGTCTTTTCACAGGTACTTCAAAATTCTAGCCACCTGAAAAGGTCTCAAATGACCTTTGAGAATTCAAGAATTCCAATCCCTTTATTTTTTGGTGGAATTTTTGGATGTTCAAGTATAATGGAGCATTCAGGAACTCCACATTATTTGAGAATTTCAAAATTCCTCAAACTTAATTTCCATAAATTCCAATAAAGAAACATATCATAAAAGGGCTTGTTTGTTTGAAAGAATTGTGAGAATTCTTGTTTGGGAGAATCCCGAGAATTCCAAATGCTGCCCCCCAAAGTAGGATTTCCAATGCTTAACCTCCTTCTAGCATTTGGAATGCTGGAATTCTTGAAATTCATAAAACTAAAAGTGTATTTTCATATTAGTCGGTAATTTGAATTTAGAATGCTCAAGAGACAAGATGTCACATTATGACATAAATCCCCACAAGCCCAATTTCTTGTCAGAAATGCCCCGAACCAAACAGACTCTAAGAGTGCCTTTTCATTTGATATGGAATTTTGAATTCTTGTCTCAAACAGAATATTTGGAATGTCCAGAGACAAGATGTCACACTATGTCAAGAATTCTCAACAAGCCCAATTCCTTGTCATAAATGCCTTTAACTAAAGAAGCCCAAGAGGATGGCTTTATATAGGCCTCCGGTCCTGTGTAATGGGAGCTGATCTCTGCTGAACTGTCAAATGATTTTGTCCGGCATTAGATGACCCTTCGTATTGGAGCATGGATTTAAAAACCGGCCGATACCGAACCAATATCTCACTGAGATATCGGTATCGGTTTTTTTCTTCAATATCTCGGTCCATCTCGGCCGAGATGAAGTTCATAGCGGATTTTTCAATATCTCGGCCGATATTTTCAAAATATCGGCCGAGATATGTTGAAAAGGGTGAGAATCCTAATTTTTTTATTTTTTCCCCCCATCTTCATCTTCTTCTCCTCTCTTCTCAACTCCTTACTAGCCATAGCAGCAACCACCATCCCTCTTGCATATTTTCAAATCTCACTTCTAGTTTTTGAAGAAAAATTATCTAAGGTAAGAGAAAAATCAACTTAAAGCATTTTATTATGGTTTTTTTTATTAATAGATGAAGCATAGAAGTTTGTCACTTACTCACTTGTGTTGTTTTTTTCATTTAGAAATTAGATCTACATACTTTCATGCTAGATCTACTCATACACATGATTTTGATCCTTTTTTTCAATTTTTTTTTATTTTCGGATTTTTTAATATTTGAATTATAATATATCATTTTTTGGGAATTTCATCATAAATATGTTGTTTTAATGATTCATGATCATTGCATGGTGTGTAAATGATTGATGTTTGCATTATATGAAATACTAGAAAAGACAGTGAACTGCGAGTTTGCGACACAAACATGACTCATAACTTAAGGTGACCGAGATTTTGATTTATTGTTGTTATTAATGGAAACAAATACTGTTTTCCAGCATTTTCTAATATTCTGGATTTTTTGGATATTTTTGCAAATTTTTTTGGATTAAAAAAAAAAATAATACCGCGATGACCGCGACGGACCGATATCCGCGACCGATACCGATATCATATCGGTTTTTCGGCCCGGCCGATACCGCGACCGAGACCGAGATTTTGAACCATGTATTGGAGTCGTGACATTTTCTAACAAATGGTTTTTATGGTATTTTCTCTGAATTTTGAATCGGAGTCATTCAAAGACAACTTCCTTTATATATATATATATATATACTAGCAACAACGCCCCGTGCTTACCCCGGGGCAAAAAGTAAGATATTACATTTTAAATTTAGGAGATATCAAAGTTAATTATAAACATATAAGCATATATTCATGCATATTTATATAAAAACAATCAACACATCCTCAATTGCAAATACAAGTGGTCAACATCAACAATAAATTATTACAAATATAACGCTAAAAAAATCCATTGAACAACAACATAAAAATAATAATAACAACAATAATTACTAAAGAAGTTATAGAAAAGCGGATTTTGTTAATATATATAATATTAGTAATAAGAAATGCATTCAAGTTTTTGTTACACATTGATAATTTCAAAAAGCCCAATAAAACAAAGCCAACCCATTTGAACTTGTTTGTACAACAAAATGATTTTAATTTAAGCAGATTTTTATTTCCTTATGATAAAGAAATTTTTTATTGTCTAAAAAAAAAAAATCCATTCGAATCGGTACACAGTTGATCCAACGGTCCAGTAAATCCGGATCTGACCAAAAGCTAGAACCCTTATACTATTAGTTATAACAACAACGCCCTGTGCTTATCCCCACCAATTTTTATTTTTCTTCAGCATAGAGAAATAGTATACATGAAATAGTATCCAATGTTAAATATAATCTTTTGGATTGAGATAAATGAGTCCACTATAGAGTTATAGTGGAGATACACCTGCTCATTTCTCCTCATCCTAGGGATGCAGTTGAGGATCAAACCTAATTAGTAAAAATCAAAAGTACCAGTGAATGAGGAGTAGCTACTCATCCATGGTCTGACCCATAATTTAGAAGGTGTTGATTGATTGCAATTATTCTTTATTTGGATTGGTGGATGTTGGGTACATCCACAGAACATGGTATGAAGTTTCACTAATAAAGAAAGTGAAGGGAAGAGAGAAGAAGAGAAAAAACACTGTTTTATTTTTCTACATTTGAGTTTCTTCCAATTTATTTTCTTTTTATAAAATTATCAGAAGGGGATATCTAATATTTCTCTCTCCTATCCCAATCTCCATCATGGATTCATTTTACAAAAGTAAGAGTATCCCAATCTCCATCATGGATTCATTTTACAAAAGTAAGAGTACATGGTGATTAATGTACATAAATAGGCCCGTGATTGATAAATGTAGTTTTTTATAAATATAAAAAAGCAAGTGTTTTATCTTCAAATATCAGGGGTCATTTATAAATTTGAGAGAGAGGGAGAGAGAGAGAGCAACACTTGAGATTTAATATGATATGATGCTAATCTAAATGAGAGATTCTTTAGGGAAGATGGGAGGGGATGGAGAGATTTTAGGAGATTTGAAGAGATTGAGAAGGAGAGATTGAGAAGGCCCCACTTGAAATGCAAAGTCTCCCTCCTTTTTTTCTTTTGTATTTTTCTAAAAGGAGAATAATTCGGTACTGAGGTGGCACCCCTCACAGCCCACCTCCCCCTTTACTTTAATATATATAATATGCATTATAAAGTTGAAATAGCTGCACATCTTGTCTCGTAGGGACTCATCTAGAGGGATGGGTCTCAACAAATTTCCATCATTTGAGGCTAAACAAACCATGTTTGGTCATTTGGGTGGCCCACCATACTTTCTCTATGGAACTCAACTCCATTTTTGCGTTAGGTTGCATGCTTTTACGATTTATGTGGCCCTGTGGTGCCATTGTTTCTTTGTGTAGGCTGCAACATGATTTTATCTATGGGCGGACCTACATGTAGGCCATGGCCCCCCTTAAGTTTTCCAAATTTTTTTTACCGCTAAATTTTTTGTAATTTTTTATTTTGACCCCTAAATTGTTAAAATTTTCTTTTAATAATTTTCATTTGGCCCCCCTAGTTCTATTTTCTGGGTCCACCACTGATTTTATCATTTGGGTGGCCCTTAAAAAAATGTGTATGAGTTGGATTCTCTATCTCAACGTGAGAATAGAGTGTTGTATTCTATTGTGTTTTTTTAATGATTTGTACAAGTTGGAGAACATATTTTACATGCTAGTTTTGTGGAGAGTACAATCACTACCTGTTAAACCCCGACCCCACTTAAATATGACTAATGCCTAATTAATCTTAATTAGGTGTCAATTATGTGTTTTGGATGGTTTTGTGATGGAATAAGTAGATTAGTGGAGTGTTGAACCAACTTAGGCAGACCTATGACCTTTTGATAATTTTGGGCCGCACATGTGTTGCCAAAGTTTATTGGGTTTAGGTGCATTTCATTAGCATGTTATTATCATTAAAATTCATGTTTGGACTCAATTTAATTGGACCCAACACAACCCATTCTAAGCCATTTCTCACTCAAAAGCCCTTTTTTTAGAATTCCTTCATGAAGAAGCCATTTCCCCAAATTTTTCATAAGACATTGGACTTACATGCAAAGGGAACAAAAATTGCCCCTTTACAAGCCATCACCATCGTTCCACAATACCCATTTCATCTCATCTGTTCCAGCCAAAGGAAAACTCCTTTCTTTCTCCATTTCCATCCTCTCTTCTAAATTGCCATTTCAAACTAAAAGAAGGGCATGCATGTGCAATTTAGCCACCGGATTCATCTCCTTCCTCCATTCCATTTATCACATGCAACCATCTTCTCCCACTTAAGCTTTTTCCTTCACTGTTTCATCTTTACCCACTTCTTGATAAGATTTCTTCTCTCTAATGTGTTCTTTAGATTATACTTATGGATTAGACTCATTTAAAGTGCATGTAAGTTAATAGATTTCCATTTATTGCATTTCACCATTGTAGGAAGTGATTGAGCTCAGAAAATTGGGGGGTTTTGCTCCATTTGATTCAAGAAGAGAAATTAGATTGGAAAGCACCAAAAAGAGGCAAGTAAATGACCAATTTGAGATATATGCATGCTAATGATTCCTTGTTTGGAAGTTATAATATCTTGTGTACAGTTAATTTCAGCCTTGTTCCTTTAAATTAGATTGATATTGTTAAGTGGGTTCTTTTGAATGGATTAGCAAAGAATGAATTGGATGTGTGGAAAAGAAATGGACAATAGGGAGCAAATGGAGGCTCAAATTGGTCATTTCATGTTCTTAGGAATGCTTAGAAGTTTGGATAGATGGGGGGGGGGGGGGGGGGGGGGGGGGGGGGCGGCGCGGGGGGGGACCAATGGGCCCAACAATGCCAACTTTGGATGGCCATACCTTTTGACCCATACATCCGATTTTTGAGTTCCATATATCGTTGGAAAGCTCTTGGAATGTAGAAACCAATGGTACACACCTCCTAGTGATTAGAGGTTGGGAGAGGAAGTGAAAATGTGGATCAATGAACCAGACCCGTCTCTTTTGAGACAAGGGATTTTTTTCACCTAGTTGGACTCCTAGGTTGGAACCATTTGCCACTAAGAGAGTTAATGCCACTTCAAAAAGGGCCTAAACTCTTCATAATCAATCCCTGAGGATGATTGTGACATAAACACTAAACCAATAAGGTTTTTAGGGTGTAAATGATTGACTTTGTAGGTCTTTAGACATGGAATCCTAACCGATTATCATAGTCCGATGGAATTATATCATATGGGAAAGCTTTGGCTGAGATTATCTCATATACTTATCTGACTCATCTAGAACTTTGCCATGTGTGTTGATTTAGAGGACTTCAATGCACCTTACACATACACAACGTGACACCAACAAGATGTAGCATGTGCATTGAATCGTCTAAAACAACATCGCAATGGACGGTTAGAGACGATGGATAATTAGATTAGGATTGGCTAGTAAATATTCTTGATTCTATTAATTTATTTGCATATGCATATTGGGATTAATTCATTATTGCCCTCAAATATTCAAATGATTATTATATTGCATTATTCGTGTTATTTCACAAATTGTATTACAATTGTCTTACAAATGTTATCATCCATTTATGTGTTTTTTGAAGGGAGTATGTGATTCGATTCAATTAGAAATGATTCGAGATTATGAAATGAAAATAATGGATATGATTAGAAATGATTCAGTTTGTAGAGTCTTACTCCAGTTTATTATTATTTGACTCGAATGGTTCGGCACTACTTAACTTCGACCTTGTGATACCCGACAGGGTTACAACTTGGTTTAGTTATTCGAGACTACTGCAGTATGTCGTCTGGAGCACAGGAACTCCAGAACCGGGTAGCCAGGTGAACCTTTGGCCGGGTCACTGGTGACATCCCAACTAGATTCGCTCTCTATTCGAGAGGATGAGCAAATGTAGTAGCCAATTAGAAAGTAAATATTCGATTCTTGATTTGATAAAGCATGAATTATTCATATTGCACAATGTGCCTAGTTGACATTATTTGGTCTCTTTAATTTATTTGTCTTTAAATTCGAAATTTGAATAACATGTGTTGAATCTTAATTGCTCATATATATTGTTGAATCGTCGTATTCATGGTGCTACACTTGGTGTCACAGGAATTCATGTTTCCGAAGAGGATAACTGATAGTTCTACAGACTATTGATTGAATCGGTTAAGGTATTGGTTAGCTTGACTCCGGAGTACGTACAAGAGTGATTTTGATGAGTTTAAGATTAGTCATTTAATCTTGCACTTAGTTTAAGGTAATGCATATGATTAGTTCTATTTTGCATTTGTATTAGAATTATGTTCAATCTTAGATAAGCATCTAGTAGATGGTCATTAGAGTACTTGTGTACTATGCATTTTAGATGTTTAAATTATTAGCTTGATAAAGACAATTGTAATAGAATAAATTGGTTAATGGACCACTCATGGCTTTGATATTGATATTGTACATACTTCCGCAAATAAATGTTCATTGACAGGTGTCGGTGAGTAATCCTCACACGTGAAATGTGGAATTTTCTCCTTCGTGAATTCGGACTTGGTCCGGAACAGGTGCGAGTTCACGGGAGTATGCGTGTCACGCCTTGGGAACCACCCTAATTAGGGGATTCTCGGGTCCGGGATGTGACACTACCTTTGGAGAATACAATCACTATCTTTGCAACAATGATTTTGTCTTTGCTGAAATGGAAAATGTTGAATCTCTTTGGTCAGAGACAACAATCTTGAATCCAAACTTTTAGGAGAAAAACCATAAGACTGATTTTGTGTGGGCCTCTTTCTCTGATGGCTTATTACAACCCCTCGACTGAAAGCTTGGTTTGAAGATTAAGTTTAAAACTGATGCTTGGAGAGACCCTTAGTGAAGATATATGCTACTTGATCTTTGGCAGTGATGAATCGAACATCAAGCTCTTTTTGAAGGACCTGCTCTCTGAAACAATGACTTAATGAGTCTATTTTAATGTGTTTGGTCATGGCATGAAAGACAGGATTGGAACCTAGAGAGATGACACTGATGTTATCAAACGTGGAGCAGCGGGAGTATAAATGCAAAGATCACAAAGTAGCATTCATACCCAAGAATTCAGCTGCAGAATGACCAACACACCAATATTCAGATTTTATGGAGGAGCGTGCAATTGTGGACTGCTTTTTGGAACACCATATATAACACAGGACTATGTCCAGAATAGACATAATATTCTGTACACAACATTCTGTAATAGATCTAAAGTCAATTAGGTTCCCTGACCAATACATCACAAAAAGCAACTAGTCTTAGTGGGCCAAGCAGTAGATGAAGGCCAAGATCTAGTGTGCTTATAAAGAATCCCAAAATTGCTTTTGCTGCAGTCAGATATGATTTAGTACTGAAGCATGCATAATTTGGTTGGAGAGTTGGTCTTGAAAAAAGCACTCCCAGCAGATAAAGATCCTAATGAAGGCAAACTTGCGCCAAACTGGCTCGGCCCCTACAAGGTGGTCTCCGTCTCAGGAAGGTCGGCCTACAAGCTCGAAGGAATGGATGGCAAGGAGTTGCCGCGACCATGGAACGCTGCCCATCTAAAGAAATATTACTTCTAAGTTGTATTCAAAATGATTGATCAACAAAGAAGAACCTTTTGACAAAGATCTGCCTTATGACTTTCCAGTTGTTGCAAACAAGGCTCCGGCCCTCGCGCCAGCCTGCTTGAGTTCGGTCGCAGGACCAACTCCCCAAGGCCCCGGCCCTCGCGCCAGCCTGCTTGAGTTCGGTCGCAGGACCAACTCCCCAAGGCCCCGGCCCTCGCGCCAGCCTGCTTGAGTACGGTCGCAGGACCAACTCCCCAAGGCCCCGGCCCTCGCGCCAGCCTGCTTGAGTTCGGTCGCAGGACCAACTCCCTAAGGCCCCGGCCCTCGCGCCAGCCTGCTTGAGTTCGGTCGCAGGACCAACTCCCCAAGGCCCCGGCCCTCGCGCCAGCCTGCTTGAGTTCGGTCGCAGGACCAACTCCCTAAGGCCCCGGCCCTCGCGCCAGCCTGCTTGAGTTCGGTCGCAGGACCAACTCCCCAAGGCGCGGAGTTCGGCCCGCTCACAAGTTTGGTCCAAACCTCTTGAAACGCCATGGAGTACCCCCTAAAAATAAAGACGCGACCCCGGCTCCCCCGGGAATAGGCCGCGTCTCGGGGTATGAGTCCAAACTAATCGCAAATTCTTTCCTAAGGCATTCCTCCCGGATCGTCATCTTCAAAATCTAGCCATTGGTCTGGGGCAACCTAGTGGACTCATCAAAGGGGTTCATCACCACGGGACAGAGAGATGGGTTAAGAGGTCGAACGCTTTACCGGCCTCCAGGACTTGCAAATTTTCACATAAGAGCATCCACGTACCATGGCTTGTAAATTTGCACACACCATTACAGAGAAAGGAAGAAAGAAAAAGGAGAGGAGAACAGCAGGATGAAAAAACTTTCTTTATTGATCTGAAAATGTGATTACAAGATTTCTCTACATTCAGAAGAAGAAAGTGAAAATTACAAAAAAAAATATGCCTATGGCTTCTCGGGCGCCGCTACTTTATCTTCTGGGGCGGGAGGATCTGATGGCACGGGGGCGTCGGACGGAGGTGGCGGAGGAGGGGGAGCCTGGGCTGCTTCGGCCTCGACAAGGGTCGGAGGAGGGGGAGGTACGTCCAGAGTTTCGGAAGGGGTCCCCGGGGGGACAGAGCTAGGCTCTGATTCTGGACCCAGTGCTGCAGGCCGGAACTCAGGAAGATCCGCGAATATGGGGTCATCCTCAGAAACCCCATATTTGCGAAGAGCCGCCTTACATCCCATCTCGAACAGTACCGGGCCCAGATCCAGGATTTGAGTCGTGTACTCTCCAGACGCCCAGTCCACCCCATCTTTGTCTCGCGCAGGGTGGACTCGACATCGGCCCTCTCCTTCCGGGAGGCCTCGAGCTCGGCCTCCTTTAAGGCCAGTTCGTTTTTCTTCTGAGCGAGCTCGGCCTCCTTTTTAGCGAGCTCGGCCCCCTTCTCAGTAAGCTCGGCCTCCAGTTGGACCGCCCTCTTTGCCTTGTCATCAACGGCACCCCTCAAGTTCTTGTTCTCGCCCCGCAACTTGATAATTTCGGCCTTTGCCGCGTGTTACTCAGCTACGGATTGGGCGAGTTTCTCCTCCACCTTCTTTATTTCGGCCGCGGTGGCCTCAAACGCGGCCCCCATCTTCTTCTTCTCCTTCTCCAGAACGGCGAGGTAGGCAGTCTTCTCTGTCTGCCTGTCCACCAGCACTTGAATCCTCTGTGCATTCTGCAAAAGGGTAAAAAGATAGTAAGGGAATCGATCCTGTCAGCCAAGAGGCCGAAATCTGAAACCAAAGGGGTGGGGAGCTACCTCAAGCGACGCCCTCAGCGTCTGGTGGAGTAGACCAGCCGACGCGACCTTCTTATGTTTCTCCATGTCCAGGGGGAGGGCACAACCCCGAGCAACGGCCGCGACCGACTCCCAGCTGGAGCCCAGCCGATCCCCCATGGTCATGGGTTCGTTGGGGTTGAGATCGAAGTTGGGCCTCCATGGGGCCGGCACGGACGGCTCCGCCAGCTGCTCCGCCTCCTGGAGACTCCCCTCTTGGCCCGCCAAGCGAGGCCTCTTCTCGGGAGGGGGCCCCTCACCCCCCTTTTCGGCCTCTACGGACCGAGACCGGCTCTCCTTCTGCTGCTGCGGCGGAGGCGGCAAAACCTCCTTCGGGGGCTCGACCACCCGTGGCCTGCTGTCCTTTAGCGGACGTGGTTCCTTGGGCAGCCGGACCTCCTTGGAGGGTTCCGCCGATCTCCCCTTCTTGGCCTTGGCAGAGGCGGCCCCAGCCGCTCCTGACGCTGCTCCCGACAAGGCGGAGGGAGCAGCCGCTGCGGAACCCTGGGAGGCGCCTGACCCACTGGGGGCACGTGTGGAGGCAGGAGGGGCTCGGCCCGCGAAGAGCACGGCCCCCAAGTTCTTCAGAGAAGGGCGCTGTCCTTCCATCTCTTCTCCTTCTCCTCCTCTCTGGCCTCGAGAGGGAGGGCTGTCAGCAATCACGATCGTGGCTGGGCCGCTCGTCTCAGCAAGGGCCAGGACAATTTCCCCGATCGGTCGAGAGGGGAGCTCGG
Source organism: Cinnamomum chago (assembly GCA_038049695.1). NCBI lineage: Eukaryota > Viridiplantae > Streptophyta > Magnoliopsida > Laurales > Lauraceae > Cinnamomum > Cinnamomum chago. The sequence continues at coordinate 114,186,957 of CP142451.1, forward strand.
CAGTCTTTCTGGTATAAGACTGGTACCTCGGCTTGTACCCCAGCAGCGAAAAGGCAGCTCGGTCGTGATGGCCGTGGTAGTGGTCGATTTTCTCTAACCACGCGTCGTTCCGCTTCCACTTGTCGAAGCCGGCCTCATTCCTCCTCTTCTGAATGCCTGCACAAGAAAAAGGCAAGGACGTCAGCTCGGCGTAAGGACAAGCAAGGGCGGTACAAACAAAACCTAGAGGAATGGGCATTTACTGGAGGGGGTCCCAGGCTTCCTCGGAACCTGGATTCTCCGATCCTCCTCGGTCTCGGTCCCCTTGAACTCCCAGTTCCCCGAGACCAAAATGCGTTCATCCCCAGCGTATTTGCTGGAATCCTCCAGGGCGTTCACCAAGGGATGGCGTCTGGCTTTCACCCGGAGGTAGTAAAGGTCTTCGCCCCCTGCAGCCCTGCAGATGTCGTAGACATCCTCTATGTCATGCACCCCGAGACCGATGTCGAGAATCCAGTTCAGCTCCGCCACACCCATTATAATCTTGAAGCCGTTTGGCATTAACTGGAAGGGACAGATGTGCCATGCATGGAGGCAAGAACGGAGGAGCGAATGAATGGGAAATCTGACCCCGCCTTCGCACACTGACACCAAGGGGAAAGGCATCCCGTTCTTGTACCGGGAAAGGCCACCTGGGAGGTCCCCGACATCGTCAGGTTTAACCAAGACGTCGGCCGGGATCTTGAACGACGACCTGAAAGCCTCTAGGGCCGCAGGACTCTCTAGCCAATGGCTATAAACCCCCATCTCTCCTAGAAGGTTAAGGGGCAAGAAAAAAGAGGCGAAAAAACTGGAAAAACCCTAAAGGGCCAAAACCCTCTGAAAACAAAGAAAAGGAGGGGTGCGAAGGAGTAGCAGAGACAAAGAGAGGAACTCACAGAAAGGGCGAGAGGGACTGCGGAAGACGAGAGGACAGGAAGTAGGAAGCAGAGGAGGAGATCTCCAAGTTCGGTGGTCCTCTGGTTTGGGCGAAGTTGCAGCAAGGTATTCAGCAATACGTTCTCCAGCACTTCAGCAAGGTCTCCTTCTCAGACAAACAGTTAGGGTAAAAGGGGAAGGAGCAAGGGGCGTTTTCATTTTATAGAGGGACGCACCTTCTTAATTACCTTGCCAGCGCATTACTTCGATCCCGGTGAGCAGCCATTCGAACAGCTCCACGTGGCAGCGACGGTTCGTCTCTCACCACGCCTCTGGTACGATATTTATCACCTCGGTCATACGAAACGGCGTCCCATGTGCCTACCATAGCAGGGCAATTATGACACCCTATTCATTACCTAGGGCAGGCGAAAGGGCATCATGATGAGGATCCCATAAGAACATGATACGAAAAGACAACCCCATCACTTCCGAGTCTTATCTCCCGACCTCGGGTGAGCCCCAAGAGGTCAAGAGATAGGGGGCAATTGTGTGGGGTCGTTTTGTGCTCGCTAATTCGGACGGGGCCCATCCCCAGTCTCGGTTTAACCTTGGTCTCGGAAACCACATGAGGTCGGCCGTAGCGCCATCTCGGAGGAATCATGAATCGAGTCTCGGCGGCCACGTCACAGGCTCCGATCTCGGTCTCAGCCTCTGCCCGACCTCGGCTCCTGTCACTCAGTCATAAATGCAGCCATAAATGCGCCGCCACGACGGGGATGGCAAGCTGACAGACGGAGTGGGCGCCAAACCTAGATAAGAGGCACGCCTTATCTCAGGGCCATAGATATGGGATGATGATCCGATGGGACACCCCCTTTTCACCTACCCCCACTCAAGAGGTACGAATACACGCTGATGGGACTCCCATCCCTTCATGTGGACAGTACCATGATGACCCTCACGTCTATATATTACATGAAGGAAAGCCTTACGAGGTACGCATGATCCTCCCATCCAAAAGCTCGCTCTCTCCATTCTCTTCCAGTTCATATACTGACTTGATCGTCGGAGGACCTTCGGCTACCCTTAGCCAGGGCCTCTGATCGTTGTTTTCTTCCTTTCAGGTCGCCGGAGACTCGATCCTTTCCCCTTACACCTTTAAAACCACGAATCAGGAGCCTGACCCTCCATTACCTAAGTCCGTAACTTTTAGGCACTTACATCCGCTATAGAAGTTCTAATATGTAATTAGTTTATGACAGGAACATCCCTTCTTTGTGGCGAATAATTTCAATTCTCAGGAAATAGTTTAAAGAGCCAAGATCTTTTGGTGTACTGTGTTTGAGTTGATTTATAAGCTTTTGACGGACAGTAATAATAATATCATCCACATTCAGTGGCAAATATGTTATATGGCCATACTCGTGAGCATTTGACATGCACGATTTTAGGAAATGCGGGAGCCCCCTTTGACAATTATATATAACAAACGGGCCAAGAAGTTCAACTCAAGCTTTAGATTTTCCATTTTGCCAAATTATGAACAATGCAACTGATATTATAAAAAAGAAGAACATACAACTCATTAACTTAGATCATGCATCTTCTACCCAAAAAAAGAAAAAACATAGATCATGCATAAATATTTTCAATAAAAAATTCTACTTGGCCCGACTGGGATCCAAGGGTCCTCCCTGGCCAGGATTCGGTCCCCAGGGTCGGGCCATGTAGCACTGCTGATTTTCAATAGGCAAAATTTGGCCACAATTTCCGTTTAACTTCTAATTGAAAGCTGCTCACTTATGATCCTCATTAGGCAAATTATGGCCACAATTGCCCTCTAACTAGTAATTGAAAACTGCCCATTTGTCATCCTTATTAGTGGCATAAACAATAGAAGTGGGAATAATGGTGTAGTTCTCTGCTCTCACCTGATCTCCTTTATATACACTGTATTTGATAACTACAATCCTCTTAACAAGGAATATTACAACTGATCAGATTTGGCCTTATCCTATCCTAGAGTTATATGTATAGTGCTCTAAGGTACACGTAAATTATAGTAGTGCTCCCCAATATATTATGCCTTTTCACACTCCCCTGCAAATTGATGCGTATTAGAAAGCATCAATTTAGATATGAAAAACTGATGTCTGTCACGAGTCATTGCTTTGGTAAAAAAATCTGCAAGTTGGTGAGATGATGATATATGAGGAAGTGACAATAGATTGTCTTGTAATTATTCCCGAATAAAATGACAGTCGACTTCAATATGTTTCGTTCGCTCGTGATAAACTGGGTTAAGGGCAATACAAATTGCACTAGTATTATCAACATATAACGGAATAGGAGTGGAACCTTGATGCCAAATTCACACAAGAGTCTTGTAAGCCAGAGTATTTCTGAACAAGCAGAGGACTGTAAGAAACCATATACCAACCCAAAAGCTTAAGCGGGTAGGTGGAAGGCTCATACAGGTATATTAAGATATGTCAAGCCTATTACTTAGGCGATATGGGATGTGGGACTTCCCAACACTCCCCCTCACGTGTAGGCCCAATAGATTTTATGGACGGACCTGTCACGTGAGCTACACAAAAACACCGGGATTGAAACCCGCTCTGATACCATGTAAGAAACCATATACCAACCAAAAAGCTTAAGCTGATAGGTGGAAGGTCCATACAAGTATATTAAGATATGTCAAGCCTATTACTTAGACGATGTGAGATGTGGGACTTCCCAAAGAACAAAAAATAGTTCGATTCCCGAATCAGAAGAGATTGATGAGTGTGATGCCCTATTGCAGAATATCTCCGTGATTGAAATCAAAGTAGAAACGATGTGTGATGAAAAACACTCCCACAAACGACCCAAACAATCTCTGAATAATAGAAATGCTTTTAAAATAGCATGCAAAGATGCAAAAAAACACTACAGACTTGGAATGCAACACCACAAATGATCACCTGATCCAAAAGCCAAGATGGCATATAATGCCGATGACGAAAAAAAGCCGCCCTAGGTCGTAGTATGCTCTGATACCATGACATAAACAATAGAAGTGGGAATAATGGTGTAGTTCTCTGCTCTCACCTGATCTCCTTTATATACACTGTATTTGGTAACTACAATCCTCTTTAACGAGGATTATTACAGCTGATCAGATTTGGTCTTATCCTATCCTAGAGTTATATGTATAGTGCTCTAAGGTACATGTAAATTACAGCAGTGCTCCCCCAATATACTACGCCTTTTCACAATTAGGACAGAACAAGAGAGAGCATTGTATTAAATTCACTGAGCTTGTCTGTAGCACGCCAATCTCAGTGGAAGAGGTGGGTCGGAAAAGGCACCTTCAGCAATCTGGTTGAATATCCATTTATTAGCAGCTTCAGTGAAGTGAATTCCATCCCAGCTCACCCTAGCTGATGGGTTCTTGCATGATTTTCCAATTAGCACTTTTTTCCCATTTATATATTTAGTTGCTCCACATGACAGAGTGTCATTGATGAAATACATACCCAATTGGCCACAACAAGCAACAAAAGGATTCTCAAAACCTGCAAAATTCAGTTCACAGTCATATCATAATAAAAAGGTTCTCTATGATATACAAAACCGACCATCCAAATCATCAAATTGAAGGCCCCAAATATCATGAACAGTGAAGATGGAAGATGGGGTGTTTTGTGAGAACTCGATCTGGGTGGCACCCTTAAAACGACGGGGCATAGTTGTCAACTACGGACTTCAAGCGGAGAGTCTCTGCTAGTTCCACATCAGAAATATCTAAGTTCTGACTCTGAACTTATTACTCAAACCCCATGTTAAATCAACATGACGTGTTTTAAAATAAAAACTTTGGAATTATGCTTGCTCATGCGGGAACAGTCCTTGCACGCGCACGTAGGCCAAAGCGGATAATTTCATATTGAGCCGACGGTAACGATGCAATGAGTGAGTTCATCCTAGTTGTTCTATAAATGGTTTTTTTTCTTTTTTTAATGTGATTACTGTATGTATGCTGATTCAACATTTTACTCCTTTGCACACCAACCAGAGTGACTGAGTGAGGAGTGAGGACTTACCATACTTCTTGGCGTGGGTAATGAGATTGTATTTTACTGAATAAATGTCAACATAAGTGAGTGCAGCTAATGGAAGATCCTTTCTAAGCTGAAACACCAGTTCCTTCAATTTCTCATTGAAATATTGGGCTCCTGAATTGAAGGTACGTCCACAACCATACCTGTCCAGCTCTATAGTTCCAACAGGGTGTCTTTCCAAAAGATATGGAAGACACCCAATAGGGCCTGTGTTGTGAATCCAAAATGACCTCCCTCCTTGCCAATAAATGTCCTGTAAAACCAAAACATTCATTTGATCAAATATACATGGATCATATGATAGAATTCCTATAAAAATCACATATTAGTCTGGATAATCTTATGGACAATCCATACCCAATCCAGAAATTATGAAAAGAGCTCAATCTGACCCTTAATTACCCAGTTTAATTTATGTCACATTGAGCTAGCCAAGAATTGCCTCCCCTTAGTCCAAACCCATTTTTATCCGGAGTAAATGGGCCATTGGCTTTCTATAGTCCACTTCTTTTGGGTGATGGGGTAATTGGTGGCCCATAGACTGGTTTAAAATAGCACCTTAATCTGGTTTTTACTTACCTTCACTATTTGGCCGAAGTGGTTAATAATATCAGGCACTGCTGCTATAACTTCATCAGTAGACATGCCACTAAAATAGGCAGCTCCAAGGTCATTCTGACCAATATCAAATGTATATAGACCTTGATAGAAATATTCCTTCTTTGGCAACAAGCTCTTAAAAACTGCTGCAAGAATGATACAAGAGCAAAAGAATCATTTCAAGAGCTACTCTATAATCTCTGTGAAAATATGTTGTGGTGGTAAAAATACCTGGATTAGTAGGCAACTGGGATCGACTTCTGAATTGATAATATTCTAAAATTTGCACAGCCAAGGAAATTGGGCTGACCCAAGATTGGGAGAGAGTTGTGTTGGTGGTTGTAATTGTAGCTCCAGCTGTGGCGAAATTGACCCCATGCTTAAAATTAGGTGCAATTGAGTCGAGATAGGCATGAAGATAAGGCAAACCTGCACTCTGCGCTGTAAACCAAAAATTGCAGTTCAACAGTTGAATGAGGATACTGGGTCAATGAAAGAGGACAGCATTTGGACAATTTCCGAGAATAATAATTCATGGGTTGTCTCATGTGGTGGGAATTCCGTAAGGGGGCCAGCATTTTGAGAGTTACACCGAGGCGGACCCAGTTATATGGGTCTGGGGGCTCACGCCGCTCACCCATACCTGAAAAAGGTTTAAAATATTTAAGCAACTCCCTACGAATGGTTGAATTTTGATTTTTTTTTTAATAGTCCCTGTTCTTTGGGTTAGAATAATTCCTACAGGCTCAGAAGAGAAAGAAGTGTAAAATTCCTATCTGGCCCCAGTGTAGTAGTGCATTTTCGAACCTACAACCTCCTGGTGCAAGCCGTAATCTTAAGCCAACTGAGCTACACTCGGAGTTTAGAAATGGTTGAAATTTATATGTTTTTTTTTTAATATTTATCCCTACCCCTAATATTTCTTTTACATGGAGCCCCCCGTTTCAATTTCCTGGGTTCGCCCTGTTTGAGACTGTCCCCGGTATGGAATACCAAAAATCATCATCTCCCTTCTAACATTTGATATCAGAATTCAGAAGGCTACCTGTGACTCCTGAGGTGGGTTGGAAGAGTTGAGAATTGGGTTTCATAATTTTATAATTAAAAACGGCATTGGAAATGCCAAATGTACAATCATCATATTAATGTCAAGAATCCATTGCTTGCATGAAAATCTCCTCTTAAGAGCATTAATGGAAAAATGCGAGGATAAATAAAATTCAAATACCGGAAAATACACCGTATTTGGTTGTTGCACGAAATAGTGAAAACTATTTTCAAATGCACAAACGTGGTCCGTTAGGTATGGTTTTTTTTTTTAACTTTGAGACCAACGACGCTAGTGTTGCTAAATTTAAGATGAAGTGACGCTAGCGTCACTCTTCATAAATCCATTTGAGGGAAAACGAATGAGGAAAAATTGGATTCAGAGCATGGAATATATAGCGAAGATAGATCTCCCCGTATCCTTGATTGGATGATGTCCTGCTGATTAGGTAACTGATATTTTCTAATAATCAGTTTTCACTAAGAAAAATGCCATTGTGCTGTGGGTTGTCAGTAGAAAGTTTTGATAGCCCCCTGAATGAGTCTGGCATTCTTCACTCCCAGGGCATCAAGAACGTAGAGGTCCCTATGTCTATCAGTACATGTTGCCACGTTGGACACCAAAGGGAATGTAAAGAGGATGGATGTTATATATGGGGTGACATAAATCGCTAAAGAGGCAATGTAGTCCTTATCACCAGACACCAATTGGTGCGTTGCTGTTGGTGTTCTTCCTTACAAGCAACCATTTATCAGTTGTTTCAGTCAGGGCTTGCTCTAGTGCTTCACAAGTGCCTGAAGGAGAGACTGAAGGAGAGAACTGTAAGAGCCTCAAACATTGAGACTAAGATCAGTACCTTCTTCATATGAGAAACAATGTCGTGCACGAACATCCTTGGCTTTGTAGGATTTCACCCTGTAGCGCAAATCAGGATGGGACAATTATTCTTTTTTCGTGATCATCCAAATACTTCCATGCATGTCTTCTGTGCTCTTCTTCTTCTTCTATTTCAACTTCCTCAATTATCCTCATTTGCTCTTCGTAAACCCTTTTGAGGGAAAATTGATGAGGAAAAGTTGTATTCGGGGCAGGGAATATACAGCGAAGAGTGACGTTAGTGTCTCCCATGCTTATTTTGGGCAACGCTATCGTCCCTTGTAAAAAAATAAAAAGAAAAAGAAAAAGAAAAAGTGGTGGGATGAATGATCTCGTATAGCGGGAAATACTTTTCACTATTTCGTGCAACGGCCAAATATGGTTCATTTTTCAGTAAAATCTTTTATAAAGTTTCTCTTTTATTTCCTTTTAAAGAATTGAGGTGACATGGTTCCTAGCCTGTAACCCTGGTCAAAATTAATTGGTGATAGAAAATTGCATAAATAACTATTTAACACCCCCTTTCAGGTGGGGCAACACCCGGATCCGAAGCACACGCCCGCATAAAACTATAATACGGCATGTGGCCTTCTTGCCCTTTGTACTTGTGCTTGCACAAACACATAATGCGGCATGGGACATTTTTGCCCCGCGTGGTTTTGAACTTGAGATCTTTGACTTTGATACCATGACAAAGTTATTTAAGCGATGTGGGATGTGAGGCTTTACTCTACCAACACTCCCCGTCACATGCAGGTCACGTGGGCTACACAAGAACGACAGGAGCCACATGGACGGGCTTGCCACGTGGGTTGCATAAGAATGATGCAATCAAACCCGATACCATAACAAAATTGCTAGCTACTAATCTCAAAACCAATTAGTGATGGGAAACTATATATATAAACAATCGTGAGTGGTTGAACTCCCTGGCAAGAAGACTAGGATCTGATGGTCACAACTCACATGCTCCACTTTCTAAAAGCTCAAAAGCCAAAAGTCACTCCAGCCAATACATCCTAGTCCTAGTACAACCACACATCTTTCTTCTTCTTTTTTAAGTTCCTCAGTCTGCGCTAGAGGACAAAAACTACAAACACTAAGGGCCAATTTGGATGTAGAAGAAAGTATAAGAAAATAATATTTTTTAGAATATAATCTTTCATTTTTTAAAGAAAAAAATCTTGTGCGTTTGGTAACTCAAGAAAAATTTGAAGAAAAAATTCTTTTCTTTCAAAAAGCTCAATATTCTCTCCTACAGCTCCCCCCTATAGAAAAATTTCTACAAAAAAAAAATCTTTCAAAATGACGATTACAAAGTGGTAGAGTAAAGTAAAGACCTTAGTTCAACAAATCCATCATAATGTGTATGTTTACATATATGGAAAAGTAAAGTAAAAGTAAATCTCACAGAACGATAAAGGTGGGGTAAAGTACATGGTGAAGTAAAATGGGAATGAATGGTAAAGTAGTTTTTTTTTTTTTTTTACTTTACTTAAACATTTTATCGTAGTTTTATATGGTTAATAAAAAGTGACTTGTTTACAGGTGTGGTAAAATAAAATAAAGATCGATGTCATATCATGGTAAAAGATGTGGTAAAGTAAGGTCAGATGAAGTATGTGGTAAAACAAAGTGAGAGAGAGAGTTATAAAATAGTTGTTTTTTCATTTACTTTACTTTACTATACTTTACTTTACCATGGTTTTATGTGATAAAAGAAAAATAACTTATGGTAAAAACATGAAAGTTAAACTTTACTTTACCACATTACTTTTTTTATCTTGACGTGGTAAATTACATATAAATTAAAATACTTAATAAAAAAATTCTTATAATGTAATTTACTTTAATCATAGCACCTTCCAAACATCTCAATTTAAAATCTCTAGTATTCTTAAAAAATTGCCAAATAGTAAAAAAAATTATACTATTATAATATTGCATTATTGCATTCTATACTATTATATTGCATTATAATATTGCATTATTGTAGACATCCAAACGGGCCCTAAATATGGATTTTCTTCCCGGGCGCACTAATATATCTGCACACCTTGTATCAATAAACATACATGTTTAAATAATTTAGATAGGCCACATATCTTTTATATATATATAAATATATATATATATAAATTTACGCAACAAAGCTCCCAAGGCAATTTTCTAAAAAAAAAAACCCATTTTTTAGCCAATAAAAGTGTGACATGTGTCATCAGTGATACACCTATCCGATTTCCTCGATCTTCTAAAAATTATCCTACAAATGTGAATTTCTTAAATTACTAACAAATTAGTGGCTATTAGATAGGGGTAGAAACTCTCCTTTTGAGATAAAGGGAGTTTTTAAAAATTATATATATATATATATATAATTTGTTAGAAATTAGCACAAGCACACCTCATACTTTCCACACCTCACGGTAGAGACCCTTCAATGGCCCATCTAAATGGATCACACATGGAAGACCCCGTTGAATTACACTTGACTTTTTTTACACCCATATAAATGAACTGCTATTGAAGGGATGACACTTGTTAGCCATCAATGAAGGAGTTATGATGATCAGATGGAGCTCATATTTTGTACGGGGATAAGCTTCGACCAAATAAAACGATTCCTCTGTCCCATCCCAGTGCATGATAGGGACGTAAAATAGGCCGATGTACCATGGCCTAGCCTAGCCTGTTCCAAGCCAGTGTCGTACTAGGCTAGGGGTCGTGGCTCGTGGCATAACCTGAGAACTGCTACAATTTGATCTTTGAAGCTTCATATGCAACCACACACACTACCCAAGTCTGTAACAAACACAACTAAAGATTGACCCAGGGTTGTTTTTGCGGATAGAGATCCTACGTACCCATAGAGCTATCAATAGAATAATTTCAAATAAATATCTTATGCAAGATACAGAAGAAAAGGCATCACTGGAAATCAAGATTTCATACCTATAAAATCAATAATTAGACGTCCGTCGCTCACCCTTCCGGCGGGTTGGTGAAAAAAGGTCTCCCCGTTGGGTGGAGGAAATGCCCTGAATGCCGCTGAGAGACCGCCCGTGTCAGAATTAGAGTCACCAAGGTTGAAGACTGCGGGAAAGTAACATGATTGCTTTGAAGCCAATATACATGGGATGATCAAAGTTGTTAACAAAATGATACAAGAGCGTTTTCCCATGAGCTTTATGTTCATGAGCATCCATGAGTGAGTAGGCACCATTATTTAAAAGAGGGTTATGGGATAATAAGATGGGTATGGGTCGGAGAGAGAGAGAGAGGAAATGTTGGGATGGGATGGGTGGAGAGGTAGGCTTTATTGAGAGAGGAAATGTAGCTAAAATGGTAGCTAGATAGAGGTCTCCTCAGGACAAAGCTATATAACTCATGACGTATCCATTTATCCTGTTAGTTTCATTTTGTAGACTTTGGCTCATTTGCAGGGCCTCGAATGGCTTGGCGCATAGGCTTGCTAAGTTCGGTTATTCTACTAGGTAAAATGTAGATTGGGATTTTGCTTTGGCCGGGTCTAAGTTAATTTCTCATTTTTTTTTGTTGTTGTTGTTGGTTTCTTCTTGGTTGTTTACTTTCTCTCTTTCAATAAAATCTCCGTTTTACAAAAAGAGAAAAAGAATAAGGAAATTGAAGAGGAAAGAAAAAAAAACTAAAATAGGAGTTTGAGAACTCAAGGGCTGGTCTCATAAGATTCTCGGCTAATCCAAACCAATCAAAATATTTCTCTCCCTATTTGTCACCTTAAGGCCAAATTTGAGTCCAATCAAAATTGGATCCATCATCATATTGATCATTTGATTAGAATGAAAAATAAAGAGAGTGAAATCACATGTTTAGTACATGATCTATATGATGGCGGGCCCAATTCTGATTACAGTATAGTTTGGATCAAACTTATAAATAAAATGGAACATGGTGATTTGAAGTTGTCTGGCATGGGTTTGGATCAAACTTAATAAAAGGGAACATGGGGATTTTAAGCTGTCTGGATTTAAGATGAGGGTCTCTTTGATTGATTCATGTTTGCTAATTACAAAAACGTATGAGGCCACCAAGATGAGGGTCTCTTTGATTGATTCATGTTTGCTAATTACAAAAGCTAATTACAAAAACTTATGAGGCCACCAACCCTCTTGGGATTGTAGGTGTTATACTATCAACAACATTCCTTGCTTAGCCCGGCCCACAAATAAAAAAATGTATTTAGTTTTATTGATTTCTTTAAATTTTATCAATAAAAAAATAAAATAAGATGAATAAATAAACTATTTAGCAAAAAGAATAAACTAATTTATTTATTAAACTTAGATTGAAATATTATTGTCATCTAACTTTGAAATTGCTGTAAAGTATTTATATAAAGAAACGGATAATGATGACAATTGAAAATTTTCTAAGTCTACTATAAAAGCCCAAAAATTAGAAAAATTAATACCGGTGTTACTTAAAGGTAAAAAAACCAATGGAGAAATAAATAGAGAGAATATTGTCTAGATAAACTAAATCTAATTTCTGGCAAGGGTTGTTGCATCTCTAGGACAAACAGTGTAATATTTCAATTTTCAACAAATTAGAAAGCAACAATCAACTCTTTAATCATAATGGATTGAAAACGAATAGAAGAAATTCTAATGCATCTTTGCAAGAAATTATTGATTATTCTTAGATATGAATGAAGAAAAAAATGAAAAAGAAAAGATATCGAGGTTTGGAGATAGGATCAAGATCAAAATTTGATTTCTATGGGGCCCACTTGAACAATCCGAACTGTTCATCATCTCTAGAATGCAAAAGGAAGTTAGAGAGTGACGTCTTAGGTCTAGATTCATTATGGATGGTAAGAAACTTGCGAGAAATATGTGACCATTGGATGTAATGTATTGTAAAAGGTTAGATTTTTGTTGTGTTTGCCAAACATACATTCTGCTGATTCATTCCATCTTAAATCCTCTTTGAGGATGTCCTTGTTCTAGAAAAATGGAGGAACCCTATAATTACAGGATTTCTCTCTCGTTACCAAACGTGCTCTTAAAGATTTCACTTTTGAATTGAGTGTGCAAATGGAGGAATACTCTAATTATCGGATTCCTCTCTTGTTATCAAACGTGCCCTTAAAGGCCTGTTTGGATGTATGGTAAATTGAAGTATGATGAGGTGAATTATCAAATCAAGATATGATAAAATATAAGGTGTTATAATTAATGGTGTTTTGTTTTAGTTGTTTGGTATAGAATTTTTTTGACTTTTTGTATAGAAAAGTTGAATTTTTTTATCTTTTATTGGAGAAATGAAGTTGCTTTAAAAAAAAGAAAAAGAATAGAGTAAAATTTGAAATTGTGTACTTTAGATATGACCCACATGTATATAATGGAAGATTTATCTTACCTCATCTCATTTCACCACACATTCAAACCCTTCTAAAGATTTCACTTTTGAAGTGAGTGTGCGTTGAATGATAGGTTGAGTTAGGCTGTGGAAGCAATGGCGCCGGCCAATGGATTTGTGCATACGACATGCATGATAATGAAATGCGGGATCCACATGCCCTAGTGACGTTGTAAGATCTATCTCTTTTGCTAGATCCCTTGTAATAACGCAGTTTCTTTCAAGATCAAGTCAAATTGCCCGATTTCCCAAGTTATAACATAGGGATGGTTGTAAGTTTAGTACCGAATGGATGGTTGTGTGTTTCACCACAGGACTAGATGAAGTCAAGTCGTGCCTTGTAAGGACTGATAGAACGAACCATTAGCATGTCGTTTGATTTTATAACCATCTATTACCTACAACAACAATGCTCATGGATGGCGTACAACAAGCAACGGCGAAACCAGAATCTTTTTTATTGGAGAGGAGGGCAAAGTAAAAGAACACCTAAATAACTCTTGCAAATTAAACATAATTAAATATTGGGGAGGAACAAGGGAATTTTTTTTACCATAATTAAACATTAAAAAAAATAATTTTATCTATGGTTGATATAATTTTGATTGGATTAAAATTTTTGCAATAGTAGAACATGAGTAGGAAGGTATTTTAAATGAGTTAGATTTCAAAAATCAGGTCCATGACTGAAAAAAAAATGATATATTTAGGATTAGTACATTTACAATCGTTAAAACTTAAAGTGAAAGTCATATTTAGATGATGGGTTGCTCTCTTCAACCTTTTTTTTTTTTTTTTTTTTTTTTTTTTTTTATGCAAACATGGAGCAACCAGAACTTCATAAGCTTTTACATAATCTCTAAAACTCTAATGACAAAAGCTCCCTCCCTCTCTATAATCAGCATCACAATCTCAAATCAAGATATGTGGGCCGTGACAAAGAGTCTAAATTGGGTAAATGGTTTCTAATCCTTCCATTCCTCTCTTTTTTTCTTTCTTCCTTTCTTCAATATTTTCTTTTCTTCTTTCATTCCAATACGGTTTTCCTCAAATCAACTACTATTCTGGCCAAAAGAGTTAAGAACCTGTATTATCAAAAAAAAAAAAAAGAGCAAGTACAGTTGAATTTATATTCGATGTAGCAAGTACACAATTTTTTTGAGATGGGCTGAGCACAGGTCTCATGCTTTGCATAACATTATTAATATATGTTACATTTAATGCTATTATTACTTAAATCTAAGTATTACAGTCATATTTTATTCTGTAAAGGAGAGATTTGATGGCCATCAGACAAGTTAGTTTGTGTAATCGTCAAGAGCTAAGCATATTAAAGACTCATTAACGTGACAATGCCTACTGCACATGGTAACTAATTAGTGTAGAAAAGCTATCTATCAAAAAAAAAAAAAAAAAAGTGTAGGAAAGCTTAATGCACTTACACGCAGGATGGATTATGCTCTACTTGGACACTCAATAGAATGAGGGGAACTTTTATTTTTAGAAAACTCTCTTAAGCTAGCACGCAAAGGGTAACTCAGTTGGCCTAAGATCACGGTTTGCACCCGGAAGTTGTAGTTTCGAAACTGTATTACCACACTAGGGTTACAGGGAGTTTTTCCGGCTTCCCTTTGAGCGAAGAGAGAGGAAACGGAGGAAAGATGTAAAATTAGATGATGGAGATCTATCATTTGCAAGGAAAGTTTAAAATGAGAGAGATTTAGGGGAAGAAATTGGGTGAGATTATTGTTATTATTATCCTTTGGAAACCCCCTAAAATCTTAACCTACTGTTATGAGAAAGTTGGAAAAAAAAAAACTTCATTTTTTCAAGAAACAACTTTATAACATAATTATTTTCTACTTATCTCATGTCTTTTAAAAGAAGCTCATTTAAAGAGGACTCCAAATCTTCTCAGGCATTTTAAAGCTAGGTCCCATATTTACAATCTCAAAGAAGATGACCTCACTTTGTAATTCTGGTGCATGAAATAAGTATCTTCTTTTTAGGGCATGTTTGGTAAGAGTCCTCGGTGAGGATTCTTAAGTGCTTTTCCTCGCTACCAAAGAAAAGCCACATTTGGTGCATATCTCCATCAAGAAGAAAGAAAGATCACAGAATCCCATAACCCAGGGATCCATGGATTTCCTCCATTAGGCCTCCACCCATCGAAAAATACCAATCTGCGCTAAAGGAAGCGAGTCTACAGTGCATTTTGACGAGGTTTTTAGACAGTCTAATTTCTTTTTTTTTTTTTTTTTCATTTTTTTATTTTTATGGCCCCCTTAATCATCCTCTGAAGCGTTCATGCCTTTTCAAATGCAAAACACGGCTATAGGTACAAATATCAACCGTTGATTCATTATATATTTTGAGATATTTGTAAAAAAGTCAAAACTTATAAATGCCCAATTTTGGATTTTCGTGGGCTCCTAGATCATAATCCGAACCGTTAATCCTCTTTAGAATGCCAACAACGGCTATGGGTCCAAATTTGGCAGCCTAATTATTCATAGATCATGGTAAAAATGAGAAAAAACTATAGACCGTTCATCTACTATAGTACAATGAAGGGGAATATTTTACAGTCTATTTTTTCATGTTATTTATTTCTATGGACCCATAAATGATGATCCAAACCGTTCCTACTTTTGATAATGCAAAACATGGTTAGGGACTCAAAAACCAGCTATTGATTCATCATAAAACTTGAGATATTTGCAAAAAAGTCTAGACCCAAAAAATATAAAATTTGATTTTTGTGGGGCCCACTTGAACAATCCGAACCGTTCATCATCTCTAGAACGCAAAAGGAAGTTAGAGAGTGCAAAAGGAAGTTAGAGAGTGGTGTCTTAGGTCTAAATTTTATCATGGATGGTAAGAAACTTGTGAGTCTAGATTCATCATGGACGGTAAGAAACTTGTGAGTCTAGATTCATCATGGCTGGTAAGAAACTTATGAGAAAAATGTGACCATTGCAAAAAAGTCTAGACCCCAAAAATATAAAATTTGATTTCTATGGGGCCCACTTGAACATTCCGAACTTTTCATCATCTCTAGAACGCAAAAGGAAGTTAGAGAGTGACGTCTTAGGTCTAGATTCACCCTAGATGGTAAGAAACTTGTGAGAAATATGCGACCATTGGATCTGGATGTAATGCATTGTAAGAGGTTAGATTTTTGTTGTGTTTGCCAAACATGCATTCTGCTGATTCATTCCATCATAAATCCTCTTTGAGGATATCCTTGTTCTAGAAAAATGGAGAAATCCTCTAATTACAGGATTCCTCTTTCGCTACCAAACGTGCCTTTAAAGATTTTACTTTTGAATCGAGTGTGGAAATGGAGGAATCCACTAATTACATGATCCCTCTCTCGTAACCAAAGGTGCCTTTAAAAATTTCACTTTTCAATCGAGTGTGCGTTGAATGATAGGTTGACTTAGGCTGTGAAAGCAATGGCGGCGTGTGCCAAGGTGGTCGCAATGGATTTGTGCATACTACATACATGATTACGAAATGCGGGATCCACATAACCTAGTGGCGCTGTAAGATAAACCTCTTTTGCTAGATACCTTGTAATAACGCACTTTCTTTCAAGATCAAAGTCAAATTGCCCGATTTCCCAAGTTGGAACATAGGGATGAGTTTAGTACCAAATGGATGGTTGTGTGTTTCACCACAGGACTAGATGAGTTAAGTCGTGCCTTGTAAGGACTAAATGGGTCAAGTCGTGCCTGGTAATGACTGATAGAACGAACCATTAGCATGTCGTTTGATTTTATATATCTCCGCAAGGGTTGAGATCTTCCTTTGGTTGGCAGTTGTAGGAAAGACTTCAACGGTGGACAATCTAAGAAAAAAAAGGATAATGTCTGAAGCCATTTCAGACACTTGTATCTTATATGGTAAGGAAGATGAATCTAACAACCACTTGTTCTTGCATTGTGAGTTTGCTTCTTGCATTTGAGAATCTTTTTTCAAAAAATGTGGAATTTCATGGTGTTTGCCATGGGCTTTGAGCGAATTGATGGAGGCTTAGAGGTTGGGTCCATTTAAAGGGGTGGGCTTAATCTTATGGAGGTTGATTCTTTTCTCTATTCTTTGGTCGATTTGGAAGAAAAGAAACAATAGAATATTCAATGGCAAGTCAAAGGACGGGGGGGGTATTGTTTTTATGATTGTCCTCAAAATAGCTAAATAGGCAAGTATCAAAAAAGAGTTAGGGCACTTGACCTTGGATAATATCTTAAGTAATTGGGAAGCTTGTTTGGGAAGCGGATGTGTTAAGAAGAAACATTTAGTTACTTGGTCTCCCCATTCTCCTAATGTTCTTAAATTTAATGTTGATGGTGCGGTAAGAGGAAAACCAGGACCTACTGGTATAGGTGGCATATTGAGGAACTACAACGGAGATGTATTGTTTATGTTCTCAAAGTATATAAGCATCAATGATTTTAATGAAGAAGCGGAAGTGTTAGTTATATTAGAAGCTCTAAGGATCTATGTCTCAAATAATTTTCATAGCATGGTGGTGGAAAGCGATTCCTTAACTGTGATTTCTTGGATGTCTTGTTTGGAGAAGGGTCCATGGAAATTTCAATTTCTTTTCAATAAAATCAAGACTTGGTCATCATCTTTGAATGTTAAGTTTCATCATTTGCTTCGGTCGGGGAATGACATGGCGGATGCTTTGGCTAAGTTGGGGGTAGAAAAAGAGGTAGTTTTGCTTGCTCATTTGTAATTTATTGTTTTGTGTTGGTATTTAGCTCTAATACGTACTCAGGTTTTTTTCTTTCTATCTTCTTTATTTTACCTTTCTTAAGTCTTTAATATATTTTACCGTTACCGATCAATTTTTTTTTATTACCCACAACCACAATACTCCTGGATGGCATGCAGGGACCAAGGACCAGATATCATATTTTTGAACGGAATTGAACTCATAATCCAGAGCATGTCTCCATCAGGGGCAGGGTTTAAAATCTCAGTCTCGGTCGCTGTATCGGCCGGGCCGAAAAACCGATATGATATCGGTATCGGTCGCGGATATCGGTCCGTCGCGGTCATCGCGGTGTGAATTTTTTTTTAATAAAAAAAAATTAGCAAAAATATCCAAAAAATCCAGAATATTAGAAAATGCTGGAAAACTATATTTGTTTCCATTAGTAACAATAATTAATCAAAATCTCGGTCACCTTAAGTTATATGAGCCCTGTCTGTGTCGCAGACTCGCAGTTCACTGTCTTTTTTCCAGTATTTCATATAATGCAAACATTATTGATGCTCTGCTCATGATCAATTTATTAGTGTCAAATATAAGAAGATAAAGATAACATATCAATCATCATTTAATACTAACTTAATCATCAAATAAAGTTGTGAAATTCAAGACCCTAAAGATTAGTGAATAAGATAGTGAGTTAGTGATTGAGATAGATAAATCATAAAGCACTTGGGCATCAAAATGTTCATGGTTTACCTGAAATTAGAGGGGACTAGTGGAGAGTACTAGTAGAGACTAGAGAGAGATTGATGAGTATGAGTGTATGACAGATAATTAAAATATAAAAAAATCCGAAAATAAAATAATTAAAATTAAATTCTAAATCATGTTTATGACTATGAGTAGATGTAGATCTATCATCTACACACTATTAATAAGCCTTTGGTATCACAAATATCCTAACAAGTAACAAAAATTATTTTTTGGAAAACAAAAATTAATAAAATCATTTTCAAAATCCTAAATATATAGATCTAATATAAAAGTATGTAGATCTATCATTTACACACCATACAATGATCATGAATCATTAAAACAACATATTTATGATGAAATCCCCAAAAAATGATATATTATAATTCAAATATTAAAAAATCCGAAAATAAAAAAAATTGAAAAAAAAGTTGAAAATCATGTGTATGAGTAGATCTAGCATGAAAGTATATATATCTAACTTCTAAATGAAGTAAACAACACAATTACACAAGTGAGTAAGTGACAAACCTCTATGCTTCATCTATATAAAAAAAAAAAAAAAACACATAATATGCTTTAAGTTGATTTCTTCTTACCTTAGATAATATTTTCTTAAAAAAATAGAAGTGAGATTTGAAAATATGGAAGAGAGAAGGTGATTGCTGCTATGGCTAGTAGGGGTCTTGAGAAGAGAGGAGAAGAAGATGAAGATGGAAGAAGAATAAAAAAAATTAGGGTTTGTATGCTTTTTATACATCTCGACCGATATATCGGCCGAGATATTGAAAATACCGAGATAGCCGAGATGGCCGAGATTTTGGTGAAAATGGGCCGAGACCGATATCTCAGTGAGATATCGGCCCGGTCTCGGCCGAGATTTTAAACTATGATCAGGGGTGTCAAATGTGCTGTCTCCATCAGGGGTGTCAAATGTGCAATTGTTTGGGTTGAGTAGAGACTAGAGATGCAGATCTTGGTAGGTGGTGAACCTTGACAGACATAGGAGTAAACCCAACACATGCATGGTAGTTTGTGACAGGAACGGTCCTTCTTTGTTGCGAACAATTTCAAGTCCCGGGACCAAGATCTTTCATGGTGAAATGTACTTTGAGTTGATTTATAAACTTTTAGAGTAAAATCATGTCATGAACCCGCAAGGGGTAGCTCAGTTGACTTAATACTACGGTTTGCACTCGAAAGTTGTAGGTTCGAAATTGCACTACCACACTAGGGCTACATGAGAGTTTACCTGGCTTCCCTTTGGCCCAGAGGGATTAGTCAAGCCCATAGAGTTGGAAACCTCCAATAGCTATAAAAAAAAAGAGTAAAATCATGTTGCTCCCAAGAAGAACAATATCATTCACATGTGGTAGCAAATATGTGATATGGCCACACTAATGATAAATAAAGAGAAATGTATCTGCTTGGGAGTTTACAAATCCAATCTCGAGAAGGTGAGTCTTGAATTTGGTATATCATGGGTTGTCTCATGTGGTGGGAATTCCATCAAGGGGGCCAGCATTTTGAGAGTACTGGGGCGGACCCAGTTATATGGGTCTTGGGGCTCACCCTTACCTGAAAAAGGTTTAATTAAATATTTAAGCAACTCCCTACAAATGGTTGAAATTTATTTGATTTTTTTAATATTTATCTCTACTCCTAATATTTCTTTTACATGGGGCCCCCCAGTTCAATTTCTTGGGTCTGCCCTGTTTGAGACCGTCCTTCGTATGGAATACCAAATCCTCATCTCCCATCCAGCATTTGGTATTAGAATTCGGAAGGCTACCTGTGACTCTTGAGGTGGGTTGGATATATATAAATATATATATAGATAAAAAGAAATAATTTGGTCGGTCTAAATCTTTTAATGGAGATTGAATCAAGGGAAGACGAAAAATATATATCATGCTATCACCCTAGCAATTCAAAACCTAGAAAGTCAATGTCACATATATATCCTCTCCTTTCATCCATCACCCACATCTCATATTCTTCATCCCCCTCATTATATCTTTCTTAATATTACAGTGGAGCTCATTTCATTATAAATAAATCCCTGACTATTCAATTGCTATGTATTTTCTGCGAACAATTAGAACCAAAAGAAAGGGATCTGGATGTTATCATCTTGGGAGTGAGAAAATTATCGGAGGCTTATAAATCCATTAGTGGGTCTATAGCCTAGAAAACACAAATAGCTCAACTTGTACCCAGCTCATCTATTAATTGGATCAAAATGCCAAACAGAGATAGGCGTATCCCATGACTCGAACACCCGACCTACCAGGCCGGCTTTGATACCACTTGTAGGATATTACACCCCATTGAGCTACCACTTATCCCTAAATCAATTGGTGATAGGAAACGGAACAACAATAGTTTTATGGTGAGTGCTCGGGCTCGGGCTCGAGCTCGACCATAATTATGACCGCTCAGTAGCAAGGGTTTACGTTGAACTCAACAGATTCCTAGGAATTCAATTATATGAAAGTGAAACAAACGGGCCCAGAGGGTCAACCAAACCTGAATCTGACTCTGGTGGGAAAGCAGGTCACTCTCAGCCACCTACTCCATGCCTGTTCTATAGTACTTCAATTTCCCATTTTGCCACATTATGAACAATGCAACTGATATTATAAAAAAAAGAAGAACCATGCAACTCATAAACACCAATCAAAATTTCTCCACAATTGCCCTCTAACTTCTCATTGAAAACTGCTCATTTATCATCCTTATTGAACAAGTGATAGAAGATTGAATTGAATTCACTGAGCTTCCCTGTGGCATGCCAGTCTCAGTGGAAGAGGTGGGTCAGAAAAGGCACCATCAACAATCTGGTTGAAGATCCATTTATTAGCAGCTTCAGTGAAGTGAACTCCATCCCAACTCACCCTAACTGATGGGTTCTTGCATGGTTTTCCAATTAACACTGCTGTCCCATTTATATTTTTAGTTGCTCCACATCCAACTTTCGGATTGAAATTATACTTACCCCCATGCCCACAACAAGCAACAAGAGGATGCTCAAAACCTGCAAAATCCAATCACAGTCATATCGTTACTAAAAAATATCTCTAGAATATGCAAAACTGATCATCCAAAGCATCAAATTGAAGGCCCCAAATATCATCGACAGTGAAGATGAAAGATGGGGTGTTTGAATCCGACAGTAACGATATAATGAGTGAGTTCATCCTAGTTGTGTCTATAAATGACTTTTTTGTTGTTGTAATAGGTGATTACTGTATATATACTTATTCAACATTTTAGTCCTTTGCACACCAACCAGAGTGACTAAGTGAGGAGTGAAGACTTACCATATTTCTTGGCGTGGGTAATGAGATTGTGTTTTACTGAATAAATGTCAACATAAGTGAGTGCAGCCAATGGAAGATCCTTTCTAAGCTGAACCACCAGTTCCTTCAATTTCACATTGAAATATTTGGCTACTGAATTGAAGGGACTTCCACAACCATACCTATCCACCTCTGGACTTCTAAGGGGGAGTTTTTCCAAAACATATGGAAGACACCCAATAGGGGCTGTGTTGTGAATCCAAAATGACCTCCCTCCTTGCCCATAAATGTCCTGTAAAACCAAAACATTTTTTCAATCAAATATACATAGATCACTTGCAAGAATTCCTTTAAAATCACATATTAGTCTAGATAATCAGATCTTATATATGGATATAACCTAAACCCAATCTGGAAATTATTATAAGGTTTCAATGCGAACCCTGAATTACACAGTCAAATTTATGTTAGATTAGTCAAGAACTTCCACCCCTTTTAGCGTGGCATTGTATGGTCCACTTGTTTTGGGAGATGGGATAAT
Source organism: Cinnamomum chago (assembly GCA_038049695.1). Lineage (NCBI taxonomy): Eukaryota > Viridiplantae > Streptophyta > Magnoliopsida > Laurales > Lauraceae > Cinnamomum > Cinnamomum chago. Next base: position 114,209,212 of record CP142451.1, read on the forward strand.
TAGAGGCCCATAGACAGCATGAAAATAGAACCTTAATCTGGTTTTTACCTTTACGATTTCGCTGAAGTGTTTGAGAATATCAGGCACAGCTGCTACAACTTCATCAGTAGTCATGCCACTAAAATAGGCTGCTGTAAGGTCATTCTGGCCAATATCAAATGTGTATAGACCTTTAGAGAAATATTCCTCCTTCGGTAACAGGTTCTTAAAAACTGCAGCATCAATCAATAATACAAGAACAGAAGAATCATTTCAAGAACCGCTCTATAGTCCTTATGTGAAAATCTGTTTTGGTAATAAAAATACCTGGATTGGTGGGCAACTGGGATCGAGTTCTGAATTGAGAAAACTCCCAAAATTGCACATTCAAGGAAATTGGGCTAAACCCAGATTGGAAAAGAGTTGTGTTCTGGGTTCTAATTGTCGATCCAGCTGTGGCAAAATTTGCTCCATGGGTGAAGTTAGGTGCAATTGAGTCAAGGTAAGCATGGAGATAAGGCAGACCTACACTCTGAGCTGGAAACCAACAATTGCAGTTCAAAACTTGAATTAGTATACTCGCTCAATCAATGCATGGACTAGATTAGTGGTGTTCATGAGCCAAACCATCACAAGTCCAACAGTTGAGTCTTTAAAATTTGCATATTTTTCATCATTATTTTTTTAACAATTAAGAACTTAATCATCTAAACATTTCTTGATTTTATCGGGAAATCATGATTTTCTGTTTTTAAGTCAACATCCTTTGAAAAATTATATTTTCACTTAAAATCATGAGATTTTTTTATCTTTAGCATGAAAAGCCAGAAATCTCTCGTAACTTTTGATTTACACATGAAATAATTATTGTTTTATTTTCTTGTAGGGTATGTTCATATTTTTGGGACCCGCCTTAAGAGAAATAAATGTGAAGAAAATTTCACACGAGCTATATGTGGGACCCACAACTGTACACGTATAAGTCTGCCTTATCTCCAATAAAGTCTTCAAAATATCATGATTTTTTAATGATAAATCAAGAAGTAACCTTTGCTATGGCAGGCTAATTTCTTTGATTGGATCTTTACATGAAGATAAGTAATTACCTTTTTACTTATTGAGTAGTTACAATTTGTGTTTCATGTTTATATGCATAATAATTAATAGACTTATCCTCGAGCCCTAGACAAACCTCCATTCTTAATTTCTTAATATAGAAATTTATGTTTGACTATTCATGCTTAGGTTTGATAGTCCAGACTGAGTTTTCTTTGATGGGTTATGCTTGGATCTGATGGGTAATGTTTAGATTATTTCTATACTTCTCTAAGGTGAAGGAAATTTTGGATTTTATTAGATTATTCTTTATTATTTCTATATTTCTATACTTCTTTTTATTAAAAAGGCTTTTAAAGTTAAATTGTCCAAGCCAAGAACATTGATTTGTTTTTGGTTTGAAGTAAAAGTCAGAACAAGTTAAAATTACTTGATAAATAAACGGGTGGATGCTTATTGGATTCCTATTCTCTTAATCATTTTTATCAATTTTTATTTCTTATCTTCTAATTGATTGTGTGATTTTGTTTTCGTCAACTCATTTAAAAATTCATCTTCTTTGATTAATTAAATTTCTTAATTTAAAAGTTTTTTTAACTAGCTACCTGTAGGTTTGACCTGTATTTACCATTGTCTCAAATAGACAGTCGTGTACTTGCGGTTAAATAGCATTGTTCCTAAGTTGCAGGAGTTTTAGGCTAGATATGGTGACGCAGAGAGTTTGGAGTCACCATATTCATGAGTGAGTCAAGAAGACAATTTCGGCCAAAAATATTATAAAGAATTCAATTCGTTTCAATTTGGTTATTATTTTATTCTTAAATCTGTAAATTTGAATTTTATAATATTTATTGTTGAAGTATTTTATTTAAATGGCCTATACAGGCTAATCTTTACTGCAGCTCCGGTGAGACCATGTGTTTTGACCTCTTTGGGATATACTTGGGACATCGATCAAGTTCTGGCCACATCACCAACCAAGCCCACGCTCCACATTGGGCCAGATTTGGGCCGTGTCCGTGTACCCAAGAACAGACCAATTTAGAGTATTTCACATAATAAGTCTATTATGTGGCCCAGCTAACGGCCTGAAATTAGGTACAAAATTAAATTGGAAAGGCTTGCACTGGCCCTAGAGAAGATTAAAACAATCAGCCATAAAAAAATAAATAAAAGAAATGGATGCAGAAAAAGAAAAGTAGGGATTCCTGTTTTTCTAGGTGATGACCCCAGAAAATCCGAAAAGAAATGTCAGAAAGTAAAGAATATTAAAAATTTCTAGAAATTGAGGTTTTTCAGATATTAGCATGTCCACTTTATCTATCTGAGCGAACTTCAGTTAACAATATGAATGATAATTGAGTTACAAAGGCTTTGTCATAGACTGAATACTGCTTAGCCAATGCTCAGAAATCACACCTTTATTTGTGATCATATAGCTCTGAGAATTTTCAATCCATTTTACCGAACTGGAAACTTTTTACTCGCTTTCCTACTACAAACGAGTTTGGATCCCTGTTTCTAGGAAATACGGAGATATTGTTTCATCCAATAAAAAATAGTTAATTGTATAAAATCTCAGAGTCCGAATCACCTATCGTATTCGTTATACTTTCACCGTGAGTGGACCAATAGCAGTCAGCCATACCATCCAAAATTTTAGGTGATTTTGAAGAAAAAATTAAATTTAGAAAAATTTAAATCAATGAAAGAAAATCACCTAAATTTTTGGATGACGTGGCAGACTGTTATTGGTCCACTCACGGTGAAGGTGTAATATTTGCGATAGGTGATTCGGACTCAAAATCTCATGCTAGCTAATGTATCATCTCAATTGCTTTGTTGGAATGAAAAAAAAAAAAAAAAAAAATCAAAGAAGAGATTTTGCACAGTTGACTATTTTTTATTGGACAAAATAGTATCCCCCCATTTCTTCCGAACTCACTACAAACAAATAGGCCAGAGAGATTCTAGGTAAAAGCCCATTAATATAGCACAAATGACTAAGTTGCCTCCTATGGTGTTTGAAAACTCCTAATCACAAAGTAAAATTGAATGATCCTCAGTTGGAGGCTCATCACCTCATTCCCACCATTAGCTCACCATCTTCCGGCATTTATAGAATTCCGCATTCTGCCCTTCACCTCTGCCCATGTTTGCCCAAAGCGATGACTATGTTTGCAAAGATAAACAGTCTTAGTCCCCCCAAATTCTCCAACCATTTCCCATATTTTAACAAGATGGCTATGGTAGAGTGACGATAGCATTGCTCACATTTTTTTGTTGACAACGCTATCGTTGCTCATAAAAAAATATAAAAAAAAAATTAAAAAAACTAGTGGGAGGAGCCGGTTTGTGTTGCACAATCTGCAGGATCCTTCCCAAGGAATGGCCAAATTATGAAAATTTTCCCGTAAAATCCTCTTTTATTTTCATCCAAAAATTGAGATCCTTTTCTAATGAAGTGACAGCAGTTTTGAGAACAACATGATAGTCCAGTGGGAAAGGGCATCCCAACTCACCTTAAGTGTTTTGATCGAGAAGGTGTGAACTCTCACCTGGCTACCAAGGGTTTGAACTCTAGGTACGCCACCTTCCCTTACCTGTGGCTCCTTCCCTCATCCGAGGCCCCTTTACCTCACCTGAGGTCTCTTAACCTCATTCGAGGGACCCCTTCCTTCGCCCGAGGTCTCATTCCCTCACATGAGGGCTCTGCAACTAGTGTGGGCTCAATGGCAGGGGTGTTCATGGGCTGAGCAGGCCCAGGCTAAGGCATTTTCAGGCTTGACCTGACTTTTGAAACACTGGCCTAGGCCCGACCCAAGCCTGACATAGGCCATGAGAGTTAGGTTCGAGCCTGCCCATTTAATCAATCAGGCCGGGCCGAATCGGTCTTTTTATTACTTTCGTAGGTATTTGAGCACTAATTAAATTAAATTACATGCATTTTCTTACACGGGCCGCGCCGGGTCGGGTCATGCTATGGGCTTTCTATCACTTAATCCAAGCCCAGCCCAATTATTAATCTGGTCCTAATTACATATCCAAGCCTGGCCTAAAGCAAGCTAAGCCCGGCCCATGAACACCCCTACACAATGGGTCTTAAATGGGTCGCTAGCCAGTACTTGGGTTAATAAAAAAGTGTAGGATTGATCCCTAGTAGAGCAGTACACAATGGCAACGTGTCTGATGGTGGAGCACAAAGCACGGAGCACTCAAGCCAGCACTATTGTGGAAGAGAATCACAACAAAGGCATGAAGGAACCTAGGGATGTTCCGTGAGCTTAGATTAAGCTAGTTTAGGGTTAAAATAGTTTACAATTCATGTAATATAAAATAGTACATTAGTTTTGAGAACTAGGGTTGCTTAGTTGGTTAGCATCCCTCTCTCTCCCATCTACCTAGGGTTTAATTCCAATGTATCCAGCCCTCTTCATATGTGTGCGGGCAAATCTTTCTGTTCGTGCAGGCTATCTCATGCGACGTCCCACTCTCTTAGTGTGGGTTAAAAAAAATAAAAAAAAAATAAAGAGGGACAATGATTTCATTACAAGGTACTGTCCTTTGTAATTCTTTACCATCAATATATTTATAGGGATATATTCCTCCTATGAGAGAGATCTCTCACCTTACTTGATATATATATATATATATATATATATGTGTGTGTGTGTGTGGGAGATGCTTCTATGAGAGATAAGAGTGAGGACCCACACATTTAATTTGTTGACATTGGATATGGATGTGAAGGCCCCCCACTCAATCTCTCATTTTTGAGGAGAAATATCTCTCATAGGAGCATCTCCCTCTCTCTCTATATATATATATATATATATATGAAGAATATTCATGTGCAAAAAAGGAAAAACCATATATGGTCATATATATACAGAAAAGGAATGTTCATGTGCAAAGAGGAAAAGTCATATAAGTGTCCCTTATCGTATGGTGAGGGATGGATGATCCTGAATATCCCCCTATATCTTTTTGTAGAACTTTACAACCAACATGATCTATGAATTAAACGGCCTTGATTTACAGTACATATACATGATACATGCCAATGCCCACTTCTATCAGCTGCCCCATACAACATAAAGCAAGAGGAACGGTCACCCTCATGGAGTCAGTAGTGGCTGCCATTGGATACCTCTCTAGCAAGAAGACATATAGTCAGATGGTCACATGCCCCACCTTCTTAAAGGGTCCAAAACCAGTGTCAGTCCAATCAATACATCCCACCAAAACGACACAGCTTTCCTCATCTTTTATGGTCCTCAGTTCATGGCTTCATTCTATCTATATCTTATCAGATTGTAATTACGAGGACACAAAACTACAAAAACAAGCTTATCATATAAGGATTTTCGACCACCCGTGAGCAGCCAGATCATTTCAGCAGTACCCATTGTCTAAACATGTCCAAATAATTCAAATAGGCAACATATCTTATCATATCATATAAGATACTTAATTCCTTATGTATAATATAGTCTGCACCTTTGCAGTATACCTATATATGGCATTCTTGTCTTGCATCATAATTCATAGAGAGTACCAAATACTTTGTTTTTTTTTTTTTTCTATTTACGCATGCAGACAGACTATTTAAGCCCCTCCAGAATACTACAAGAGATTGATCCTGTTGAGATAAAAACCTTATATCCGTTGAGCTATCAGTGAAATATTTTGAACAAATATCATATGCATGCAATTGAAGATAAAACATTACAAGAGATAAAAATATACCTATAAAATCAACTATCAGACGCCCATCGCAATATCTTCCGGCAGGATGGTGAAAAAATGTCTCCCCATGGGGTGAAGAAGCTGGCCCAAAAGCCGCGGAGAGACCGCCGGTGTCAGAATTCGAGTCGCCGAAATTGAAAACCGCCGGAAAGTCACAATATTTCTTTGAAGCCAATATACATGGGATGATCAGAGTTGTTAAAAAAATGATGGAAGAGAGTTTTGCTATAAGCTTATGCTGATGAGCAATATCCATGAGGGAGGAGGCAATGGTTAAAAGAGAAGGGTTATGGAATGGGATAGGCAGAAAGGGGAGCTTTATAATGGTAGGTGAGGGCAGATAAAGGTAAGGACAAAGCTATAATTGAGGAGGGGAAAAAAAAAACTAAAATTGAAGTTTGAGAATCCAAGGCCTGGTCTCATAAGATTCTCTTGAGGCTAATCCAAGCCAATGGATCTGTCTCCTACATTCTCAGCTTAAGGTGAAATTTCAGTCCAATCAAAGTTGGATCTATCATCATATTGATCATTGACTAAAAGAAAAATAAATAAATAAAGAGAGTCGATATGCATGTTTAGCACATGATCTATCTTATGGTGGGTCCAATTTCGATGAGAGTAAAGTTAGGGTCAAACTTAATCAAAGGGGGTACCATGGTTTCAAGCATTCTAGATTTAAGATGAGGGTGCCTTTGATTGATTCATGTGGCTCTGCTAGCAGAAATCTCTGAGACCTCCTGGGTTTGTAGGTGTTATATTGAATAAAGTTTATGGTAATTTAAATATAGAATTCTGGATAAGAGAAGTTGAGATTAGCAAATTCTTTAACGGATCATTATCGAAAAGCAGATGATCACACCTCTCTTGTGAAGAGGCAAAACTTCATTGTTGTTGGAGTGAAGTCCACCATTGGATTGGACTATTACAACAAGAAAATCAAACTTTTACTTTATCATAATATCAGAGGCCAAGACAAAATTAAGGTGATTAGTTTGATTGGTTGGTTAAGATTGATTAAAAACATGCTTGTGACATTATTTCACTAGCTTGTATTGAATCCGCAGTGGGCCTACTTCATGAAATTCTAAACCACCCAATGAATGATTCTCTCTTATATATTCCTCGGCAAAATTCATTTTAATAAAAGTGGCCAGCCATCATTTTTTTTTCCGTAAATAACATTGTTTTTACACAATTTCTTATGTGTTTTTTAAGTGATCAATTTATTGGTGGATCCGACTTTTATTAAATTTGGGGGAAGCCCACAAAATGAGGTATTTATTTTGAGTTTGTTTAGAATTTTCAAAAAAGTGGGCCCACTGAGGAATTTCACAAATTGTTTGTGAGTCGAGTACAGAGTCACAGACCATAAAAGATTCGGACTCACCCCGCGTGCCCAATGACCAGTGATATGTATCCTTATATTATTAACATCTTCAATGATCATACTGAGATTAAGAAACATCCATTAATACTAGTTGAGCTGCACATGAAATAAAATTTAAAATATCAGCCCATACGGAACACATTGAATGATGATCAGTTGGGTATGGGATCTGGATCCCCTGTTTGGGGGTGCATGGGAAAATTATTTGTTTTTTTGAGGAGATAGGATATTCTTTTAGGAGATGAGATGTGACATCTTTTCCAATTTGGCACCCCCAACCCTGTTTGGACCAAACAAGGGATTCATTTATATAAGTGAGCTCACCATGATTTGGATTCCAAGAGAAAAACCAATGATTGGTCCACTGGCAGTGGGTTTGCGACCCATATGAAATGATGAGCCACATCGGCACAAACCTATGGATAGGGTGTAGCTATCATAGCTCACATCCACCACGAGTGGGTCATGTTGTGCGCGTGTATGCGGAAACGTGAAACAGCGATCAAGCAATCAATCAACCACACAAGAACAATCAATCACACACAAAAAGATTTACGTGGTTCGGCAATCTTGCCTACGTCCACGGGAAAGAAACTCGACTCTCCTTGGGTTCACTCTCTGTATGATATGCAGTACCGTCTATCATGGGTTACACATTACATGAATATATAATGCCCTCTTTCTTACCCCCCAAGAAACCCTATCTTAGTCAATAAGAAAGTCCCGGTACAATTACCAAAATACCCATGACCCTAAACCCAATTGTCTGGACCCACTAGGCTAACAATCTCCCCCTCCAGACCATGGGGAAGACGCCTCTGAACCCCCTTACTAGGAGTCCAGTCCTGCCAACTCTGAACACAGCTCTAGCTTTCCCTTAGACACGACCTTAGTCATCATGTCTGAGGGATTCTTGTCAGTATGAATCTTCTCTAACTTCATGAGATTCTTTTCGATGACCTCACGAATCCAATGATATCTCACATCAACATGCTTCGTGCGGGCATGGTATGTAGCGTTCTTACTAAGATCCATAGCACTCTGACTATCACAGTAGACCACATACTCTCCTTGCTTCAAATCCAATTTTTGAAAAAATTTCTTCAACCAAATCATCTCCTTCCCTGCTTCATTAGCAGCTATGTATTCTGCTTCGGTTGTAGACAATGCTGTACACTTCTGCAACTTAGACTGCCAGGAAATAGCTCCCCCTGCAAAAGTAAATAAGTACCTAGAAGTAGACAACCGACGATCAAGATCGCCTGCAAAATCAGCATCTGTAAAGCCTTCAAGAATTGGTTTCGAGCCTCCGAAACACAAGCAAAAATCTGATGTACCTCTCAGGTATCTGAAGATGCACTTTACTGCTTCCCAATGCTCTTTCCCAGGGTTAGAAAGAAATCTACTCACTAAACCCACTGCATGAGCAATGTCTGGCCGTGTACACACCATGGCATACATAAGACTCCCAACTGCTGAGGAGTATGGAACAGACATCATCCGTTCATTTTCTTCATCTGTAGTAGGACATAGTCTCTTACTGAGCTTAAAGTGAATGGCTAAAGGCATGCTAACTGGTTTAGCATCTTTCATGTTGAACTTTGCTAGCATCCGTTCAACATATTTCTCCTGTGACAACCACAGTTTCTTGGTATTCCTGTCACGACGTATTTGCATTCCCAAAATTTGTCGTGCGGGTCCCAAGTCTTTCATGTCAAAAGTCTTTGACATATCCATTTTCAGCCTGTCAATCATCTTACTATCATGTCCAACTATCAACATATCATCTACATATAAAAGAAGGATGATAAATTTGTCATTACCAAATTTACGAACATAAACACAGTGATCTGCAGCTGTCCTCCGGTACCCATGACTCACCATGAATGAATCAAACTTCTTGTACCATTGCCTCGGTGCTTGCTTCAGCCCGTAGAGACTTTTCTTCAACCTGCAAACCATCTGTTCTTTTCCTTCTACCTCAAACCCCTCCGGCTGAGTCATGTAGATCTCTTTTTTCAGATCACCGTGAAGAAATGCAGTCTTCACATCCATCTGTTCAAGCTCAAGGTCCATGCTGGCGACTAGACCCAAGACAACTCTGATAGAAGTCATCTTAACAACTGGAGAGAAGATTTCATCGAAGTCAATGCCCTTCGTCTGCGCAAAGCCTTTGACCACTAGTCGTGCTTTGTGCTTTATCAGTTTTCCACTGTCATCTCTCTTCAGTTTGAACACCCATTTGTTCTTCAAAACCTTCCTGCCTTTTGGAAGTTCCACCAGCTCATAAGTATTGTTCTTTTTCAAAGAACTCATCTCATCCTGCATAGCCTTCATCCACTCATCTTTATCTGCATGAGTTGTTGCTTCTGGGTAGCTCTCTGGCTCCCCCTCATCAGTAAGCAAAATATAATCTGCTGCAGGATATCTTGTTGATGGTTGACGCTCTCGGGTAGACCTCCTAACTTGAGGTTCTGTGGTTTCTAGCTGAGGAGACTGCTCCCCCTGCTCAACACCCTGTTCATCTGGCAACCCCTGCGCCTCATCATGATCCGGATCGTTTTGTCCACCTTCTCCACCTGTAGTCTGCACTGGAGAAGGTGTCGGTGTGAGATCAACCACTCCATCAACAACTTCTTTAGATTTTTCAGTATTCTCAATATCTCCAAAGAACTGGTCTTCATGAAACACCACATCCCTACTTCTGATAATTTTCCTCTTCTCTGGATCCCATAATCTGTAACCAAACTCTGCTACACCATAGCCAAGGAAAATGCAACATACTGCCTTATCATCCAGCTTTGAACGCTGCTCCTTTGGTGCATGTGCAAAAGCCTTGCACCCAAACACCTTCAAATGAGAATATGAAGCATATTTACCTGTCCATTTTCTCTCCGGAATGTCAAAATCCAAAGGAACTGAGGGAGACCTGTTAATCAGGTAAACGGCAGTCAGGACAGCTTCACCCCAAAATGGCTTGGGTAGCTGTGCCACTCTAATCATGCATCTCATCCTTTCAAGAATAGTGCGGTTCATTCTCTCTGCCACACCATTGTGCTGTGGAGTACCAGGAACTGTTCTTTCATGTCGAATACCATGCTTTGAGCAATAGCCTTTAAACTGATTAGATGTGTACTCTCCACCATTATCTGTGCGGAGACATTTCAAGAGCTTTCCTGTTTCTCTTTCAACCATGACATGAAACTGTTGAAATATCTGGAACACCTGATCCTTCGATTTCAATGTATAAATCCAGACTTTCCTGGATGCATCATCAATAAATGTGACAAAAAACTTATTGTCACCCAATGACCCTAAACCCAATTGTCTGGACCCACTAGGCTAACAGGTCAATCATGGCGAGCTACATCAGTATAAAACCTATAGATGGCCGAAGCTTTTCCTCATGGCCTCACAGTGACGTAGTTTGGCTTCCTCACGATCACTGTGTAAGGAAAAGAGACCATCTGGACTCATAACTACAAGTGGGTTTATGCCGATATGGGTCACTGTGATTGATCCACTCATTGTACACGTGTTTCAAGTGCGACAGAGAATCCGAACTCTGCCTTTAATGTACAACATCATAAGTATGCAGGTTGCATCTTCTCTACATCACCAAAATGACCCGCATGCTTCTAAATAAATGGCCTATAGTAGATAGATTTAATGTCTGATACATTAGGGTTTTGTTTTTTTAATAGAAATCTATACATGATTTGGATTGTGCTTTTTAATCAACTTAAAAAGCTTATTTGACATTACAAACTAGAAGCCCCTTTTTTTATCGTTAATTATCCTCTCTCTCTCTCTCTATATATATATATATATCACTGAAATGATCTGATATTTTATTCAATCTTATTCATAAAAGGAGACCTTTCCATCTACTCCACCGGCATTAAAGGAAGCCCCACAAGCTGTATGGTGAAAAGTGATATTTGGAGGGAGAACATTTCACGTTGAAGTAATTTAGATGAGCCACATATCCTATTGGATCATATAGGATATTTAAAGTTGTGTGTCTTTACTCAACGAATCTTGAACAGGAAGAAGAAGAGGAGGAAGAGAAATAGGAAGAAGAATCTCTTGATTTCATTACAAGACAGAATACAGGGTACATTGAATTTATAGACGTGGAGACTTAAAACAGAAAGGAAACACGTTTCATTTGATACAGTTATAGTTATGTTTGTGTACTGCTGATATCCCCCCCTCAAGCTATTGGGACGGTCAGTAACATATAGCTTGGAACGAAGAAATTTGAAACGACGCGGATGTAAACTTTTGGTCAGGACATCTGTTGTTTGATCTATTGTAGAAACATATTGAACTACTAAATCTTTCCGCAAAACCTTCTTCCTGATGAAGTGATAATCCATTTCGATGTGCTTAGTCCTAGCATGGAAGACAGGATTGGAAGCAAGAGAAATCGCTGAAAGATTGTCACACCACAGTAGAGGAGGATGACTAAGGAAAATATGGAGATGCTTAAGTAACATTCGTAACCAGCATAACTCAGAAGTGGTATATATGAGCTAAAGAGTGATATTTAGCTTCTGTAGAGGAGCGAGCAACGGTACTTTGCTTTTTGGAACACTAGGATTAGGGGTGAAAATCTGGGCGGGTAGCCCAAGCCTAGCACGGGCCGGCAAGAAAAAACCGTGCATGGGCCGTGCTTAGGCCCGTTGACAACCTGACCCGGCCTGACAGTCCCACTGGGCCGTGCTGGGCCAGGGCTGCTAGGCTCGAGGCATGGTCCGGTTCAAAATCCATGCCGTGCTGAGCCAGTGCCCCAGGCCCGCGGGTGGTCCGGCCCCAACGGTTTTTTTTTTTTTAAATCAACCCCCCCCCCCCCCCCCCCCCCCCCACACACACACACACACGCACACACACAGCTATAAACGGTCAAATGGGGGGGGGGTATTAGTGTCTTTTGATATTTTTTACCATTATAACCCCTCGACAGCTATAAAACAGTCATATGAGGGGGTATTTTATGTCATTTTATCACTTAAGAATTCTATAAATAGCCGTCATTCCTCTCATTTCTCTACACTCATCTACTCTCTCATTTCTCACACTCCCTCTAAAGTTCTAAGGCTCTAAGCTCTCTTAAGTCTCATTCTAAAGTCTAAGCTCTCTATACAAAGTTTTCTAAGAAGTGAAAAGTGAGGGTAACTTCTCTAAAGTGGAGGATTCAACTAAGAAGAACTTCTCCATTAGCTCTCCCTCTTTCATAAAGGTATTTATTATATTTAATTTTGAGTTTTATTTAGTAATAATATACATAGTAATATTATATATTAAGTCTCATCTTCTCCATTTTCTTATATAAATTATCACAAAAAACACATTATACATAATTATTTATTAAAAAAAATATCTTTTATTTAGAAAAATGGCTTGACCATCACAACCTTTCAACCTTGACTTCTCTCTAAATGAGGAAGATCCTTGATTTATTCATTTAAATCAAAGTCAGGGCATAGAAGTAGATAGTAATAGTTCCCAAAATCTTGTATTTTTAGTTTCTACAACTAAACAGAAGAGAAAATCAAGATTGACTTCTCTTGTATGGACTTATTTTGTTAAAGTTACTATCCCAAGTCCCACAGGAGGAACAGAGGAAAATGCACAATGTAAATTTTGCAAAGATCTCCTTAGTGGCAAATCATCAAGCGGCACTGGCCACCTTAGTAGACACATGAAAAAGTGTATGCTCAAACACATGAATACCGCTAACGATGGGGTAAGAGGTGGGATAGTTCAAACACAACTTTCTCAAACAGATTCATCTGTCGGTTTAGGAGTTTTCAATTATGACCCTACTAATGCTAGATATCAACTTATTAAGTTTATAATTTGTCGCCAATTTCCATTTATACTTTCCGAAGACTGATGTTTTGAAAGATTTTGAAGTCTGCCTTTGTTCCTTCATGGCAGAAAATATCTAGAGTTATTGTTAGAAATGATGCAATAAAAACTTTTTTGAAAGAAAAAGAGAATTTAAAAAATATTTTTGAAAATTTACTTGGAAAAGTGGCTTTAACTTTAAATTTATGGACCTCTAAACAATATCTGGGGTACATTGCACTTACATCACATTATATTGATAGTGATTGGGTGATGCAGAAAAGAATGATTTCGTTTTCTATGCTAGAATTTCCACACAGTGGTGCTAGGATAGCGTCCACCATCCTTGAAAAACTTAGAGAATATGAAATTGAAAATAAAATAATTTCTATAACTTTAGATAATGCAAACACTAACAATGTCGCAGTAGATTTACTAAAACATTCGATTCAACTTGATTTAAATGGACCACATCATTAAATCTTATCATACAAGTAGGGGTGAAATTAATTAGAGATGATTTAGAGATTATTAAATGGATTGTAGGATATATTTTTTGTTCTCCCTCGCGAAAACAATGGTGGAGGGACGTATGTGTAAATTTGAATCTAAGACCAAAGAAAATATCATATGATGTAAAGCATATATGAAATTTTACCTATAAAATGTTAAAAGAATCATGTGCCTAAAAAATGACACTAAATCAATATTGTCAACTTTATTTGGAGCATGAAAATATTTTGATAAGTGATGATAAATGGACCCTTCTTGAGATAATAAGAGATTTTTTTTGAATTTTTTCATGATGCAACATTGTTTTTTTGTTTTTCAATGGTATATTATCCCACATCAAATCAAGCTTTAGCCCATTTTTATGAAATAAGTCTTACTTTTAAAAAGTATAGAGATTTTCCAATTTTTCAACTCATGTGTGTACAAATGGAGGCAAAGTTTTCATTATATTGGAGAATAGCTCCTTTAACATTTTGTATAGCTGCTGCATTAGACCCTATATTGAAATTACAAGGTGTAGAAACCCTTCTTGATGAAACAAACTCTAATATGAATACAACTAATATAAATGACATGACAACAATTAAGACATAAAGGAAAAAGGAAGGCTATTTGGAGTATTATGAGGAAATCTCATGGAAGTAACTCCTCTTCTTCCAGAGGATCTTACAATCTTAATGAATTAACAATGTACCTGAGGAGTGATCCTGTTGCAATCTCAGATGATGAAGAAGATGATTTTGATATTTTGGCATGGTGGAAATCATTCGAAACTAAGTTTCCCTTGCTTTCCGCCATAACCCATGATATACTAATAATATCAGCGTCTACAGTTGCATCATAGCAGGCATTTAGTGCAAGTGGACGCCTTATTGACCCCAAGAGGACTATGCTTACAGAAGAAACCGTTGAGACCAGCATGTTTACGGGATTGGTATCAAGCACAGGATATGGAACAACACCTCGATAATGATGAGATCGAGATAGAAGACGAGCCAGCGGGGTTACATATATCATAGTATAATTTTTTTTAGAATGTATAATAGGCTTTCAACTTGTAATTTATTTTTTAGAATGTATCATAGGTTTTTAAAGTTGTAATTTATTTTTTAGAATGTATCATAGGTTTCTAAAGTTGTAATTTATTTTTTAGAATGTATCATAGGTTTTTAAAGTTGTAATTCTTTTTTCATTTATCAGAAGGTTTGAATTTCATTATATCTATTGATCCAAGTTCAAACTTGTAATTTTTTTGAACTTTTGTAACTTAAATTTCAAGGAAATACAATTTATTTGATGTATTTTTTCAAAACATCATTAGTGTTATTCTACTTGTTATTTCTCTTAATTTCTTTATTTTGATGAAATTGGTCCAAGACCAAGAGTGAAGAGTCTAAGTCTCTAAGACTTAAAGAACTTTAAAAAATTAAAAAAAAGGGGAGGAGGATATGTGGGCCGCACGGCCCAGGCCTGACTAGGGCCCGGCCCAGCACGGCACGACAAGAGATGTGCCCTGGGCCGTGCTGGGCTGACCCAGAGGCCATGGGCCAGGCACGGCACGGCCCACATAATTATCATGGGCCGTGCCGGGTCAGTGCCAGCACGGCCCATATTTTCATCCCTAACTAGGATACAAGAGCTGGTCCTAAGAAGACACAAAACCCTATATTGGAACACCGATCAAATGGGTCACCGGACCAGTCTGCATCAGAAAATGCATGAAGTTGTAGTGATCCGCGTTTGAGATGAATACCAAACTGCAGAGTTCCTTTAACATAACGAAGTATTCTTTTAAGTGCAGTAAAATGATCAACAGTGGGCTGGTGCATATGTTGACATGCCTGATTAACAGTGATGATGCCAAAAATGTGTTTTCGGGCACCACCGGTCAAGTAGTGAGTAATTAATGTGAAAATTAATAGAGAGAGAGAGAATTTATAGTGGTTCGGTCAGTATGACCTACGTCCACTTCAAATTGGTGATTTTACTTCTCTGAGGTAGAGCTTACAAGTCAGAAGAATACAATGATAGTGTAAAAATGAAGAAGAATTGCTTGCCCCCCCGTGCTGGTGGGGCTTGGTGATTTATAGTCTTCCCCTAACAGATGGGGAGACTCTTTAGCAACAGACGATTCAATCTGGCGGAGTCTTCGAACCGCTCCCAACAGAAGAGGCGGGTAAGATCTTCTCCGCAAGACTTGGTAAAAGCAGGTAGATGGAATGACGTGCTGACTTCGTCGCTTCGTGGATCCGGACCCGGCTTTCAATGAATGGGTTCAGATCTGGGCTCATCGTGGACTCGGGTTACTTGGGCCTGACCCGTCATTGTGGACTGAGTCATTTGGGCATGACCCATCAAACAACATATGCAAGGTCAGACCTTGTGATGGTGAGATACAGTAATGCACCTGTGATACTCCTATATAGAGATGGATCAGACTGTAGCAGTGAAGAACTTGGAGTTGTCCCAAACTTATAGTTTGAAGGAGACCCGCAAGGTTTGCATTCAAGCATAGAAATGCGGGAGAGCAAGTCCTTAGCATATTTTGTCTGAGAAAGGAAAAGACCAGCAGAATTGCGATTCACTTCGATGCCCAAGAAATGATGTAATTTCCCCAAATTCTTCATTTCAAACACCAAGTTGAGTTGAGAAATCAGACACTGAATATATTGAGGAGCATTGCCGGTGATGATTGGGTCGTTCACCTATCAGAGCCATGGCGATTGGCGTCGTGATCCCTCATCAAGCCTTTCATGGAATTGCAATCTTCAGGCTCTCCTCTCTTGATTTCAGGTTGACCGGCATGGCTGAAGTTGAGATCATCTAGAAGTTACAAATCTCATGCTCTCCTCTCTGATCTTGAAGATCTATCGTCCAGAAGTTGTAAATCTCAAGATCTCTCTAATTTTGAAGATCTGCCCTCTTAATATTGCAAATCTCAAGCTCTGATACCATCTTTACTCAATGAATCTTGAATAGGAAGAAAGAAGAGATGAGGAAGAGAAATAGGAAGAAGAATCTCTTGATTTCATTACAAAACAGAATACAGGGTACATTGAATTTATAGACATGGAGACTTAAAACAGAAACGAAACACGTGTCATTTGATACAGTTATAATTATGTTTGTGTACTGCTGATAGTGTGTATATCATAAAGCACCTATACTCCCATAATTTGATCACCACATTTTTCTTTATGAGTGTATTTCCAAATTCCAAGTCCTTCATCAACACAATAAAATTTGAGATCAATCTTGATTGTTTCTGTGAAAAAGGAGATGCATATTCTCTATAGTATGTGCAATAGAAGACAAAGCATGACCAGAAGTGAGAATTTCTTACCCATAAAATCTCCTGTTAGACGTTTGTTAGAGTATCTTTTTTGCGGGATGGTGAAAAAATGTCTCCCCATTGGGCCATGGAGTTAGCCTGAAAGTCCCCTGAGAGACCGCCTGTATCGGAATTCGAGTCGCCAGAATTGAAAATTGCTGGAAAGTCACACTGCTTTGTCACTGGAGAGAAAAAATAGAAGTTTGAGACTCCAAAGGATGATCTCGTATGATTCAATTAGTGGGGGTCCAAATATAAAATTCAAACCATTCAAAATCTGTCTCCCACAATTCTAAGCTTAAGGTCAAGTTTCAGTCCAATCAAAGTTGGATTCATCATC
Source organism: Cinnamomum chago (assembly GCA_038049695.1). Classification (NCBI taxonomy): domain Eukaryota; kingdom Viridiplantae; phylum Streptophyta; class Magnoliopsida; order Laurales; family Lauraceae; genus Cinnamomum; species Cinnamomum chago. The sequence continues at coordinate 114,226,423 of CP142451.1, forward strand.
GGATTGTTAAACTAGAATAAAGGGAGTCAAATCACTCGTTTAGCACATGATCAATCTTATGGTAGGCCCTATTTCGATTGGAGTTAATTTTGGAAAATACTTAATCAAAGGGGAGACATTGGTTTTAAACGGTCTGGATTTTAAGTTCAGGGTCCCATTGATTGAATCATATGGGTATGCTATGCTAAATGTACATGTAAAATAAAGTGTAGTAAAGCATCAAATCAAGAGATAATAAAATATAATGAGTTATGATGATATTTTATTTTTGTTGTTTGGTATGAAATCTTTTTGACTTTTTATACGAAAAATAAGAGACTTTTTGTTTTTTAGCAGAGAAAGGAGGTTGCTTTTTTGACTTTTTTTCTTTTTTTAAAGATGGAGGGGATTTTGAGTTAAAGTGCTATTGATGTGACCATTTATTTGAAAAATGGAGGCTTTACTTTTATTTTGGTATCGTAGGGTTTTTCAACCCTTTGTGTTGGACTAATCCCTCCGGCTCAAATGGAAGCCGAGTAAACTCCCTTGTAGCCCTAGTGTGGTAGTACAGTTTCGATAAATGATTATCCGGAAGCAGATGATCACACCCTCTCCTGCTTAGGCCAAATTTCACTCTTGTTGGAGTGAGGCACACTGTTGGATTGGACAATTACAACATGACAATTTGACTGTATTACTTTAGGTTAATATCAAATGCCAAGATAAATTAAGGTAGTTAGTGCCATGATCCCATTCAACCCAGGCCAAATTAAGAGGCCCAGACTATATATAGGCCTCTTCTTTCAATTAGCACCAATTTAATAATGATTTGTCAAAAAACAGTATGAGATCCAAAATACCCACTTATATAAGTTTAGCGGGCCTAAGACAGCTTTGGGCCCATCAAACAATTCAATCACAACAAGTCCATTCAATAATGAAGATTGAGTTAGATTAACCCCGATGATAGAGAGAATGATTTGTAACAAACATTGTGAGGCCCAAAATACCCACTCATATAAATTTAGTGGGCCTCAGATAATTTTGGGCCCATCAAACAATTCGATCGCAGTAAGCCCACTCAAATAATGAAAATTGAGTTTGATTAACCCAGATAATGGAGAGAATGGTGTTTCCATCTGGCCTTGAAAATAAGGTGGCCTGGCCCAATCAGTGCTCTCTTAGCTCAGGCCCACTGAGTAACAGCTGCAGACTTCAAGTTTGGCAACATGAGAGGATTCCATAATTTGGGGATTCCTACCCAAAGATTTCATATTAAGGACATATTTGTGCGATGACTTTTCTGCGGAAGAGTTGCGCTAGACTATTAACGATTGTTTGGTGTAGATGTGTTGAGTGATGAAAAAAAGGTAGAAGTTACATTTATTTTCTCCGCATGTGTGGATCTTGGGTTCCGACCCGACGGGGTGGGAATTTTTGTGCCGCAGAAGCATAAACACATTTTCCGCTGTCACAGTACTTGCACAAACGAACCCTAATAAATGGTGCATAGTTGATAAAAAAAATAAACGGTATTAATGCGTAAACCTGGAAAGATGAGGATTTCGAGGACATACTGGAAAATCCTAAAAAAATTGGATTTTCACTTAGTCTAAGGTTGTGTTTGTGCGACTTCATTTTCCGTAGAAAAGGTCGCCTGACAAGGTGTCGAAAATCCTGGCGACTTCTATTTTTATTTGGTGCAGCGATGAAATAATAAAGAAATCCGTCATTTTGTACACATTTTCATCGCTGGAGCAGATTTGAGGTTCCTATCTCCATAGGTCGGAAATACAAGCCGCGGAAGAGAAAACCTTGGCAACCAAATCCTCAAGGAAAAAAAGATTTCCGCTTTCCACCAAATTATGGAAAATCAATGTTTGGCAATTGTAAATAGTGGAGGTTTTGGACCTATAAAAATTCTTATTTGTTTGGATTTTCAAATCTGAGCTTCCCCTCTAGGATTTGGAAATCCTCACTTCCATGAATTTGCACTTAAATCATTTTTTCTCAAATATATGTATCGATATTGATGTGAAATCTTTTACCATACAAATCCTTGTTCCAAGAATAATAAATGTGAAAATTTCCAATCATCGGAGAAAACCAGTGAGGAATCCTCGCAAATCAAAACTTTTCCGCGCAGAAGTAGATCCCGAGAGGAGAAAAGTGCATTTCACCTCTTTTCCGCGCTTCCTCATCTTTCTCTGCATCCAAACGAGCCCAAGACGAACGCGAGATTCCTTCAAAACAGAGGTATGATCCCAGTCCCACTCTCTCGATCTCTTCAATTGTTTAGATGATGAGAAATCGTGTTCTAAATTCGAATGGGGGGGCGTGTTCTATCATTTGAGATAATAGAAAACCTAATCGTTTTTGATGAATATGGTTAATTGGTGTGTGAGACAAGCAAAATGGAGATATGGGTTTGCCTGTTTGCAATTTCGAAACGCCCTGAATGACCCCATCACCTCCTACTGATGATCAATGGTGGACAACCATGTTCTTTTATTGTGTACACACGCATGGTAATTGGTAAGGTGTTGTGATATTTGAATGTTTGGATAAGGGGTGTGCCCAATATCATCATTGGGATCTGAGCATGATCCCATCAGTGTGAGCTTACTAATTTTATTTTCTACTTCTCTGTCATCAATCAATGTGACCATTATTTTATTTTTGTTATTTGTTAGAGAGATCTTCATTTTTTTTTTTCAAATGAGTCCTATCTGGATATTATCCTCTTGAATTTAATCATGAATTATCCTTTGACTGTTTTTCTTGATTCCCTTTCAGTTGTCTCCAGTCTTCACAATTAGGAAGAAACAACCATGGTTGCATGATGGATATGAAGAGAGGAAAATGTAGGATATGGTGGCCCAAGCAGCTTTTATCTTGCAAACCTGACTCTGAAGTCCTCTTGTTTGGCTGGTTTTTCAATTCCAGTTATAGGTTCTTTGACATTGTTGTGGCAACTGCAACTTCTCCTAATCAGATAACATGTACTCACATCCAATCCAATCTTAAGGTAGAAAACCCTTTACATGATCTCTAGTATTACATTACTTGTATTTTTAGTGAAGGGTTTTTTTTTTCCCCTTCTAAGATTAACTATAATCTTTGTTTCTACCATTCATTGACTACAAGTACTTACTTATTATAGCTTTGAGAAACCATATGATCCTGATGGTTTGAGATTTAGATTGAATTTTCTTTGGTGTGTATTAAATGTTTGTAGTCCGAGATAGTATCATTCAAGGATGATTGCTAAAATTTAGAGTTCATTTACTCTTTTTTTTTTAGTTTAATGATATTTATGAATATTTACGAAAATAAATAAAGTTCGTTATGCGTTGAAGACACCTACAAATCCTTGAAATAGTACAAGAGAATATTGTGCAACCAATGCATTTTTAGAGGTTAGAAAATCACGAAATAAAAGATGTAAGTTAATCCATTCCGTTAAGGAATTCCCAAAACATTGAAGTGCTGCCTACCTCTTTTGCAAGATCTGCTTTATCATTTTCCTTGCATGGGATGGGTAAATCCGCATTAAGTGGATATTTTACTCCCTTATTTCATGAAAAAGGAAAGTCATTCATGGTGCTCCTGTTCTATTTTGTTGCATTTGCAAGGAATCACAATTATAAACCTATCTGCAGCGATCTTTGGAAAAGAAGAATAATAATAAATAAATAAATAAGTAAACTCATATCTGCAATACACTTTCCTTTTTTCCTTCATGAAAAAGGAAAGTGTATTGCTAGATCGTTTTTTAGCACTGTGTAATATATTGCTTCTATCCATCAGCTTTTATCTTTTTCTTAGTGAGCATATTGTATTTATTATTTAAATCTTCACAACGAAGGAAGTATCTTTTGGCCGCAATGACTTGCTGCTACTGATTCAGGAAATCCTTCATAATACGAATGGGAAAATGGTGGCGGGCCTGCAAGATCGTTCCGAATTCTCTATTCTCGGATACTGCGCTGCAGATTGCTGCTATAGAAGCCTAAAAATGATGGACAATCCAAACAATGGTCTTGTATCAGAAAACTTTAATGGCAGATTACAAAGTTTTGAAATGGAACCAGAAGCCACCAGTTATAGCATATCAAACCAACAACACAATCAAGAAGTAGTTGGGGAAGTAGCGTTTACAGCAGTTTGTGGTAGTAGATGGAGCTGTGGGTGCCACAAGCTGGATAAGTATTTAGAATCATACCGACAATATTCTATTCAAAATGGTAACTGGGTTCATCTAAGCCCTGATTTCCAGGGGTTTGCTTGTAAAGAGATAGGGTGGATACCCAAGTTACATCACATGCATTGGAATGGGAAATTATTCTCTGTTAATGATGTCCATGTAAGAAATACCTTGTCTCATTGTTTGTCATTGCAAATCCTTTTTGTTGACTCTGTTTGATCTCCTCCTTGTTGTGTGAGTGATTACAGGTCATTATCTATGAGCAGCCAGCTTTTGGTATGCATTATTATTCACTTACTTCATGGAGTTCTTTGGACCAAGTGAGAACAAATTTCCAAAGACCTAAATGGATTCATGAGCTTCACAAGAAACAGCCACTTAATGACTTGGTAACATATTATTTCAGTTGTGACGTTTTATAAGTTATTCTATACTATATGGTTTTCTATTTTTATCATCCCTATTTAGTTATTTACTTGCTTTTATTATTATTATTTTGGATATCTACATGTAGGATTTGGTTCTTTTAGCACTCAATAGTGCCACTGCTGCTAAATTATTCATTCAGAGTAGTCTGGACCCCAGAGGTTCATATCAACAAGTCCGAACTATTTCCAGGTCATTTATTTTTTTCTTGATAGATTCTTGGCTTGCAACACTTTAGTTTCCCCCCTACTTTGTACTTACATGCATGATTTACCTATTCTAACTTTACAGGTTGCTAGCCCTGTTATGGTACTCAATGTCCTTGTTTCTTGCTTCTATCTTCACTCTCTTGTACATCATTCTTCAAGTCTCTCATAGATTACTGAGTTTTGGAACACAGTCACTGGTTTGCAAGATGTTTGGAAAGTTATTCAGCCACACGTGGAAGAATGTGCACATTCGCAGTTGTCAGCTTCTATATTGGCCCATCTTTCTTCAGGGCAGTGGTTTCAGGTAATTCATAAACTACACAAAATGTTTAATGATGCATATGAACGTACCTTGCGTCAGTTGGAATTTGAACATTTTGGATATGGATGCTTTGGTGTGAGGAAATTTAGGACCACATCATTTGGGATATGTTTTGTACTTTTTCCATGCCAATTCATTGTCAGCACTGACTGGTAAAAATGTTTTGTTGCGGGAAAAGTCCGGGAAAAAAGGAACTTTATACCATCTGTTGTGACTACCAATTTTTGTCCTGTCCAAATGCATGATAAACTGATAATCACTAATTCTGCAAGTTTTCAATTTGATAATGAAGAGTCAAAGGTGTTTTGCCTTAGTTTTTTTGGTTAGGAAGAGCTCCTTATTCTCTCTCTTTTTTTTATATTTTATTTTATTTTATTTTTTTAATTATGTTTTGTGATAGCATGTCATTTTTAGGTCTCATTCAAATGTAGAATATGCACACAGAGCTGCATTACGCAAGCACTCCCTCTGGTCTAGAGTTGCTGTTGATATTCTTTTGGGCAATATTGTTGGTTTAGCATTGTTACTTCATGAGGAAGTTGTATACTCTTGGACTTTACACCTTGTCCGTAATATTAACAACAATTTATTGCGCTCGGGTTGTGTGTGGCTGATGGGAGTTCCTGCGGGTTTTAAGTTGAATACAGAGCTAGCAGAACTTCTTGGAATGATCTCATTGAATGCAGTTCAAATCTGGTCTACACTCTGGTTCTTTATGGGTTGTCTCGTTAGGTACATCATGAAAGGGATTGCTATATCTGGTATTGTGTTTGGGGTGACAATACCTGCTTCTCTGTGCATAGATATGCTTAAACTTGCAACACTTCATCTGTCAACTCTTCACTGGTTGATCTCCTTCTTGTATTCGCATCAGATTCAAGCTTTGGCATCTCTATGGCGCCTTTTCAGGTAGTTTCTGTTACGTTCTGTTGGGGTTAATAATTTAACTGCCCAATTATTTTTACTGCAATTTTAAGTTTTTGAGATAAATTGGAAAATGGATATAATGGAATTTGTTGATATCTAAGGTTCTTGTGGATATCCATGTTGGGTCTGATGTTCTCGTCTCCCAAATTTCTTTCTCTTGGCTGCTTCTGATTCTATATGAAAGAGCAAAAAGTTGATTTTTGGTCAAAAAGGCTGAAAACCTGTAGTACATGTGACGATAGTCATGCTTTATCATTCATAGCAGAACGACTGGTATTATGCCAGATGCTATGTGGTGCATCAAAATGCACCCTCTCTCTCTCTCTCTATATATATATATATATCTGTATTAACTTTCCATGTAATGTTGAATCAAATTTATGATGTAGCTGGATCTCTTTTATATTTTCCAACATGTGGGACATTTTACTTACTTTCAGAAAGGGGAACGCTTGAAAATAAGTGTTTTGTGTTTGAATCGTGAACGGCTACTGTAAATCAAATTGTGGTTGTTTCTCCACTAGAACCATAGTTTATCTTTCTAGTAAGGGAGCTTCCCATAGTTTATTTTTCTAGTAACGGAGCTTCCCATAGTTTTATCTTTCTAGTAATGGAGCTTCTTGGCCATTTCATGTAGAAATGTGTTGATCAGGTTCTCTTTCATGACATGTATCATTTTGTGATACTATAATGGTTTTTTCGCTTAACAGACTGATAGTGCTTGCTGTTACTGTCAGGGGTCGGAAATGGAATCCGCTTCGGCAAAGGTTAGACAGTTACAACTACACTGTGGAGCAACATGTCGTCAGTTCACTTATTTTTACACCCTTACTACTACTAGTACCAACAACATTAGTGTTCTACATTTTCTTCACGAATATAAACGCCTCCATCAGCTTCCTCTGTGTTCTAGTTGAGATCACAATTTCAATCTTGCATGCTACTCCTTATGCTGAACTTTTCCTCTGGATGGTGAGGCCAAAAAGATTTCCCTCTGGAGTATGGTTTGACATTTTGTCAGATTGCAGTAGCAATTTTCTTGCTTCTCCAAAGCTTGAGATTTTAGACGGACAACATCCAGAACCTCATTTACATTGCAAGAAGACAGATATGAACGCTGAAGGACTTGGAGCTGTAGTTTCTGTTCTTTGCATCAACTTTTCAGATCTTGGTAAGGAAACACATCTGATGTTATACATGGCAGTAATTCTGTTGCTCCTCTCAAATATTTTGTCAAATCAGCAGTGAATACATAAAGCTGAGATGCTACTGCTCCCTTGGAATCCTTGGAATTTAGGATATTGGAGATTCCTGTGGAATTTCTCTTGTTTGGATAACCATGGAATTCTGGTCAAATTTCTAAGATTTTAAGGATATTTCCAATCCCACAGTAGAACATGTACCTTATCTTCATTCCATTTGGCATTTTCTATTGTAGTTTGTCTTGTGATTTGGTAATCCATATCATGTCAATGATTGGCTCCTCCATGATGAAGAATGCCCCCAAAAATTACCCTTCAAAAAACTAGGTTACAAGATTGAGCCATCTGTTATTTGTCCTTTCCTCCACACGGTTGCTAGGCGTCTCTGTGCCTCCACTCCTAGACTATTGGTCAAAGAGCTAGGATATACAATGTAGAAGGTTTCTATAGAAATCCCCATCCATGATTGGACCCCCTCAAATCAGTATCCTCAAGTAATTAACCATGGTTCCTGCAAGATGGTTGCATGAGAATATAAATGTTTCAAATTTGATGCATCAGAACTAAATAATTTACATAAGATACCATGTGTTGGATATCTAAAGCTTAGTTCTTTATGCAAACTAGGCTCAAATCATTTGAAAATGCAACTGATGCCAGACGCCAATGGTTGTGTCTGGTACTTAAACAAGTTTTTGATTGGTTGTGAACTGACACTGGTCAGTGGTCACTGATTATGTCCATCTAGGCTAAGATTCTCTCTAGCCCAATCCCATGTGCTCGATTAGGGATATGAAAATCAATCACCCCAAAGGAGGCAGAGCAATTACTTTTTTTTTAGGTGCGATTGATTTTCACATGATCCATCTTCAATCAAAAGGATTTTGGTATGGTTGATTTTGGTGTGAAAATCAATCCCGCCGAAGGAGGAAGAGTAAATCAATTGCTTTTTTTTTTTTTTTTCTTTCTTTCCTTTTCTTCTCCAAAATCTCAATGACTTTTTACTTTTCACCTTCATTTTTTGGAGAAGGCTTTTAGACTCTCTTTGCAACTACCATAGAAACTAACTGATCACAGGGATCTAACCCTTAACAAACTGAATGATCCCTCAACAAATCCAACTACAGTACAAATACCTTATTTCTCTGTCTCTTGCACTGATACGTGTGGGTCTCCATTAAAACATGGGCTTATAGGCCTTATGGACTACATTCCCTCTCTCTCAAGAAGGAATTCGTTCTCGAATTTGAAATCTCAGATGGCTCATGATGATTAGAGTAGTATACATAGTTGAAACTCATCAAGATAGTGGGAGGAACTGGGCTCAATGCCACTTGATATGTAAATATCCACTGTTGATTGGGTTTAGTGCTGTCATTGATCTAACACAATGTAGACATTGATTGAATGTATAATCTTGGTAATCCTCTGGTAGGATTGATGGAGAGAGATTAATTTCAATAAGCAAGGAATCTTCAATGCATCCAATGTGATGCAGACATGGGTCAATCTTAGTCATGGTATGCTAGCAATTCATTGATGAGGTCCAAATCCTATACCCACGAGTTGTTGATCAGGTTGATCTCACCATTGATTTGAGGGGATAATGGATGGCCCATAAGCTGAAATTAATCTTATTACTAGCGCAAGCTCAATTTGCTTGAAGGATTGAAGTAAAATCTGAATCAGAATCTCTTTTTTCCTAATTACTTAAGGTTTTTAATTATACACCCACCGGAACTAACTTTAATTTAAGCTTTATCCTGACAACCTAACTAAGCTCGGAACACATCTAACTGCAAAACAAACAGCTCCAACAATACATTTGGCCATGTGGGCCACGTCCATCAAAACATGGGCTTATAGACTACAAAAATTATGTTATGCTGTTTAGTTAGAAGCTTACGTCTTCAATCCTTTGTGAGAAGATTTAGGTCATTCAACTACCAGTGAATCCGGATCATCTGATGCCAGGCACCATAAAGAAGCTGTCACTTCCACTGATGTGGAGTGTTCAGGCTTGAGACCATTTTTCCGTTGTTCGGCAATAGGTGACCTGGACTCCTGAAACTGATACTTGGATATGTATACTTTTCCTGCTATTTACACCATAGCTGTCAATTTCGTTCCGTTCCGGCTGGAATTGGCCAGAATGAAAGATTCCGGTCCCACTTATAGCCCATTCCGATTCTTCTGGGCCTAAACCGGCCCTAACTCTAGCTCAATTCCGGCCATTCCGGATGGAACTGAATGCCCCCTGAAAGTTTCATTTTGTTTTATTTATTAAGTAGTTTCAGTAAGTTCACATGTTTCATACTTTTATTCATATGTAGTGAAAACTGGAAAATAGTCAAATGTAGAGTGCAATTTAATTGAAATGATGTAAACATGCATTTTTAGTATTATTTTTGCATTCTACTTTTTTTTTTTTTTTTTCAGTTTTAGGTATTTTTTATTTCTTTCATTTTTCACAAGTCTTTCCAGAAGGGAACATCGGAATTGATTGGAATGCTGGAACATTCCGATATAGGGTCATACCAGAACGGAATTGACAACTATGATTTATGCTATCTATATCATATTAGGAAGTTAAACTTTTATTTTTTTATTTTTTATTTATTTTTATGGTGTGAAGTTCTGTTGACATGGCAAGATGTGGAATTGCTGCAGGGAAAATTGTCTTACCGCACTACAGAAATGCATTACGTGGGTTTTCTCCATCCTCAAGTGCTTCATTTGCCTACGGAATTCTTAGTGGCCAAAGGTGATTCCATTATTTTATTTTTTTTGTCACCACCAGTCCACCACCACGATTATTTGCTCAAGCCTTTTTAAGGCTTGTACAATGTTTGCACCTGAAGCTGTTCAGGATGTTTGGGGTTCCGTGTTTCAGATATTGTCACTGTGATGCCCAAATGAGCAAAACAAATAAGAATAATTTAAGAAAATTAGTTTTATGAATTCAAATGTGGGTTAAAATGATACTGGACTTCTGATGATCCTAAAACTAAAGATTGAAGGGCTATAAATGTATGCTTTATCTTTCTAGTTCATAGTCTTTAGATTTGTTGAAAAGTTACTGTGCTTTGGGGGCTCCAATAAGGCAATGGGTTTCTTTGGAGTCAATGGAATGCCTTTGGGTCATGCAAAGAAAAAGTTGCATATCTAATATCTATAGAGTTTTGATAGATTGGGGCCTGAGAAACAACTCCATTGCGCAAAAACTCTAAAAATTTCAGGTAGGGGCCCATTGGAGTCTTGCCCCCCCATGCACAGTGTGTAGTTAAGCTGGTGCCCTACGTTCTGCGCATTGTGCTGCGAACCCTTTCTATCTCCCCCTCTCCTCTTTTTGTTCGATTCTGTTTTGTTTTTTCTTTAATTGAGTCTGTTTGATATAGATACAGTCACCATTTTAAATGGTGACCCACTGTGGATAGCCATACAAGGAAAGTCTTCAAATATGACTAAATACATCTATTGAGGGCCAAAAAATACTTACTAATAAAAGAAAGTATAAATGTCTATATTCAATAATAAAAAAGGCCAAAGATTTAATGTCTACGATCCTTGATTTTGGAGATTTTCTTTGCATAAAGCCATCTGGTGTGATGCTCATCATACTTCTTCTTTTTTTTATTGTTATTATTATTTGTATTATTTTAACATTTGTAGCAGTTGTGACCACCTTCCAGTGTGCCATGGCTCTTTGTTGATGCTCATCATACATTTACTGTTTGAATCATGAGGCTCCACTCATCTTCCCTGTTATTTGTTTTCAGTTGGTAGTTGGTACAGGTGGGGTCCATCTTTCAAATATGATGAGCCCTACCATGGATATGATGTCCCGATTAATCTTCCAAGTTCCAACAGTGAGAACCTGTCTGTTGATGGCTAGAAAATAGATGCTCATGAAAGAATACACTTGTTTACAATCAGATGAGATTAACCGGTTATGAATCAATTACTTTTGGCCCCAAACTTAAAAACCCTACCAACTTTATAGGGTCACCATTTTTACGGTTCTTTTCTTACTGATATTTTTTTTTTCACTGTATAGTGCTAACTTAATTCTCCTATGTATCCTTATAGGATTCCATCTCCGTTGCACATTGGCCTTCCACCAACATTGCCTTGGCTTTATGTCGGCTTCAAGGAGTATTGGCAGCTGGCTTTCGATGCAATTTGTGCATGTGGATCTAATCTATGATGAATTCTCTCCATCTTATTGGTACATGACCTAACAAAATAGCCTTGTTAATTTCCTAATCAATTTTTTTATGATAATGCCATAGCAGGCTTGATGAGATGATGAGCAAACGAGTAGATTTAGTTCTGTCCTTTAGGGGTCGTTTATTTCTTGTGAAAGTGATTCACATGTGTAAATGACCCACATATGAGTCATTTGCATATGTAAATGACTCACATGTGGATCAGATTCTGCCGTTTGTTACTAACATAACATTTCACATATGAATCTATGAATAAGTTGTAGATTGTTTGATGATATCTCAACATCCAAGCATCATCAATGGTTGAAAATTGGACACATGACCGTGTTTGAGCTTCTGAAGAATATGAACGGTCCTGATTTTACAGGTGGGGCCTAGAACATTAAAAAAATTATAAAAGGCGGACTGGGTATGTTAGTAACAATAGGTTGTATATTGTTTGATGATATCTCAACCTCCATACATCATCAACGGTTGAAAATTGGACACATGGCCGTGGTTGAGCTTCTGAAGAATATGAACGGTCCTGATTTTATAGGTGGGTCCCAGAAAAATAAAAAAATCATAAAAGGCGGACTGCTATATGTTAGTAACAGTAGATTAATCGAACGGCTGTGATTATGTTGATCATATCTCAACCTCCATGCATCATCAACGGTTGAAAATTGGACACATGGCCGTGTTTGAGCTTCTTAAGAGAATGAACGGTTCGGATGTTACAAGTGGGGCCCAAAAAAATAAAAATAAAATAAAAGGCGGACTGCTCAGTGAGGCACTGTAGCAGTCCGCCTAGTAACAGTAACTTGTGTAAGTTTTTCACACCTCTTGAGGTGTGAAAATGCAATGCATAAAAAGGGCCATCTTTCACACCATTTACACAACTATTTTACACATGTGAATCAAAATCACACCAAACAAACATGATTTTTGTGTATCCATTACCCATGTGATTCAATTACATATGTAAATGGAAAAAACAAACGTCCCCTTAAGATTTCTGGCAATTTTCATGCCTTCACTAGCCAGGATATTCAAGTCCTTTGTAGCTTTTTTATCCCTTTCTTTTCTTTCCATAATTTCTTCTGTAGTTTTGGCTCAGTTTACGTCTATGTGGCTCAAATGAATTGATTGCCAACTGATCAATTTCTCATTTATTGCATGCACACTCGGATGGGTTTTAGAGTAATCCTTTTGCCAACTGAGATTGATGAGACAAGACTATGGTGATGATAACGAATGAGTTTCAGGCCTATTTTATATCAGGATTGGTTTACATGCCATTGTAACCAACGATTGTGAGCCATCTTGATGAATGATGCATCATGGCTCTGCTTTGGGCTGGGGCTACATGCAATATTTTCACTAAGAAATTGAGATACAATCACCTATGAGGCCCAGGGGAATCTTCTCCTACAAGCAGATTGCATATGTTCATGTGTGGTCGAGCTTTGTGTGACCTACTTAGATGTATGCCAATCAGAGTGTTATGGAAAGGCCCTCACCATGGAAAGGGGTTAGGCGAAAAATCAGAGATTATCCTAACTCTTGATGTGTTTTTTTATAATTATATATATAAATTCAATGGGTAAGTAAAGGCCAGGTCTCAGAGTGAGTCTAGTGCCAATTCAACATTTGTTGTGCCAAAAGGTATTATTAATTGCAGTTCACTTGGCTATTTTAGCTTCGTCAGGAGTTGTCATGGGAGCAGACCACACACCATGGATATGCAGTCCACTCCAGGGAGAAAATGCTGTTGGCTTAACCTTTTGATCAAAGCAAATGCCCCTGTTTGAAAATTCGCATTGAACTTAATTTGAGATCTGAACTGTACTCACCATTGGATTGAATGTCAATTATGTCTAGTTGGAAGTCCACACAAGCTCTCCATGATCCAATAAGTATAACTATAACAACAATGATCATCAAATTAACTTACAAAGACTTGTATACGCTTAAACATAATACTAGCAGGTTTTCCACGGAAAAAGTGAGGATTGTGTAAATGGTTTTTTGCGCTACAGTAAAATCTATGTTTGGTGTTTCTTGTGGAAATGTGTAAAAAAATGGCCTAAATTTTCTACAATTCCTCAAAAAATAAATTCGGCTAAGTGCCAGTATGTTGGTTGGGTCAGCCTTTGCCATCCCTACTATGCAGTGGACTAGGGCATAAAACTCAAATTAAAATAGGTTCAGATATGAAAAACCAACTCAATTTTTCCACTTTCAGATAAGAACAACTCCTTACCCGAGTGGGAAGGAGCATTAGTTTTTACTCGGTTGTCCGGGGTTCGAACCCTGGGTATGTCATCTCTTTCTGCTTGTGCAAGATCCTTTCTCACTTGTGTGGGAAGACTTTCTTCCTGCTTATGCAGGCTTGTTTTACATTTGAGTGGGCTGCCTTTCTATGTGTATGCATGCTGTCTTTCTGTCCCAGGTCTTTTGGCTGGGGGTAAAAAAAAAAAAGGTCATTTGTAACAGGAGGGACCCACTCTCATCTTCAGTTAGAAGACTTTACGGTCGTTTGTTTACAGGAATTCCGTGAAGAATTACAAATTATATCTGAATCTTGCTCCTTCGAAGGTTATTAAAAATGTAAAGTATAATCAATCCAGTCTCAGCACTGAGGCATCTGGAACTTGAAAAAATTTTAGACTTTTTTTATTCAACCTTACTTGGGAGAGAATTGTATACTATCCTAGTCCTAAACTCAAGACTAATTCAGGAGTACTTGCTGGGTCTTCTGTGACTTACTGAGTATACTCCTCCTGAGTATGCTAGTCTGCTTCCATCCTTCCTGCCATCCGAGTACTTGCCTCCACCATGTCCTTTGCCCGAGCACATATACTCAGGTATCCTGGCACACCGGGTGAGAAGCAATGCCTCTTACTAGAGTTGTAAACGGGTCGGTTTCAGTCCGTGTCCATGGCGGACTCGGAGCCGTTAAGGAAAAGGTGGAACTAGATCCGGACCCGGAACTGTTTTAGAACCAGTTTCTTACCTCTGGAACCAGAACCATAATCATATATGGGACGTGTCCAGATCCGGGTCTAGATAGAAAATTATATTAAGAAAACATGATTTTTAGTAGAAATTTTCAAAAATTGAGATAATATGTCGGGTCCACGGGGTCCGAACCAAGGTGGAACCGGATCCGGACCCATTTACTTATCGAGGCCTAAATAAGGACACAGACTCGGTCATTAATGGGTCAAAACATTTGGATAATCAAAGAATCATTATCTTATGCTTCTCCCAAAAGAGACATTTAAGATGGGTGAGCAAATTTTAAATTCTCAGACCCCTTCAACTTTTGGAATTCTAGTAAGAATTTTTTTTTTTCAGTTTGGTTAAAAAAAAAAAAAAAAAAAAAAAAAGGAGGGAAAGAACATGGGCCCTTGAATTAAAAGGACGCTCGAGAGGCTAAATTTATTGAAGGAGAAAGAAGACAAAAAAAAAAAAAAAAAATGAAGCCTGTGGGGCTGTGGCAGGCACAGGAATAAATTACAAGGTGAAAAGGAAGCCCCAAGTTTCTCGTGAATGAAACAACTGCTAACTGCTTTTACTCTTCATCTGTCTCTGTCTCTCTCTGTCTCTCTGCTCTCTGTCTCTCTGCACCTGCGAACGAACCCACTGCAGATTTGATTCCCATTCAAGCTCATTCGCTCCAAGTGGCGATGAATACAAAAACTGAAAGAATGCCGTCAGACGCGTTTGGTTAACTTTACTTCCTGTATCCGGTACCGTAAGTTTGAGCGCGCGCTCTCTCTCTCTCTCTCTCTGCTGTCTGGTTCTTAACGACCCAAGTTTCTCGTGACTAGAACAACTGCAAACTGGTTGTTTTTGGGGCCCACTTATTACATCAGATTGAAATAGGGACTTTGCATGAAACAAACGATGTCGGCAAGCTGTGGGTCATAGTTTGGATTGATTTTAATTTGCTCATGTGGTATGCATCTCTAGGAGAATTGCTGGCTGTAATTTCAATCTAATGAGAGTGATATGCAGCTTTGGATTCAATTTCAGGGTGATTACGTATGGAATATGTAGATGCATATTTTTAATTGTAATTAATCTACTGTTTCATTTCATTAGTAAAATGTGTGGAGGAGGACTAAAGGCAGATGGATGTCAAGTCATGAATAAAGTCAAAAGTAGATGGGTTAAAATCCTTGTTTGAATTGTACTAGATAAAACATAGGTGAGCAAGAGCGGGGAGATTAAAATTAATTTTTAGCCTAAAGTTTATTATATCCAAATTGTCACACCCGTTTATTTTATTTTTTTAAAGAGGAGAAATATAGTGATGGCAATGGGTCAGTTTAAATTGGGACCTGTCCCAATCTGCTTCCATCAGGGGCAGGTTTGGTAGTGATTTTATTATTACGCCCCGAATTTGGGTTTTATTGTTTTAATCCATCCCGCCCCATGTATATAATATATATATATATTAATTACTAAAAGGTATAAACAAAACTCATGTAGTGTAGGTGGCATTGGGTTTTAACTACAGTCATTCTCATGCATTTATATATTTTTAAAAATTTTAAATATTGAATTTGTCTTGACCCTAATCCAAATGGGACAAGACGAGTTTGGTATCACATATCAATGACCAATCGCTGGACGAGTTGGGTTTGGATGAGATAAGCTTGAGACGGGTGGATTTGGATTTACCCATATTTGGTTTTACCTCTACCAAAGTCACCTCATTGCCATCCCTAGGTATATCAAATAAAAGAAAAAAAAAAGAAGAGGAAAAGGCTGCTTGTGTCACATCATTAAGTTTTACCTCTCTACTCCACTTATCTATCCAAACATGGTGAAGTAAAAACAAAATTACATTACATGTCTCCTTTTGTTCCATCTTTTGCTACTACTTTCACTAAACAAACAAATAGGCTGCAAATGAATGTGATATATATCAACAAATTGAATACAATAATGACACAAACGCAGTTTTTCTTTTTCTTTCTTCTTTCATCTAGTAAATAATCGCACACATAGACACCCTCGTCCAAGTCCTGGGTTTGTTTGGTAAAAATACTTTTAAGGGTGGAGTGAAGTGAAGTGAAGATTGAAGAGAGTATGCTGAAGTGAAATTTTATTTTTAGTGGCATGATAAGGAATCTTTTTTATTTTTGGATGAAAAGTAGATGTATTTTTGTCTCATAGTGAGATGAGAATGTTGATTTTTTACTTTTTTTTTAAATGAAGGGAGGAATTTTGAATTTTTTGTACTTTTGAAATGATCCCTAGCTATTCTTTTATTGTCCGATGAAAAGAGACTTTACTTCACTCCACCTTACTAGTAAAGTGGTCAACACTATAGGTAAGATTCCATGGTTGTCTTTGTAGACGGTATGTGTACAATACTAATCTACCAGTAGTTTGGCAGCACCCAAACAGTTAAATAAAGTTTTAACCATGTGCTTACAAGAAAAGATTGCACATTTTAGTAGTATGTTTGGCTATATGAGAACAATGTGACCTGGTCCTCCTAGCTTGGATTCACATGAGAAATTCATGTCTCTCAAATGCGGCTTTCACTAAATGTCAAAATTGCGGAAAATTTCACTCCAATTAGGGTTAGAGTTCAACTCACACTTGTTTTAAAAATAAGTGTGAGTTAAAAATATTTTTTTTTTTGGTGTAATTTAGGAAAACTGATCTGGTAAGCTCAATTCTTATTTAGGTGAACTTTGGCCAAAGATACATTGAGTAGGCCACATCTATGTTAAACATGTGGGCCTATGTGGTGCAGCTGGATCAGGAATCTGGTGAACATTGTTTTAATCTGACAGCAATCATAAATGGGCCTTTATGCTGATTTATCTGGTGGACCAGAGGCTTAGGAACATGCCATGTGTCCTTTGTTAAAAAAGGCTGCAGGACAGTTATGTGGAGGATCTGGAGTCATCTCTACGGCTCTACCTGCAGCATTAGTCCAGATGTCTCCAAGCATCTACTAGACTACAGCCTTCCAGACCCATCTCTCTCAGTTTTACCATTCAATGTCTCAATACAGACAACCAACCTCCACAACCAGAAGGAAGTGGGCCACTGCTGCATAAAAAACCAGAAAACTTTGATTAGCTTCTTCTTATGTTTGGTGCCATTTTCCCAGCCCAGACCATGTGTGTCACAAGCAGTTGTCTCTGTAGCTTATACTTGTGGATGAACACTATAAAGTGGTGCATACTGTAAACACCCATATATTTTTGGCACAAGGAATGTATAAAAGGCTGAATAGTGATGTTACAATGCTATTTAAAGTCAACGCCTAAAAGAAAGCCAATTCCAACCCCTTTTTTTCAGTTGTTAGTCCATCTAAATGTTAATTAGATCACCATGTAGATTATTTGAGCAACCCATGTGAGAAGATATTTTGGTTGGAAAAAAGATCCCATGTGACGAAATTCATCAAGAGATTTCAACTGGAGTGTACCAGTTAGACCAAGATGAACTGTTACAAATCCCTATTTGTCTAAGTGCTGTCATAAATTCCTTGGATTCATAGCTCTTGGAAATTTGGGATCTAATAGCATCTCCAAGAGATACTTCAAATTTTCATATGCCTTTTTCAAAATGAAGGATTATGTGGCAAAAAAGGCATATGTAAATTTGAAGTCTCACTTGGACAACTCCAAGAGAGATGTCAAATTATTATTTTATTATTTTTTCATTTAATCATCATTTCCTTTATTACATATATCTTACTTATATTTAATGGGATTTGGTACGATTTAAATATTATTAAAGTAATAAATTATTAAAAAATAAAAAAATGCACGAATTGTACTTGAAACTCATTTTTCATTGAAAGGGTAAAATCAAATTACATAATATTATAGTCAATCACAAGCTTCTTCATATTGACCTTAGAAATGCCACAGGTGCTCCACCAGATCGGCTTGGAGTTGAGAATGTATTATCTTGTCACGAATACGCAAGTGGTTTTGAATGAAATCCTGAAATTCTGCAGTGTGGTCACGTGACACAGGAAGGTCACTGCATTCACCCTCTCGTGCATCGTAATTGGGTGGAAGACTTTGATCGCGTTCATCTTCGATAATCATGTTATGCATTATGATGCATGCCTTCATTATATGTTGAAGTGTTTGACGATCCCAGAAACGAGCAGGCCCACGAACAATTGCAAAGCGTGCCTGTAGCACTCCAAACGCACGCTCCACATCCTTCCTTGTGGATTCTTGAGCTGCAGCAAAATTTGTGGCCTTTGGCCTGTTAGGACATGGTATTGTTTTGACAAATGTCGCCCACGATGGATATATGCCATCAGCAAGATAGTAGCCAGTTGTATATTCATGACCATTGATTAAGTAGTTGGCGGAAGGAGCTCGGCCTTCAGCGAGATCGGTAAATATAGGACATCGATCCAACACATTGATATCATTGTGCGATCCCGGTAGTCCAAAAAATGCATGCCATATCCAAAGATCATACGATGCCACAGCTTCAAGAATCAAAGAAGGCTCGCGGTGGTCTCCACGAGCATACATGCCTTTCCACGCAACTGGACAGTTCTTCCACTTCCAGTGCATACAGTCTATGCTACCCAACATCCCAGGAAACCCGCGTCTCTCACCTTCTGATAACAATCTACAGATGTCAGCATTATTTGGTGTTCTCAAATATTCATTGCCAAAAACATCAATGATCGCTTGAACAAACTTTTTCAATGATTCTATAGAGGTACTTTCAGCGATCCTGACGTAATCGTCCACAGCATCCGCCGCAACTCCATAAGCAAGCATCCTCACCGCAGCTATGACCTTTTGAAGAGCTGATAAACCAAGATTGTCTGCACAGTTTCTTTTTTGTTGAAAGTATGGGTCATGAGCTTCCACTGCATTTACAATTCGAAGAAAAAGAGGTTTGCGCATTCGAAACCTCCTTCGAAATTGAGAGGGAGTGTAGACAGGGTTTTCACTGAAGTAGTCATTGTAAAGCCTATGATGTCCTGAGATTCGTCCTCTGTGGATGACTGCGTGACCTTGAGTAGAACCACGATGCACTCTCGTTCTCCTTCGTAAGTTTTCTCTTTCTTCTTCCAGAGCAGCCCTACACAACATCTGCAACTCTTCATCCGAATCGGAATTTACGATGGTATGCCATAGCTCATCCGTCGTGTCAGAAGAGGAATCAGTATAATTTTGAGACATCTCCGAAGTGATGAACCAAAGATTTTCCTATTTTGAGATGAAGAGAAGTAAGAAGTTGGAGTGTAAGAAATTTTTTCCAGAATGGTTTGTATATATGAAATATTCCAACGGCTATAAAACGGCTAGTTTTCTCCAACGGCTAGTTTTCTCCAATATTATATTTAAACAAACAATAATTCATTAATTAAAATAAAAAATACATATTAATTCTAAAATAAAATACAATTCAGAAACCACCACCTAACCCTCCTCTCAGAATTTCAATTCTTTTTTGAGCATAGTATTGTTGTTGCTCCTCAGACATATTGGACGTATCCATACTCATGATCTCCATTTCCATATGAATTTGCTTTAATTTCACCTTATTCTCATCTTGCTCGATTTTTTGCTTAAGAAGCTCTAATTTTTTTTCATCTCTTTCCTTTTTGTCATCCATCATTTTTTGGATGAGATCTGCAACGGGTGTGGGCTCGTTGATAGTGGTTTGCTTCATCTTTCTTTTCTCAGCCTTTCTGCCTGGTGGTCTCGTCATGGGATTATAAGCATAGTTAATTGTCTCATCCTCCTCAATATTTATGGGAGTGCTTGGATTAGAAGATGATGAGTAGCCAGAAGTTGAAGATTTTGCTCTTTTTACAGATGTCTTCTCTAGTACTTGTTGCTGCAGTTGTATCCACTTTGGTTGGTACCTCAACAGATCCAAGCATGGTCCAAGGTGAATTTTGATCCATATAGATGTTCGTAAATTTTTTTTGCTTCTGCAATCTGAAAATTAAATGTAAGCTCAAATTAAAAATAAAAAAAAAAGTATTCTCTCACACACACACATATATATAATTTTACCTTATCTTGTTCATTCGTGCCACTTTGATTTCTGGAAATAATTGTGGCGAGACATCCACAAAATTTGTTGACAGAAGCTTGAATCTTTTGCCATCGTTGTGACAACATTTTGTCTGTTCGATCACTGGGAAATTACTTATTGTTGTGATAGTATTCTCTCACTCGTTCCCAAAAAGCCCTAAGTTTTTGCTCGTTTCCATGCACAGCATCCAGACTGGTGTTCAACCACGCACCGATGAGAAGACAATCTTCTTCTATACTGAAGCCGGCACCTCGACCAACTGCCTTTTTCTTTGGAGCATCATCAGTAGGGAGTTCAGATGCCTCACCGAAAGATTGTGAATATTGGGTAGAAAAATTAGGAAATTGAGAGAATTGAGAATCCATAGTGTGAATGAGGAAAAAAAAGACTTCAAACACTCATAATTTATAGACATCCAAGCTCAAGAGTTTCACAAATTTTTACAATTTAAAATTAGCTATTAAAATTCAAAAAACTAAAAAAAAAAAAATGCAACGGCTATTAATGTATCCGTTTTTAAAACGTTCACTGACTACATCAACTGTGCAAAAAATTGCAACGGATAAAAAGTCCAATCCGTAGCTGACTCCAAACGTTCACTGTCTTCTCCATTTGATTGTATCATGCATTATTATATTAAAAAGAATGAAATGAAGTCTTCTCCATGCTATGCCAAAAAAGGCATACCAGGCCCTATGCCTTTTGCCATGTGGATTTGAAGTAGCTGTTGGAGGGCATCAACCATGTTATTTTGGACCGTTCCTTGTCCAATCAAGGATGACTTGGACAAAAAGCATAGCTGTTGGAGTTGCTCTAAAATCCCTGTTTTAAATTCCTGGAACTGTTTTAAATCGCGCCATTTCCTAGCTTTAATCCAATGCTATTCTCTATTGAGGAGTGAGCTCCACCCAAGGTGGAATATTGAAAAGTATTTTCACTGCTTTAATACCATCTTAAAGATTTTTAATTAACTATTCCTACCAAAACCTGAGGCGTTAGTATGGACAAGTGGAAATACTTTTCAATATTCTCCCTCGGGTGGAACCCACTCCTCAATATTCTCAAGACCACTCAACAAGATTAAAAATCCATTTCTTGTATTTATGTAACATTCTTACAGATTCATCATCTCATCTCCCATTTTAATGAAATAGATATCGTTTTCTATGGTTAGATTTCATGTGGTTTGATCTTACATCTACCTGGTTAAGCAAGCCCTCGTTTTCATGGAATTGCCATCCAAGAAACCCACTTTACTTTGAGGTCAACAGCCTGAGACTGAGACTAGGCTGTACAACAGGGAGAGAACACCTGCATAACATGGGAAGGAGGCAGCCTCACACATGGGGAGAGGTCGCATGCGCACGCGAACGGAGAGAGCACCTACGAACATGGGGAGAGGTTGCCTGACTGTAAAAGAGAGCACACGTGCATGTTGAGAGAGAGAGCAAACCTAAGAATTGATCACCAAATAGCTCATTAAGAAATGAGATTTCCAACCAACCAGAGAACCCCTCCTTCTCTACTAAGTTGACTGTTAAGAGCCTAAGCCCACAGACAAAAAGGAAGAGTATTCCATTAGACCAAGCAGAATAGGAAAAATACAAAAGTACCTTACATGCCTGCCACTAGAAGCTGAGCAACAAATTTTTATTTTTCAATTATATATGTACAAAAAGAGAAAGAAGGAAAACCACACACACATACAAGAAAGAAGTCATCAAAGAACACTTGTGAGTGTTTAAAAAAATAAATAAAGAAGGGCATGACAAAGGATTCTAAAAGGAATACTCGGACAGTTCTGCAAGATCAACCAAGCAAGCCAAATGCACACAAGAAGCCTAAGAAAACTCTAAATCCATTTTTATGTCATAGAATTGGGCTATCCATGATTGGTCCACCCTTCTAGATAACATACAGATAGGGTGCTCATGGGCTAGCCTGGCTTGACCTCATGATCACAAGCAGTGGGCTGACTATGGGCCATCATTCTAGGCTTGCAGTTTGGACATGAACTTTTATTTTTTCTCTTGACGGTTAAATGGGGGCAGGCCTTGGTTTTTGTGTTCTCATAGGCAACCCAACATGTCTGAAACAACTGCACTTTTTTATTCTATGAATGGGTTGGGCTCTTGAACAATATTTAGGCCCCTGAGTGGGTCCAATTAAAGCCTAAATAATAGGCCCATAACTTAATGGGGTAGGCTCAACACGTACTTCACCAATATAAAAAAAAAACCCTTAGATGGTCCGGGTGTGAAAAAGGACCTCATAGTTTTTACTGTACAAAAAAGGCCCTCCTACCAATTTTAACCCTTTTTAAAATATTTTTAGACCGTTGCAGTTGAACAACAATATTGTCGCTTGTGTCTTCTCCTTGCTCTTCTTTCTTCCTCTTCTCCCTTCTCTTTCTCCATTTCCCCCACCAATCATCACTCCAAGAAGAGCGTCTCACACGCTTGCATTTGGTTCTTTTGGCGTACTCTTCAGAAAATCCCATGCTTTATCCAAGTAAATTATCTACCTTTCTATAACAAAAGAAGATGCTCCACAAACATAGAGAAATTCATTTATGTAGTTCTTCTTTTTCGTTTTTGTTTTTATTTGATCGTTAGCATCATTTCTATCAAACGGGAGATCTTTAATTTTGTGTGGATTTCCAGCTTTGTACGTCTTCAATTTTAGCCCCTTCAGTTTGGCTGAGTTTTATGCAAGGTTAAGATGAAGATGGATGGTGTGAGAGGTTTAAAATTGGAATGAGTTGACTGAAATGGAGGTGTTGAGGAAGATTGAGGTGTTGTGGGTTGAGCGAGAAAAGGAATGGGGGAGACGAAGAAAAACGTGGGAGAAGATGAAGAAGAAGACAAGAGTGACGATATCGTTTCTCAACTGAAATGAGTGACTATATCGCCGCTCAGTCTAAAAGGTAAAAAAAATAAAAGAAAGAGGTTAAGATTAGTAGGAGGGCCCTTCTTATACAATAGAGATTATGATGTCATTTTTCGTGCACGGACCATGTAAGAGGATTTTTCCCATAAAATGCTCAATTATATATAATTTTCTAGTTTCACCACAGGGTAAAGGTAAGTCTTTCTTTTAATTTAGTCCCTTTCAAAGGAGAATATGGATTCTAAGCTCTAACCAAAATCAGTTGAAAATCATTTGGCTTGCAGTTATAGTAATTACTCAAAGAATAAAGGGCATATAATAACTAGCCCCAAAAGTAGGGGGCATGCAAAATATTAAAGAAAAAAAAAATCTCTATAGAAACATATTCCAAAACCTTTTCAATCAGGTACCCATCCCATTATAAGCATAATCATACAAGGCACAGAGTGGGGCAACATTATAAAGGTTTCTATCAAAAGAGAAGTTGCCAAAAGGACCATGCTATCCACATCCATGCAACGTTGGCAGAGGCAAACAACTGTTCCCATCGCTTAGTTTTCATTACAAGGCCGAAACTACACTAAAAACAACAAAAGAGACTGTAGGAGAAGAGACTAATTAAACCCATTGAATACAACCCAAAAGCCTAAATAATTTTTAGGTGCTCAGTGGAGCCTCCACAACCCACAACCCACAACCCACAACCCACAACACCTAGAGAAGAGACTACAGGCTTTGGTTTGTGACTTTATGCGTTTGCTCATCGACCACAACCCACAACACCTAGAGAAGAGACTACAGGCTTTGGTTTGTGACTTTATGCGTTTGCTCATCAACCATGTACTAGCATGCACCATCTATAAAATCAAGATCATTCATAGGACCGCACTCTGACTGAATGGACCCCAGAATAAGAAAATGGGCTCCAATCCATTCAGTTTGAGTTAGATTATAATCTGGACTCATTTGTTGTTGTTGTTGCTGTTTCTGAGCTTGTGTGTTGAAAGTAGGCATAATATTTGGCTTGACAACCAAGTGCAGTGCGTACTGATTTTCCTTTTTTTTTTTAAAGCACTAAATGGGGCTATGTTCTGCACAATCGCAATCTTGGTCATATTGATGCTGATCATGGGTTAGTTTCTATTTGTCGCAATATATTTACTTTACACTATTGGTTCAAGGCTCAGTTGGTCAACCCCCGAAAATCTTGATATTCTTAAATTGTGAGCTAGATTTCATAATTTAATATCTAGTTTGCAAATCAAGAAGCCATTTGGTAAGTTTGCTTTTTATGTTTAAGTGACTTTAAAATATATTTAAATAGATGTTTGAGTACTTTAGACCACTTGATAAAAATTTTATAAGTGTATGATCCGATTAACTTTACGGTTATTTGTCTCTTTTTAAAGAGCAACTAAGAGATGACTTCTTTGAATGGATATAATAATAAATATAAACGCAATCTCAAACTCTAAACTATTAATTTTGAGAAGTTCGCCCATATAAGTTTTTATAATATGACAAGCATGTCTTGCTTGTGCTATTATTATTTTATGACAAATTTGCATTTACTATTTTACATCACTATATTACAAATTTACATGCGTTAATTTGCTATAGGACGACTTTGCCTCAATAACTTTTATATTATGCCTTTTTTTTCTTAATTAACTAAAAAGTACCAAGCAATCTATCTATAAAAAGGTCCTATTGAAACAACTTCATTTCAAATTGATTTATCCAAATCAGCTTTATTTCAAATAGATAATACTCGACAAACACATCCCAATTAAAATCTAGGCCCATCTTGATGAATTGAGAATGTACATCTATGACCTAGCTCCACTTGTAAATCAAAAGTAAATGATGTATCCATGTGATCTATAAATATGAGTTATCTCATCCTACCCCTAGAGAATCAATATATTTGGCATGAAGCAAACCCTAGAGAATCAATATATTTGGCATGAAGCAAACCAAGGATCACGAGTTGTGTGCCCATGATTCACCTATATTTTCAACTATTTTCTCTACATCCAAACCACCCCTTCATGGGCCTATTGTTTAGCATGAGATAAAGTAGAAGAGGATTAAAGGGGCTGATGTGACATAATTTGATCTTGGGTATTTGGATGGAAGAAGTAAATATATATAGGCTTAAGTTGGTTAGATCTAGACTTTTATTCATACAAGCTTCGGCTTAATTCGAAAACTTTAGCTGTGAGTTGGGTATGATTGGAAAAGCACAAAATGGATTATACGATTATATCTACCATATTTTATTAAACATAAAAGGAAATGAATAAAAAGACATAATGAACCACTCCAATCTCCAATATCAAATGGTGCAATGAAATGGCTATGATTATCATCTATAATCATTCATGAATTGAAGTCAAATACCATTGCTAAAGCCCTTATAATCTAGCTGGTCAGAGCTGAATATAGATATATGCTTTGCTGCATGGCATGAGCAAAGGTGGCGTGGGAGGTATGATTTTACAAAGATTAGTGACTTGTCGTAGAGTAGATTTGTCCACTCACGCTGCTGCTTAGTGAGAAAAGAATAAGAGGTGCAAAGAGCTCGTGTGACTTCTGCTACATAACAAGTGCCAAAGGTTTTTTTTTTTTTTTTGTTTTGTTTTTCCCCCCTTCTTTTTATTTTATATTTGGTTTCCACTAAAAGTGAAAAAGAGATGATACAATAGATACACCACTCTTATAAGCCACATCCACAAGTGTTATTTTCTCCTGTGGATGTCTGCAGAGTGGTACAATGTGAAAATCATTTTCAACCTGTAATGCTGGAGTACCCACTCTATATCAACAACTGTGGATGTTTCTAGGAGAAAATTTCACCCTCGGCAATAAGTATCAATTTTTACTAGGTCCATATAATGTATGATTCCCATCTTTAATTAATTTCTATGATTATCTAATGATCCAATAATCTGTTTCTATTTCACTTTTGCATAATCATCAATGTCTTGTACAACTACATCGAGTATTCGTGTTGGTTATATGAATTTTGTTTCTCCATTCTTTTCTATCATTGAACCAAATCCTCGACTAGTTCACACTTCTTTAGATGTATCCTACTTTCTTTTAGGTCTGCCTAACTCTTTCAATATTCATTTTTAAGTGACAAACATATAATTACATCAACAATAATAAAAAAAATAGATAATAAGTTCATCGGGTTATAATTCACATCAATATCAAGATTCGAAATCCTCAACAAGAAGGCGGCAGAGGAATCCATGTACCTCTAATCAAGTTGCTTGAAAGTATGTGTTGTAACTCATGTTTCTCTCTTGAGAAAAAAGGCACTTCACCAGGCGTCTTATCTTAAAATGGCATCATTCTGTTCCAATGGAATGCATGAAATTCAAGGGAGGCTTGGCAATAGATAGCTTTATAAGTGAACACAAGGTGAAGCTTTATTAGTGAACACAAGGTGAACTCAGTATCAAAGGAATCAAATAATCTTATCTCTTAGTATTAAGGTCTTCAAAAGGTTTTTGGTTATATAGTGGACAACCTACTGTCAAAAAAAATTCTCTTAAAATTGTGGGAAAATCTGTTCATATTTTTCACTTTACATTCTAGATTTTACTATGACACTTTTGCTTACGAAAAAGTGGTGGCACCTGCCCTTAGTTTAAAGAGTGCCATATGGTAGGTGTTTATGACAGTGGTGAGCGCACACTGTGCTTGCCTGAACACATTGGAAACAGAATGGAAAGACAAAAAGGTAATTCTGGGAAATGGGCATTGTTAGTTTGGTAATGTTAGGTAGAAAAAGCAGAAGCTGCAGTATATGTCTGTCACTCATATTTTCATTGGTCACTGATTCATTGGTCACTGATCAAGGCCAGATAAGAGATGGATATAAGCAGAATAGTCAATAGCAGCACTCGGCCTATCTCTATCCATCCTTTTGTATGGATATGGACTGCTCAGAACTCTCTCTCTCTTGAAAAAACCAGTAAAGAGGATTTCTGAAGATTTCCCTTCTCTGCAGCCCTCTCAAATCTAAAACATACCCAGTGAGGGGAAGGAGTGATAAAAAAAACCAATTTTTTTTTTCTATAACCTCTCTCTGTCTCTCATTTGCTGAGAAACAAACCCTGCATAAAAAGTGAGAGTTGAAGGTTTCATTTTCTCTCTGATACTTTTGCTCTCTGTAATCTGAGGAACAAACCCAGTAAAGTAACGGCTCTTTCTTCTGCAACTTCTTCTCCATCATCTTCTTCTTTTTCTCTTTCTAAGTAGCTTTGAGAAACAAACTATTTCTCTTTCTTCTGCAACTTCTTCTCCATCATCTTCTTCTTTTTCTCTTTCTAAGTAGCTTTGAGAAACAAACTATTTCTCTTTCTCTCTGCATGCTTATCTCTCTGAAATCCAATAAAGAGAAGAGTGCTAAAAGGCACTTTGTTTTTCTCTGCTCGACTTCCGCTCTTTCTCTCTCTCATAAACGTCTGAGGAAAAAACCCAAAAAGGAAAAGGAGGTGGAAAATGCTTTCAAGGGTGAATGGCTCTGTTTGGATGGGAGGAGGAGAGGAAGAAGACGCTGTTTCGTGGACGAGAAACAATGAAAACCAGGACGAAATGGGTCTCTCCACCTTCAAATCCATGCTAGAAGACGACTGGTATGTGAATAGCAGCTCGAACCCTCCTCAACATGACTTCCAAACGCTCCAAACCCACCAAGAAATCAATGACATTGCCTTCTCCTCCAACCCCAATGGAGAAAATCTCTTCTTGCAACCCCTCGACCCTACTCAGATCTCCTCCTCCTTCCTCCCACCCAAGAACTGCTTCTCTTCCCTCAACGTCTCTTGCGAGAACCCTTTGAACCCCGGCTTCGACCTCGGTTGCGACGCTGGGTTTCCCGCGTCCAATTCTACTTCCCCTGTTCTGATGAACAGGGGAAGTTGTGGGGTTCTTCCCGGATTTGGAGGATTGGGATCAAACGGCAAGATGGGTATGCCCAATTTCGGCCAAGAATCACAATTCACCAATACCCATTTGTTGCCACTCCCAGAAACCACTGGTTTCAATCCTCCTAGTTTTGGGGGTTTTGAGGGCTCTTCAAGAAATGCTCTGTTCATGAACAGGCCAAAGGCTCTACGCCCACTTGAGGTCCTCCCTCCACAGGGTGCCCAGCCAACTCTCTTCCAGAAGCGCGCTGCTCAGCGCCAGAATTCAGCAGAGAAAGCTGGGAAATTGGGATGCTTTGGCGCAAAAGTACAAGAACCTGAGAAGAGCAAGTGGATCAATGATGAGGATGAGCTGGAAGAACTGAGCATAGATGGTTCAGGCTTGAATTATGATTCAGACGACGTGATTGAGAATCAGAACAGGGAAGGAGAAGAAAATGTGAATAGTGTGGTTACAGGGGGTGATCAGAAGGGGAAGAAGAAGGGTCCTCCAGCGAAGAATCTGATGGCCGAGAGGCGGCGGCGGAAGAAGCTCAATGACAGGCTCTACATGTTGAGATCTGTGGTTCCTAAGATTAGTAAGGTGAGCATTTTTTTTTTTTTTTTTAATCTTACCATATCTTTCTGTTTGCTAATTACAATTGCCTTTAGGTATGTCACTTCCATCTCTTTCTGTTTGCTAATCACAACCGCCTTTAGGTCTATTACTAGTAGTGCTTTGATAGTAGGATGGAAGTTCCTGTATGAATATTCATGGAGTTCATGATGGTTTGCATCTCTCAAGTTTTTTTTATGTTTTCTTGTTATATTCATTGAATACTTCTTTCTTGTTTTGTTGAGTTTCACTGAATTTAGCTTGTCTGCAATAGGCTTATTCTTTCTGCTTTTTAGAAGGTTTTCAGCATGTCCCATGAGTGGAGTCCCTTTTTGGTTCTTACCTTATATTAAATCTGTAGAACTTCTGGGAGAAAAGGGAGTATGTTGTTCTTTAATTGTGAAAGTGGAGAAAGTCTCACCTGGATTCTGGACTTAAAAATGGGGAAATAATGGTAGTGGTTATACTCACCAGCTGAGTCAGAACTCAGCTGGGTGACCTCAGTGGGTTGAGGGATGAGTATGGAGCTGCCAAGTGCCCACATTTACCCTGACCCATGAACAAGTGGGGGTGACAATGGGTACCAAGGATCAAAATAGCAGTTGCGGCAGGCGTAGCTGTCAGTGGCCAAAACGCTACGTAGCGGGCGATATGTAGCGGTTGCGGTGATACGTAGCATTGTAGCGGTGTGAATTTTTTAAATGGTCAAATTTTTTTGAATCTTGTATAGCAAACAATATTGTATTTCTTTAGTGATTTGAAACCATATAAGGGTAGAGGTAACTTTAGGAAAGACTATTGAGGAGAAGAATTAGGAAAAACAGTGTTTAAAACTAAAATTACTTGGCTCTATTAGGTTTTAGACCGTAGCGCCGCTATTTTCAAAATAGCGTAGTGGCCTTGACCGCTACGGCCGATAATGTGGGCGCTATGCTATGTAGCGGCCGCTATTTTGAACCATGATGGGTACTCATTTACCTAGACCAAAACTCTAGTTGGGCTTCGATACCCAGGCCTGAGCGGCTGAGCCTGACCAGAAAATGCCTTTCTTGACCCAAGTTGCAACCCCTTTGTGTAGTTAGTGGGGAGGGGCATTTGTGTCATTTTCACCAGTTTTGTTAATTTTATACCAATTTGAAGCTATAGTTAAATCAAATTTGACAAAGACAGCTAATATTTAACAAGTTGTAAACACTTGAGAACCACAAATTAGTTCTGTATACTACACTGCATGACTTCCGAATAATTAGGTCCGTCAAAGGTGGGAATATAGAATAAATGACCCTTTTAAATTTGTGGTGAGTTCATTGATTATGCCTGTAGAATGTAAAAGTTGGTTTGATTTAACTATTCATGTTTTGAACATCTGTCTCTGACCCAAATAGCTGGGATAAGGCTTTTTAATACTGATGTTTGAGACATCGGTTGGAATCAGTAAGAAGAATGCTAAAAGAATTTTAGTTCTCCATTCCATGCTATTCATTCTAATAAGAATTATAGGGTTGTGAGCCTCACAAAATGTACAATCTTTCGACTTTGTGGGGCATGATTTGGTGATCTGAGTAGTTCAAGTGATACTGACTCATTGTGACTGTGAGTAGGATACTGTATCCTTACAGTAATACCTAAAATTGTAAGATAATAAATCTGTTTGCAACTCACTTCTGGATCCTTGTTTACATTCCTTTTCACTTGTCTATCTTTAGGGCTCCATGTTAGAATTATTGGGCTTGAATGTGGCCCAATGACCACACACCCATGTGGGTCCCCCACTTTAAATGACCATTCAACATTAGGACTCCTATATTGATAAATCTCCTTGTGGAGATATCTTTGGTGTTCAGGGAAAGTTGCTAACCCAATAGAGTTTCCTATGCTAAGAGGAATCTAAATCCTAATTAAATTAAGACTCCATGATGGGAAAGGAGTTGTTTAGGAACACCTATATATAGGGTTTAGGGGTTATAGGCTTATAGCTCCTCTCTTAATTCCTATGTTCATGTTTAATATTGACTGAGCACACATAAGGTCCATACTTAACTTATATAAGCCATCACATCCATAACCACAACCAACATAAATATCATTTCTGTAAATCTTTAACATTCCATGTCTAAAAATAAAGACAAAACCTTTATTGTCTAAACATGACAAAGAAATTAAGTTTATAGAAATTGAAGGAACACAAAATGTATATGGAGGCTCAGTTGGAATCCGGTGTCCAAAGTCAATTGCAGCATCCAACTGTTAGGATTAGTCATAATAGTTTATAACCTGGATTGTCTAAAGTTCTCATTTTGATCAGGATTAGTTTATAACCTGGATGCTTCAAAATAGCCTAGGTATTGTGTGATATCATATCCAATACCTCACTTTTTATATGTAAAATTAGTGTCCCTTCCATATCCATGGTGTGCCCTTGCGGTATTCATGTTGTATTTGGGCATCATAGATCAAAATTCTTCCAATTTTCTACGATTCAGCGGAGAAGTATCCCCTGTTCAGTAGGTGGGGATGTGGCAAACATGCCTTTATGAATTTGTGTTTCTGGTTGCCAGGGCATCTATATGTGGCTCTTTATAATCTATGATGCCCAACTAAAGATATGGGTATGGACTACGGACACTAATATGGGGATTGAGGATACAACTCTACACTTTTGAAAATCAAGGACACAGACAAGGATATGGGTGTTCTAATTTTTTTCTTTAGATCATTTTTGAATTAAGGAAATTATCATTTTTTACATTCCCTTCTAACAATTTTTTTATGTCGTGAGCTAGGAAAATTAGCAAAACTATATGAAATAAAGGACTTGGTACGTAGGATATGCTAAACTTGTACCGTAGAAGTAATGGTGTAGTATCGGCTATCGATATAAGTGTCGTATCGGTGTAACACATATACGTTGGGCATGTACAAGCATCCAGGTATCAAGTTTGTAATTGCTTCTTGCATGTAAAAGTGATTGAAAATTGTTAGGATTATTTGATCATTGATTGTGAGATGCTGTTGGGAAGTTGAATATCTGCTGCTCTGAAGGGCATCTGTCCGATTGGTTAGTAATTGACAGGCTTCATGTTGAAGTCTTCTTTTCCATACAATGATGTCCGCATGCTTCATAACAACCTGATGTTAGCTTCTTGAGTAATGACAGATAGCCACTTCAAATGTAAGTAATAAGAGTTGTTATTTTTTATCTGGTTAGTCATCCATAAAAAACATGAAGATAGTCCCAGATGACCATCATTAACAGACCCAGATTTCTACTCCACTGCAAGTAATACCTCTTTTTGAGTTTGTTTACCCATCACTGGTGAAGATAGACAGGTGATTCAATTTTTTTTCAGCTGCTATTCATTTCTAATTGCTGGTTTTGATCGGGCTGCATTCAGATTCACTTGTATTTGAATGAAGTGAATCCATACTTAGCTGAGATAGGTCTTCACCGACCCAACTGACGAGACCATTTCACAAATTTTTTGCCTGATCCATCTTATAATTAACATCACTTTCGGCAACAGAGCATCTGCTCTGAGTTGGTGAGTATCCAGATTGCAGTCAATGTGCCCTTTGCAGCTTATTTGCATCATAACTGGTAAGAGTTGTATGGGGCCATTGAGCATTTTTCTTTATTTTTCAAATGCTTACAAATCTTTCTCGTTGCAGTGAGGGATTACTCATCTCTTGGGAATAATTTGATCATTTATGACTATGATTATGCTCATGCTTCAAATTTTAATGTAATGTAGTTAATTTAATCCATGTGGAAATGCTTTATGCAAGACTTCAGCCTGCTTGTATGTGTCTGTATTCTACGCATCCTCATTCATTTTCAGAGGACTTCTGCCTCATTTGTTGGTGGCTTTCATAATCCTATATTGTTTCTGCAGATGGATAGAGCTTCCATCCTTGGTGATGCTATTGAATATTTGAAGGAGCTTTTGCAAAGGATCAATGAGCTGCACACTGAACTCGAATCACCGCCTTCCAGTTCTGCACTACCTGCTACTGCAAGCTTCCCCCCTTTGACCCCCACATTGCCTACACTGCCATGTCGTGTAAAGGAGGAACTATGCCCAAGCTCATTGACGAGTCCAAACAGCCAACCTGCAAGGGTATTATTTCCTTCTGCTTTTGTTTTGTTAAATAGTTTCCCTTTGGGTTATTTATGGTATAAGTCACAATTAACTAGAATGGAATTATATGATTGGAGGGAGGATATGCATTTATATATCCAAGCCTTGGGTACATAAAACTAGAATTGTTTTATGCTTAGGATCTTTAAATCTGGTTTATTTAGGTCATGGTTTAGGAACAGTGGGGCCCATCAGATCAGTGATCTGTAGCATCACAGGACCACAGGACTGTTTACTAAGTACTCAAGCCCAAAAGTTTAAGTTAGTCAAGTACTCTTATGAAACTGGTGATATGAATCATCGTAGAATCACCTGAACTGTAAAGTGCTGCATCTCTTGATGCTGTTTTGACAGGATCGAGTTGTACAAGATGGGTTCTGGTGTTAATTTCCCATTTTCTTTGAGAGGATATGTATTGATATTGATTTAAGGATATGAATTATATCCAAGAGATTTAATTTTGTATGTATAAGCCATGATTTAATAGTATGGATCATTCATCTGATGAACCTCAGTGTGTACGCCATGCCCCAAAGATAAAACCTGATTGACATACTTTCATCTGCTATTTGTTCCTTATACTGTATATGCAATTTTATTTTATTTTTTGGAAATTTACATGTAACCGCTGACCTTTTCTAGCATTTACAAACAACGATCTGCATTTTTAGTTTTTTTACATACAACTTCCTATGCTCCCTTGACAGTGTCGGTCAACTACCTTGACTGCTGGTTGAGCCTAATTTTCCATCATGTTTACAGAACCAGCTAATATTTTGTAAGACCAGCTTGCATTTATGTTTACTTGTAACCATTCATTTTTATTTTAATTTTATGTTTGCTTGTTTGTAGTAAAGTTGGTGTTTGATTCTGGTTATAATAATTCTGACCAAAATTCCAAATTGCTGTCTTGTCCTGAACTAACTAGAGTTACCGTGGCACTTTTACCATAATTAAAACTACCATAGTTTTTTTACCTACTATAACCAAAGGTAAATTATGAAGACTGACTGTACTAAAGGTTTTTTTTTTTGGACCTTCACTTGAGTATCCTTACCATATTTGATGTTTCCCTCAGGAAAGTACTTTTTTAAAAACCTTCACTTGATTATCCTTACCATATCTAATGTTTCCCTCAGAAAAGTACTATGAAAGGGGCAAAAAACTTGGTTTCTGTTACTTGGAATGTCAGATGAGGATTTCCAGTCTCACATTCGATTTCTTTTCTCAATGGTGCGGGCCATTGAGTCCTTTTGCCAATTACATTGCTGAAGTCATTCCCCTTTACAAACATGTAGGTGGAAGTCAGGGTAAGAGAAGGGAAAGCAGTCAACATTCATATGTTTTGTGCCCGTAGACCAGGCCTTCTGCTCTCAACAATGAGGGCACTCGATAACCTTGGACTGGACATTCAGCAGGCTGTCATCAGTTGTTTTAATGGGTTTGCTCTTGATGTTTTCCGAGCTGAGGTAAGCTTCCTTCTTCACTAAATCTCTACAAGCTAAGATGCATTATCTCTTTTCGCCGGTTTCAATGATTGAACAGTGTTGGACCTCTCCACTCCTTTCCACACCACCACAGACCTTGATTCTATTGGACCCCTCAATGAGATGACGATGTCTAAATCAGGCCATTCCACTCATCAGATGGGCCAGGCACCGTTGACCTACAATCTATGTACACGCCTAGCCACGTTATCCCGAAGGTGTGACCCATTGTTCATGGTTTGAATGTGGTGCTCCAATCGTCTTACGGTCAATAAAAAATGACCCACTTGCTGGGTGACGGTTTGGGCCTTTTGCTATCTGTTCCAACTTGCTACATGCAGCAGCCCATGGAAACCGTGATAGAGCAGAACTCAACCCAACTTCTTCTTCTTTTTCTTTTTCTTCTTTTTTGGGTTAAAGAAATGAGCTAAAAACACAATTATCTCTTTCTGTTTCTTTTCAGCAATGCAACGAAGGTCCCCACATTCTGCCAGAGGATATCAAAGCGGTACTTTTGCACTCCACTGGTTTCCACCTTACTATGTAGCTCCCCCGTCATTGAACAGCGTTTCTAAAGGCACCAACTGAACTTGTTTCTGGAGGAGCTTGTATATGCATGTGCCTCCCCTATCATGGGTATCACCCCAAGCAGTTTAGTGGGTGAGGGGATCCCCTTTAGCGGGTTTGGTAGTGTGCATATACTCTGTTACCAGCATTTACTCTTAAACTAATACTTTTCGGTCGCATTGTGATGTTTTCTATCATGGCCTATTTATCATTTACATTTGATTAAGTACATGTGGTAATGTATCTTCTCAATGATTACATACCAACCTTGCTTTATTGATCTTACATTGTCAAAATTGTAGTCATAGTCAAAGGGCATGGAAAGAACTTGAAAATTTGAAAAAAAAATTGACTAAACATTTGTTCTCCAGACTTGAAATATAGAATAGGTTGGTAGTAAGTTTCCGGTCTACTTCCTGCCATCCCTTTATCTTTAAACTGATTTCTAGGATGTTTGATAGTTGTGTGACATGGAATTAGGTAGTACTATTGCTGTAGGTCTTGAGATTTTCATCCATCCAGGGGGTCAGACAATAACACTTCAAATCGTTGCTTTTCCTGACTACGATCTGTGTTCCTGTGCATTTGTGATCCACCAAATGCCAGCTTCTGTCCATGCATCATAGAATTGGTTTGCACCATAAATCATCCCTCCCAGTGTTTTTTTCTTGATGGAGGTCTTGGGAGAAATCAAATTGCTTGCAAAGATGTATTTGGGTGTAAGCGAATGATGTTCATGTTGACCCCATCATGTTCATTTGGATTTGGGTTTAGTCAATTCTTGCTATATGACCTACCCACACAAACCCAACCTAACTACATTCGATTCATTACACTAAGACCTTCTAATTTAAGTATTCTAGATTTGCCCCTATTAACCTCGGGGTTGGGGTTCAGGTGGTTCTTTTCAACCTGATTCAGAAATGTGATGGTCTTTGGCTCAGTGCTCAACCCAACCTGAACTGACCAGATCAATTGCCACCCTAAATTGTACGACTGTATCAGTGCTGAAAACTTGACAATGTACAGGTCTACTCTCTGGTGTCATTTGGTATTTTATATGTTCTATCAGAAGGTAGTGATTTGGGATTTCTCTTTACATTATCCGAAAACCTTAAAAGTCTACTCTGATGAAGTACCAATGTCTTAACCATAATGAGGGCCTTTGAATTTGCATGCCAGTCTTGGAGCTGGCATAAGGTCCACCCTATTTACGTATTTAGCAGGCCTAAGATCGTCTAGAGGGTGTGTCAATCAGCTAATGGATTGAAGATGATGTGGTTAAAGCATAAATTAATAGTGATAAAATGTTTTCAACGCACCAGGGGCTGTGCCATTTGATGATCTGAACCTTTTTTTATTAGGGTCTCTCTCTTAACTGTATGAAATTTCTCCTCCTTTCCCAAAAATATAATTATATGGAATTTCAGTGCAATCGGATAATGTACACTGTTGAATTGGATGAAAACAATTTAGTTTCCTTTTCCAAGTGCTTCTAATACCACTATCAATTTTACTTTGATTATCTTGGGAAAATTGGGTGTACAAAAGCATGAACGGGAGGAGAAAATTGGGTGTACAAAAGCATGAATGGAAGGAGGTGGATTGATGGTTTGGATCCATGTTTGGTGGCCCTCATTGTATGAGAAAGTTGTTGCGTTTCAAAAAGTCATTTTTACAACCATTCCACTCACATACACAAAATGATCTCATTCCTATGATGAATGCAGCAAACCCCATCATTCTTACTTACCCCATAAAATAATAGGCAATCGTCCAATTTGACACAAATTTAACTTATAGCTTGTATTTACTGTTGGATTGAGATGCCTTTCTTTTTAACACTTTTTACTGATCATCTAAGGCCTCAAAATCGGCATGGAACAGAATCGACAGATCAAGTTATCGTCATCTCTAGGCCCTCCATATATTCAGATTAATATTAGCTCCAGGTAGGGCCCATAGTTATTGTGTGCAACTGCTCTATTGTGGTCCATCTCATGGGGTCCAAATTAGATGCCTTATCAGTCATGTTGGGGTAGATGGAAAGGTCTCTTTCGTGGATAAGGGTCAGTAAAACAAATAAAAAAAAAATCAGCCCTACAGCTCATCTTAGCCCCTGATTTAACAGCATTAAAACCGAGTGGCTTTTAACCATAGATTCTTTGAAATTCACCCAACAGTGGGTAAAGATTTGATAAGAGTAAAATTAGGCCTGGTGCCCAATGATGGGGAGATGAGTATGTGAAAGGACCTGCACTGATAAAAGGTGGGCTCAAGTGGGCTCCCTAGAGCTGGACTGCATATGTCTGTTACTCCCAGGAGAGCATTTATGGTCCAATTTTGAACCTGAGTTTTCAATGCATGAATTCAAAAGATAAATATAAACAAATGCCCCTGCTGCTCAACTGATTAGAGACATGCATAGTGCGTTTGTTCGGGTGAGTGAGTTCAAGTCCAGTGTTAAAAAAAAGAAGCTCTAAAGCAAGTAGATCAACGTTTATGCACATAAACTGCCACTTATTTCTTTTGATGTTTACTACAAAATAAGACCAACATTTGAGAAAGCATTCTCAAGTACAATTGAATAAGAAAAGATAACTGTTTTCATTCTTCAATCAACTCCTCTAGCACTAGATACTGAAGAGATATAGAGTACTTAGCAGCTATCCTCCCTCCAAAATCTCTGTTTGAAGAGCTTCTACTACTCTTCAAAAGAAATGAACCTGAACCATCACCTTCAGCAACCATTGCCACATCTCAAGATATGATGTTTTAAAAAATGAAGCATGCTAAGCATACAAGAGTGGATTTGGATGTA
This sequence comes from Cinnamomum chago, assembly GCA_038049695.1. Taxonomy (NCBI): domain Eukaryota; kingdom Viridiplantae; phylum Streptophyta; class Magnoliopsida; order Laurales; family Lauraceae; genus Cinnamomum; species Cinnamomum chago. The sequence continues at coordinate 114,264,413 of CP142451.1, forward strand.
CCCCAAATAGAATTAGTCTGAATATTCGGCGCAACTGATGGTTATTTGTGTTCAGCTACGCATTAGGAGGTGCAGATATTCTCTTTTTTTTCATAAGAAAATTAAAAGTTGAATATTTCTGCCTTGTATACATGCAGAAACTGCACCTACTGCCAATATGGATTTGGATCAGAACATGCGTAAGAATGCATCCTGCCAATATGTCAGACCAACATATTGGGATGCATCCACACACACCCTGACACCCTCGACATGAAAAAAAAGGAACGGACTATAACATTTTTGCAGAATAAGCAGACGACAATATCTCACTAGTAGATCAGTGATGGGACCTCCCAGTGAAACATGTCCCGCATTCTCACTTTGTAAATGCAAAGGAGCTGAATTTTCTTCCTAATAATTTATAAGCAAGGAAGCACGAAATTCCAAATATACTAGGTAGACTACTAGAGCTGTCTAAGAAAAGCAAGACTTCACCTTTAATGATAAAAATACTTGGAATCCATCTCTTGTATATATAAAATAATCTGGGGCTTTCACCATGGTGGGTATCAGAAAGCAGAAGCCTGCAAGGCCCTCCAGATCCCGATCTTTCACTGAAAACAGAAAGGTCAGCAATCCTGTTGAGACCAGGTTAAGCATAAAAAACAAACTGGAAACTCTCTTTGAAATCACTTACTTTGCATGTATCATAGCATCCCAACATAAAGCCAGAGTTCGAACCATGGCTAGATCTCTGCCTCTAGCGTTGCCATATCTCTGTTGGCAATGCCTGCATTATGAAGTAATGAAGTGCTACTCATATTTGAGAAAGTGTTTATAGTTGATAGGAAACACACAACTTAAAAGCCATTGAATATTAACAGTGGGACTAAAATTCTAGTTTATCAATTGTATGGACCCGATAGCTGCATACTTGAGGGAAGGAAGAGGGGGTAAAAAAAATGTCGACAAGGCCTACATGGGAGTCTGCCCCAATGTGGCCCATGAGTCGTCCTTGGAGCAAAACAAAGAAAATTATACATAAATATATATATATATATGTGGATATATATAACCATGTGGATGTTCATTCCATTTCTTGGTTTTATTTTATGGAATCCAATTTATGTTTTGTTTAAGAAGAAATCAACAACTTCTAATTACCATTTTGTTTAAGAAGAAACCATAATCATCTGGGGTCGACTAATATGGTTAGGATAGTGTAAGAAGAAAGTGAATTCTGGACTTACAATTATAAGTAATCCTAGATGGTTAGGAAATAATTGGAGCCTTCTTTTATTTACTGTTTTTTCCATTTATAAGGCATGCCCTTTTATGTTGTGTTTGACTAAATCCTTTTACCAGAAAGTTACTAAATTATTGGTATTGTTATTAATGAATTTTGCTACCAGACGAGGCTACTACTTCAAAATAGGCATGTAATCATACAGTATCATATATGATATTTCATTTATTTTTTTTCACAAAATCTGTGTTCCCTTTGTATCATTGGGATGTCCGTGTTGTATCCATGCATCATGGGATTTAAAACTGTTCTTTAGGGTGTGAAACCCATGATTCTTCTTGGTGTCAAGCTTTACTCCATTACTCGTCAATGTTGTAGAACCAAGCAAAATCAACGTATTAACTACTTAAAGGAAAAACAGTAAAATACAACCCAAGTGAAGACCAAAAGGGACAAGATTTACATGGTTTGGCAAGATTACCAACATCCACAAAATCATTTTACTCTGCCCTATATCTTGTCTTTGGAGAATTGAAGCCCCTCTGAGGGTCCAAGCTTTTGGTTGGTTGGCCTTTTAGGTCGTATTCTCACAATTGATAACCTTTGGAAGCATAAGAAGATCATTGAGAATGGATGTCCTTTGTGCCTTGCTGTCTGTGCCTTGCTGAAGCCAAGTTAGTTGATCACTTCTTGTTACATTGCTGCATGGCTCAAGCTCTATGAGGTCTATTCTTGATGTGGTTCGATTGCAGTTATGTCTTTATTAGTAGTCTTAGAATGGCGGAGGTTTCAACAAGGAAAAAAAAAATCAGAACATCTACTTGGTTGTGATTTGGGTCATTTGGAAAGAAAGAAACCGTAGGTGCTTTGAGGGATCTTTTTCTGCCGAGCACTGTTTGAGGAGGATGTGAAATATAGGATAAGAGTTGGATGGTTAAAGTGGAGACTTGCCTCTGGAGTAATTTGTGAAGAAAATAAGTAGACCAGCTACAAAAAATGAGTGTAGTAGAGATTCTGAGGAGACATAGATTTGTACCCATTTGGGCCTACCCAAAGTCAAGACAGGCCCATATCATCCATGTACCACTAACCATGTACAGTTGTAGGAAGACCCAGTCTTCAGGCCACATACGCCTGATATCGTGTATCTGTTGTAACAACACAATCCCCAATACTGTATAAAAGCCAAATCTATAGTTCTCAAATATAAAATATTAATTCTAGTTCCTATTGCTTCTTCGGTGTTCTTTTTCTTGTCACAAAGATAATAATGTTGAGATGGATGTGTGATAAAATTAGGAAAGATAGAATCCGAAATGAAAGTATTTGGGAGCATTAAGCTGTAGCAACAACAAGTGATAAATTACAAGAGACTCGTTTAAGATGGTTTGGACACGTCCAGCACAAGCCAATAACAGCACCAATGAGAAAATGTTTTTCTATGTAGGTTGCTGCCCCCTGAAGGAAAACAAATATACTCAAGAGGACATGGATGTAAGTAGTAAGGTTAGATCTAAAGAAGTGCAACCTATCTAAGGATTTGGCTCAAGATAGATTGAAATGGAGAAATAGATTCATGTAGACGCCAACATAGTTGGGGAAAGGCTTTGATGATGATGAATTGATGATCAATAGCTACTATTATGATGCACAAGGCAGTGTTTTCATTAGTTTAAGCTCAATTTTGATGGTAGTGCAACCAATGATGAAAATAGCAGTAGCGACAGGCATAGCGGCCTGCCGCCAAAACGCTACGTAGCAGGCGCTACGTAGCATAGCGCGTAGCGGTGCAATTTGGAAAAATCGTAAAAAAAAAAATATGAAAAAATTCTAGAAAATCTAGAATATTGGAAAATGAGAGAAAATGCTTCTTTTTTTTTTTTTTTTGCAAAAGTAACTAAGGTAAGGGGGCGTAGCGGTCCCCTCATTGTATGAGGTCCTGTATCGCTGTATAAATAGAAAATAATAGTAATGATCATTTTTTTCACATGTGTTCATGTTGCTTAGTTATGCTGACTTAAAAACTAACGAAAGGCTTATAAAAGAAAAAACTATGCCATGAAGTCAAGACTTAAGAGTACCTAGGAAAAAAAATACATCTACCAAAGGGGGTGTCTAATAGGATGTACTTAGAGAAGAATCATTGAGAAGAACTCTCTGTATCGACTGTAATTCGGCGAGATCATGTGCTTTTTGGTATTCTTTTAAACATAAAAGAGTAGAAGAGTTGTGTAGAAATGTTATTTGGAGAGAAGAAGAAAAGAAATAAGTCTTATTATGCATTTTAAAAAAAATTGAAAAGTATGAATTTTTCTCACCCCGTAGCGGCCCCGTAGCAGACATAGCTGCCACTACGAGTGCGACGGCCGATAAATCGGCCGTAGCGTGGTGGTGGTGGCCGCTATGGCCGATATAGCGTAGCAACCGCTATTTTCATCCATGAGTGCAACTGGTAATCCAGGCTTAGCTGGAGTGGGGGATCATAAGGGACTTTGCAGTGACCCGATTTTATCTTTCTCTAAAAATAAAAGGCATTCAAATCACTGTCTCTCTCAATGCACCAACATACCAAGGAGACATACCTATTTCTCACTCTTTAAGTCTTGGATATAAGTTTCCTTCATGTCATATAATGAGCACAGGATGCACAACCTCTTTCAGCCATTATGAAAGTACGCAATGGCTCACCTTAATATCTATTTGTCTATAGGTATGCAACTGAACTTGATCCCACATCCAAGGAAAAAGATAGCCAGTACTTTTCTCGGCTCAATTCAACTTGGAAAAGACTGTCTGAATGGCAACTTGAGTTTCAACACCTACTTGGGAAATTTTTCTCCCTAATAAATCATGCAGCTGATATAAAAAAGGTGGATTGTCATTCAAATAACATCCACCAAAACTGTCCCAGGCATCAGTCCACAATATGGGAATGACTCAAAAACTCATCTGCTCCCTATACAATGCTGTGAGACAGATTAAGGATGGCAATAGGTTGGGTTTAAACAGGGACCAGCCTCGGCCTGCTCCTATTAGGGAAGGGTTTGACAGTGGGTTGGACAGTTGGGCCAGGTATGATTTCTAGATTCTGACTGAGTCGAGTTCGGGCCTCAATTATGGGTGATCCGTTCTACCGCGCTTTTCTTTCATTTACTCCGTAACTTCTATAAACAAAACGCCACTAGTAAAAGTGGTAGTGAGCAAGTGACATTCTTCTAGAGGTCATAGCTTCAAATCCTAAGGGATATGAGGGTTTTTTTTTATCTTTTAAATAACATAAACTAATCAGTATCAGACCCAATCTGACAACCTATCATGGGGAGGCTCTGATATCACAGGCACTAAACCTGTCACAGGTAGGCATGTGGCAGATCATGTGCCAGTCAATCCGTAGTTCCGTACCCGTTCTGACTCATCACCACCACGGATTTCTGCCCTTCTTAAAAAACTTCAGCACTCAGAATGTTGGACCCCATTACAAAAAAAAAGGCTTCCATTAACTCTGTACGTGCAGAACTCAGATGAAAATTCTCCTTCAAATTTTATCCTGGTAACTGAATTAACTCACTTTAAACCACCCAAAACATTCTGAAGAAAATCTGAGCACATCCTGGCTAATAATGAATTAATGATACGTGTCAGATCTGGACACTGCTGTCTGCACGAATCTCATGGCAGGGTCCTCTGTAGTCAGCAGCAAAGCTAAGGATGCCATGCTTTGATACCAACTTGATCTTTCCGTCCTCCTTTGTCCAATAAGATGAAAAATAAAGCAGGTAGATACAGGAAAAAGAAGAACACAAAAATGGGAACAAAGAAAGAATAGGACAAGTCTTGCAGTCTGTTTACCAACTACATGATCAAAACATTAATGATAGTCCCAAAATTACCACAATAACATTATTACTAAAACTAAATTACAGCTATGGCATGCATATAATAAAAAGACTAAAATACGATCATATTACAGTCCAATATGGAATATGCAATGAAAATATTACCTGTCATCAAAGAATTCACCAAAATCATCAATTATTACTGCTGTTGGAAGAGTCTCATGCAGGTGAAAAGCTGCAAAGTACTTTTTGATCCCCTCATCATCTTCAAGATACCTGTAAATAAATGGAGAAGTATCCATACTACTTACAGTACTCCACAACCAATTGGAGTACAGTAAACGTCTTATAATTTATATCTACCCCAGACATATTGCCGTAAAATAATAGAGGAAAATATTTTTTGTGAAAGAACTAATGACTAGTTTGTGTTTATTCAAAAACAATGAAGTATTAGCAAAAGAGGTCTTTGAAAAGTCCTATGACTGTCAGTCCGACTCAAATGATCCGAATAGTGTCACATAATCTGCAACCTGTCAACTAACATATTAATGAAACAATGAACAGTTATGCTTGAGAATTACCACAAATATGAGTAGCGATTTTAATGTGGAAAAATGCAAAGGTGGTGAAACAAATTTTGGATTTTCCATCTAAATTGGTGATCTTATCAACCTGAATGTGTATGAGATCTCCTTGATAAAAAATAAATAAATAAATAACTAATCCAGACCTCAAAATGCATTCTTGGAAAAGCAAATGAAATTTGTTCAATGAAGTTTCCCAATTGAACATAATATCCAGAAGTTTCATGTCTTTACTACTCGTGTAGGCTTATTGTGGAGAGTAACTCCTCAAATGCAGTCCATTGGGTCATGTCATTAGGTGAAGGTCCATGGAAACGTCAAATTATCCTGAATGAAATTAAGTCTCTAAGTTTTGTCACGAAGGTGGATTTTTGTCAAATGTGCAGGGAAGATAATGAGGTGCTGGGCTTATTAGCAAAATAGGATATTGATAGTAATGATTCTTCCGTAGGCCTACTAGGGAGCTAGATATTATTTTCCCTTTCTCCATTATAATATATTAAGCTAGAGGCTTTTTTAAATAATTTTGACTGTGCTTTTAAATTTTGACCACCAGTTATTTCCAGTTTTCACAACTGTTTTCTCCCCCACTTTCCCCACTTCCACCTCACTTCCCTTTATGCCCATCTACCCCCCTTTCAACAAACATGCAACTCACTTACCTACGGAGATTCTACTCAATGCATTCCCTCCTCTCTTACCATCCACTAATTTCAACTCTCATTCTACCTTTATTTTGCTCCTTTAGTTTCCTAGGTTACATAGATGACAAGGAAGAGGAAGTTTATAGATGGAGGAAGCAGGAGATGAATCATTCGCTTTTTCATATATTTGAATTTCATCTTCCACAAATGGTATTCACATGTTTTTGCTTCTGATCTTTACTCCATCTTTTAAAATGTTTGATATTTAGTTTCCTAAAGTATTGAAGACTTTTATAGTTATGTTCATTCCAAACTTATTAGTCATTTATATTTTTATAGATTAATTGATGTTTAACTTTTTTACGTAGCGATGTTTAAATTTATCGATATTTAATTTATAATGTAGATTTATTTTATGGTTGTTTAATCTTCATTTAGTGGGCACACCTGTGCTTAGCACGGGTTTCTGTGCTAGTGATTGATTACAAGCCCATATCCTGTTTCTTGATTTCATCTCTTTCATTGATTACATTATTACATCTCATTCAATTATCTTTTATTGATTACATGCCTATCAATTATCATGCTAGATTTAAGATGACTTATGTAGATCTAGGAAACTTTATTTTAAAAGTCATATATTAGGACAGTAAGCCCACTGGAAAGTCAATTACCTTTATTGGGCTAGGTTAGGCCCAATGGATCAGTCATCAATTGACTTGGCCCACTATGGTTGAGCCCGATGGGCTGGCTGATTGTAGGCCTAATTTTTCCCTTCGTACCACTCGGGCCTATGATGCACTTGGGCTGCATCACATAGGCTTTTCTTAGATCAAAGAGTTCTTGTCTTGTATCTAGTATCAACTATCAACACACTTCTTTGCAAATAAGACCCCATCTAAGATTTACGTCCCATTGGCCAATTGAGAAAAGGATATAACCTTCTGAAGAACAACTCAATCTGCTGGTACTTTTGCCAGTATCTTGTAAGCACTCCCAAGTAAGCTGATGGATCTGAAAACACCTATAGGTGTTGTTTCTTTTCCTAAACCAGGGTAACAAAAGTCGCTCCCATAGATTTTGAGAATCTGCCCTCATTATAGGCTTGTAGAAGGAACTCCATTGTCTCCTTTCACTAGGTCCCAAAAATACTGGAAGAAGCACATAGGGAAGCCATGCAAACCTACAGCTTCATCACTTGCAAGATCGAAAATTGTTGCCATCACCACCTCTAAAATGTTTTGTTCATCCAATCTGCAGACTGCTCCCCAATTAAACTCTATGTTATCCAACCTCAGGCTATTCCGCTCTTCAACACTACAAGGCCTTATATAAAAGCTGACAGAAGCATCAATCATCACTGCAGCCCTCAATTCTTAATCCTGTTGACTTCACTTGAGAAGATTCTGATGGCCCTTAGCCTAGCCAATGCGACAACATGAAAAATCTTGTATTTTTGCTTTCAACAATTTAGTTCTCAACCTCTAGAGCCACTTAATTTCTTCTTCAAGGATCATCACCTAATAATATTCCTTCAAGAGGGCCTGTTTTCTTGTCTTTTTTTTTTTAACCGTTTTCTTGCCTTTACTAGTAAATATAAACTGTGCCTACTTGTTTCTATCCAGTTCTTCTTAAGACGTTCCTCACTAATGTTATAGCTCAGCTTTATACTGTTTACAGTGTAGATGTTTGTCTGCCAAAATGCAAAATGGACAATGATCTTAATCAGTGAAGCCTTGACACATCTATGATCGGCTTTTAGTGTAGTAATTCTCCACTCATCCCTAGTAAGGGCAAGTTCCCAGTCATCTCACATTATGACAAATCATTTCGAAATACTTCCAGGTCTTTTCTTGGCCTCCTGCTCCTAGCAGCTAGTAACTTGTACTTGCTGCAAAATGGATAAGGGAATGCATATTTAGCATTCATTCTTCGGATCAGTTTTTTTGCCAAGGTGTAACATCCAGTTGGACCATACATAACAAGGCCCAGTAGATTGGTTCAAATTCTTGTACCAAGGGCATCTCTTAAAGAATCTTTATAGACAAAATATACTCTACAGTCTACATATCCATCAGCTGATGATCAAGTAATTCTTACTTAATCCATTGAAGACGGTGCAAAGAACAAATTCATTAGTAGGCCAAGTAAGCAGCAAGATGTAGTTTGTTCATCATAAAGAGAGAGAACTAACATCTATTATAAAAGGTTTCTCACTTCATCTGTATCCGCTGGAAGACATCCGACGCTGGATCGATGCCCTGAAAAAAAAATTGGGAAAAAATCATGATATGCAATTAGAGTCATGCTAGCCCGACGAATCTTTGTGCATTACAGACTAGCGACCATGAGAAAGTGCCAATATGCAATGTGATACATCCTGGGTTGGTGGGTCCCCTGATCCCATAGAAAGAGAGTTTTTGAATTAGGCATTCTATAAACCAGCCTCATTGGTGATTATTAGGCATCTACTGTAAGGCAATGGAATTATTTGAAATAAAAATCCAGAATAGCTCAGGAATACTGCATTTTATATGACAAATAGCAATATTGAAAGGGGTCAGTTTTGGTGGATGCCTAATCTACAAATCATGCTTGTACCTGGTGGGGCCAGTGGACCTCCCCATATTCTACTTCAAAAGAAAAATATGCCTGTTTGTGATGCACAGAGAGAGACTTCATAGGCTGTCTTTACCAGTAAATTAAAACTCGCAGACATACAATATGGAGGATTGCATTTGGGCGAGGCCCAAGGCTTTTGTGACTGGATTTGGTATAAGTCACCAGCCCACCTCTGGGCCTGGTCTTTTTACTAAATAGAAAACTAAACCCATATGTTTCATAATAGCACAAAAGGCTAACTTCAGTTTCTTTTTTTTCTTTTTATTCCTTTTTTTTTTTTTGGTGGCAAAAAAGGATAACTATCCCAGTGTGACTTTTTACTTGTCCCATCTTATCCTTCCCACCCTCAATATAATATCTAAAATTTTACTTGTCTAATCAGGATATTAATAGGTATTCTAGAAACAAATATAGAAAAATAAATTTTGAACGTATGACAAATGTGCTTAAAAATAAACAAATAAATCATACAAATATTATGAGGAAACCTCACAAAGACCCACAACAGCATTGATATTAATTTATTCTGCTTATATTTTAAACATCATGGCATTCTTTTAGTTTATCTTCCTTCACAATTTCCTCATGAAAATATCAATAAATTTTAATAATATTAGCAATAATTATGACAGAGTTCCTTTTTTTTTCTTCCTTTTGAACGGTAGTTGTGACAGTTATAAATACCATTGAACCTAGTTAGGCTTGTCAATGGGTTTCAGCACAACAATTATTCAAGCCCAAGACAATCCATTACAGCTAATTATCAAGGCTAAAGTCAACTCAAAACAGACCTCAAAAGAAAATGTTGTAGAACCATGGCCAATCGATCACTTATTAATCTGGTACGTAGGCCTGAATATCATGCCCACTCATCCATAGGGGCAGCCTTTGTTGGGCTATTGGCCCAAGTCCCAACCATGCATATCTGTAGCCATCAATTTTAAACTAAAAAAATAAAAAATCAGCCGAGTCAATTCATCATTTGAGTTAAATGGTAATGTAACTCTGTTTTTATTTATATAATTAATAGAAATTTTCTTCATAGCAACTCCATTACATGCATTTGCTAATTTATGAATTATGTTTGTGAGAAATTATAATACTATGTAAGTACCTACTCAGTCTTTAAGCCCAAAGGATTTCTCTAATTACCAGCATCAGAAGATACAGAGTCAGACTCCCATTTTCTACTTCTCTACACCTGGGTTTGGGGGGAAAGGGATGAAATGTACTTCCATTTCATCAATGCACTTTGATTGAAAAATGTACCCTATTTCATGAAATGCAGTAGGTAAATTTCCATAAAATTTTCGCAGGTAGCAAGGGTTCTGCTAGTAACTCAGTTTAAAAAAAAAGTTTACCAATAACTAGTTATGGAATAGAACAAAACAAACAACTGAGACTTATTGGTAAGTCAGGTTTACCAAACGCGTTAACCCTCATTTACTTGTAATAAACCGAGCGACAGGCCCTAGGTTTACAGAGATCCAAGCCGGCCCCAAGTCCATCCAAATTTAGTCTTGACTCCTGAGTCAAAACTCCACCCATTTGGGCATCAAATCAACATGGGAATACAAGAAGGTTTTGGCATAGACATGACTAATAATAATTTTCTGCTGTGTTGTGCATGAAACTTAAGATGTATTGAAACTCCATATTCACTGCCTTTTGATTCCATCTTGTTAAATCATTTACATCTGAAACACCCTAAAAGCAACAAAAGAAGAAGAAGAAGAAGAATCATAATTTTTTAAATTTCTAGAATCTTTTGTATCCAAACAAACCGATCTATCAGGGCAGTACAATACCGATACATGATCTGATCCGTCAAGGTTTCGGCTTTCACTGATACAATTTCCGGAACAGAATTTGAAATCGAAACCATGTTGCGAGAGATTTACCTGAGAGAGATATGGAGGCTTCGTCTCTAACCTCCGTTTGTTGCAGATGAAAACAACATTGGCAGAGCTCTCGAGCGCCGAATTGAAAGCGAATTGAAACAGGAGAGAAGTCTTCCCACTACAAAACCCAAATAGAGAATGCAAGTAAGAAAACACAACTTCAAGTGCATTGTCGTTCTCTACATTACTACATCATATAAAGAAGAATAAGAAGAAGAAGAAGAAGAAGAAGAAGAAGAAGGAGATTACGAGGATGGAGGGCCTGAAATGAGCATCATTTGGTCGGATTTGCTGTCATTTGGATGGATTTGCTTCGTCGAGAAGAAGAAGCTTTCCACCATTTCTGAGGTTTTGGAAGAGGAATGCGATTTTTTTAGGGTTTCCAAGGTCTGCACGGCAGGTGTTCGACGAAATGCCTCAACAGCACCAGGTCTCTCGAATGCGTTCGCGCGATTCGGAGGTTCGTCTTGTGCGCGTGCCAATCTTGGGGTTTGACTTGGGCCGGGTTGAATTTGGGCCTAAGATCTGAAGCCCATAAGATTAGGGCTCGCAGTCGCCCCTCTCAAAAACACTCCTTATTCCATTCATCATCCAACATCAAAAGCCCCCCAAAACCCCTAACTCTCCCTCTCGCTCTCGCTCTCTGCAAAATCCCCTTCTCTCATTCTTCTCAGAATCTCTTCTCCTCTCGCCATGGCCTGCACAATCGACTTTCGCTATCTAGACGAAGGTCTGGGAGGCCAGAAGAACAAGCGAAAGCGCACCGCCGACCCCACAGATTCTTCCTACATGGATCTTGACATCGATCTCAATGTCGATCCAGACTTCAACCACCCATCAAAACGCCTCGCCATACCCTCCTCCGAAAACCCAGAAAAACCCACCTACGACGGCGTAATCGCCGGCAAGGTCTCCGGCCGCAAGTGGAAGCAGCCCCGCCAGCAGCGCGCCTCCGCCGCCCGCGTCTCCCTCCGCGGCACCTCCTTCGAGCAGCGCGCCGAGCAGAAGAAGATCAAGGTGGCCTACAAAGAAAGGATGAACGAATTGAAGGAGGTGATCCGCTCCAACAAGGTGGAGAAGCGGCGGAAGAGGGAGGAGAGGGAGAAGAAGAAGAAGGAGAACATACTCAGGTCTGGGACCAAGCTGCAAAAGATTACCAACCCCAAGACACTGAAGAAGATTGCGAAATCGAAGCAGCGGAAGCTTCTCAAGGTTGTGCCAGATGAATTGCTCAGCAAGAAGTAAGGTTCAATCATTAAGTACTACTTCTTTTCCTAAAAAAAGGGATTTTGTTATGAGAATGATCAGGTAGTTGGTCAATATGTTATACTTTGTATGCAGGAGATTGATTTTGAGGATCTGGGATCATGGGTTTTTTCATATGATGATTGTAGTTGAATTTTGGAGTTGAATGGTTTTTTCCTAGCAAGGAGGGGTTTTTACTGCTGCTGATTCTAGTTTGAGATGCTATTTAGATTGATGTTGAACACATCTCTACCATATAAATTACATCAATATTAACAAGTAAACAACACTGAATGGATCTTTATTGATTGTTTGATTAGTGGTGTTAATGAAACATAGAAAGTGGGTAACATACCAAATTCAACTACAAATGTCCAATCAGAGAGTGGGATTGTCCATTCAATATAAAATTTACAGCTATGCCCTGTCTACTTTTTCAGCAAGAGCTTGGATGGTTTGGTTTGATGTACTTGTATGCCAATACACAGTAGCCATGTCCACAAGTGTGGTGAGTCTGGATGTTTGTGTCCTGCCATGTTATTGTTTCTTTAGTTGTTTTCTTAATAATTGGTTATGAAAATCGTATAAATGGTTATTTTGGCTTGGATTCTGAAAAGAACCTGTTTTACCTCTTCCACTATTCCAATGTCTTGTTTGGAAAAAAGGCACGAGTATTATTCGAGTTAAATATGTGAGCAGTGAGCACAATTTTTAGGGAAGTGGCGATTTTGGTATTGGAGGGATATTGAGACTTGAGATATGATGTTCTCATTTCCAATTGTAGTGATTTGTTCTTGGGAATTTGAAGCCAGAGCACTATTGCAATAAAATAGATAACCATTGATTTGAATCATGTTTATTTCAGTATTATAGTAGGTTGATGCTTATTTTGGAAACTGGTTAGATGGGGCGAACAGATAAGAAATTTGTTTGCTACTGTAGAATTTCCCAGTTTCTCATTTTCCTTGACTTTCAAATGCAGCAGTGGATGCCTTTACCTGCCTACAGCTTGTAGTATGGTCTTTGTTTCCTATACTTCAATTTGTTTGTTTCATAGTAACATTTTACTAAGAGGTTTTTCCCTAGAGCTTACCTTTCGAAATGCCTTTCCCCTCTTCCTTCCCAGAAACTCTTATTTTCCCTTGGCCTTTTCAATGCTAGGGGAAATGACTACTTTAGTGAACTAAAGTCCAAATGAAATTTAAAACATGTAAATTAAGCGAGCATCAAAAATTTTGGATAAATAATAAGTATATAATACAGATTCGAGGGAGGGAGGGAGGGATTGAAACATATTGTGTTTCCATTCAAAAAAAAAGATGAAAGATGATTGAAACATGATGACAATGAGGATAACTCGATGGTTATCATTCTTCTCTTTCTTTGTGATCTCTCTGCCTGCTAATATCTCTTTGGTGCATTGTTATTGGAATCCTATGATTCAAATCCCAAATCCTGGTTCGTATCATGACTCATATCTATCTAATGAATCTCATTTACATATGAGTTTTAAGGTTCTGGTATGAATTTTACAATTTGATATCGTTTCATCAAAACTTACGATTCAAGCGATTCAGCTAAGTGAGAATAGCTATAACTAATAAGTATATATTAATAATCTTTTACCTTTTTTCCTTTCTTTTAGCATTTTTACTTTTAAAATGTTAATTAGTAGTTAATGAAACCCCTTAAGAGTTTTTGTGGCTTTGTAGAGGTTTTATAAACGTATAGGGCTTGTACTTAACTTTAATAGATATCCTTGTGTGTAAGATTGATAGTTTGGATTTTATTTTAACTTTTATATTTTGATTTAAAGATAACAAAAAATAAGTAAATTATATTGATACCTTAAAACTTATTTAACTATTTACTCATATCATTTATTATATATTAAGATATCTCATGATGTTCTTGATATGCTTGATATGATTGTATGATAAACTTATTTTTTATTGTATTTATAAACTTAAGACAGCAGCCCTTTCCACCCCTGGCTTAGTCATGTGTCCACCATCCCCTTACTACAAGACCTGAAGTCTACCTGAATCAGGATGACAAGAGTCTCATCTCACTGAAACAAAAGCTGAATTTCCAATAAAGGTTTATGGCAGCAGCTGCCAATAAAGGTTAGGAGGCGGCAACATCTTCCCTTTTACAGTGGTTATTTCTGTTACACTTGAACGGCCGATGATGCCGACTCCGATGCCTGAGCCTGAGGAGAATGAATTGATTGAGGAGAACCTATACTATACTGCTACCTTGTTAGGTGCTGGCCATGCTCTTCTACAACCAATAAAATGACCCAAAATTGCATAAGGTCCCTATAACAAAATCAAACAAACACACACCACACATTTTCAGTTTTGAGTAAATAAATACATTTGAAGGCTAACTAAGCCTAAAAAAAACAAAGCATGTAGAACCTATCTTATGAATCTACATGCCACCATATGCATGATCTAGCCCAAAACTCACTCAGGTTGTGTACAATGTATCAAAAAAGTGGATGGTAAAAAAAGCATACAAGTGCCATCCTATTTTCTCATCGAGGACGCACTCTCAATTATGATTTATTTTGTTAAACACAATTTCAGACACTGTATCAGCCAATACCAACTCGTTATTAGTCAATCAATGAACTGGTTCCTGGACTGATTGTTTAAATGCAAGTGAAAATAACAAAAACACAATACAAAGGTGCGGTGAGAGTACATCTTCCTGTTAGAGCTGATACAAATCTTCGACCTCATTTGCACCCCAACTGTAAGTTCATCAGCAGATTGAAATCGCAAACTAATCGCAACTGTGAGAAACTGAAAGCAATGAAATGGAGAAGAAAGACATCAGAGATAAAATGCATTGCATTCCATTGAAGCAATAGCGAGAAGAATGGGTAAACCAAAAAATCTGCTGATGGAATTTGCCTGGATCTCTGATCAAAACTCTAGGAATCTACTGAGGTGAGTGATAGAAAAAAAAATCTATAAAGTGATATGATTTCAGAAGTAGATATAAAGTCAAGCAGAAACCTAAGAAATCAGATTTTTTATCGAAATTTTCCAACAATCACCACAATTTGAGAGAGGAGGGAGAGTTACGATCTCGATTATGGGCTAGTTTGGCAACTCTGCTAATAGAGTCAAGTGAAGTGAAGTTGATTTTAAAGAAAGAATAAAATAAAAGTGGGTTATGATGGTATTTTATTTTTAGTTGTTTGTTATGGAATTTTTTTATCTTTTTATATGAGAAAGTGGAGTTTTTTGTATTTTAGTGGATAAAGGTGGTGGTTTTTTGAATATTTTTGAAAAAGATGGAATGAGTTTTGAATTAAAGTGCTTTTAATCTGACATCTTATTTTGAAAAATGGAGGCTTTACTTGACTTTTACTATGTTAGTAAAGTGCCAAACTAAATTAGTATGAAATATGGATTAAGGAGAGGGAAAGTACGTTGATGGAGTTTGGACTTGGTGGGCTTTCATATTGAATCCAAACGAAGGAAATCCAAACGAACGAAATTATCTCTAGATTTCAAAAATAAAACTTTCCAAGAGAGAGAATATGTAGATTTCAGGATTGGTCCAAAGTTTGAGCTTTCAATTTTCTATTGTAAAAACCGGTGGAGAAATCTAGGTGGCAAAAATGTTTTATCCACCTATATTTTCTCGTGGGCCCACACTTGCTTTTGCATGAATTGAATGCCCAAGAATTGATTTAAGGCCAAGATGGAGATGAGACCAGACTCGATTTGATTTATTGGGAGTGATGGGTGGGTATTGATTTAATATCCCTTCCTAATTCTTAGGGCATTTTTTTTTTTTTTTTTTTTTGCATTAGAATAAATAAGAATTCATTGTCAAATGGGTATTGTAACCAACGAGTGGTGGCTCAGTTGGCTAAAGACATGCGCCTCATGAAGTGAAGAGGTATTGTGTTTGACACCTACCTTCGTTGGCCACCTCTCATAGTTTGACCCGGTGCATGTGGATAAGATGGTTTGCATATACCTCAAGGAATTAGTTCTCGGCTGTCCTAAATCGAGTGTCCCTCGGGCTAGACTGGGCGGAAGATGCCCTGGTTATAAAAATAAAAATAAAAGATAAAAAAAGAGCCCTATTAAATGATACGAGGTGAGGGTGAATGATATAAGGTAGACATGTACATGGGTCCTTAAGATTTGAATAACTAAGGTAATAAATAGCTGGGTATTCATTTCCTACCAAGTAGCCATATAGGTGGGTCCTTGACTTTACTAAGATTTGAATTACTAAGATAATAAATAGTGGGTATTCATTTCCCATCTTCCTTTTATTCAGGGTGATGGCTCAGAGACCCAACCATGGTAAGAGTGAAACCTTCTCGAAGAGGAACCCCTACACATATAGAAGATATGACCTAGGATTGAATCCTGCACAGTTGGATGAGAATCAGACTCCCAACCATTAGGGTATCCCTTTATACTCCATATTGGACTACTTATGGAATGAATTTGCATTCTATGAAAGCAAAAATGCCCTGAAGCTAATCTATGATTCTTATTGTGTTTTTCCGATTTGAGCCACATATAGAAATAGATTTCTTAAAATTCTTTAAGAATCTAATTCCATGCAAACAAATAGTTCCTAGCTTTATTCTACTTATAAAAAAATTGAGGCTAGGATGTAGACACAACAGGCTGGCTCCAAAACTACTCGAGTTCAGGTCATTGAGAAGCTCAAGCCAAGTGTTCATGAGCCTACCTCAAGCTAGACCTTGTTTGGCTTAATTTGCTCGAGCTTGGCTCTGCTTATCTCGTTATGTAACTTGAAAGACAATCGTAGATATTGTTTTGAGAGCTTCAAAGCTGTTCAAATTCCAACACAAGAGTGAGAGTAAACTTGAGCTGGTATAGTAAACGTTGACAAGATAATTAAGCTTAAATTGATAGCCAAAAGGGAAAGTTTTCAGCTCAAAGAACGAGCGACAGAATAAAAACACAAGGCTCAGTTTAGCCCTTCTTTATTTTTGAGATAGGTTTGGATGGCATTTCTGACCAATTAATAAATGGATTGGGTTCAAGCCTGAGCCCATTTATGCTATCCTGCCTGTTCACCTTATCCACATCTGAGTTTGATTGGGATCCACACTTTCAACCCATTAAATAACTGGGTTGGGTTCAGCTACAGCCTTTGCAACTTTTTTTGAATGATAGACTATACATATTGGCCTACTTCAACTTATTAGAACAAGGCTTTGTCATTTACAAACCACAAAACTTTCATTTTGAGATCTGCTTTCAGCAGTTTCTTTCATAATAAATATTCTCTTCAGTATACATTGGCCCTTAAACTGAAGCAATCCCTCAAATAATGATTTTTCATTTTGGCTATCCATTGGAGTGAAACTAGATTAGTCAGGGTTGCAGCAACACAGCAATGGCTACTTGATCCGGTCAGTTTTTACCGTTGAAGCCGTTTGAGTCAGTTTTTTCTTCTGTTAACAACCTAAACTTGAGAATTTTATGAAGGCCAGCGATGGGCTTGACTTGCCGAGGTGAGGCTTGATTTGCATCCGCTGTAGGTTTCTCAATGTTTGCTTCAGATGGTCTCATTTCCTCATGCAGGACTGGTGCGCCATCTACTGCCAAAGAAATTTACTTCAATACATAGCTCTTAGCACATCACCATGCAAAAACAGATAAAGCCAGGGAAAAAATGATGAAATTTTTTTGGGACTTTCCTCCATCTGAGCAAATGTACTTTTCTACAAGCCTTCTGACAAATGGTGGTTGAGTCCATTTTTACTGTTCAACCAGCCAATCCAATCTGAACTCAAACAACCTGAACGGGTACAAGTCTGACCGCCTGGTCCAGTTTTTTTAAACTCTGCTCCTTTTAGGTAGTACCAGGATTTATTTTGGATAATACTAGAAAGGGAGATCACCCAAATGCCATGTCAAATCTCCTAGCCACCAGCCTTCTGGTTTCCCTGGCCATTCAAGTTCACTTTTGAAGACACTGCTTTGTTTACTTCATTAATGATATTTAGCTGACAGTGATAAGAAAACAAGTTTTACCAAATGCCATACGATGTCTCCCAGTAATCAGCCCAAGTTTTCTAGCTAAAGCTTCCACACACACACACACATACATATATATAGTACAAATAATACAAAAATGGCTAATATTCTACAAAAATGAAATCCCCGATGATTGACGACACTTAAAAAATAAAATAGTCTTACCACTTTCAGAAAAAACAAAGCATGTCCCAATTGTTTCTTGGTACTCTCCTATCTGTTAAAACAAAAGAAATGAATAAAGATCTTTTCAGGCGTTGGTTGCAGTATATATGTTGAGGAAAATGAATGATGATGATCAACTAGAAGTTTACAACACTGATCATCAATCTAGTCCCATCTTTCAAGAGCACCTCTCAACTTGAATTGCCTATATTTCTAGAGAATCACCATAATCGGATGATACCAATTACTAACTATACAAACAATAGTAAGTGAATTGTATTATTCAAATTTTATCAAGTCAATAATGTCCAGAAATAGATTTAGAACATTAATCAAGTGGGGCTGCCACTTAAGAATTTATTATTATTAAATGATTCTAACCAATTGATGCTCTAGATCAAATACCACAGCAATGGTCTAATCATCTATTTAATGAAAACATGTGGATCAGAGATGGATTGCCCATTCAGGTAAAAAATATCTTCCATCAGATGACTCTAATTATATAATTGGTGAGCGGAATGAAGGTATAAATCAACTACAAAACAAAGTATTCATCATCAATATAAACCATCAATTATATGAGCCCAACTTTTGATTGCCCGCGACGCTAAAAAATAACTGACCTAGATGCTTTTATACATCTTATTAATGATAAGCAAATTGGACAGTCCATTTTCATTACAAGAAAGGCCTGGCAATTAACAAATGACAACAGAACTGAGTGATCTGAAAAATGACAACTACTGCATTATAATAACACCTCTCAGAAAAAGGAAATTACATGCAGGGTTCCACAAACAAGTCCATGAAATATATTGCCAAGAAAAAGGCATGCAAAAGAAAGCACTTATGACAAGCAAAAGTATTTAGTTCGAAAGTCTTTCCTCCAAAATCCAATATGAAATCGGTTCTTCAAACCCTTTTGAAAGCAAAGACAAATGAAAAGTCGGCTAAATGATCAGATGTAACAAAAAGTGAAGGAACAAAAAGTGCAGCAGCACAATAGAACAAGACAAGAAAATCAGGGTGTTTTGAGGGTCCTTTGTAATGCTCAATAGTCAATACAATGTCCCTAGAAGGAGAGATTGACAAAGAGAGGAAGAGGAAGAGAGGAAATGGCTATCCTTCGACAGAGAGAAGAAAGGAAGAGAGCAGATGGTTATCTTCTCTTTTTCTTCATCAAGAAGAAGAGGAAGAAAAGAAATGGTTATCCTCTCTTCTTCTTCTTCCTTAAGATAGTCATACAAATGGATTACAACTAATCAAAAGGGGCTCTCGAGAAAGGAAACAACAAGAGGAACACTCATTAATGCATTCATTGGCGTCACAAATATTCAAAAAATCTCAATTTCATCATATAATAACCAAAGCAAAGTGATCGAGATGACAATAACCTGCAAATGTTCAGTGAGGGTATTCCTTCATTCTAAAAAGACTAAGTAAATAAATGTAAAAGTTACAATAAAGTTTCATTTTTTTTTATATATTTTTAGTTCCTGTATTTAAAAGCCACTTAAAACACATTAATTGAAAACTTCCACCAAATTTCTCTGTTTTCCTTTGATTTAGGGAAAGACCCTAAATGCAATAATCAAATACACTTTTGATAAGAACAAGTCTGATCCAAGCTTTCCAATTTATAACAGATGGT
The DNA here is from genome assembly GCA_038049695.1 of Cinnamomum chago. Lineage (NCBI taxonomy): Eukaryota > Viridiplantae > Streptophyta > Magnoliopsida > Laurales > Lauraceae > Cinnamomum > Cinnamomum chago. Next base: position 114,284,351 of record CP142451.1, read on the forward strand.
GATACAAGTCTGCAAGTTCAATCTGTATTTTCAATCCAAAATAACAGTAGCAGTAGCAAGTAGAAAGCAAGATAAAGAAAGCAGTAGTGCAAGAAAAATCAGACATTCCATCTACAGAAGGGCCCGTAAAATGGAAGGTCCTAATAGGCATACAGGCAGGCCTGCTATGCCATGTGTGCAGTAGATAAGTTCCTGCTTATAATGCTTTTGTACAAAAACCAATACGACCATGCTTGAAAACCATTATTTAAAAAGAAAATAAGTTCCTCATGTCATGGAAGCAACCGTATTATGACATCGTGAAGCAAAACATCAAATTTCAAGTCCAGAACTCACCAGCTTCAATTTGTTGTCAATGACTAAGATTGGATTCTGTGTGTCCAAACCCTAAATACATGAAACATACACGAATTCACAGTCACTGCAAGTTGAATCAATGAAAGATCATCATGCTTTTTTCAATTGTTTGACAAAAACAGATTCTGCAAATTGATATCAATGTAGAACACAATTTCCCATTGTTAAAAAGTCTGAAATTGAATAACAATCTCATGTTCATATAATATGATCCGTGCCAGCAGTGAAGACTTCATTTTACAGAGGTCATGCATCAATTGAAACATCGTAAATTCATTATAGAGTACATAATGCAACATAGAGCATGCCTCACCTTTTACACTCAAATCAAGCTGGCTTACCTGCACCTTAGATAGATACAATCATAAGATATGAACTGCTCTGTTGAGTCCATTTAAAATTTTGGGCGGACAGAAAGAAAGGAAGACCTCCAAGCCATATATGCACAGACAATTACTGCTAAAATCTGCAATTAATTGCACCCGAAGGGCACGTGAGAGAAGGCATGGTCTTTGGAATAGGGTTTTTTATTTTCCAAAGTATCACACATTGTTTTTTTTTTTTTTTTTTGGGTGCCAAGCAACCCCCTAATTCTAGCTCAAGTGTTGAATCCAAAATTATCATTCTGCCCCTGCTGATGCTACTTGGCTTCATTGGTTTTCATGGGATATTGGGGTTTTCTCTCCACACCCAGACCAGAGTCAAGTCCAGGTTGGCAAGAGGTGGTTCTTTCTTTCTTAATTTTTTTCTCTCTCTCTTTTCCCTCCTATATGCAGGAGGTACATAATGTGGTTCCCAGCACTGCCCACCCAACCCAAAATAAATACATAAATAAACAAGAGGAAAACATGGAGAGATGGAGAGATAAATACAAAAATAGATAAATAATTAAATAAATTCCTCAGTCAAAGTCAAAAGGCTATAATAAAGGATATAATTAAAGAAAACTTCCATTACGAAAAACGTAAACCTCATCCAAGTGGGATCTATTTAATCCAATCCAAAAGGTATTGGAAAGTCGAGCAATCAATGGGGAATATCTGTAACAGAAACACATCCAAAAATCAAACATTGTTTCCCTTCGAAAAATATATGAAAACCAGGCTTCCCAGATGGCCAGGCCACAGCTACTGTTACAAGCTGGCAATTCTTTAAACGTGTGTAAATGTAGCAAGAAGGAAAAAAGAAACAGAGAAGAAACTGCAGCAAGCGCCATCTACTATTGGTAAACTACAATGAGCAATTCCACTATCGGTGCCTTTTGGAATGGTATTTCCTGTTATCAAACTTGTAAAGTTTCTCTTAGCGTGTATGCTAAATGGGCAACCTTGTCAGAAATGTCCATCTGATTTAGGGTGGTAAAGCAAGTTGGAATGATTTCATTTTAATTGTCCATTCCATTGTGTTAGATTGAGGGGCTAGACATGTCCGATAATATTGGCTTTTGGTAGACCCCTAATCCATAGCCAATTGATGGCCAGGACCAATGGCCCCCACAAAGGTCTCACTTATTCATTTCACAACTGAAACTTCATGCATCCTGCAATGCCACAGTTCTTGTCCAACTAACAGGATTCTTCATCTCAATCCTTAGATGTTCTCTCAGAATTTCTCTTTTGTTTAGACTAAACTTCACAGATCTCAACTTTGAAGGGAAAAAACCATTATCCATTAAACAGTGCTCTGAGGTGATGTTAGAGTCTCACTAAGATTTTTTTTTTTTAAAAGACTGAGCAATGGTGAATATCCAATCACATGTTGTTTCTGATTTTCGTCACTCCAAAGTTCTGGGGAATTGGATAACCATCTACTATACCAAAATCTCCAAACAGCTTGCAACTTAAGCTGCATCCAAATGCACTCTAAAGAACTACAGCAAGGCACTACAACTAACAAAAATAGTCACGCATCACAATCAGAATTTCATATAATTATCTAAGATGACCATTGCAAATACACACTTACAGATAGATCATATGGCGCGTTCGCTGGAATATCAACATGGCTGCAAACACCATCGAGATCAAGCAACACATACTCTTCATCATCTTCAACAGGATTGGTTTTCATATTGGCGGCCTCCATTTCCTACATCATGATTTAAACAATAAGATGCATGTGAATACCTGTATTTTACCACAACTGGCACGAGATTAACGACGATGCAGCAACTCAAACAGAAACAAAGGAGGGAAAAAAATATTTTATAAATAACCCAATATATCTTGGAATGCTCTATGGGACTGCAATCAATTGAAGACCAACACAATATCATGCCAATCTTCGCGACTCCTTTTTTGCTACTGTCATGGCATGCACTTAGCACCATGTGCTTGTTGCCATAACCCCTGAGTTACCCATGAATATGATTGTTTGAGAACAAAAAAAATCTGATAACCCTCAAAATCCAAAATCTTCCGGATATAGTTAAAAAACAAAAGGTTGCAAACAGCTCACAACTAGAACCATGACAAAAGCCTAAATAAAGAAAACCCAGTAGCATACAGCCTATGTCCCAAAGTATATAGCTTTTGGCCTGCGCTTAGTCTTGAATTTTAGGATCATCATTGTGGGGGTGGCCTTTTTATCAATCAAATCCCCTTCAAACACACCAAATCCAAAACCCCAGATTTTATCATTGTAGCCTTCGCTTTGTCTTGACTTTGAGGATCATCATTGTTGGGGCGACCTTTTTATCAATCAAGTCCCTTTCAAACACACCAAATCCAAAACCCCAGATTTTATCAGTCATAAATTAGCATGAAATCGTCCAAAGTTGGCAAATTTAACAAGTGAAGCATCTAATGGTGGGTTCAATCAAGCGTTCAAGAACAATCTGTCCGCAAAAAAAAAAAGTATGTTCCGGAAAAGAAGAGAGGTATAGAGAGAGAGAGAGACGTACCTATGGATTTTAAAAAGAAACAGATAGAGCTTCTTCTTCCTCTGCCTCCTCTTCGTTATTCCCTCTCTTTTCCTGCTTTCGGTTCCAATCTTCCTTTTATATTAGTTCAGATTTTCAACAATGGGCTCCATTGCATAGCCCAGAATTAAATTTCTTATATGAGTGGACCCATCTCCCATTTGAGTGCAATTTGGACAATCAAGCAGGTATCCTATCTCCTATTTGAGTGAAATTTCACCAATCTCACAATGGATATATGTCTAATTGGAATGAAATTTAGCGGACGCTTTCTATTTTTAAAGAGGTGCATCTTATGTAGGTTTGCAAATAGATATCCGATTCTCCGATTACCTGAAAATTTCGACCCAAAAAAAATTCGGATCTATAATCTATTTTAGGTTCCGAAACATAAACGGGTCTGGGTCCGGAACCCAATTTAGATTCTAATTGATAAATGGGTCCATTTTTGGGTTTATATAGGTTCCGACCCGTAGACCCGGGACCTAGCATGTGAGTCTTTAAAATTGCATACAGTACCTCAAAATAAACTTTTTTTGAATATTTTTATGTATAATACTGAAAGTAGTAGACTTGATATTCTGTTATAAGTTGAATAGTATACTTGTTTTTAAAATGAAAAAATGAAGAGAAGTTAGTTACAATTTTGGAATTAGATTCAGTTCTCTAGGTGGACCTGTTTCCAAAACCGGAGCTGAATTTTTCTATCTGAACCGAATATGGAACCAACAAAACAAGTTTCGAGTCAAAATCGGATCCGAAACATTACTTAAAAACAGACCAGGTCCGGTATGATTCCAACCCGAAACAGTTATATTTGTAACCCTTCCCACAAGTGGATCTCTATAGGATTTGGATTTCATCTTTTTAATATATGAGATCAAGGAGTTCTTGTCGTCCAAAGCACGGGCCCATGGATAATTTGTGATTCATAATGCTTGAGGCCCACTTATAAAAATTAAAAAAAAAAAACCATCTTTAATGGGCCCTCTACATGTTTTATTTCATAGAGTTGGCCACATCATCAAATTGCTCTTTTATAAAGCACATGAATAAAATACTAAAAATATTTAAGTGTTCTATAATATTGAATCCAATCTTAAGTCTTGTTGAAGTGGAATTTTGTGAGGGTTTCGGGGTGACGGGGTGTTTTGATTTATTTCATGGGGCCCACTTGAAAACATAATTCTATAATTGGGGTGAGATGGATGAAAAAAAGAATTCTCTTTATGGAAAAGAGTCGTGCGAGAAATTAAACCCATTAGATTATCCTAGTCCTTGACTTGTTGATCTTAAAATTTAATGGCCTTTTAACCCTAGTTTTCTTTATTTTTCAGATCCAATATAGGATGAGCTTAAAATTAGGCATGGTGCCCGGTGATGGTGGGATAAGAGTAAAAGAAGTTGGATCGATCAAAGGTGAGCTCAAGTGGGCATAGAGCTAGATTGCAAATGCAGTCTACTATTGAGAACAAAAAATCTTATCATATAAACTTGTAGAGTTGTAGTTTCTTTTAGATTATAGATTCTGAAGTCTTGTATGCAGTAGGCCAATTATTCTAATCATGTTGTATTGTCAATCACTCCCCTTGGAGCCTAACTCCAAGAGAAAAGGAAATTTTCACGTAGCTAAATAAAATATCACAGTTATTTTGAGTGGTTCAGGTTTTGGACATGCCCACATTGATGGATATATAGACTATAAGCATAGGCCCATATACTAAGCACTAAAACTTAATATATTTAACAATCAAAAAATTAAAAAACAACAAATGATAGTACTATTTAGGGGACCGATATTTTGGTATGAAGACATGAAGTGGGAAAAGAATTGCATTTTAGCATTTTCTACTATTTTGAATATCTTGGATATTTGATTTTAAATATTAGTTGAATTGCACAAACAAGTCCTAGAGACCATGCCTATGCCTCGGGTTGCACAAAAAAATCCGGTATCACCGCAAAATCGAACTGAACCGACCGAACCGGCCTGTTCTGATCGGTTTATAGTAAATCGGTTCAGTTAACGGTTTGAAAATCATAAAAACCGCTTACATCGGTCGGTTATCGGTTTGAACCCACAGTTAAACGCTTAAACCGAACCGACCGTATGCAGTAACTTGAGTATTGCTTTTTTACTATTTTAGCCTTAAGGTTTCGTTTTTGACTACTTTCAAAGTTACATTTTACAACTCCATTCTCACATGAACTCAACTGTCAACACCGCCTCAGTGCATCTCCTCTAATCTCTCAAATGTCTTTTGATACTTCATTACAAATGGAAGGATTACTATAGTGGATGTTTTCCTTCCATCATAATTCCTACCTCATTTTAATGAAGTTTTTATCAGAAGGCTGCACTCTTGAGAATGCTAGAAGCCAGTAGAGCCTAGCCTTTTGATGGCTGGTTTTGGTCTCACCTAACCAATGTGTTATTAAAAATAAAAAAATCTTGTCTTTTCTTGTACATCCAAACAGGCCCTAAGAAACCTTCATTTCTGAAAAATACAGTAAATTCTTATACAGATTCCGTTTGTATGTAACTTTTCTTGACATAAACTATTATTCTATTGTAATTTCAAATGGTATCAGGTGGAATGAATGTTTCACTGCAGGCTGGTTATTGGTTTTTTTTTTGTGAGCTTGTGTTTAGTCCAAACTCTCTTTTTATAGTAGAATTATTTTTTATATGCGTTTAGTCCAGTCTCGAATGTTGGATTTTTATGTTCGCACTAAACATTGGAATTAATGCAAAGGATGGGGTATCATCATTTTGAAATTTTCAATGTCTGATTTTCAAAAAAATAAAATAAAAAACAACGGCTTAACCGACCGAACCGAACCGAACGGTTTGGTTCGGTTTAAGCCCTCTCCATTGGTTGGATCGGATCGGTCAATTAAAAAACCGACAAGTTCGGTTTGGTTGTTCGTTTTAGTGTTAAACCGATTCAAACCGCCCATGTGCAGCCCTACCCATGCCCATAACAACTGAGGATATAGATTTTTTGTCAGGAGTTCATGGGCTGGGTTTGGTTGGTCCAAATATTGTCCAAGCCTGACCTATTTGGTTACCAAACCCCTTTTATGTTAAATATGGCCTAGGCTGGGACTTAAGCATGTATGGGCCAGGCATGCCCAACCCATCCAGCAATCAGGCTAAGAAAATTAGATCGGCTATAGCTACGGGCCTAAAAGAGCCCAAATCCAGCCCAGACTAGACCAGCCGATACCCAAGTTTGTCCGGTGTGCAAGATTTCTTTTTTTCATTTTAGGCTAACAAGGGTTTCCGGCCTCTTCAAGAATCATCTATTCTTCGAGTACATGAAGTCCATGCCTCTCCCACGCACCAAGTTAGTCGGACTTTAGCTTTTGTCTGAGCATATAGCTCCAAGGAGAACGCATGAGTTCGAAATCACAATCTTCAATTTGAGTGCCGTGGTCCTATCCAACTGCGCTGGGTGCAAACCAAGGTTAGAAACAAGTTTTAACAGTGAAAATCCTCATTGGATGAGGAGAAAAGTTGGAGAAAACTGTGACCTTTTCGCATCCAAATTCCAACGGACCCCAAGAGGTGCCCAAATCCATGAAGGTAGTGTACCCAAATAGGGATGGCAACGGGGCGGGGCGGGGCGAGGCCGGAATTGGGCTGCCTCGTCCCCGCCCTGAATCTCCCTGCCCCTGCCCCGTCTCCGCCCCGCCCTGCAATTCGGGGTATGTTACATACCCTGTCCCCGCCCCGACATGCCCCGCGGGGCGCCCCGCCCCGATGTGGTATAATAATAAATATAATAAATAAATCTTGAATTGACTATAAAAAAAGGTAAATTAATTTATTTTACATCGTAAAAGGCACATGAATGATTCATCTATGTTGTCTCTATGCCTTTAATAATATTAAAAAAAAATCTCCCAAAATAGAATAAAAAGATCTCCCCGCATAAATATTTTATAAGTGTGGGGCACTGTTAGATTGTTTAAATTTTTTAAAATTATCTAAAATTAATAATATAAATTTTCCTTTTCCTGAAATTTTACCTATTTAAAGTGAGATTTTATTCTTATAAGATTTTCTCTAAGCCCTTGAAGGCCACTAACATACACTTGAAAATATCATATATGCTTTGAGACATTCTTTATAAAAAAAGACAATATCTCTCTAAAATATCATGAACTCCATCAATACATGGTTTCACTCCATTTCTGGTATTGAACTGACTACATAATATATGTTCCAATTTTCCCTCAACAAGCTTACCCAACTTTCCATGGTGTGGGCCCCAACCATATGCATACCAACCACAGGTAAGAAAAAGATTGGAAGATCTTAACGAGAATCAAGTCGAGTCAAAATTATTAATAGTTGATAGTCAAATATCATTAAATCTCATTGATTTGGCAGGAACCTCACTTTAAGACCAATGAACTCCACTTACTAATAAAGAGGTTGATTACATATAATTAAAATTAGTATAATTTATAGTGTTGTTAGTATGATTAGAATCATATTAAGTTACTAACTATAATTTACTTTGCTATTAAAAGTTACTATAATTTACTTTGCTATTAAAGCATGATCCATCATTCTATTATATATTTATATTCGTTTTATTTAATATGATTTATCTTGTCACAATTTAACATTATATATGATTAAAGTAAAATAAGCTTAGATAGATTTTTTAACAACTTTAACTTTATTAAATTTGAATTAGAGGGAATGGGATCATATTATATGTTTTTATAATGTCTCATTCAATTACATGTTTAACTTTAAAAAAAGTCTTCAATCAATCTACTTAACCTTTAATAACAACATAAAATCAATATATACATTTACATATAAATATGTTTATTTATTATAAAAGAAATCTAATATATATATATATATATATTTTAGAGGATTATTAATTTCGGGGCGGGTTATGGGGCGGGGCATGGGATGGTATTTCGGGGCGTGTTACGGGTTGGGGCAGCGGGGTGGGGCGGGGCAAGAGCCATACCCATCCCCGCCCCGCCCCAGATTCGGGGTATGATTTTTTTTCCCGTCCCCGCCCCATCTAAGAGTCGGAGCGGGGAAAACCCATACGGGGCGGGGCGGGCACTTCGGGTTGGGGCGGGACGGGTTAAAAATGCCATCCCTATACCCAAAGTGAGCCCAAATCAAATGAGAGAGAGAGAGAGAGAGAGACGAACACTTCTTAAGGAGGAGGAGAAGATTGGAGGAACAAAGGAACACCAAAAGACCCTCTTTTTGCTCTGTTAGTACTGAGAAAACCACAGCACTTCATCATTCAATCCAAAATGAGTAGAGTTCCAAGAACAAAATCATCTCTTTTCTCCACACACTTGAATCTTGCCACAATCCAATCCGCCCCCCTCTCAACCTCTCTCCAATCCATCAAAAGCTCCCTGCAAAATGATCAAAACACCCCCCAGAAGATCACCAATCTCCTTCACCACTCCAACTGGCAACATCTCATCTCATCTTCCGACCTCCCAAACAAGCTCACCCCAGAGATAATTCGCACGGTTCTCCTCCAAAACCAGGTAAGAGACCCCCAAACCCTCCTCAGTTTCTTCTATTGGTCACAATCCCAAATGGGTCTTCCTCAATCCTTAGATTCCTTCTCAATCATGGCAGTTAATCTCTGCAATTCCAACATGTTCGGCGCTGCAAACGGTCTTTTGGAGCAAATGGTGAAGACCCATTTGCCTCCTTCGACCACAGGGGGCTCCCATATTGTGAATTTGATAGTAGATAGATACCAGGATTGTGGCGGGTCGAATCCCGCCGTGTTCTCTGTGCTTATTGATACTTATAGGAAGATGGGTAAGTTGGGGGAGGCCGTAAATGCGGTTTTGGCATTGAAAGATCGAGGCTTTATGCCCATTTTGCGGTGTTTGAACTCTCTGTTGAATGATCTTTTAAAGGGGAATAGGATGGATCTCTTTTGGAAGGTGTATAATTGTCTGTTGGGGGAAGGAATTGCCCCTGATGTTTATACATACACTTCTGTGATTGGCGCCTTTTGTAAGGTTGGGGATGTTAAGAATGCTAGAAGGGTATTTGGGGAGATGGAGGAGAGGGGTTGCACTCCCAATGTTGTGACATATAACACACTTATTGGGGGTTTCTGCCGTGCTGGCGCAGTAGCTGAAGCTTTTGAGTTAAAGAGGGAGATGGCCAAAAAGGGCATTGTTGCTGATAGGTTTACTTATGGGGTGCTTGTGAATGGGTTGTGTAAAGAACGGCGGTCGGGAGAAGCAGAATCCTTATTGGTGGAGATGAAGGAGATGGGTCTGAAGCCAAATGACATTATTTACTCGGCTTTGATTGATGGGTTTATGAGAGAAGGTAGCATAGAAGAGGCTTTTAGGGTGAGGGATGAAATGGTAGCTTCTGGATTTCGGCCAAACATTATCACATATAATACTCTGATGCGTGGTGTTTGCAGGGTTGGGAAGATGGAGAAGGCACACTGTCTTTTAAAAGAAATGGTTGGATTGGGTTGGATGCCGGGTGCACAGACATATACGTCGGTCATTGAGGGTCATTTAAAAGAGCGTAATGCAGATAGAGCATTTGATGTTCTTGATGAAATGAAGAGGAGAAATGTTGCGCCGACAGTTGTGACTTACAGCATAATGATTAATGGTCTTTGCCATTGTGGGGATTTGCAACGTGCAAACAGTGTATTGGAGGAAATGATTGCGAGCGGTTTGCAGCCGAATGTCATTATCTATACAACCCTCATTAGGGGTCTTTGTCAGGATGGTAGAGCCGAGGAGGGGCAAAATGTTTTGCGAAGGATGATTGAAAAGGGCATCTCCCCTGACACGTTTTGCTACAACTCACTTATATTCAACCTGTGCAAATTAGGGAAGATGGTGGATGCCAAAGCATACTTGGTCGAAATGATGGAGAGGGGACTGGTTCCAGATGCTTTTACATATATGCCTTTTGTTCATGGGCATAGCATGGCAGGGGAAATGGATGAGGCTGATAGGTATTTCAGGGAGATGCTCAAGCATGGTTTAGTGCCAGAGGTTGTTAGTTACACTGCCCTTATAGAAGGGCACTGCAAAGCAGGAAACATAAATGAGGCCTTCTCTACATTTAATGCTATGTTGGGAAGAGGTGTCCTCCCCGACTTGCAAGCTTACACTGTTCTTATTCATGGACTCTCTAAGGCTGGGAAGATGGAAGAGGCTATGCGGGTCTTCTCTGAACTTCAAGAGAAGGGATTGGTTCCTGACGTGTTCACCTACAGTGATCTGATACTTGGGTTTTGTAAGCGAGGTGAGATTAGTAGAGCTTTCGAACTGTGTGATGAAATGTCGAATAAGGATGTTGAGCCCAACATCATAACTTATAATGCTTTGATTGACGGATTATGTAAGTCAGGTGATATTGAGAAAGCTAAAGAATTGTTTGAGAACATCTTAGGAAAGGGTCGACCAAATAGTGCAACTTACTCTATAATGATAAATGGATATTGCAAATCGGGGAATATAGCTGCAGCATTTGGATTATTTGATGAAATGCCATCAAGGGGAATATTGCCTGATAGTTTTGTGTATAGTGCTCTCATGGATGGCTGCTGCAAGGAAGGGAACTTAGAAAAGGCCAAGGTCTTGTTTCAAGAGATGGTGCAGAAAGGCTTCTGCACAACACTTTCTTACAACACACTGATTAATGGATACTGCAAATTCGGCAAGCTTAAAGAAGCAAAGCAGTTGCTGGAGCATATGATAGAGAAGCAGGTTGCACCAAATCATGTGACCTACACTACTGTGATTGACTGGCACAGCAAAGCAGGGAACATGGAGGAAGCGAAGCGATTGTTTTTGGAGATGCAGGAAAGAAATCTGATGCCCAATGCTATTACGTACACCTCACTCATCCAAGGGTACAGCAGAGAAAGAAACACGGCTGAGGCATTTGCATTATTTAATGAGATGGTAGCCAATGGCATTAAGCCAGATGGAGTTACATACAGTGTGTTGATCCATGCTCATTGTACGGAAGGAAACTTGTTGGACGCCTTTAAGATGAGGAATGAGATTTTGGGAGAAGGTATGTCAATGGACAGTGCTGGATACAGGGCACTTATAGTTGCTCTTTGCAAGAAGGGTGAGCTTCCTGAAGCATTGAGGTTACTCAATGAAATGATTGAGAGAGGGATTAAAGCTGACATTGGTACATGCAACACACTAATCCATGGTTTGCGAAAAGAAGGGAATGCTGATGATGCTAAACAGCTTTTAGAGACTTTGGTGAACATGGGATGGATGCCAAATGATATACAGCTTTCAAGTGATTTGGTCCCAAGGCACTAAAAGAAAGAGGGCATTACAGTGGAAGGTGGTGATATGCAATTTGATTTGAAGAGAGTTGCTTTTGAGGATATTGAGTTATTCAAGAACGTGTTCTTTAGGATATATCCGTCTCTCAACGGCTTTTAATGCTTTGGTTATCTTTTCTGCCATGCATATGGGGCAGTGCAGAAACTGGAATCACAGCAGGATGGACTGTGTGTTTCTGACTTTCTTGCCCCAAATTAATGTTGGTGATCAGCAAGCATCCCAAATGGCAGTCAATTCAAATAAAACTGTATGTTTATTTGTTTTATTATGGATTGAAGATGGCGCCCAAGTTGTCATTATGTGAGGTGGGATATTCCTTTCGACTCTATCTACATTAATTCAATCCCTGAAATCAGCACTGATGGTGGTTTGGGAGATTTATTTATTTATTTCTTATGATATTGATTGGGGATGTTCCAGAAGTTGGAAGTCATGTCAGGTGGATATTCCTTGAGTTGTGACTCTTTTCATAACATTTTCAAGCCTGAAATCAGCAGTGATGATGGTTTTGGGGCGGTAGAAATAGAAAAACACTGCCCCCACCTAATGTTGTTTCTAATTTCTGACCGACTTAAGCAGACAGGAAGACCCTTTAATCTGGAAAGTACACTTTCAATTTTGGTTACATCTGGATGAGGCCTAAACCAACCGTTGGCAAGCTTGGAGTTCGAAGGTCGTACCATTTTAGCGTTTTTGGCTATACTGTGTATATCTTAGATTATTGAAACTGCAGGAAGCTTCGTGTGAACCATTGCCTGATTCCAGTTGTATCTTTCTTCTCTGTAGACATCAGCATCAAGCCTTGTCAAATTATCATGAATATCAGATAATGCTTCAGTTTCAACAGCTTGGGATTGGGTAAAATAATTTGGAGCTGGGGAAAGGTGATGGGATTTTCACTACTTGTATTGATAGTTCAATTTGTTCATTGATTGAGCTGTTCTTAAGTTAAGAAACTCGTGATTTTCTTTACTACTCCATGGAGACGGTTTCATCCATAATTTGGAGCACATACGTGGTAAATGAAATGGCCTGTTTTAAACTGTTGTGTTATGTTATGTTATTGTCCACAGAAAATAATGTTTCTATTTCTGAATATTTCCATGATTGTTATCACAAATGATCATCTGTTTTGCAGTTATCTTCCACTATAAATGCAAGTGTATGAAGCACACCCACCATGTGGTACAACTGGTTGGATGATCATTTCTCTGTGTTATCCTTGTGCTGACAAGTGCCCATGCTACAGTTAGGGGGCGATCATTGTCACAAGCATGAGGATGGAAATCGAATCATGTTACCAACAAAACGTTATTTTTTGTTATTATTATTTTTAAATGTCAAATGGTGTGAATACCAAGGCCTGCATGTATTTTGGTAAATCCTGATCTACCCTCTAGAATTACTGTTTCTAAGCCTGTTTCTTTGAAGGGACTAATAGACTATGCCTCCTGTTCCAACAGGGCTTGAACCTAGCTACCTTGTCATCCTGCGGGGGACTTTGATGTCCCTCACTAGCTAAGCTAGCAGCCCCAGATGACTACTGAGGGCATGTTTGGGTACAAATACAATTAGAATATTGTATGCAATGACACCTGGATACTTCAAAGTAGGCAACGTATCGAGTCATATTGTGTCTGATACTTCACTTTTAATGTGTAAAATCCCTAACCTTGTCATATCCATGACATGTCCTTGTTGTAGCTGGACATCATAGAATTGGTATCTTCCTAGTTGCATGCTTTCAGATTTTGTAAGTTCAGTTTAGAAATAGTGTTATATTCATAATTGAATGCTTTAAAATTTTGTTAGTTCAGTATCGAATAGTGTTATATTTAAGTATTACAGCATATGTACTTTTTGGTAGTTTCTAAAGAATACATTGGATTTTGTGCTGAACTGTTTCTGAATGATTCGGCTGTTATCTTTTGGCATGAATGATGCTGACTTTGTAGCTTGATGGGTATTTGCCATGTTAGATCTCATGGGATCCTTCCATTGATTGTGAAAAGGTGATTAATTTTTTTCCTTGGATAACGTGATTGAAGAAACTCACAATCTTAGTAGAAGATTCTCCATCTTCTTTTCATACTAATATGGAGGGGAGATTGTGATCTATCACCCAAGTTGGTGTTTGATTGTGGTTCCCTGTTTTGATTCTTGAATTCTAAATTGCTGTAATATTGCTACTTTGTCTCTCTAGTAATCTGATCCAGTGTTTTCTGGATCTTACTTCTCTTGCACCTGTATTTTTCCTGTAATATTTACTATCCTCATAAAAACAAAAGAAAAAGAAAATACTACTCTTAATAGTTTTATCCATTTGAACAACCTTTTTTCTTCAATTTTTCCATTTTCCTTTTTATATTGTTCAATTTCTGTTCATATATGCATATGAATGCATATTCTACAAGATTGGGAGGGAGAAAGTTGACCAAATCTATGCCTTTTAAGCACATGATTCATATAAAGTTGGTGAACCATATTGGTAGATAATAATGGAATCTCCATGTTGTCCTCTATCATGGAATGAGTTGTTGAACATATATAACAATAACTACATGTGCTAGTTGAGATCGGTGCCTTTTATGTTAAGACTGATCCTGAAGCTCATCATCTCTCATAAAACTTTCGCATTTAAGGAACCGCACGGTTCACTTGGGGGAACCTGAAATGGGATCAATCTTTTGGGTGTAGCTCACATTCTTGCTGTTGTATCCCTAAGAAATGGCAATGCAGTGTTTGTCAAAAGCTTGCCATCTTGAAGTGATTCACATAAATTTTACCATTTTTATTTTCTATTTGTATTACTTATGGAAGCATTCTGACTTTGTCGCATGTCTGTATGTCATTGGATAACCATATCGAATTCGACTATGACTAATCAATTTTAATATTCGAGGAGTACATTCCATGTCTTTGGTCTCCCTAGTCACTTAAAACTATTGGGACATGCCACACTGTAGTCATTTGGACATGTGGGCACTTTGTTCTTCTCCAAATATATTCTTTTCTATCGGAAACATCATTAAATTTTTTTTCCTTGTTCCTAATCACGAGGACAACAAAATTCATATAGCCGACCATAACTCATTGGGACAAGGCTTTGATAATGGCGACTTATTGCTAATCACATCTTTTCTCACTACTTGGTGTCTGTATCTAATCATACTTCATTCTATTTCATTTTTAGCTAACCTAACTCAAGCTCCATAACGGTAGAAATCTTTAAATATTGCATTAAAAAAGATGTCCCTTAACACACATTTAGTGATTGCACAATGCATCAATAAGTCGGCTCCATTTTTGCAATCCATAATGGCAATGTTTGTCAAAGTCCTTTCCAGCAAAAAAATTGTTCTACAAAATTTTCTTTTTCTGGAAGTCGAAATCTATCACGCTGCGGTGCTATTGAACTTCAATTATGATTAAAACACACTGAATGAGAAAACTAATTTTCAATTATGACCAAAGCATCATCTTTAAACTTTATTTTTAATTATCAGTGTAACTGACAAAATTTAGATTAAAAGACAAGAAGCCCCATAAACAATACAGAAGCCAGCACTGGCAAGAAATGGGTGAAAGTGTAATACCCCCGGACAAAATAACAAGATAGAGGCTACCAAAGTACTATTCCGATCCCACCCTTGTTTTGCTCCACCATGCTATTAGGGCATTGACAGGCTGTCTTATATGATAGAAAAGTCACCTGGAACTGAGAAGACAATGCTTTAATCACCTTAAAATGAAACTGAGACTTTCATGGCCTTGGCGTATTTTTGAAACCCACAAAATCGCATTAGACAATCCACTCTCAACAATTGGTCTGCTACAAAAATGAATACTGAGGGCTTCACTCTGCAGTCTCGATTTCTATTGTTTTGTCCAGCTTCCCCTATTGAACTCTCTCAAGTGCTATGTAGATCATTTCTCTAGCATCTTCACCTTGGAAAACGTTGCCACAGGAAAATTAAAAAATAAATTGTACAACTCATGATAGGCAGCACAAAATGATTTATCATTATAATCACGATTGTTGCCTTGCCTCATCCCATCAATCTGGGTCCGTTTCCAAAAGTTCTCTTAACTGCAAAAGAAATAACATCATCTAATAACCAAAATCGAGCGTCTAGGATGGATGCATGAAAGTAACAATGTCCCTGAATTTGTAGGGTTTGCTAGAACAAGTCCCGATATTGCACAGTAGCTGAGTATAATATACCATCCATGAAAATTATTCCCAATGGTGGCTGAGATTGAGCACTTGATTGAGAAACCAACTCATTAAGAAAAGAAGTAATGTACAATCACACCTAAGACTGCAAACTGGAAGCCGAACCAGACAAGACAACCAATACCACAGAGCCCTGAAAAGAGCTAATGGCACTCAGGCTCACCGACAAAGGAGGACCAACTTACACGTGCAGATCAGTCTGCATAGGCACCAGGGCCACCCACTCCCTTTCCAAAACTTGAAAGCATAAAAGAACACAAAGTTAAAAATAGAAAAGGGACCCTCTTCCAACTGCTATCAGGGAATTAGCTCCCCCCCCCCCCCCCCCCCCCCCCCCCGAATCCCATTTTTTGAATCACAATCTGGAGGAACTATACAGTTTAACTGTAACTATATGCCTTTTCTTCGATCAGCCTGATCCCTTTAGTGGTGCTATCTGTTAAATTCTGCTAACAGGAAGAGAAGCTCTTCATCAGTGGTACTTATCTCCGTTGCACGCTGTGCAGGGGTTTTACCTTCATTATCAATAGCTTGTGTGTCGGCTCCCCTGCAAGATAAAGAAGAGTTCAGAAAGAATGAGCAAGAAAAAGGATTGTTGAGAAAGTGAGCAATACAGCAAATTTCTGCACTGACCATGTATGGCTGCAGAAAAGAACTGATACGTATTGGCCTATCAATGAATCAGCTTGATTACATTCAGTCCAAAAAATCAGAGAAAAAAATACAAAATGTTGGAATACCCCAAAATTTTTGTTTTTTCACACCCATTTAATCTGTATTAGACCTCATGCTACCATCAGAAATTTATTCCCAAGTAAAATCATGAGTAATCTCTAACCCCTCAAAAAGAATGTATTTTACAGCTTTTGGTTACATGAAGGTTTACAAACTTGTTAAAAGGAAGTCCCCAAGCTCACTATTTGGTGTATATGATACTAGAATCTATCATGCATGCACTAAGTTGTTGATCTTGACCCTATTAACTTCCTTACATTTTCAGCCTTTCGATTAGGGATGCAAACAGGTCATATGGGGGCAGAACCATGATGCACCTGGACCTGTCTTTTATAGGATGGATACAGATGCAGATCCCAGTGCAGATGTGTTGGATATGGATCCAGCTTCAACTAAAAACCGGTGATCTGGTGCTGGAAATGAACTAGAAAGAAGATGTGGGGCTCAAATAGGTAATACTTGGATCAAAGGATCCCAAAATAGATCTGTTAAGCATACAAGTGGGACTGTTCAAAGTTCAAACAACAATACGACACTATGTACTAACTCTACAGACTCTCAAATGGCCCAATGTGTGAAGGATGTTAAAGACACTTAATTTCCCATGGTTCATAGTGTACCATATCGTGTGGTGTATCACCACTTTAGATAGTCCAACATATGTAAAATACATTTTCTTAGTCTCTAATAGTTGGCCAAATCTTATTGTGATTATGTAAATAAGCTCATTACTAATTTTATACATGAAACTTCCTCAAAGCGGGACGTGACAAGGAAGGAGATTTTCTATATTGAGCTGAATGATATTCATTATAGTTGGGAAGCCTGCATGCTGTGCAGGCGCGTTCAAGGAGAAAAGCGTGGTATCTTCCCCACCCCCCAAGGGCAGGTAAAGGCAAATTAGGACCAACAAGTATCAAAGAAGTGTTTCGCAAAAATATATAGGTGTTATCCATTTTCTCTTAATGGATCAAGGCCTTGGAAGTTCCAATTTTAGCTTAATGAGAGCAAGGAGTTGACCACTCATCGTCATATGAAGTTTCATCATTTGGTTAGATTGGCCAATAGAATGGCGGATGCTAAAGCTAAGCACGAGTGGATAGGATTGAAACGTGGGTGGCAAATTATGTACATGTTTTTCAAGATGGGATATAGTACACATATAGCCGTTCTTTTTGTCTCTAGGGGTTCCTCGTAAGTTTGCACTCACTTTTTTATGAATAAAATCTTTATCTATTATTACTCAAAAAAGAAAAAAAGGGAGCAAATTGGGATTGGTGCCAATTCAGAATAGGGAGGGGGAGAGAACTAGGAAAGGGGGAAGGAATAATCATAAGGGGCCCATTTTTACCCACTTAAAATTTTTTACTATTTCTCCCTTTTCTCTCATCTTCTTTCACCAATTTTTTTGAAATTGTATTTTTTTCTAAATTTTTAACTCATATTTCAATTTTTTAAAGATTTTCCTTTCCCCCACCCTTTTTTTTTTCTATCTTGTACAGTTGTACCCCATTGTCCCTATGTTCCAACTCTACCCATCAACTGATGGATCATGACAAAAAATTTTGGAAGATAACTTCAAAAGGTAAGGGTTTCCTACAGAATACATAAACACATGGGTCAATTTCCAGATTCACATAAAGGGTGTCCTTTTCGAAACATCTTTTTTTTTTTTTTTTAAATCAACACAAACTATGGTGAACCATAGACAAGAATGGAAAGAAGGGAAGAGCCCAGTGATAATTGTACTGTTATTCATATCAATAAATACTAATATGGTTTCTATAGATCAAGCACAATAAAATTTTCTTAAGTGCATGCCAAAAGCTTGAGAAGAGAATACTAGACTAGGAAACATTGGGAAGGCAATGTCGTCACTAAAAATCTCTGATTTTGTGACCATAGTGACAGGAAGGATTAGGATTGTGTGCATTACCTGGTAAGCAGTAGTTTGGCAATTCCAGTACTGCCCCTGAGAATACAATGGTGAAGGGGCGTCTGGCCTTTTGAATCAGGGGCATTTATGTTGGAACCATATTGTAAGAGGAGCTCAATCATGCCTATATCTGCAGTTTGGCATGCAAGGTGAAGCAATGAGCAGCCTTCAAAATAATCCTCCACCTCACTCCGGTCCTCAATGGTGCTTGCTGAGCTTACAGAGCTTGCAGTAGAGGCTCTCTGCAAGGAATCCCCTGTTATGCAGCTAGAGGTGCGATCCAGAACTGAGACTAGCGGCTCCTGCAGAAGTATCGCTTTTGCTAAAGTTAATGAAGTGTTGAATGATGACTGCCCATGTACAGCATTTACATCTGCATCAGAATCAATTATACGCCGGTAGACTAATTTCTTGTCATTGCTACGGACACTGTCCCACATCCTTTGGGTCAGCGAAATAAGATGATCTGCCTTTGGCTTGCGAACAAAAAGTTTCTCCGCATACTACAACAAAAGAAACAAAGTTCAGTTTTGTAGAATACTATTGATATTCTTATTTTAAACTTGTTTCATTTCTCTTATAAGGGGTTTTATTCAATTATGACAGGGGATAAATAAATTGTGGGTTTTAGCTGCCCAATATAATATTAGAAACCTAGCAAATAAACCAATATGACGAATGGGCCCACTAATAACAAAAATGGAAAGGCTAGAAATATTTTAAAATCTAGATATAAAAATTAAAGAAGATTTGTGAGGAAATGAAGAAAATAGATAGCCAGTCAAAAGAAAAGAATAAAATAAGGCAAATACTACTAATAAATAATTAGATAAAATAAAAAGACAAACCTATCATTAATGAGAAAGGAATGAAGTACAGAAAATGATAATATATTAAAGATAAGGATTTTGGCTTTAATTTTGACTTGTCGGTTGTGATTTTGACCCACAGTTATCTCTTTTTTGTTCAAATTTTTCACATTCTCTTCACACTACTTATCTCATCCAACTACTTACTCATATCTTTATCTCATCAACCCAATGAGCTCTGCTCTCCAATTTTTAAAGTTCCACCTTTCCCTTTGGGTAAAAACTCTCAATTTTACTTCATCTCTTCTATTCACTTCCTGTCTCAATTTTTCTACTTCCATTTTTATGGAATTTGGTCTATCAAAAGAGGTGCTCTCATAAACTTTTTAATGTATGCTTATGTAATTTGCAATGCATGGACATACTGTGCTGAGCACGGGCTGTTATGCTCATAATTAATTATGATAAACCAATGAAAAAGTAGATTATAAAATATATGTGACAAAATGAAGAGTCCAATGACAAGGGTACAAGAAAAGGAATTAGGTAAAATTTATCAACTATTATATTACTTAAAAAATACAAATACAACTCATTCGCAAATACATCACATGTTTTTTGTGTGTGGAGAAGAGATGGGATCCCCAATATGCAACTGACTGCATGGTGTCTCTGTGTTTGTTCAGAAGAGACCATCTTTATAAATTCAAACAACTAGAAACAGTAGGTCTCCTCTACAGACAGGAGGCCTATATTCATTTTCATGGAAGTTGGAAACACTTATCTGATTAAACAAAAACCTAAACTAAGCAAATCATGAGTTACACATGATAATCAAAGGGTGGGCCAAAGACTGATCGAAGCAGAAATTGACCCTATTGTGATTTAAAGAAACTTTATCATTTTAGCTGTTTGGATTTATGAAGGTGGATCACATGAATGTGATGTTACACCAAAGGAACTCAGACTCAGAAAATGTTATAGATTAACACACAAAATAATTAGGTCAAAATAAAAACGACAATATGATTCATTCATAAAAGTGTGACACATTCAAGGGTATGGGGAGGAGACTGAATCTCTAATAAGAAACTGCATAATGTCTCTGGCAGTTGCTCCGGACCCATTTCGATAAATCCAAACCACTCAAAATGACAGGACCCTCCCATATCTATAGGGGCCAAATTTCACTCTGACTGTAGTTGACAATGCGTCAGATTAGTCACATGTAAACACATGATTAAATACAAACCTAAACTGAGTTAGTCATGAGCATGAAGTTTTACACATGATAAATCTAAAGGTGGGCCCAACTCTGATTGGAGTACATTGCACAATACGGTGCTGGGGTGAGGATTTCCCATCTATATCATAATCGGAGCCTCATCACATCAATGATATTAGTTTTTTCCTTGAAATGGCTCATTAATAAAATCTTCCCCATTTCCTGTTAAAAAATTTACAACCTAGCCATATCCTTGCCATATCTAGGGACCATGGCATGAGGTTGTTGCCAACAGAATAGAGGCAAAGGTCATGAAAGGACAAAATGACTCAGTAGACATTCTCAGAGTTGATACCTTTGCATGAATGAACTTTTCTTTCGAAGAAATAGAATCCGTATGATTGGGTTTGCTCATAAAGGCTTGTTGTTGCCTTCTATCCAACTTGTAAAAGCTGCATCCCAGAAAAGTTAATTTTAGCAACTTTTTTATTGCTAGTCTCTGAAAGACTATGGGAAGGCATCTCAATCACTAAAGAAAATACTGTTACCTTGTTGGAGCAATGCCATCGCTCTCAAGATAATTTGTGGAGTGCAATAATTCCTCCCAAATTGAGTTGGCATATGTATTACCCAGTGACTGAAACAAATTTATGACGGAAGGTTCCCACACTTTCACATCAAGTGTCAGGGACCTTACCTGCAAGCATAAATTATGAAATAACCATTACACAAAAGGAAAATGAGAGAGTTCGGTGTCATCTTTTGGATGCTCAGCCAAACTATTATATTACAACTGATGGAGAATAAGCAGGCATGAGTACAAGTGGGGCTTTGGTGTTTACACAATGAATTTAATCCTAATCTAGTTGTTACAACTATTTCATGGACCTGTTACATTGGCTTTTTGTTCATGGACTGGTTCATGGCCCAAGTCCTAGTTATCCGTCTCTACACTCCCCCTCAAATTGATGTGGAGTGAATCAAAGCATTAATTTGCTAGTGAGAAAATCATGTGATTTTTTCATGGCTTTAGTGAATAAGTCTACCAAGTACCAACAGCAGTTCAGGAGAGAGATGTGGTAGATTAATCTCCTTGGATATGAAATGTTGCATACCCATGCGGACAAACACAATTTAACAGCATTTTCCACATGGCCAATCCAGTGGTTGATATTACTCTGATTGACTCGAAATTTGGGATGTATCAATGCATGATGGAAGGATCAAATTGACAGTTCGGATACACACACACACACACTGTGGGGTTCCACTCTGAAAATTCTGATTTTTTTATGTTTTGAAAAATGTCCAGATCGAATGGGAGGACCCACTTTTAAATGGTTTGGATATTCACAAATTGGACAGCACACGTAAGGATATCCAACCTTCACCTCATGGTGAACCAAAAATGATCTCCCACAACCGTACCTTAACAGCCCAAAGACCTACCTTCTGGTGTATGTTACTCAGACCGCCATACTTGTACTTTTAACTTATTTGTAGATTATGACTGCAACATAGAGATTATGATATTGCATTGTGGAAATATATATTACTGCTGAGTATTTGAGGAACTGTAACCTATCCGAGGATTTGGACCAATACTTGTGTATGTATTGTGAAAATCAAGTGGCAATTCATATTGTACAAGATCCAATATATCATGAGAGGTCCGTGTGTATTGAGATAGCATGAGAAGATTAGTAAAGAGTATAATTGCATCCCGTATGTGAGCTAAAAGCCTAAAGGTTCAACTTGCAGACAACATCACGAATGCACTGCCACGAAGCTTAGGGGTTGTTTGGCTTTTACACATCATAGGAAAACAATTTACGTCTGCAAGTGATACACGTGATTCATTTCTATATGCAATTGAGTCTCATGGAAGAAATTTCTACTGTTTGGCATTTTCACATGTGAATCTCAAATTCTCAATGGCTCCAACGGTTCACCATTTTTCTCAATTTTCTCCAAAACTTATGATGAATCAAGACATGACATTTGAACCCCAAGCTGTTTCTAGCCCTACAAATAGGATGAACAGTTTGGATCAAGTTTTAGGGGCCTACAGAATTTAAAAAGAAAAAAACCAGAATTATTAGTCCAGAGTTTTTCGCAATTTTCTCAAAACAAAACCATTTTCTCAAAACAAACCAACCCCCCCCCCCCCGCCCCACCCCACAAAAAAAAAAAGTCGTGTCTAGCCTTTTAAAGAGGATGAATGATTTGCACGAAAGAGGGGCCTGCAATAATTACTAAATTTTTTTTTTTGAAAAGAAAGGGACTGCTAGCTTCCTCAAAAACATGTGAAAATGAGTATATTCAATGGTTCAATGTGTTTCTCAAATTTCTCAAAATCATGATGAATCTAAACCCAAAATTTTGTAAAAATTCTCAAAATCCATGATGAATCAAGACCCAAAATTTGACAGCCCACCCCCACAAGTAGGGTCCTTTTTTTTTATTTTTGCTTTCCACAATGGATGAACGGTTCGGATCGTGAAAAGGGGCCCATAGAAGTCCAGTTTAGTATATATAATGGTCTGTGTTATTTTTCTTCCTTTCTTTTTTTTTGCAATTTTCACAAAACATGTGATGAATCAACGGCTGATATTTGACGCCATAGCCGTTTTTGGCCTTTTAAAGACATCCAATGGTTTATATCTTCATTTTGGGGCCCACAAAATTTTAAAAAATGTGAAAAAGGAAATTCCCAAAATGCCACTCTAGCTGGCTGATGCAGGCCAGACAATAGATTGGCCAACCCATTGGGTTCAGTCTATAGGACCAAGGGGGCATCCTTTTATTCAGGAGTTTGATTTGTTTAGGATTAATATTAATATGTTTCCTATTTTAGATATTATTCAGATATTAGGAAATATTGTTGCTTAGGGATTAAGCCAACTCCTCTATATAAGGATATTAGGCCTCATTGTATTTAGAGTGCTTATTTTCATTCAATTATAGTTTCTTTGAGATTTATCTCTTATGGTGTTTTCTCCTCTTGTGAGGGTGCCCTTGTGGTTGAATCCATCCTTGGATTCGATCAATCCTTCGGGAGATTGATCTATTTGTCGATCGTGGACCCGAGCTACCCCAAATTGGTATCAGAGCCGAAGAGCGATCGCCAGGAAGACAACAATCATTCCTGAATTTCTATTCTATCATCATCCGTCCATCCACTACCATCAGATTCCTCCCGTCCATCCATCCACCTTCGTTCACCATCTTTCTTCCATCCACCACTGCCCATGGTCCATTTCATCCCACCAACCTAGATCCCCAACTGTCTGTTCATTGTCCCAAATCACGGAATCCTAAGTCAACCCGAACCTCGTCCCAAATACAACCACTAAGCAGATGAACCCATCAACGTCCCCTAGATAGACTCCACAAAACCCTAATGCCCAACCAAATTCCTCACAAATCTTCAGCACCAAATCCCAATAGAAACCCAAATCCTGTCACAAAAAAACATCACATGCTCTAAAGCCCAAATTCTGTCATCCAAATCCAAACCTAGCACCGAACCCTAATCACCCACTGCATCATCCCAGCCCAACACCTCTGTCCACCCAAACCACCAAAACCCTAAACAAACCCACCAAACCTATTCTAGCCCCCCAACACCTCGTCACATCCCCAGACCTTACCGGAACCCACTCGCCGAAAAAACCTAGCCCGTCTCAAACCCATCTCCCCTCCTTGCCGAAACAAAACCCCAAATCCCCAAACCCTTCTTCATCTCCCAACACCACCGGACCCTCACCTTTTCCATCCCCATCCAAAAAACCTCTACCCAAAAACCCAATCTCTCATCAGCCGATCCACGTCTCCTTCAACCAAAACCGCACCCGGGGAGAATGATGCAGCAGCACCAATACCTAACGTGAGATATATCGTGGGCCACATGTGGGACTGGGACCCATGAAATCCTAATTATTATTAGTTTAGTTTTAGCAAAGATTGTATTTAGGATTAGTTTCTAATTCATATAGGATTCTTATTTTTGTTTACTAGTTTGATTAGGATTGTTTCTTAGGGTTTAAGTTTCTTTTACTATTTATATGGCATTGTAGAGAATTATTTATCATAGAGTTGATTAATGAAATTGGGTCTTCCCATTGAGATGCGCCATCGTTTACTGTCTCTTTAGAGATTGATTGTGTCTTCGAACACGTACTTCAGCGCCAATTGTGCTTTTAGCACTTCCCACGCAAGCCCTAACCCTAGGGCCTGCATCACAAAGAAAGAAAACAAAGAAGACATAGTAGTCATGATTGCACCACAAGAGATACCAATCATGCCAGCAGACATCAAGTGTGCAATAGATGAGCAAGGTCAAGGCAACGTTGATCTCATGGAAAATTCAAAACAAGTATAAGATGATCAAGATAGTATCAATCAAGAGCCACAAAAGGTAGAAGAAGAACGTGAGCAAGCAAACATTGAAGACTTTGATCAAGTTAGCAAAAAGATTGAACAATGGGTGGATACGAATGTCATGTCATTTCCAGAAAATCCAATTGGGTCATCGGAAATCAAATCAATTGTTTCAAAGGTTTCACAAGATCATCAAGTTGTAGACGTCCCTCACATTGACTTCGTCTTAAGGGATCGACAATGGAAGCTTGAAGATTGCACTCCATATGGCAAATTCTACAATTGCAGTCTCTCATGGGAAAAATGCACATCCAACCTAAGTGCAAACATCAGAAGCAGCGACACCTCTCATCTACTTCTACATGGAGAAAAAGACTACATGAAGCATGCAAGACACGCAAAGCAAATGAAGATCGCAAGAACATTCTGAAGTTTGTGAGCTTGATTTTCGACCCTGGTGGACCCTTCTTGAACTTGTGGACGGATTCTCTCCCGTATAATCAAGCTATCAACTCACCGGAGTCAAGTTTTTTCAAGCGGGGGAGAATTGATGCAGGCCAAACAATAGGTCGGCCAACCCATTGGGTTCAGTCTATAGGCATCCCTTTATTTAGGGTATTATTTAGGAGTTTGATCTATTTATGATTAATATTAGTATGTTTCCTATTTTAGACATTATTCAGATATTAGAAAATATTGTTGCTTAGGGATTAAGCCAACTCCTCTATATAAGGATGTTAGGCCTCAGTGTATTTAAAGTGCTTATTTTCATTCAATTAAAGTTTCTTTGAGATTTATCTCTTATGGTGTTTTCTCCTCTTGTGAGGGTTCCCTAGGGGCTGAATCCATCCTTGGATTCGATCAATCATTCAAGAGATTGATCTATTTGTCGATCATGGATCTGGGCTATGCCAGTGATCCACGATCGAAAATTAGACCAATCTCTCAAGGGATTGATTGAATCCAAAGATGGATTCCGGCACTAGGGCACACTCAAGACCATAAAACACACCATAATTGAAGAAAGCTCAAATAATCTTTGATTAATTGAAAGTAGCATAAACAACTACAATGGGTACTCAACTACATAGAGAGTAGGATTGTTTCTTAACCAACAAGACTTTCTAAATAAAATAGAAATCTAACTAAAATAGGAAATAACAATCCTAAAATAGAAATAGGATAGAAGTTTGTTGCCACAATAACTCTAGGTCACCATTGGGCATGTGGACTGAATTCAATGGGCCAGGTTGACCAATGGGTAATGGTTTGGCCCAGTTCTCTTCTTGGGCCTGGTATGGGTCCGTACTGCATGAACTGTCCCCGGCTTCGAAGAACTCCACTCTAGCGAGTTAATAGCTTGATAATATTCATAGAGATCCAGGTTCAAGCGCTGGAAGTTGGTAGTAGTAATCCATGTAGCATTGAAAATTGGATGGTTTTGCCAACGGAGAAGGAACTTCTGGAATCCACCTTGACAAGTAGAAACAA
Organism: Cinnamomum chago; assembly: GCA_038049695.1. Taxonomy (NCBI): domain Eukaryota; kingdom Viridiplantae; phylum Streptophyta; class Magnoliopsida; order Laurales; family Lauraceae; genus Cinnamomum; species Cinnamomum chago. The sequence goes on from CP142451.1 coordinate 114,310,811, forward strand.
GTTGATAATCAAGAACATCAATGGTTTTATCTACAGGCGGAGGAGCAACTGGTAATACAATTGCTTGTTCTTCAGATTCTTCAGCTGGTAAGGCAGCTGGTAAGACAACTAGGCCATACCATTGACTCATAGGTCAACCCGGCCCATTGAGTTCAGTCTACAGGCCCAATGTTAACGGAGAGTTATTGTGGCAGCAAACTTCTATCCTATTTCTATTTCTAATTCTATTTTTAGATTTCTATTTTATTTAGAAAGTCTTATTGGGTAAGAAACAATCCTACTCCTCTATATATAATTGAGTACCCATTGTAGTTGCACATGCTATTTTCAATTAATCAAAGATTATCCGAGTTTTCTTCAATTATGGTGTGTTTTATGGTCTTGAGTGTTGCCCTAGTGCTGAAATCCATATTTGGATTCAATCAATCCCTTGGGAGATTGGTCTAATTTCCAATTGTGGATCCGAAGCTGTGCCAATAGCACTTGCTTACAAATAGTAACTTCACAACTTGTGAAGTCGTTTCACACCATGTGAGAAATTTGTATTTTTTCTTCTCTACCCATCGCTTATAAAATAAATGACGTGATTTTATGTAATTAGTTCAGCCTGTTCAGGGCACATTAACAGCTAAAATCAGTCTCTCACAGGTTTTACCTTTGATATGTGTACTCCAAGATTGCGGTGAACACCAGAACATTCAATGCAGATGAGGACACCCAGGTTTAAGGATGCCCAATCTGGCTCAGGAGCACCACAATCAGCACATCTATCATTTCCACCAACACTCCTAAGCACATCAATTGGCTTCTCATATTTTGTACTGAATCGATGTTGTGAGCTCCTAGAGGAACGTTCAGTATGTCCAGTTGTCCATTTCCTCTCTGATGTGGATTCTTCAAGTCCCGAGTGATCAAGATCTGAACTTTCAAAGGAACTGCTCTCACTGGCAACATGATAATGACCACTTCTAGTGGGACTGGCAGGAAGCCGCTGTAACAGAATATAATTAAATTATTAGCATGAGAGTAAGAAAGTGAACAGGTACAATTAAATTATTAGCATGAGAGTAAGAAAGTGAACAGGTACAATTAAATTATTAGCATGAGTAAGAAAGTGAACAGGTACTTCCGATGAAGAATTCCTAATATTTACCCGTTCAGGTGATTGTGAATTCAGAAGGGAAGTAATGACTCCAGTTATCTTTTCAATCCAATCCATCTGATCCATTGCACTCTCAGCCTGCACCAACAAACAACATAAATAGCCAGTAATGAATTGAATGCCATGATCACAGAACATGTTTAAAACAGAGGTCAGAAGTATTACCAAATTCTCAATAAAATGAGAATTTTTAAGTATCAAGTAGGATTATGATATGAATAAGAATAAATGGCACCAAAACTTACAGAGCTCACTTCATGCTGACCTCTAGAAGTGTACCTGCAAAGTGTAGTTCTTTGATGGAGATATAATCCTGAAGCAGAACCGCAGGTCTGACTGTTCTGCATCAACCTTTATCGTTGACGTCAACAGGTTAACAGTATGATGTGCAACAGACTTCTCATCATGTACTACTCCATGGTAATGAGAAGAAAGCCACCGGCTCAGTAACCCTGAACCAAGTTCTGAGTTATGACCCCTTTGACTGGATTGCTGGTTTGTAACTCCTCCCTAAAAAATTATGTTCAATGTTAAAGAAAAGTAACAAGGGGGAAAACTGGAAAAGCCCAAAGTATTATTTAGATTGCTCTGAATAATAATAGAATTGTATGTGGTACAGTTACTAGCTTTAAAATGACTTACTGATGGCCTGCTGCATTGCTTGCGGTAGTAGTACAACATTCCTCGGCTGTCAAGAACAAAAAATCTTCTTTTCCAATCACCTCTTAAGTTCGAAGAGCGTTTTGAGAGATAACCTTGTCGAATAGTTTGCACCTGAAGTAAGAACATTGCCTTAGAAAATCAAAATGCCAGAAAAGAAAGAGCGACTATAATTCTCAGCAAATATCAGCTTAAGTGGCATTTCATAAAACTCTTGGGTGCTTCAGAAGTTACCTTTCCCTTTGCAGCAGATTGCATGACTGCCTCTATCATTTTGTGTGAACTTCTACCAATGGCTTGTATACCATCTCCATTAGGAGAACTATAAGCATCATTTGAAGACAAACGACTTTCCCGATCGACCTGCCTTTTGTACTCTTGCATCCTCTCTGTAAGAGCAGCCTGCTCATATTTTGACCTTTCTCTTGACTGTTGAACATAAGTCAAAACCTTCAACCAAACAAATGTGTCTCTATTTGAATAATTTCGATTTTGGCAATAAGAAAAGTCAATTGATGAAATTATGCATTCAACTGTGGCAGAGAGTTCACAAAGAACACAAAAAACTGACAGTATGGATGTTTTGCATTTTACAGAGACTATAAAGTATACTGGTATCCATAGTACAATAAAGAATAAATATAAAAACCAACTTGCATAATTTACACTCTGAGAAAACTCGATAACCAACAGTATCTATATGTAATAAAGAGATGTCCACAACCAATAATTGGAGAAATTCAGCACTCCAGAGATCCATGTTAATTACAAATATTAGTAGATGCAGAAGTTTTTTCAATGCAAAATATGGAAGCATCTGTAATCATTTTTTAATTAATATTTTATTGGTATAATTTTTTAACTATCAATGAGACAATCATTCATTTAGAACAGTACAAAAAGGAATGGTCTACAGGTTATTGATTTCAGTAGAAATGACTTTCATAACATCCTAGCACAATGCAAAGAACTATAATGGCTTCCCTAATTCTCAAGCAAATGACAAGAGCCCGTAGCACAGTCAGAAGGTGCTCGGTGTTGCAACCACAAGGTTGAGTGTTCAGGTCATTTTACCAAAATTGGAAAATAAAAATAAATAAATAAAAAACAGAGGCTGAAGGAACACCTTGATTCTTAAATTGAAGGAAAAACACACTTAATCATATATTATGGATCTCCCACGATGATAAAAGCACCCAAGGAAGAACTTTTGCTCAGGACAATTTGGTTCATCACTATTTTATCATAGGCAGTGATCCAGTCATCAGATGCATATGGCCGTTATCTTGTTAGTACACGGGTTCAGATATCAATGCATCTAGCATGAAGGCGGCATCCATATTCCATGCTCTGTCCTCTCTTGTGCTAATTTATGAAACAGATGTATCTAGAAAACATATATATATATAATCCCTTTCATGAGTCCCATGAGAATGTCAACATCTCAACATTGTAAATTTGTGTTATGGATGTTAAGTAGTTGTTTGTGCAGTTTCCTATCACCAATTGGTTTGTGATTATTGGCTAGCAACTCTGTCATGGTATCAGAGCGGGCAACAAGGCCCCATGCCGCATTGTAGTCTTGTGCGGGCGTGTGCTTCGGATCCGAGAGGGACAGTTAAGTAGTTGTTTGTGCAGTTTCCTATCACCAATTGGTTTTAGGATTACTAGCTAGCAACTCTATTATGGTATCAGAGCGGGTTCCAATCCCATTGTTCTTGTGTAGCCCACGTGGCCGTCGTTCTTGTGTAGCCCACATGGTAGGCTCGTCCATGAAATCTGTTGGGCCTACACATAAGGGGGAGTGTTGGGAAGTCCCACATCCCACATCGCCTAAGTTGGTTTGACATGTCTTCATATACTTATTTTTGCCTTCCACCCATCAGCTTAAGCTTTTGGGTTGGTACATGGCTTCTTACAATGGACTCACGGATGATCACAATGCTCATTGTGTGGATGTCAGAAAGAAATGTTAACACATTTGAACATTACATCAAAATGTCTCACTTTATTTCGGAAAGAAAGTATTAAACTATTGATCATTTAGTCATGACATTTAGAAACACTAAATTACAGAATTCATCATCAGTCATATCAACGCTTAATCCAAGGTACAATGGTTTGGCTTTGTAAGTTTGATACAAAGCGTAAAAGGCTGCTGACACAGCCAGGCCCGTGGCCCACATGTGGGACCCAAAAAAGTCTTGGTGTTGCTATCTTCATTTATTTCTAATGAGTTGTAACTAGGATTAGCTTTCTAATTTCAATAGGAGTCTTGAATTCTAGGGTTTTGTTTCCTATATACATGAGCATTGTAAGACATTAGAAGCAGTTTTAAAGATTAATAAAGGTAGAGATTTTCCTTCAAGGTTCATTCCTCTTTGTTAAGAGCCTCTTAGATACGTTCTCCCATGCTTTGGCACTTTGCAGCACTTTGATCCAAACCCTTCCCTAGGGTTTGCATTGGAATGCACTTCTTCACTTGAGGGAAGTGTATCAATCCATAACCACGATCGATGATTCATAAAATTGTACAAGGTAAAATAGCAATGACCCATAAAAAGGAAAAAAAAAAAAGAAGAAAGAAAAAACCAACCTGGTTAATGTAGGGCTCCATTTGATGCAAGAGCTCATAACCCTGCAAGGATGGGGAAAAAGTTAACAAGCAGCACATTGATGCATACTGTCAACAAGAAAAACATAAAAACAGTCATATGGTTTACCTGTTTGAAGTAACGCAAATGAGCATCCATTGTTCCACTAACAGCCTCCAAAAATTCAAACCTTTTCTTTGCCTCAACATTAGAAACAGCTGTAACCTGAACATTGAAAAAAGTCGACTTAGGGGAACACTGCCAGTAGCTATCTTGTTTTCCTAAAACCTAATTTAATAAATCTCCACTGATAATATTATAATTGGACAGAATTAGTTGGTGCTTAAAGGTGTACCATACCAGATTGAAACGGGCCTGCTCATATGAAGACCTTGCATTGTGAAGATCCTGGAATATGTCTATTAACTAAATCAAATTTTCTGACTCGAGTGAAGAAAGATGAACGAAAACTAACTCAAAAGATATTTCCAGGTTATGTTTTATAGAAATAAGTTAGTACTTTCACTTGAAGAAACTGTCAGACAATACCTCCTCTATGGCAGCAGCTACATCCACCCTTGTACTTTTCCTCAATGACAAAAATTTCTCACGAGCCTGTTGCACATTAGGCATATTAAAAACCGTCATAATCAGGTCCATGATGAAACAATATTTTTCATTACATTGCAATGTTCAGGGGAATATATGTATTCAAATTGCAGTTCTATTTACAGGTCCATAGGTTTGTTCAGAATAGTCCTTACTGAATATACATGGGCAACTTAACCTTGATTTTAGGCCTTGTTTGGTATCTCTACTCTTTTTTTTATAGACCCATCAAAATAGAGCCATTAAAAAAAGCGCCATAAAAAAAGAGGCTAAAATCAAAAGGAGTGTTTAGTAATGCAAGGATCTATTTTAAATAGACTTTTCTAAATCAATGGTTGAAAGTTTTTCACAAATTTCTCTAGATCTATGAGGTATCTGTAAAGTAATAGACCCACAGGTCAGCTCAACCTAATGGGTCAGTTTGACCCATGTATTGGGTCAGCCTTGTATGAGTTGTAAACAGATTAGATAGATATTAGTTGCCTTAGTTAAGGCTGTAATTGTGTAATCAGATCTCTAATGAGATCCTCTAATCTAGGCTTTTGTGTATATATATGTATCATTCGTCCATTGATTATATACAGAAAAACAATTACAACTTCTCTCTCTCTCGTGTATGCTCTGTGATATCTCTGGCTTGGTTCAAGTATCTTCTACATGGTATCAGAGCCCTAGAGCACTGATCGTCTATCCATTCCAGCATAGGAGAAGACCTGTGACGGTTCTGATTGCTTGTAAAAGCACTGTATCGGCTGTGATCAAAGGTGGCCCACCTATTGATCACCCACTGCCCAGAGAAATCCTCCCATCCTGGTCGACCATAATTCCTGGGAATTATACACATTTTTTCCAGATTTCTTGATCATCTGAGGTAGGCCATTCTCTCTGCTTTGTACTTCTCCCGTTTGTGCACATAGTTTTAATCACGACTGTCCAATTTTTTGGTCTCTCAAGCTTTTATCAAAATTCCACTTGGAGGTGCTTCGGATTTTTGATACAGAGATCACTGTGTGATCTGATCTTCCTCTTGATCATCCAGTGGGGCCCACAGAGCAAATCTGTGCCCCAAATCAAGGACGCCTGGGCCATTTTTTTGGGTCTTTTGGACTGGTTTTGATCTGGTTGCTTCCTGTGACTGTATTTCTTCATCTGCTCATTCAGCGGGACCCATAGCACTCATCTGTGATCTATTTCAAGTGCCCTGGACTCATTTACTTACATTTATTCAAGATCTGTTTTGTTCCTGTGGTTGGATTTCAATTCTGTTTTGCAATTATTGTAAGAAGAAAGGGCACTGGAAACGGGATTGTCCTACCAGGCCCCCAAGGCCAACAGATAAGAACAGACCCTCTGGTCAGCAGCCCAATCGTGGTCCCATGCAATATTATCAACAGCGACCATATGCAGCCAAAGTTGCTGAAGATGATAGTTTTCTGCCTCCGCAACTGGATCTTACATCTCAGATTCAAGCTATGGTTGATGAGCGCATGCAACAGTTGTTTCTGGCTTCCTCCACTGGTTCTGCCTCTCAGATGGTCCCTACACCCTCAGCCTCTGGTTCTGCCATGACCATTTCTGGTCCGTCAGGTACTCTTGATTCTACATGGATCTTTGACTCTGGTGCATCCTATCATATGACAAATGATGTTTCCATACTTCATAATTGTCATACTCCTGCTAGCTCTCTCACCATCCATACAGCTGATGCCACTCCTCTACCAGTCTCTCTTATTGGCTCTGTTTCAAATAAGTTGATCTCTCTCACTAATGTTTTGTGTGTTCCTCACCTATCTATCAACTTAATCTCTGTTAGTCAATTGACTTCATCTGGATTTCTTGTCTCATTTTCTTCTACTGGCTGTTCTGTGCAGGATCCGCGCACCGGGAGGCAGATTGGGACCGGCCTTAGGTCAGGAGGACTCTACTATCTCCACTCACTGCATCTTCCATCTTCCAGCATTTCACCTGCCGCACTCGTTTCATCTCATTCACCCTTTGCCCTTTGGCACTCTCGTTTAGGACATTTATCTTTAAATAAAATGAAGCTTTTATTTACTAGTGGTGTATTTGGAAATATTTCTGTATCAGACATTTCTACCTGTTTTGGTTGCCAATTTGGTAAACAACATGCTTTACCTTACAATAAAAGCACTTCTTTTACTAATGCTCCTTTTGCTTTGGTACATTCTGATGTCTGGGGACCTGCCTCTCAGCCAACAAAAGGTGGTTCCATTTATTATGTGCTGTTCATTGATGATTTCACTAGATATACTTGGTTGTATTTAATGAAAAATCGTTCTGAGTTATACAACATCTACACTGCTTTCTCCACCATGGTTTCCACTCAATTTAAAACGAGGATTAAAATATTCAGGTCTGACTCCGGGGGAGAATACATGTCCCACAAATTCCGTTCTTACCTGACCAGTCAAGGAACTCTAGCTCAATTATCATGTCCTGCCACACCACAGCAAAATGGTGTAGCAGAACGGAAACACAGACATATCCTTGAAACTGCTAGATCCTTGATTTACTCCTCACATGTTCCTTTGCAATTTTGGGGGGAAGCAGCCCTGACTGCAATCTATCTGATTAACAGAACACCATCATCTGTCTTATCTGGCACCTCTCCCTATGAAAAATTGTTCTCCTGTAAACCTGACTTGTCCTATCTCAAAGTTTTTGGTTGCACCTGTTTTGTTCTGTTACATGATAACGAGAGAACCAAACTTTCCCCAAAATCCACTGTCTGTGTCTTTTTAGGGTATGGCATCGAACAGAAAGGCTATCGATGCTATGATCCTAAAACCAATAGATTACGGGTCTCTCGTAATGTCACCTTCTTGGAACACATACCTTTCTATTCATTACCTACCCAATCCTCTACTCCTGCGCAACCTACAGTCTATCCTCTTGATCCCTTTCCAGACCTGTTTCCTTCCGATACCCCTTCTACTCCACCCCTGCAGGTATATCATCGTCGGCCCAAACCTCTGTCTGCTCCTTCGGAATCTGCAGCCCCACCTCCTCCTCCTGATCATGGGCCTATCTCCTCTGCTTCAGATGTGCAGGATCCTCCTCAAACTCGAAGGTATCCAGTACGCACCAGAATCCCTCCCTCTAGATTTGGCTTTGTTTGTACTGATCATTTTTCTCCATCATACAAGTCCTTCCTTGCAGCAATTCATACCTTGGCAAAACCACAATCCTATAAGGAGGCCATTGCTCATCCGCACTGGAGGTCTGCCATCGCAGATGAACTTGCAGCTTTGCAGAAAACTCACACATGGGATCTTGTTCCTCTTCCCCCTGGGAAACGGGCCATCGGCTGCAAATGGATATTTAAGATCAAGACCAAAAATGATGGATCTGTTGATCGATACAAAGCTCGCTTGGTTGCAAAGGGCTACACACAAGAATATGGGGTCGATTATGAGGAGACTTTTGCTCCAGTTGCTAAGATGACAACTGTCCGTACTTTTATTTCTGTTGCCGCTGCTAGGCATTGGCCACTCTATCAGCTTGATGTCAAGAATGCATTTTTGAATGGATTTCTTCAGGAAGAAATATATATGCATCCTCCTCCAGGCGTCGTGAGACCTCCTCATTCTGTGTGTCGACTCAAACGTGCTTTATATGGACTCAAACAAGCCCCTCGTGCTTGGTTTGAACGGTTTAGCACCAGCATTATCAGCATTGGGTTTTCTCAGAGTACTCATGATTCCGCTCTCTTCACTCACTACTCACGATCTGGCTGTGTTTTCTTGTTACTCTATGTCGATGATATGATTATCACTGGCAATGATGCTACTGGTATTTTATCCTTGAAGAATTTTCTTCATCGACAGTTTGAGATGAAAGATTTGGGCCATCTGCGTTACTTTCTGGGCATTGAGGTTGCCTACTCTCCCGAAGGATATCTTTTGTCACAAACAAAATACTGCAATGAAGTTCTCCAAAGAGCTGGCCTCACAGATCTTAAGCCTGTCTCTACTCCTATTGAACATAATTTGAAGCTTCGAACTACTGATGGAGATCTTCTTTCTGATCCGACTCGCTATCGTGAGGTGGTCGGTTGCTTGGTTTATCTTACCATTACCAGACCAGATATTGCCTATGCGGTACATGTGGTAAGCCAATTTGTTGCGCAACCCACTCATCTTCATTGGGCTGCTGTACTGCGCATATTGAGATACTTACAAGGAAGTACCAACCGCGCCCTCCTTTTTTCCTCCAGTCCGAATCTGACTCTGCGTTGCTATTCTGATTCCGATTGGGCAGGCGATGTCAATGACCGTCGCTCTACAACAGGCTTCTCCATTTTTCTTGGCTCCTCTCTCATCTCTTGGAAGAGCAAGAAACAAGAAGTTGTATCACGGTCATCCACTGAAGCTGAATATCGTGCTATATCTCACACTACTGCTGAAATCATTTGGCTTCGCTGGTTACTTAGAGATTTAGGAGTTCTAGTTCCTAAATCTACCCCTCTCTATACGGACAGTGAAAGTGCACGGAAACTTGCCACAAATGATGTCTTCCATGAACGATCCAAACATCTTGAAGTTGACTGTCATTTCATTCGTCAACATGTTCGGAGTGATACTATAAAGCTCTTCCAGCTTTCATCAGCGGCTCAAATAGCAGATTTTTTCACCAAAAGTCACTCAGCATCTCGTTTTTTGGAGCTAGTTTCCAAGCTCTCGATGGTCACATTCTCCCATCCAAAGCTTGAGAGGGGGTGTAAAGTAATAGACCCACAGGTCAGCTCAACCTAATGGGTCAGTTTGACCCATGTATTGGGTCAGCCTTGTATGAGTTGTAAACAGATTAGATAGATATTAGTTGCCTTAGTTAAGGCTGTAATTGTGTAATCAGATCTCTAATGAGATCCTCTAATCTAGGCTTTTGTGTATATATATGTATCATTCGTCCATTGATTATATACAGAAAAACAATTACAACTTCTCTCTCTCTCGTGTATGCTCTGTGATATCTCTGGCTTGGTTCAAGTATCTTCTACAGTATCAAGCTTTGAAATTTGACCCTATAGTTGTGTTCAGCCTTCCAAAGAGATTTAACGGTTTGGATCTTGTGTTTGGGGCCCACATAATCCAAAAATAATATCAAATGGTCCATTTTTTTGCAAATATCTTGAGATTGGTGATGATCCAACAGTTGGAATTTGGACCCAAAGTGATGTTTGACCTTACGAACAGTTTCAACGGTTTAGATTGTGATTTACTGTCTCAGAAACAAAACAAAAAATGAGAAAAACCAAACTGCCTAGGGACCATTCTAGAACTGAGCATGGTACATCAATGGTTGATATTTGTTTGCAAATTTCTAAAGACCCACGAGGTATCAAGCTTTGAAATTTGACCCCATAGCCATGTCCATCCTTCCAAAGAAATTTAATGTGTTTGGGGCCCACATAATCCAGAAATGACTCACTTTTTTTGCAAATATCTCGAGATTGGTGATGATCCAATGGCTGAAATTTCTAAAGACCCACGAGGTATCAAGCTTTGAAATTTGACCCCATAGCCATGTCCATCCTTCCAAAGAAATTTAATGTGTTTGGGGCCCACATAATCCAGAAATGGCTCACACTTTTTTTGCAAATATCTCGAGATTGGTGATGATCCAATGGCTAAAATTTGGTCCCATAGCTGGATTTGATCTTGTCAACATTTCCAATAGTTTGGATCTTGATTTGCTTTCTTAGATTTTTTTTAAAAAAATTTAAAAACCAGACTGGGTGTTGTGGGCGTGGAGAGCATTGTTATACCGCTTCTTTTTTTTCCCCTCTACTTTTCAACTGCATCCAAAAGGGGGTTGTGGCTTTAAGAGGCTTTGCCTCTACTTCTCTAAAGTGGGCAGAGGGTAGAAATGACTACCAAACGCTCTTATTTTCCAAACATCCGCCCACTTTAAACATTTAGACAAATAAAACCTAGAAATAGAGATGCCAAAGAGGGGCTTAATATGAATGAAAGTGATAGCCACATGCTTAACTGAGGAGATTTTCTACACATTTTTTTAGTTGGCAAATCAGGTCAGAAAAAAGATTCTAGATGTCTCCAGTCTAAGAAAATAATCAGTCTTACACAGCAAAGTGGTCAATTTATGCCAGAGTTGTTTATTTATCAACTAAACTCCTTAATCAGTGTCAAAATAACATCAAATATGTTTAAAAGGGATTACAAATCAGTGAAATGTAACTTTATTTGATCAAGTCAGGTCCATGGTGGACCCGCCCAGAACCACCGAACTTGAACGATGCCTTCTCTACTTGGACCCAGTCCAGTCCAAAATAGTTCCAATCTGTAGGAACCAACTTTGATGCCTAGTTGGACCCCAGACCCAACTTTGGGCCCAACTTGAAAACTAATTATATTTACGGGTTATATTATTGTATATAATAATAAATAAATAGTACTATGTGCCAGTGTCTGAAAATTCGGCCGAGTAAGAGTTGGCTCGGCCTCGGTCACAACCAAGTCAAGTTGGCTTGAACTTGGCTGAGTTTTCAAGCCCACCTCATAACCACTGTCCTTTCAAAACTAGTGGAAACCCCCGTAAATCTCAACATTCCCAGGCCCATTCTTTTAATTTTCCTCATTCTAGAACGATCTAAAGATTCCAATTTGAATCTCACTTTAAAAGCCCATCTCCCCGCCTCTCTACTACTTTTCAAATCACAAAACCTCTGCTGCTTTTCTTCTTTCAGGTCTTTCTCTATCCCTAAATCCTTCAATGATTCTTTCTTACAAGTTCTTGCAAATAGTATATAGAAGCAGCAGGTCACGGACATGCAACGTAAGGGCTTGTTTCTCCACTGGAAATCAGGTGGATGTCAGTCAATATGCCATGCATTTAAAGGAAGCAGCACAGACATGCAAGGTTAGAGCTTTTTTCTCCATTGAAATCAGGTGGATGTCACAGTCAATATGCCATGCATTTAAAGCATCACCACTCACCAGAATGCAGTCAAGGAGTCGAAGCTCCTCTCTCTCTTTGCCTTGTTTTTTTCTCTTTCTTCTGAGCAATCCACCATGAGACACCAATTTATTTCTACTTTTATTTTTAGATTTTTTTCAGGAATTTTGTGTGAAAATGGATACTCAATCCAACTTGGCTGAGTCACATGTGACTCGGTCAAGTCGACTTGAGTCAATTCAACCCTGGTCGAGTCCGGGTTTTTAAACACTATTATGTACATTCATATAATATAAATATGATATTATCATGTAATCAACTAATCATAAATGATAGATTACTATACACATGGGTACACGGTATTCTGGTCCAGACCCTACTGGGGCTAGAGCCAAGATTACTACTCTGTGGACATAGGCTCAAACTCAATCATTAATCTACAGAAAAGGGGGCTTGGACCTGGATATCTCATGACATGTCCTTCAAATAACTGGGCATAACTGTTTAAGTGGAATGACATCCTGAAGTAGAATGTGTTTACTAAAACCTAGAGAGGTGGGACAAGGCTAAGATGATAGCTTTGAAGATTAACACAAGGTCAAAATCAAGATTGAGACAAGGATGTGTCCCATCAGAAGGTAGTGCTGAACATCTCAGAGTTGCTAGTCAGTAATCCTAAAACCAATTGGTGATGGGAAACTACACAAACAACTACTTAACACCCCCCATCAGGTGGGACATCACCTGGACCCGAAGCACACGCTCGCACAAGACTACAAAGCAGCACAGCGCCTTCTTGCCCTGCGCACTTGCACCGGCAAAAGCACACAACGCGTCATGGGGCAGTTTTGCCCTACATGGTTTCTAACTCGGGGCGTGTTGGCTATGATACTATCTCTGAGTTGCTAGTCAGTAATCCTAAAACCAATTGGTGAGAGGAAACTACACGAACAACTACTTAACAAAACAAAGGCAGCAAGATCGAATAGGCAGGTGAAGAGTAAGGCTTTTACGAATTTTCATTACAAATATATATAACAAGTGTTTCCGAGAAAAAAAATACAGATAAAAATAGAGAAATGAAAGATAAATGACATAAAAATATTTTTCACCTCATAAAAGAAAGAATCCCCTTAAATAGATTATATATATATATATAGAGAGAGAGAGAGACCCTGGTCTCCTTGTTTTCCCAACCTATTGACAAAATTTTCACCCAAATGAACCAACCAAACTAGTCCAAAAGTTAATCCACTTGATTTCTAGAAAACCCACATTCACTTGGTAGCTCCAATATGGTAAGCAGGGAAACAACTTAAATGAGTTCTCACACCACCTAAGTTTAAAACTCAGTTATCTTTACACTCCAAAAGGTTGCCTAGGCCTATTTGACCCGCTATGGCATATATCTAACATGAGTAAAGTATATTTATAATGGTGAAACTTGAGCATTGCTTAATATCCCAAGATGGAAAACAAACTTACGCTCCACTTAAATGAAGATAACAGAGTCTAAATATTACACGATTGAAGTGACAGCAAAAGTAAGTATTGAATTTATTAGTTTAATTTAGATAGAGAACCATGAGAACTCTGGAGAACATATATAGATACAAAAAGGGCATCTTTTTAACCTTAAAACTAGTAAAGTAACATGTTAGAAGTAAACCTGGTCATATAGAAGGCTAGACTTGTCAAACCGTTTTCGAGCTTCCTGGACAACGACAAGAATCCTTCGTAAGATATGTATGATCATAAAGCTGCCCACAGTATAAGCTTAGAAACACAAAAAGAGGAACATAATGGGCAAGTAAAGAACAACATCAACAATGTTGCTTTCCAAAGTGTAACATAGGGGTCTCTCCAAGACATGTGACCAGAAACTCTTTTTTTTTTTTTTGGAACACTGAACATAGTGTTCTCTAGAAACCACCAACAGTAGTGGAAAAGGTTGACTTTCTTTAGATATTATCTTCAAAAAAATTCTCACTTCTTTTCTTCCCCTTTAAAAAAAAATAGATAATCTTTCACTGACCGAAATTAGTCCTAACGCTATCTTAAACACTAATATATATAAGTCATCTTAAATGCCTACCCTAAATCCTCAAGAGAGATAAAGAGGTAATAACTTGTGCTATAGACATTTCTATTTTGAACTATATAGCAGGTGAGAATTAGGAGTAACCAAGAAAGAAAAAAGGATGCACCCAAGTTGTGATTTTGAACAAAGAATAACTACATAGTTCATTGTTCATGGTAGCAACTGAAGGAATCACAAACAACGTATCTTAGTGATCAACTATGCTCTAGGCATCCACCCAATGCCTTTCAAAAGGAGTTTTTATCAGGACGGCATACTGTATAAACATAAATATTTAAGGATTTTCTGTGGAGAGAGAGAGAGAGAGAGAGAGAGAGAGAGATATATTCCTGATTTGCAAAATAGGGCAATGGCCCCACCCATATTTGGGTGGTTTGGTGGTGAAGAAAACAGTCATCAGGTGGATTGGGGCAGGGAAAAATACCAGCCCCACAACCATCTATCATGACCGTAGATTTATAGATGTATTTTTAATGTATATAAAACTTATATAAAAACATTTTCCGTGTGAACGTAGAACTATGTATGTAGAAGGATGGATGTCAATTTGGGACATATACCACTCATCACATGGATGTGTGATGGGGTTCAGACTTCAGATTGACTGGATCTGACATAGGGATCTGGACTCCATTGAAACTGATTGAGAGAGAGAGAGGGGCAATCATCTCTGACCTGCCTGTACAAAAGCACTATCCAAGCACTGCATGGGGTCCACTTACTGTTACCACAAATCAACAGATGGGGAGGGATGGCAAGGTCTAGGTATGGATTAGAGATGGCCCAAAAATAAACCTTAATCAGGTTATTAATTGTCGATTTAAAGGCCTGAAAGATCCAATAGCGAAATCGAATGCAAATAAATCCAACAACTAATACCAATCTAAGCAGTTCCAAATTTTGTCGATCCAAAGTCCAAAACCTCATGTACCCCATAAATTGGAAGGTATCCAAAATTGATATTCCTCCATCTGTTAATCACCACAGGGATTTTAGCCAAAAAAAAAGACATTTTATCCAAGGGATGAATATTATTTAATTTTGATGCCAATCAAACAATGGTTAGGATGATCTTATGGGGACTACTTTCACCAAAATCATAGTTTGCATCAAGGCCTTTATACCTCCTCCCATGTCTCACGCATTGCAAGCACGAACTAACTACTACCCTCCCTTAAGACCTCCCATCCAAATGGATCATCACTAGCCTGAATTCAACTAACAAAGAGTAGAGAAATCGACAAAGTTGGATTTAAGAACATTCAGTCATAAAATAAAAAATACAAAAGTGTGGGAATGGTAAGGTGTGCCATGGCTATTGTGGACCCACCTTGATTGATGCCCAAGTCATGCAGGTTGAGGAATGTGAAGGTCACAACATGGACCGGGAATGGGTAAAATTACTATGATTATAAAACAATCTAGCAATATATTTAAGGACTCGAAATGGGCAATTGAACCAAGCTTTTCTATCGTTTTTCAAAGCTGCTAATCACACTCAAAATCATGCAAATGGCATAAAATCTCACCTAACCCAATCCTTATGGGCCCCACAACCGTCACTGCACCACATTGAAATGAGACTCCTTTTTTATGTGCAGTAAAATGAGACTCCTTTTGTATTTCCTTTTTTTTTTTTTTGGCATGTTGGGCTACTGGTCTACTACTGATAGTTTCATAGTTTCACTTGAAGACTCAGGGATCAATCCTCGGGCATGTGTGTGAAGACTAAGTTGCCAACACCATTCAACCATGTGTGTGTTGGCGAAATGAGATCTCATCATTCGCTTATATGTGTGAGCATACAGAAATGATTTAAATTTTTTTAATGGTAATAACAATTTAAAGATTTAGATATAATTTGTCATATTCTTTCTCAATTTTCACTAATTGGTTGGCTCTTTAAAAAAAAAAATGATCCAGTTTTAGTGGTTTTAACAGTTCAACCACATGTTCCCACCGTTCATTTATTGGTAAGCGGGTTTTGGAAATTCGGTTGAATCGAACAACAATGCTACTGCTGACTGAGAAAGTTGTCTGGAGTCTGTACACTTGAAGATCAACTAAAGGATTGTAAATGTTCTTAGGCTATTCTCCAACTTCTTGTTGATGTACATTGCTATGCCGTTCACTAATAGCTAGAGCTTTTGGTGTTACTAGTTATTAATATACTATCAGAGCCAGAGGCCACGAGTTCAAAACCCCTGGGAGGCATGTTACATCCATCTGTTTGTCTGGTCTGTTCAATTCCATTTGTCTGTTGGGTTTTGAATTTGAACGGCCTTCCGTTCGACGGGGGGTGTTGATGTACATTGTTATGCCGTTCACTAATAGCTCGAGCTTTTGGTGTTTTTTGTTGTCAACACTTCTAAGCGCATGAAAGAAAATGTTGCAGCTAAACTATTCGTCGAAACTGAGTATTGATCAACATTTTAAGTTTCCAATGCAATAGTTTGGCTATTGTATCTTCTCCAAGATTTTGGCATATAGGTCAACAAGGTAACTCCATTAAATGTCAAAAAAACGTGTAATCCAAATCACCTCTCAATCTCTCATCTTGCTTTTCATAAGATGAAGTATATAGAGGTTGATCATCACTTCTCGTTCTTGAGATCATTAGCCTCGCTCATTTCCCGTCGTCTCAATATTGCGATTATTAGACTTGCTCATTTTGAATAATCAATTAGTTAATGCTTTTATAAGTCATGCCAAAGACTCACCATGATTTCCTCCGTAACAAAGTGATGTTGTGACTTATGAGCTACTCTACATCAAGGGGGAGAGAGATCCGCTCAAGAGCACATCCACACAATAGAACTGTCAACTGTGGTTGCCATATGCTTGACGGAGGAATTAACTTAATTATCATTGTCTACCCGTACTATTTGTCCATAATTATCCCAAGATATTCTGCAATCCTAGAGATTAGGATAAATCATTTTACTCTTTATGAATGGCTACTGCAGCAAATATCATCCAAAGACAATATCAATTAAAGAAGATATATATTATTTTGGTATCTCAAAATGATGATACAAAAAAATCCCACCACTCTCAATCTCTACTTCCCTAGTATTTCGGTGGCCTGGTGCACTATAAAAACGAAAACAATATATATTTTTATGTATATATGTATATATGAAAAGATGGTCCACATGTTGAAATATGTATTTCATCCATAGAAAAGCCAATCTCCCCAGCAATATCGAGCAAGAAACACTCATTAAATAACAGTATGCAGTTTGTTTAAATAACACTATCAATGTCGACCAATGCTACTAACCCTTGGATATATTTTGAGTCTCATAGAAGTTCATTAGGTCATTTCCTCATCTATGGTCCAAACACAAGGCAGTGTAATTTACGCGTGTTACATACCTTGACATCATGCAAATCATTGTTGACAAAGTGCATTAGTCTGTCATTTAGCATGTGCTCAACCTGAAACCATTTTAAAATATCATATTTTAGATCACAGAAAATTTCATTCAACAACTTATTTAGGTTACACACAGCCAACTCAAAATAATTAACCTACTAAGTTTGTGTTGACAAACAATAAGTAAACAATCAAACAAGTGCACATACATGAGCCAAGGGTGCTAACTGACGTTGTTTTGAACTTGCGGGTGCCCCCATTTCAAAACAAAAGGCAACCCCTGTTAATCATGATTACACCAACTGATGCAGTCAAGTGCCGTGGGGGTCCTCATGGCACCCACCATAAATTGTGCACAACAAGATGTCCTTTATGGGTTTGCGCCAATTTAGACCCATTTAAATGAGGCCCAAAACGGCCTTCTTGCTAGAATTATCTGCAGAAAATTCCTGAAATTGAATACTCAAACCAATCCCTGATGGGCCATGGAAAATAGGGACTGTTATGGCAATTTCGGATAATCCAAATAGGCCATGAATAATTTGATTTGTCCCCCTATTTAAATTAGAACATATCAGTTAATTTTGGAATTAATTTAGGCTGTTTTGCTTGATCAGACCCTTAGTAAGGCAGATCGAGATCCCATTTGATCGATCAATTTTGATCTAAATATTTTAGGGCCCTTATTCAAGGCTTGAACCTTGCAAACATGGCTGCAATAGTCCATCAAATATAGAGACTAGATTATGATTACCAAAAAGAGGATACAATCTACAGTTATATGCTTTGAGAATATGTTAAATAAGCATGGTAAGGCTTGTGATTAGCATCATTGGGTTATCAGTAGAGA
Organism: Cinnamomum chago; assembly: GCA_038049695.1. Lineage (NCBI taxonomy): Eukaryota > Viridiplantae > Streptophyta > Magnoliopsida > Laurales > Lauraceae > Cinnamomum > Cinnamomum chago. The sequence continues at coordinate 114,329,105 of CP142451.1, forward strand.
ACACAAAAATGGGGTGGAAGGGTTTGGTGGAGTTGGCTTGAGCAAAAAAGAAGCAGATTTTGAAGCGGTCCAAACCAAAAAAGAAAGGGTCAAGGGACCACCATAGTTTGGCCTGCTCTATTAGTTATGAAAAAAGGCAGAGAATGTAAATCCGAGTGACAATCCACAAGTAGGGAAGGAAGGAGAATTCAGGGGAAGGCATTGAATTAAAAAGACGAAGATTGATTCTCAGAACGTGCGGGATTTGGGGGAGTGGAGTGGTGGATGATCGTCAGGACTCAGGAGGTTCTTCATAGTAATAAAGTCCATGTAGCCCTTCTTCAAGAACCTAAAATTAGTTGTATGACTGATAAATTAAATATAGTATATGGTGTAGCAGGTCATTAACTGGGCTAGTTCGGACGTTGTTGGTGCTTCTAGAGACACATTAATGTTGTGGAATGATCGCTGCATATCCATTTCTGAAAGCTGGAATTGGGAGTTCACTGTTGCTGCAGTGATAGAAGATTTAGAGGTGTGTTCCCGGTGACTGGTCACTACTGTTTACGGACCGAATAATAACCAAAGGAGAGATGATTTATGGAGTAAGCTCGATGATAAAAGGGGTAGGAGGAATGGTGCGTGGGCTGTGTATAGGATTCCTGTGACTTCTATGGGATTGGATCAACTCGCATTCTCTAGTTGATTTGCAGTCGGTTGGTACTTAATATGCTTGGTCTAATCAACCAAACCACTCCATCAATTTTGAGGCTCAACAGATCTATCAACTGGTTGGACATTTATCCAAAGGTGTAGTTGGGTTGCTCTTCCCAAGCCTGCATGTGATTATTGCCTAATTCTGTTAGATTCAAATTATGAAAGGTGAGGTCCTCCTTATTGTTTAGAATTGATGCGGTTCAAAGAAAAGCAATTTCCAGCTTTGATTCAAGAGTGGTGGAAGGAATATACGGTGGAGGGATGGGCGGTAGACTTGCAATCAAGCTTAGAAAGTTGAAAGAAAAAATACAGATTGGGTCAAAAGTCACTTTGGGTTGCCAAAACCATTCTTCTTGATGAGATTCAAGATCTTGACAAGAAAGAAGAATCAAGTCAGCTATCCAAGAAAGAGAAGGTTACAAGTCAGGCATTAAAAAATGAGCTCCAAAGAAAATTGAGAGAGGAAGAAATTAAATGGAGACAAAGCTCCAGACGTCATCGGCTCAATGAAAGGAATCAAACGCAAGGTTCTTTCATGGGATGGCATCAACAAGGCATAGAAGCAACAGAATTACTGATTTGAGGAATTGTCACCTGCGACTGGAAAATAGCATAGATACCATGAGGCACATTGTAGATTACTATGCCAGCTTATACGACAGAGGACTGGGTAAGGCCTTCTCTTGATAACCTGGACTTTGCCCACATAAGGGAGCAACAAGGCAGGCTATTTTGCCCACAGAATTTTTATGATGCCTCCTAAATCTGCAACTCAAGAGGAAGTCCAAGAAATCAAGAGCACCATTTAGTAATGTGTTCAGAAATACAAGTGTTCATTCACTCTGTACAATCTCAGGACTAAAATGGAATAGTTTGAAGGTCCGTAGGTAGTAGGTACACATTGAAAAGTATCTGCATGGAAGTAGGCTACATCAAGAATCAAGATCCACAATATCATCAGGGCCCAAGGGGTACAATAATGATATAATCTGGGTCCTCAAAGGGGGCATCAGGTTGACTAGAAGTGGGAGAGAATTTGAACAGCAAGAAATATTAGCAGAGACCTATCATGGTTTCAAAGGAAATCATTGATGGAAATTGTAGGAGATTATCAATATCAAAGGACTGATCCAAAGTAATGCGGATGACCATGACATGCTTGAAAATCATATAATTGGGCAGGCAATCGCCTACATGGAGGCTTATGATCGAACAAATGGGGTCCAAACTCCAAACCCGTGCGTGAGGAATCTGTTGAGTTAGGAAACTCAAACATTAGGAAACTCAAACAGCCCCAATTTGCTGAGAATTCACTGTAAAAGATCTTGGTTAATATTTCAGAACATTGCAGCGGGAATTTTGAAAAATTGGAAATTCAATTCAGAAACAAGGCAGAGACGAACTGTATTTTGGACCTTTAGCCTAATTGGACCCAAACCCAGCTGGGTTCAGCACCCCCTGGGTCTCCCAAGGGCAAGGCCCACCATTTAAGGGGCCCAAGAGGGGATAATTGAATATTTGACTATTCTTGTTCCAATTCGGTATCTAATTGAGTCAATTAAGGTGTTAGTAATAGGAAGTAATGATTTAATGAGTAGGATGATTTATTTGAAAAGTATTCACTAGGAAAAAAAAAAAACTCTTGGTTCTATAAATGTATCAGTCGACTGTGGCATATGCACACAGTTGACGGTCATATATATGAACAATAGTGAGGCTTTTGCAACTTTTCTTCTCTTATTTTGCTTCTTCATTATTTCTCTATTGCAGTGTAGTGATTGTGTATGAGATTGGAATTTGGTTGGTCAGGTCTCTTTATGCCTTGTTTCAGTCACTATAGGAAGAATAGCCCACAGAACTGCTGTTACAGTAATCTTAAAGCAGTCATTGTTACAGTTGGGTTGCTGCCCATGTGTTCCCCTTGACATCTGTGACTGACATCACAAAGTATCACTGGCAGAGGTATCCAGACTGCATGTGTTATCATCAGGAAGGCTATTGTTGGAAGGGGACTATATATCAGGCAGTTATTCATTCATTTGTTAAAGCAGTAATCTGCTAAAAAGTCAGTACAGAACGCCAAAAAATGGTTTTTCCATGGAAACCATTCTCATTTTCACAGAAAACATGCCATCCAAACATAGCATAAGAGAGAACAAATCCATGCCTTCTACCACGAAACTTAGTTTCCATGAAAAATGTTTTAAGAGCCTAGGTCCTTCATTGCAAAAACCTTAGATTTTTTTTTTTTTTTAACTCCACAATAAGCACAGTGTCATTAACATAGATGACCAAGAAAGTTGTTCCTTCACTCATGACATTTTACAAATACAGAGTAATCTACGACATTGCATAAAAGCATTATGTAAGAGTAGGGCGCTAAACATGTACAGCCATACCCATGGACATTTTATAGAACCTATTCAGGTCCCAATTATTGTTAAGGGGTTTTCCATTAACTGCCTTACTTGAGCCAATGAAAAATCAATGTTCCGCAGAGATTCTACTAACAACATAAACTTGCTAAATTACAGTTAGATACGAAGTACATAGTGCTAGGCCACTCCTAGCCTCTGCCTTAGCTTGTTGGACTCTCTCTCTCTCTCTCTCTCTCTCTCTCTCTCTCTCTCTCTCTCTCTCTCTCTCTCTCTCTCTCTCTCTCTCTCTCTCTCTACTATTGTTTAGCCATATACACTGCTCTTTATCTTGCTCCCAATCTTGTGCAAGCCAGGGGTTAAGTAGAAACATTAAGAACATGCTAGGAAACCCCATTTAAAGATAGACATACAACAATTGCCTCTGCACTAGGTCTTGTAACCACAAGGATCTTGAAAAGTTACTGCCAAACCAAACAATATTGAACTAGAGACAAAAGCTAACATAAACAAGAAAATTGGATGACATTAACGTATTTACTCAAATGCTCCTAACAAATACAAAGAAAGAACCAACTCGCTGATTCTTTTTCTTTTCTTTTCTTTTCTTTTTTTAACTTTCATCAGTACTGGTAAAGAATCAGGTCAAAGTTACTGCCAAACCAAACTTATATTGAACATGAGACAACAGCTAACGTAAACAAGAAAATTGAATGACATTAAAAGATTATGCACCTAAAAAATACAAAGAAAGAACCAAATCACTGATTCTTTTTCTACTCCTTTTTTATTTAATCAGTACTGGTAAAGAACCAGGTCACTGTGATTTTTTTTATTGGTAAGGTCACTGTGATTTAAAAAAGCAAAAAAGAAAAAAGGAAGAAGCAAGCTATGCATAAAAAGGATCTGCGTTTCATCTCAAAAAAAAAAAGGGGACTTCCTTCTTATCCATAAAGAAGCATAAACATGAAATGCCATAACTTTTTTCTTGCCATGATGTTTTGTTTCCTCTTATTAATATTCGTGATATTAATGAAAAAGATGCCAATAACGTATGACAAAATAATGTTTTTATTTGCAACACTCACATGGTGTTTCAGTGGTATGCTAATTGATGGAATCCAAGAGAGTTTACCTGAGATCGAAGAACTTCCTTGTATGTGCCTATTTCTCTCAAAGCAATTGTAAATTTGCTCATAACAGGGCCTAAGAATATATGAATTTCATTAATATCAATGGACGGTCTTTTCCTTTTTTACATACAAGCTAGATAATCTTGAAGACAAAGAATCTACAGCTTAATTAGGGTTACATAACTGAGAATACAAATATTAAGTACCAATTACCAAATGAAGAAAAGAGATAAATGCTTCTAATATCATATGCTCTGCCAATATCAGTGCAAAAGGAATCCAAAGGATTTTTTTTATAGCAAAAAGACAAGTTAGTTGCAAATACTAAAGATACAAATAAGAAATTACACAGATGAATGCTAATAGTAGCTTACGTGTTTGGTTGCTTTGTACGAAGATACCAGTCTTCATTTTCTTTTGTTCTCTCTCAATGTGCATATATAATTATAAGAAGTGGACAGGTGAAAGAGCAAAATAAATGCATCCAAGCCCATGATGATTTTCTTTCATTTGTGCTGAGGAGGGTATCCCCGTGGTATTTGACCCAACAAGACTAATTCCCCGGGTGCATGCACGACCCCGCAACAAACGTGCACCACATAAATTTAGCGGGTGTCAAGCACATGACATGGGAGCAAACCCATGCCTTACGCCAATGAGTCAACACCCAGGAGGGTTGATTTTCTTTCATTTGCAGTAGAATAAATGGAGATGTTTTCTTTAATTCATGATGGTCCACCAGATAATGCCTTTAGTGTGATCCAAGGGAAGTATATTCCAAGTGTTCCTGGTCTTTTGATGAATCGCGGGGCCCACTTTAGATTATAACAGTAGCATGATCTGATGACTAATTCTTCATCCATGAATTAGGGAATCAAATAAATAAAAGCAAACTATAATGCTGACATACCACCATGTGTTAGCCCAATTCAAGTTATTAACTAAGTGACCAACCAGTCGTAAGACATTCATGTGAAGGGCCCAAGCCTATGAAATCAGAACAAATTGAGAAGTACCTCAGGTGATTACAAAATACAACATGATTTGAATACATTCAATCAGATTGGCCAACTTGCAGCCTACTGTGATGATTTGACAATCATTTTTATTGATCTTAATCCAGCTATTAAATTGCCAGGTCAATGAATTGTACATAGAGAAGATGAAATCAGAAGACAAGCACATGAAGACCGCCATGACAGATAAAGGAACGGCCATCCTTTTTCTTCCTACAATGCACCACATTTTTAGATGTGTACAATATCTTTTTTAGCTGTAATCTCCCCTGGTTAGGAATTAATTAATAGAAATTGACAAATATTAAGGATAAAGATATAGCTTGTTTGAATATGAATACTATGTGCTACCATTACAAGGAATATGACTTCAGCATTCTACAACTATTTTATCATTTCTCATTTGTCATGATAGGCAGGAGAAATGAGAAATGATAAAATAGTTGTAGAATGCTGAAGTCATGCGAATCATTTCTGGATAGGATCTAATCCCTAAATATATTATGGAATCAGAGACAACAAATAGTCAAAGAATCTGTTTGAGGATTTTTAAATAGGATCTGTTCGTGTGATCTCATTTTAGAAGTGTTGGCCCCTTGATGCCAGATTCTCGAGAGTAAAAATACTTATGACAAATGTTCTCTTTTTTTCTCTATACAAATGGTTTTTAAAAATCCTCTTTCTTGAAACAGCCCAAGGACTCGAGAGAAGACAAGATTTAAGAGAAGCTGTTGTTCGGGTAATGCTTCCCAACTACTCTATTTATAATGAGATCTCATGCACAACAACATTAAAAACAAGCTTATCTCCATGATTAGAATGAGGTTTGACTAATTGTTAGAGACTAAGAAAGTGTATACACAAGGGACCATCGAAAGCAATGGTACATCATAAGATATGGTATTCTGAGAGTCGTAAAGCTTCACAATCTTCACTCTCCCACAAGCTCACAATGGGGAGGAGGGAGGATTAAGAGGTTGGATTACAACATGTGAAGGCAGGGAGTTGGATAAGATTTGGTTAGCAGATCAATGGGTTGATGCAAGGATGAGATGGCACGAAGATGAATAGTGTGCTGGCAAATATGATGAGAACAAAGTGACAGTCGATCTCAATATGCTTGGTGCGCTCATGAAGACATATTGTGAGCAATTTGAAGAGCACTAGCACTGTCAATACCAAGGTGCCATGTAGATCTACGCACATATCAGCCAATAGCCAATGAAGCCAAATAATCTCAGAGGCAGTATGAGATAAGGCACAATATTCGACTTCAGCAGAAGAGCAAGAGACAATAGACTGCTTCTTGCATTTCCAGGAGATCAAGGAGGAGCCAAGAAAGGTGCAGAAGCCCATAGTGGACCAACATATGTCAACACATTCTTCACTGTTGACTTCATTAGCCTATAATCTAAATTGTACAATCCTGACCACATTCGGTGATTTATAGATGCTATCAAATGTTAACCGCACTTCTCAAATATAAGATAAGACACAACCAAAGATAATCAAAACTGAAGCTACTCAGTGCTATGAACTTCAACAAAATGACTGGATTCGAAGGAATCACATTGATTGCACAACTAATAATACTAATAATATTGGAAAGGCAACTGTGATGTCATCAAAGATTGGAATGGTATCATTATTATAAACTTTACCGGGCCAGTGGATTCTTCTGATGCAAACAAGGCTGAGTTGTTTGCTCTTCTAATTGGGTGTCGTGAACTGCATAGAATTGGAGGTTTTAATCCTATCCTTGAACGTGATTCTTTTGCTTCTATCCAATGGGGTTTTGGAGAAGTTATTCATCCTTGGAGGCTAGCGGATTGGGTGGCGGAGGTGCAAGATCTTTCAAGTCTGTTGAGTGCTTCTTTCCATCATATTTTAAGTGAGGCTAATACTAAGGCGGATGGTCTGGCCAGGGAAGGAGTTTTCCTCTATTTCTTTTGATGTATAAGATTTTTTAGGTGTTTTCCCTTGTTCATTGTGTCTTGTTTCTGTTTGTCTGTTTGGTGAAATAAAATTTCATCTTTAAAATAAATAAATAAAACAGTGCCACTTCAAAATAATAATAATAATAATAATATTGTGCATAGAATCATATTTGCAAGAACAAATAGCAAGCAGAGGCTAACCTCCAAATGCAACACTAATAGGATCATTATGTCCTCCTCCAAATGTTTCAAGAGAGCTTGCAAAAGCAATATCACCATCATACGCCTCCCCAAGCTCCTCACTGCAATCAAACAAAAACATGAAAATGATATACATTCCGGTCAGAAGAAAATAGAACTGTAAACTAAAAGAATTCAAATGGCAACTTCTCTTTCCAAATCATTCAAAGGTTACAAACGAGTGAGACAGTTCCAATACTAATTGGACCCAGCCACCAGGCACCAGGTCTGAGTCAAAGTTTAGACCCATCTCGGTCCATCACTCTCATACAACTCTAACACAATCGGTGATAGGAACCAAGTCCATAAATCCAAACCGCTAAAATATATGGTTTCTTTGTGCTTTCAATTAGTTAATTGATCACACACACACAGACACACACACACACACACACAGAGAGAAGCATCTATAAATCTATCTCTTTCCGCCCATCATAAGTACCCTCTCTCTAACTTTTAGATCCCTACCTTTCTATTGAAATCCAATTTCACAAAATGGAGTTCCAATATAGAGACGAGATCTTTTACAACTCTTGCTACCATTTTCAAGAACTTTTCCTTGTCCCCTCGTTTCCTTAAGGGATTCTCTGCTCTATTCTAAAGCACTTGATTTTTGGGTGTGTGCGTGTGCGTGCGTGCGTGTGTGTGTGTGTGTGTGTGTGTGTGTGTGGGGGGGGGGGGGGGGGGGAGGGGAGGGGAGGGGGGGAATGGATTATAATCCCTGTTCATTTTCATAGCTAAAGCTTAACCTGCTTGGACCTCTCAAGTTGTCAATTGTCGCTGCCAAAATCCCAAACAGTCAAGACCGGATTCTTCAGCAAGATTCCACCTAAGCACTTTCACCACAACCTTAAATCTCTATCAAGCCACCAGATTCCATATTTGGCTGTTATATGCTCACATCATAGAAAGAAAAAGAATGTCTTCTAACCTCATCTCGTAAGGACTAGGGTAGTTTGTTGTTCATTCAACTCTATTTCTGGTTGTCTATATCTGCAAGTCTCTGAAGCTTTTCAATCACAAATGAAGAGTCACAGAAATCTGTAAATCCTCTTAATGCCCTTTAAACCCTTGGTTGGCTTTGTTCAAGCATCTGCAAGTCTCTATTGTCAAGGGTTCCTCTCTTTTCATCATGACTGGGAAGGGCGGGGGGAGACAACCACGACATGACCCTTGGGGGTGTCAAAATAAAAAAAATCTTGGTGTGTTGGTTGTTGTTTGTGCGTGTGAGGGTGGTTTCTTTTCTTTTTTTCTTTTTTTTCTTTTTTTTTTTTTTTTTTTCTTCTTCTTCTTTTGGTGGGGGGTGGGACATCAATAATCACGTAGGTTCTTTAAGGGCCACATTTCAGGTTTGGTATCAAGTGAGGAATCCATGAGAAATCTGCAGATTTGAGGATTCCTTCCTCATTGCTCCTGGAACAGGGATTCCTCACTAACAGCAAATTTTGAGTCACCTTTATATCAGATGGATGTTAAAAAATGCATTTCTTCAAGGAGATCTTCAAGAAGCGTACATGGAGTTGCCACCAGGTTATTTTATAAAAGATCAAAGAGAAAAGGTGTATTATTTGAAGATCTTATATGTAGGGTTGCAATTCTGACCCATAAAAAGGGGTCTGAAACCTAATTTTAGTTCTGATTGATAATCGGATCTGGATTCGGAACAGTCTCCTCGAGCTTCGTTTGACCGATTTAGTAAAACAATGTTCAAAGTTGGGTAATAAAAGTGTCATGCACTCATGCAGACCACACATTGCTTGTAAAAAGAAAAAGAAGACAGGTTTACCATCTTAATTGTGTATGTGGATGACATTATAGTTACTCGCAATGATATATGGTGGAAGTAGAAAGTAGGCTAAAGAAATACCTAAGGCCAGAACTTGAGAGTAAAGATCTAGTAGAGTTGAAATACTTGCTTAAAATTGAAGTTACAGGGTCAAAAAGAAAGATCGTAATATGCCATCAGAAGTATCCATTAGATTTACTTGAAGAAATAGAATGTAAGGAGCAAAGCCAATAGACACTCCAATTGAACAAAATCATGGTATTAGTTCAGCAAGAGGAGAATCACTTCATGATGCCACATCATATCAGAGAATAGAGAGAAAATTATTGTATCTTACAATAACACGCCCATATATTTCATTTGCAACTGGTGTGGAAACCAATTCGTGGATGCAACGCGGACAAGACATCTGAATGTTGTATCTCGAATTCTAAAATATCTTAAAAGGACACTAGAACAAGGAATTTTGCAATCAATAAATGGACATCTAGCCATAAAAGCCTAGACTGACACATACTGTAAAGGATAAAAAAAATGAACAAAAGATCAACAACTGATTATAGTACCATGGTAGGTGGTAATTTAGTAATCTTGGAAGAACAAAAGGCAGTCTCTACTAACAAGGTGTAGTTCTGAAGCTGGGCATCAAGCTATGTCACATGGGACATATGAATGATTGCAGTTGAGAATTTAATTGTATAAGTTGGGCTTTATACATAAATGCCTAGTGGTGTTACATTATAATATTACATCAACTGAGCATATTGCAACAAATCTAGTTTTACATGATTGTACAAAACATATTGAAGTTGACTGTCATTTCATTCAAGAGAATAACTGAAAAAGATATCAAGCTAGAAAATACACCTACGGAAGAGTAGTTGGTGGATTTCCTTACCGAAATAGTAACTAGAACTCTAGAAGCCAGTTTCAGATGCATTGTTAAAGCTGGGGATAGTAGATATATGCACCAGCTTAAGAGGGAGTGCTAAGAAACATAGAACTTATTTGTAAATACAAAAATATAAGGACTCTTTTGTAAATACTTGTAAATACTAAAATAAGTTGAGTTCTTTTTTTGTAAATATGAAAAATAATAATATATAAATACAGAAGAGGTTGCACATTCTAGGGCAACACTTCCATCAGTTTTTCCCCATAGATCTTTTCTTCTTTTTTTTCTTTTTTTGCTTTGTTATTTTAGGGTTTTTCACGCTCCTTAATCAAAACAATAGATTATAACAATTTCAGCGCAAGAAAATCAAGAAGAGCGGATGGGCAAAATTTTGACATGGACTAAAGGTGGGCCAAATATGAAATAACACCAGAATCAGATAAACATAACTATAGATTTTAGGGAACTAGGTGACGGTTGGAACATATTAAGTTTCAGGCATTATGAAGACATAATCATGTTTCAGTGTTGGACGTCCAACACATTTTTATTTTTTTTACAGCAGGAGTTTTGGTGTGGACAAAATAGGAGTGAAGCATTGTGGTGAGAAGCCATTAATCAAGTGTGTGATTAACTTACTAAAGGACTGATATCACTTATTCTCCTCCTTTTTATTTCTCTTATTATATGTTATAATTAGATGGATTGGAACGTAAAGGTACGTGCAGATATTAGTTATGGTATGATTTACATGAATTCCATTATAGATTGAAGAAGTAAAGGTGTGCTCAGAAATTTTCTCGTTTAGATGATATTGGCATTGAGTTCAAGCTAAAGCATTAGAATAGCCAAACCCCAATTTCCCTTAGGTGCATAGACCCAACCTGCCTAAAGTAGTTTTAGACAGATTTCAGGGAGCAGTACCACATGTCCAAGGCTCTGGTAATATTTTTGAAATGATTTTGCATGCCAGATGTTAGTAATTTGGCTCCACATACACACATGCACACACGCAAATATGAACAAGAGAAGAAGTAAAATTCATAAACATACGTATATTTTCGGCATCCTTTATGAAACTTTAGACTTCTCTCTCTTAACAAATCAGCATTCTCCTCTAGTGACTGAATCTGTTTCATCACAAGAAGATAGTTTAGTGTTTAAAATTTTAAACGATTGTGGCTACAAACAGAACAAATAATTCCAAGAAAACAACCGCTTGCATTTTCTATTCGAATAAAATTCAAAACAAACATCAAGAGCAGTCAAAACTATCAATATAATAGATTTTTCAGCACATTGCTCTGCTGCGCGGTGTTAGGAACTCTCATGTAAGGCCCACCAGTTGACTAAACCAAACCTTCCAAGCACATATACCCACCGCTAATTGCTCTAAGGCATAGTTATATACCCACCACTAATTGCTGTGCGAAATAGTTTGACCCTAGTCCAATAATAGCTATGAAAGCCTAAAAACATGATATAGAATCTAAGCCTAAAAACATGATATAGAATCTCTCTCTCTCTCTCTCTCTCTCTCTCTCTCTCTCTCTCTCTCTCTCTCTCTCTCTCTCTCTCTCTCTCTCTCTCTCCATATATTATATATAGGAGTCATTTACGCACTGGTGTGGGGCCTCTCAAGTTGCTAACCAATACACCCAAAATGCCTCGGCATTAAAGGTGCAGCAAACTAACTGCTTAACCCCAAACCAACCCCCCCCCCCCTGGCGGGGCCGGGACACTGCCCGGACTCTAAGTACACGCCTACACAAGACGCAGCATGGGGCCTATTTGCCCTACGCACATGTGCCCGCACACAAAACGAGGCATGGGACCTTTTTTGCCCTGTGCGGATTCAAGCCTAGGACGTGTTGGCTCTGATACCATATCAAGTGGCTAACCAATACACCCAAAATACCTAGGCATTAAAGGTGCAGCAAACTAACTACTTAACAAGACCTACATGGGGCTTGGAAGATTTTAAGATTTGCTTGGGCCCCTCCTCTTTACAAAAAATCTACCCCATCTAATCATCCTAACCCTATCATATAGGGCCCACAAGTTCAGTCCCTTCACATGGGTTTGTAGTCGATCCAACGGTGTACAATCCATTCACACTGGTGCAAACTCAGGGCCCGGTGGAAATCGGGGTTGGGGTTTGTCCACTCGAATGGACTCCCAGGTCGGCCCCTCGCCAATGAGTAACTTGGTGCACCTAATAACTAATTGTGTGTGTATATGCATGTATATATGTATGTATTATATATCTATCTATAATACTATAATCTACACATACACATTTAATAGATGGAGGGCGGAGATGAATTTGATTGGAATATCGAAACCTCAGCCAATGTTTTACTATGAGTCGATGACGTAGGATTTTGTAGCTAGCATCGAGCATATATATAATATGTGTGTCTAGAGAGAAATATATATATATATATATATAGAGAGAGAGAGAGAGAGACATTTGGCTGCAAACCATTCACAACAGTTGCGGACCTCAGATGTGCGATCTGATTATCATAACCATCAAATTAAGGGCATATGTAGCCACAAAACTTTAGGTTTAGGGCCCTTTAATGGTTACAATTATCAAATTATGGCCATGTGGGGTCCATCCACTTATGTGACAAGATACTCCAATCCTCCCTAGCCCATTGATTTGAATGCATCAGGTGGGCCCCACATCCAAGTTCACACCCTCAAGAGTTGTATACAATTCACAGCTGAATCTTACTTGTATATAAACATATATACAATGTATGTATAGAGGGCTTGTCCAGTGCATGTGGCGTGCATGGAAGCTTCCATGCACATCTCGCTGTGGGGCCCACCTTAGGCCCCACTTGGAGATAGGACCGGGAAAGGTCTCTTCATCTGGTTGGGGCAAAAATGAGCCCTATATACTATCCCCTTAATCAATGGCCAACAAGTTTGGCTCCTTAAACAATTCACTCATCAATCCAATGGTGCAGTCCATTCGGACGGGTGTAAAAATAAAGGAATCCATTCAAATGGGTCAACAGGTGGGCCGCACTCTGAGGTGTGCCTAGGATAATTTATCTGTATATGGTCTGCGAAGCACCGTGCTTACTGTAAGTTGGGCAAGCATCTCAATTTGGAGAACCTAGAGATGCATGAAAAAGATGGGGTGTGTGTGTGTAGGTGGTAGGTTTTTTTTTTTTTTTTTTTTTTTTTTTGGGCGGGGGGGATGCATGTAGTTGGCCCCTAGAGATATCAAAGAATCAGTCCCATGGGACTGTTGAATATTTATAAAAAAAAAAAAAAAAAAAAACTAAAATATGGTGGGTTATAAGTCCATTAAAACTTGATGGCTAAAGGTCAAGAGGATGATCATATGAGGCTTCTTTTTTTTTTTTTGCACAGCTACTGGGGGCACCGAGATCTTTCCAGCCCACCCCCGCCCTCTCCTCCTCATCCCCACCCCCACCCACCAAAGCTAGTCATGTATTTAGGTGGGACCAATATCAAGGTGCTTTTAAAATCAACCCATTTTTATTTAAGCCCCTTTTTCGTCCCTTTCTATTTTGCACAAGAAAACACCCATGGTATTAGAGCATATCAGCTAGTGTCTACTTGCTCTTTGCTTATCTTGATCTATTTCTTCTTCTTCCACTCCTTGTCTTCACTTTCTTCTTTTCCTGCCTCTTCTCCTACGTAGGTGTACATACTTCCATTCCTTCTAACACTTTGGCACGCAAGAGCAACCAGAAGTTACAGGTCATCAACAACTTTCATTACAGCACATTCAAAGGAATGCATGCAAGGAGCAGACTGATGACGCTTTACTTTGCACATACAGTCATCAAATTCCTCTTTCAGATATACTCAATATGTACTTACTAGAGCTACTTCAGATCCTCATCAACTTCACATCAATACAGCACTTTAGCAGTGGATATGGGAATTTGTTGCTCGTATCATATTATGAAATGGTTCTTTCCTCTTTTGGATGAACAAGTGGAACAATTCCCTTATGCATTCAAGATTCAGCTAATTTCATCTTTTGAATGTGAGACACCTTAGAAGGTAGGGTTTCCAATTTTGATGAGAATTTATATCAGAGAGGCTTGTTATTTCTTGGAAGGATTTAGTAATGCCTCTGTATAAAGGTATTTCTTGTAAATGGTTTTTTGCAAAAGGGAAAGGTTGGTCAAACCAACTCTAGGGAGCTGGACATTCATGAAACATTTTAAAGGCACGACCCATGTGAAGCTGGTTATGATATGATCTCTTAACCTATTTTTGATATTCTTCCCCTCATGATATATTGAAGCTATTATCCTCTTTGGCCATGGACATTAGTGGAGAAACACAAAAATCATTTGTCACCTTGTGCGGAGCTTTTCTAGTGAGACAGTTTTCTGACTTTTCTCATTTGCTTTCACACTGTCCCTCATCAAAGCACCAACAACATCTTCCAGATGATTAGTTTCACAAGAATGTGCCAAGAAGGTAACTGCAGGCCAGACAACTTACAACTACATGACTCTGTTGATAGCAAACCACCTATGTCCATGATTCTCTCAATCATCATAAAGCAAGCAAATGCATCCAATTTAAGAGTCCAACATTGAAGAAGAGATTATAATCAATAACAATCATAAAAACAACGCAAAACCAAATCATGTGAATCTTCATGCACAGCATAACATATCCAAGCAGATGGATACACCACAGTTAATAGGAACAATATTGCCACTTAAAAAACAACGCAGACCAATTTGCCAAGCCACCATTGCGGCATTCTCAATAACTTGGGATTTAAAGTGATTTGGTTCCCCCAAAATTATGAATCGATGACTCCAATATTTCCAATCGAAAAGAATCGCATTTACCACATTATTTCCTAGGCAATATGGGTAACTCCCTTCCACATGTGCATCTACCAAACCAACAAACGTCCCTCAAATTTCAAAGAAAACCAATTTGAATGCCCTGCAGGTACGTAAAATTTAGCAATTTTTATACTGCAGTCACGTGTTTACACAATCTGCCGTACATCAGTTTCTAGTTTCCCAAAAAGAGGCAACATTTCTACAAACACACACATGCTCATCTGAAACCAATGCACAACGCTAACAAAAGAAACAAAATCAACACAGCCCAAGATCAAAAGAGGAAGCAAAAGATAATGCATTTTTTTCCCCAAAGCACAATCACCTGTTTCCGAAACATGGGAGAATCCTCGAGCTTCGGGAAAAGCATCTTGAAAGCCGCGATCTTTCTCGTCCTCTCGATAAATCCTCATCAATATCACATCAAAACCGGCTCAAATCCACGATCTCATCTCCAAACCATCCATGAATCCAAAAACAAAACCCAAAAACAAGATCTCGTCGTTTCCGCTTCAGAAACCACTCGATCGTATCCAAATCACATCAATGCCCGCGAAATCGAACAAGCGATTGGAATCGAAAAGGCTACAGCTCGATTTCCAACTTCAGATTGATGGAAGAGAAAAGAAAAGGAAACCCTAGAGATGAACTGTATAAGAAAAATGGCGATTATAGAGATTTCTGCCAGAGAGAGAGAGAGAGAAGAGAGTGTTGTTTGTTTTTGTTTGTGTTGTTTTTCTATTTGACCGGATTTGAAGGGTTTTGTTTCGTTAACGACGGGAGCTTCTGCGATTTTCGCTGACGCTCGCACAACTGAGCGATGGATGCTCTCTCTTCTATCTATTTCTTCTCTCTAAAAAAAACACAGAGATTGAGAGAGAGAGAAACTCGGTGACCTGGTTTTTACAAAAGTGGAGTTAATCAGAGTGGGGCCCACGGAAATGGACATGTATCAAGTAGTGGAGACTTTGGAGTCCTCATGGTCATAATGAGAAAATATTTTGCTTAAGACATTTTAAATATTGTGGTAATATATAAAAATTTATATATTTTTTTTATAAATATTTTTATATTTTTTTTTATAAATACTCATGCATGCACATACACTAAATAAGTCTCTAACCAATTGAGAAGCATACGAGATTAATTTTTATGAAAATGAGATATGTTGTTTTTGTCTTCTTTTTTTTTAGCTATCGAAGGATTCCTAAGTCTTTGGGATGGACTAATACCTCTGGACCTAAAGAAAAATCGGGTAAACTCTCATGTATCTCCAGTATGATAGTGCAGTTTCGAACCTATATCCTCTAAGTACAAACCGTAGTCCTAAGTCAAATGAGATGTGTTGTTAGTGAGCCATAATGAAGAAGAAATTATTTTGTATTAATGTTGTCATATTATTAGGATATTTTTTAGATATTTTATTGGGATGTGGCTAGAAGAATTGTGTTTTGCATGGAATTTAGTTATAGAGATTTTAAGGAAATGTATTTATGTAAAAATGGAAAAAAATTGAAAAAACAAAAATGAAGTTTCAAAAATGATCATCATAATAAAGTTTTATTTACCAGTAAGCACGACGTTTGTGAGTTTGGTCCTGTGTTGAGTGCGGACTTTTCCGTTTATGTAGGAAAAAAGAAATTCCTCTCAAGCTCTAACCTTTTCATAGGAAATGCTTTTTCACATAATCGCAAAAATAAACACCTCATTTTGACGTTTTTCCTTCTAAAAAAATGACCACACCGAATATAGAAAATTTCCAGCATAAAAAATATTGCCGCACAAACATACCCTTGAGACGGAGAGTTGACAGTGGACCCCAATTAAACCGACTCCTCTGCTGGCCAAAATTGCAATTGATGTAGGTCGTATTTGAGCCTCGAACATCCAGTCATCTTCATCGTC
Source organism: Cinnamomum chago (assembly GCA_038049695.1). Classification (NCBI taxonomy): domain Eukaryota; kingdom Viridiplantae; phylum Streptophyta; class Magnoliopsida; order Laurales; family Lauraceae; genus Cinnamomum; species Cinnamomum chago. The sequence goes on from CP142451.1 coordinate 114,345,953, forward strand.
ATCGTTTGAGTCCAAGGTCGTGGAATCATCAAGTTCTCTGGTAGGTTCTAGGTTGAGGGTCCAGTTACTTTAATGCCTTAATATTATTATTTTTCCTGCTAACATGACTCAAACTGCAACCTCAAGTTGGAACATGGTTAATTATATGTAGGCAAAGTTCTGAGGTAAAGCTTCTACTCCAGATTCCTGAAAAGTGAATTAGGAATGGCAATGGACCCCATTTTCAATAGGAGTCTGGAACCTCAGCCCATTTGAAACTAGAGTCAGAATGTGGGCCACAACTACCATCAGCTAAGCTGTGTCACCGTCATCAACACCTTATCCAATCACTTGTCTGCCAAGTATTTGTCACCCAAATTATATAAGATTCTGGTCTAGCTGGTCCCAGCATGAAGCCTGCCCATACCCTACCCATTTACATTTCTACCTCAGGAAAATCTAAACTCCTTCAGCAACCACAAGTGCAGTCCAGCAGGGCCCACCTTTTATGACTTCGGCTCCTTTCATACTCTTTCCATCTCATGATCTAATATTTGCCCAATTTCACACTCACTAAACCTTCAATCATTATTAGATTTTTTTTCCTGTACTATAGGAGGGTTCCCAACCTTATAGGCTGGACTAATCCCTCCGACTCAGAGGGAAACCGGATAAACTCCCATGTAGCCCTAATGTAGTAGTGCAGTTTCGAACCCTACAACTTTTAAATGCAAACTGTGGTCTTAGGCCAACTGAGTTACCCTTAGGGGTTCAATCATTATTACATTGAATTTAAAAACAAAATCTATGCCTAATATGACATTCAACTTTAAGGTTGTTAAACCAAATGTTAGGATAATCAGTAACAGCTGATTTTTTGAAACCCCCCTTCATGAGAAGACCTTCCCATTTGCTCTCTTCATATCGATAAACTTGCATCTAAGTGCACCCTATGAATGCAATGTACTGAAGCTCATAGGAGAACATTCTCGTATCGTAATGGAACGCAACCGATTAGGTCAATGGTTTAGATCATCTAACGACATGCACAAGTGTGACAGCAATGTTGTTGTCAAGAAGGTTATATATGGGGTTGAAACTAGATATGGCCAAACTTATTTTCATCTAAGCTCCTAAAAGTCCAACCCATTTAGTCATCCAACCAATGGTCTTGAACGATGCGTCTTGGCTTACTAAAGCAATTATTGTTGGATTGAGTCTTAAGAAAAATTATGCTTAAGATGACATTAAACTTTGAAGTTGTTCCCTTAGCTGCAGAGGCGGATGCAGCTCTTTGTCACTGGGGGCCTGCCCCAGCGACATTTTGGGAAAAAAAAACATATGTATACTAAGTTAGGCCCCCAATGACTTTTTGGAAAAAAAAAAAATATGTATACTAAGTTAGGCCCCCAGTGACTTTTTGGGAAAAAAAAATATGTATACTAAGTTAGGCCAAAATCAATTAGGCCCCAGTGACATTGAACCAGGCCCCCCAATGAAAACTCTTAGAGAACAATTGTGATAAATAAATATGTCTTGTTTTATTGCTTGAAATTATTATATTATATTTGTTACATATAAAAGGTTTGGGGTAAATCTGCACACTATTTGTCCTTGCTAGGCATGATTTGCAATGCAGTGGAAATCTACAAACTATCTGTCTTTCAATGCACCTTTCTGGGTATTAGTTACTGATAGTGTATGTAAAATGTCTACTATTTTTTTTGTGTATTGTTTTTTCTCAAGCATGAAGAAAAAAAGAAGAAAAAATCATTTGCAATCATATAAATAACCCAAAAAAAAATTCCGGGGTCGTTGCCCCCGGACCCCATACTACTTAATCGTGCCCCCAGTAATTTTGAATCCTGGATCCACCACTGCTTAGCTAGGATTATAGAAAAAAAAAAAACTTTAAGGCTGTCAAATCAAGGGTTATGATAATCTTGTCTAGGTGATTTTTTGGATCTCCCTTTTCATAAAATCTTTTCATTTGCCATCCTTTATTTACAAACCCGCATCTAAGTGGGCTCCACAACCCAGATTAGCGTACGAGTTAATGCAACTGTTGGAGAACATTCTCATTCATACCGTAATAGAACGCAACCTATTAGGTCAATGGTTTAGATTATCAACCCACATGCATAAGTGTCACAACAGTGTTGTTGTCAAGAAGGTGATATATAGGGTTGAAACTAGATATGGCCAAACTTATTTTCATCTAAGCTCGCCAAAGTCCAACCCATTTAGTCATCCAACCAATGGTCTTGAATGATACGGCTTGGCTTATTATAGGAATAAATCATGGAACCCACTTATTTTGTCTCTTTGTCAAGCTGGTAGTCTGTACAAGGAAAATATACCATTCTGCATCAGCAAGGAGATGTGGGGCCCATTTTTTATGTGACCAACTTGCTCAAGCACAAGGACCCATGTCTTGTATTTTATTGGAAACATGGTTTCATAGACCTTGGATTTGTTACATATAGAACAAATAATTGTATTTCACTTCAGATGTGCTCAGTACAATAATTTTTATTTTTATTTCTTGCTAACAGAGGGTTCTCAATCCTTTAGACTGGACTATTTCTTCTGGGCCCAGAGAGAAGCCGGATAAAAACCCTTGTCTCTATATGGCAGCACAAGTAGACTCAACCTTGGTTCATAAAAAGGAGGGAGTCGGAAGTTCAAACAAAGACCTCTAGCTCCGGAAGAGAGAGGAACCATGGTCCTGACCATTCGGCCAACCCACTGAGGTTTGCTCAGTGCAACAATTAAATCACTCTAACCAAAGTGAAAATGGGTTTGCTTTCTATGGAAAGGTGTCCTTGTGATGTGAGGGAATTTGATCAATGACAGTGTGAAAAATGTCATTTATCCAAAGTAAATAAGCTTAGGACACCTAATTATGAGTAGCAGACTACTTTTAACATCTCCCCTAGGTTTCTACCTAAAAAGAAAAAAGAAAAAAGAAAAAACATCTCCCCTAGGAGAGTTGGTCTTAACTCTTAAGATTTAGTTTGTGAGGACCACATTCTAATTTAAAAAAAGAAAGAAGAATGATATTTAATTTTCAAAGGTTCTTCAAGTGCATGTTCCTTTACAAAACCAAGACTAGAGATCAGACGCAGGAGTGGACCAGCGATTTTCATTTGATGACGCTGGTCATAATGTTACTCATCATTCTGTCGTTTGAGGAGGGTGAGGGCTTATTTTTGGAATGTACATTGACTTTTTTTTTCAGGTTGCTTGAAACCACAAGGGCCTATTTTTCTCAAATTAAAGTGGGGGTTTTCGACATAATGGTCCATATATTTCTTAAACTTTTTTCATCGTATCTTTATGATATCATGGGATCTATCAATTTTTATATCATGTTTTTTTTTGCAAATAGTAAACAAATTCATTTTTATAGAACACGAAAATTGATAATTTTTTGAAAAGCAAATATACATTTTATCACCATTTCTCCAGTTTTATCATTTGAAAATTAATTTTCCTAAGATGTTGCAGAAAAGCCATCATATCATGGAGTTTATCAATTTTTGTCACATACACTCCCCCATGATATCATGGGATCCAAGACAAAAATGTTTTAAAAAAATATTGACCAGAGTCTAATAACATTACCTGAATTTTTATCATAAAATTGAAACATCTAAGTCTAAGAGGGACTATTTACAAGTCCAACAAAGGGGACTGCTCCTAAAACTCAATACCTTAATTAGATATTGCCAGTGTTCCTTTTACTATCGCAGAAGGCACAAAATCTAACTTGAGGAAAAATATGCAAGTGCCTAGCTTTTGCTCCAAAAATGCTATATTTACTGGAGCTAAGAAAGAAAAAGGGAGAAAACAATGCCTTATCCAAGTGGAAATAAGGAGTGATAGTTCTCACTTAGTTGCCCAAATTTGAACCATGGGTATGCCACATTTTCCTGCGTGTGTATTTTAATGCAAAACTAACAAGGCCATTTGGCTTCCACGTGGGATGGCAATGATAATACCCGTGAGACCAAGGCTCTAAAAGAATATTTAAAAGGGAATTCCTACTTCCTAGTAGCTGCATGTTTCCATCTTGAAAACAAAGAGATAATAATGTTATAGCACATCTGTAATAAGAGACGCCAACATGATAAAATTAAATATTATGCAACTGTTTTCTCCTGGGAATGATTTTGGCTGAACTTTGCCACCAAAATTCAAAGGCCTGTTTGTGATCTTATGATCGTAACCATTTGTGGAAGTGCCTCAAACTTGAAGCCTATACAAATAGGTTGGTGCCATGTTCATGGACGACGCAGGACTCTGTATTTAGGCCTCAAAACCATGTGTTCAATTTATAAAGATGTGATCAGTTCTGATGTCTCATCTAATTCCAAGCTAACATATATATATATATATATCAATTTAGACTTCAAGAGAGAGAGAGAGAGAGAGAGAGAGAGAGAGAGAGAGATATGATCCTGTGTAGGATGCTTGCGCCATGTAGGAAACAAGTGTATACTCTGAAGGTCTTATCACAGGGGTGGCAAACTGGCAATGGGTTGGGTCAGGTGTGATCGTTTTTAGCTAACACACAGTGGGCTCAACCCAAAAGTGAACCTTTCTGACATTGGGTTGACGTTGGGCTGGCGAACAAAATGCTAATTGCTTGGTTGGGTTGGGTTGGATTGGGATGGCAGGTTGAATAGTGAGAATGGATCCAACGTAAGCCTAACCGGCTGACCCACTTACTAAGGGGCTGGCCAAACCTAAACGAGAAATACTGGATCAAGTTGAGTGGGTGGGTTAGGTCAGGAATTGCCACCCCTACAGTGGACCAGCTTTTGATGACCAACGGGGATAATGCTGGTATCTCTCTCATGGAAGTGATATCAACGGATGGATTGAAGCAGCACAATGACTCATCTAATATTGTTCCCTTCACTGTTTAATCCAACGGTGCATTTGTTGGACACATTTCTAGTTCACAGGAGTCAATGTGGATTTAGCAAAGTGGGCCCAGAGAAGATTTCTTGAGTATGCACAGCACAGCACTTGGAGGTGTATGCAATATTTCAGATCGTTACCCTGGGTCAAGTGTGGGCCCTTCGAGGTCTTATATAATCATAAAAAGTCATTAATAACCCCAAGGGGTAGCTCAATTGGCTTAGGACCACGGTTTGCACCCAAAGGTTGTAGGTTCGAAACTGCACTACCACACTGGGGCTACATAAGAGTTTATCCGGCTTTCCTTTGAACCCGGAGGGATTAATCCAGTTCAAAGGGTTGGAAACCTTCCAATAGCAGCAAAAAAAAAAAAAAAAAAGTCAGTAACAAAAAAAATATTATTAGAATTAGGATCTTACTTTTGCAAATATAAAAAAAAAAACGCTAGTGATGGTTTCCCAAAAAAAAAAGGAAAAAGAGAGCTTAAATTGTATAAATTTCTGATGGGAGGCAAGTGACTGAGTCATGGTGGCACGTGAATCTAGCAAGAGTTAATTGCCAGTGTTGCTGACCTGTAGCCACAGATATCTTTATCCGCATATTCTCCACACAATCAGTCCCAGGATTTTTTTTAAATTTCAGAAAAAGTTAACCCAAAATAAACTATTTTATAAAGAGGCATTGTCAAGAAAATCCTTTTTTTTTTCTTCCTTTTTTGGGTTTACAAAGGATCCCATTTTTAATCAAGAAACAATAATGTCCAAGTAAAAACAATGCGCTGAAAAGGGAAAAAAAAAAGTTGTACCAAAAGCTGTGGGAAAACTCTTTCAATAGTTTTTTTTTTTTTGTGTGTGTGTGTGGGGGGGGGGGGGGGATTTTTTATTTTTTGGTAATTGTCCCTTTAATTATTTCAACCTTGACATTCACCCCTTTTTTGGTCTCTCCATCCTTGACATTCACTCCTTTTGTTTAATAAATCAACTTTCCAAAGGAATTCCATAGGATGGTGCCACAAGGACCCCATGAAGCCAGTTTGGATCCGTCGACCTGAAATTAGGAATTCCTCCATTCCTGGGGATGCTGAAGATCTTGGGATATTGTAATGTACTAGTTCCATGGAACTCTCTAGATGGAAGGGTCCCACTTAGGTAGAATGAGCAAAATACCAACTTCCAAGTTTCAATTTGATTCAAGGAGAGGTGACGCTGACTGCATTCTAACATTCCTTAAAAATCACTAGAAAGTTTACAGGACAGGACTCAGGAATCTACTCATATACATATACACATATACCTCTGATCTTTAAAAGATGAGCCAAACATCCTCACAGTGTCATCCATTCCATGCTGCATACTAATACACCTGATAATTTCAAAGTATGTGGTGAAGGTTCAGGAAGATTCTGTTTTAGATGATGTTGAATTCAAGGATACAGACAGGATACATAACATGGTTCAAACAACTGAAAATGCTGTAATAACTGATAAAATTCATTGAAGAAACCTGTATTTTCAAATAAGGGATCAGAAAACTTTAAGCAATGTTTCTTACCTTATAGCTCTGTAATTGATTCAATACTGATATATAACAAAAAATTGAAAAATTGATTGGGCCTTTCCAATGAAAAGAAGCTTCTTGGGTGCGCACTGCGAGAAATTTTGGAGGAAGTTTCTGTCAGAATGCAAGATTGTGGGAAGAACATGCATAAACAGGACATAAAAACTCTAGACACCAAATAAACATTCCTGTTCATATACTTTATACATTTTGTTCAGAGAGACTGAAGAACACCAAAAACATGTACATAAGTGTGGAAGGACACCTTACCAAATGTGTGTTGGGTCATGCTCAAGCAATCTTCAGGTGTTGTCCTGATCAGAAGAAAGAAAAAATGATTTTCCAGGCTTCAGTTGAAGATGGTGACAAAGAAGTTGAGGCCCACATGATCAATGGTGATCTAATGAATAAGATTGGAAAACTAGCATCTGCTTCTCCTTCTGTTCCTGTATTTCTCCTCATGCATCTTTTAATAGTCTCTCTGACGATACAATTTTTCTGAGAAAGACTGAAGAAAGATCATCACACCAAAACATGTCCAAAAGCATGGATAGATGAGCTAACCAAGGTGCACTCAATCATGCTCAAGAAATCTTTATAGTGTAACTGGCCATGATGAAATAGAGTAGTTGATTTTCCACAGGTTCTCAGTCAAAAGAAGATGAAGACAAGCAAAAAGAGGTGACATGATCATCAGAAAACCAGCATCCCTTCTCTTCCGCTATTGTTTTTAGTAATCATCCTTTCAAGGTTTACACCTTCTGAGCATTTTGAGACCAAATGTGCTAGGCACGTTTTGCGAGTCCACGCTTGCAGATATTAATAGCCTGCGGAATTCTGATAAGCTTATTTTCCCATCTTTGTCGATGTCAGCCTCCTCTAGAAGTGGTTCAACAGATCCCTTCAGCCCTGTGTGCTGCAAAGAACCAAACACCACAATAAGAATAATTGAGTCAAATCTTGTGAGAATTTACTGATTATATTGTTGTTGTTAATGTCTTTCTTGACAAAAAGGGTGTATTAATATTTATTAAGAATCATCCAAGGAAATTCAGGGGGAGATGGTTCTGTTGAAACCCCCAACTACTGTGAGTTGTTAGTCCAAACAATTGGATAAGGTAAATTTTACTTAATAGGCAGAAGGGTCCATATTCTGCAAAGTGTTCCAAGATGATCCTAAATATTGCAATTGTGAGAATGTGGTGAATTTGAATTGGATTCTCAACTCCATGGAAGATGCGTTGGCTGCTGGTTTTCAATAGTGTAACAAAACAAAGGAATTATGGGATTCAGTGTTAGCTACATAAATACACAAGAATAATGCTTGTATTGATTAGCTTGTACTAGATATTGCGTAGTTTTGATAGGGTGATAAGTCACAGGGAGATTATTATGCTAAGCTTCATGGCATTGGAGAGAGTTGAGTATGTATAGATCTTTATGCTATTGTTGTGTGAATGAACAAACAAAAAACTTAGAAGCTTAGCATATCTATCAGTTGATTCGAGGTATAATGCTGAGTACAGCTCAGATCAAGTTAGGATCCATTTCCAACATTAGGAACTGTGTTTACTCTTGTTAAGAGTTAAGAAACTAGAAAGTCAACGGATATTGGTTCCTGAGCCTACTATAGTTGTTCTTGGCTGGTCAACTTTGGTTAGTTATTGAAGGAGGTCATTGTGATTGAGGCTGTAGAGGTGGCCTTGGTGGTCAATGTGGTGGTGGACCATCTTCTAAAATTAAAACAAGCTTTATTGCACATTAACACACCCGAGAGACCTGTTGAGGTTTAGTTGGCCAACCTAATTGGAACACTTCTGCCTGTTAGTAGCCTCTTACCCTCCGTTTGGGAAGGGGAGAGGGGAGGGGAGGGAAAATTTGAGGGGGAAGGAAAATGAAGGGGAGGGGAGGGGAGGGAAAATTAATTTTACCTCCTTTTGTTTGGGAAGTTAAAAAGTAGGGGGAAGAAAAGTGAAAAAGTAGGGTTTCGTTTGTTTGTGGGATAGAGAGAAAATTACCGTTTTGTCCTTACTTTTGTAAAAAGTTCAAAATTATCTTTTACATATAAAGGGTAATTTGGTCATTTCTCCCATTTTCCCCTCCTTTCCCTCATTTTCCCCCATTTTCCCCTCCCCCCCTTTCCCAAACACCCTCCAAAATACTTTTCCCCCCACTTTCCCCTCTTTTTTTTCCTCCCCCCCATTTTCCACCCTTTCCAAACGGACCCTTAAGATCAAGTGGTTTTTCTTATAAGAGATGTCTCTGAGCTTAGCATAGTCAATAATTTGCACCAGATTGAGGGGGAGTGTAGAAGGTTAGAAGGTCTATTTTGCAAGTCGTATTTATTACACAGGGACTGTTTTGTAATTTTGCGGGCCACATGGACTTTTTTGTAATTTAAGGGAAGTATCAGTGGTATTTTTGTAAATAATTAATTTTTTGGCAAAATGCAATGAGGATGCTAGGATTCCTCTATGAAAAGTCGTCCCCCCCCCCCCTCCTCTCTCTCAATATCGCTTCTAGTTTCATTCATTTCCTTTCTTCACTCTTATTTTCTTCAATTTTTCATTCAAGTTAATCTAAAACTAGGAAATCGTTGCACCTGCAATATACATGGTATCCACTTGCTGATATAATGAGATCATTACCACTAACCATATGCTAAAGTCTACTAAGGATAGGCCATGGTCTAGAAAACATCAGGAACAAGGCATGGAGTTGGATGTGGAACTACATGGTTCGTTCCTATCATCTACCAGTATTTAAGCATAGGTTACATGACATAATAAACATCTAGAAAATTGACATGGAATTCCTGAAAAATGAACCGTCATGATCCCCTGATACTACAAATTATACATGTGCCTGAATTTAGGAAGTGCAATAGATACATTTGCTTGCATGCAGTCTAAAAGATAATGAAACAGATTTTTAAAGAAGAATAAAACCACCTTTTTTTTTGGCCATGTTGGTCACAAGTGATACTCTTAACTTGAGGACCCAGGGATCAATCCCTAGGCATCCATATGAAACTAAGGTGCCAACATGACTCAGCCACGAATATGTTGGCATTTGGCAAAGAATAAAACCACTTGTTTGTAGAACGCTTATAGGCATAGCAGAACAGAAATTGATGGGATAAGGCTCACATGGTGATGATGAAAGAAGAATAAAACCATATTTACAGAATTACCATCTTTAGTTCCTCAGGGGTGATGTATCCATCTCTATCTACATCAAATTTCTCAAAGGCTGCTTGAGAGCGTTGCTGCCACTTTTCAAAGTCATGCTCCTCCAATTGATGCACATGTAAAGCTGCCGCAACAAATTCAGAGAAGTCCACGAACCCATCTGTGTTGCTGTCAATCTGCTTAAACAGGTTAATGCTGTGTTAGAACCTTGAAAGAAGCCAAAAAATTACAAATCTCTCTCTTGAAATATTCTTTTTCGTCTTGGAACAGAGACTCGAACTCATGCACTCTTGTCCCCTACGGGTGGGCCTTGGTGTCCCTAACCTGCTAAGCTACAACCCAAGACTATCTAGTACATGTACACATAAATAAATTTTTTTCATCTAAACTAGAAATAGAGATCTGAAATATTGATGTCTGGAATACATTACAGATAAAAAACAACATACAAGTGCTAGGTTTGGGTGGCAAAAGTGAGGGGATAGTATTGTGAGATATTACAGAAAAGCAAGAAATAGTATTGTGAGATATTGAAATACCGCTTGAAGAATCTCCTGAACACGTGGTTCCTTCAATTTCCAAGGCAGATCTTTTGCAAGAGCCTATAAAATGAATAATACAATTAAAAGGATGAGAAAAGGAAGGAAAGATTTCAATGTAACAAATGTATTCCAACAATAGATTGGCAAACCCCCAACCATCTGAGTTTTAGTCATGATTGGATAGATCATGTGAAAACACAAAATCAGACACTTGATCTAAAGACTAAAAAATATCGAACTCTGAGCCATCAAATCAAGTATTATAATGACCAGATAGCCCTGAATTTACAGACTTCTCGTCCCCACTTTCAGCCATGATTGGCATGAATGCAAGTGGGGCCTACAAGCGGGCTTCTATTTTCAAAACAGCAGCCTGGCCTCTCGGGAACAGAGCAATATTTAGAAAGGGGCAAAAGACTGGATGGATAATCCTTTCATTTTTTTATTGGTATCATGACTTAAACCCACAAGTACCTGGCGCAGCCCCGGATCTTGATCAGAAGTGTATACCAATCTCCAAGAGATTGATCGAATCCAAAAGGATTCTAGCCCTAGGGCACAACACACACCATAACAGGCAAGATAGACAACTCACGATAGTTTGAATTGATTGAATAAAGCATAAGCATTACAATAGGGGACTCCTCTATATATAGAGTAGCACTGTTTCTTAATAAAGAATAAGGAAATATCTAATCCTAATCAAAATAGAAGTTAAAAAGCAATCCTACTAAGAAAACTAAGCAATATTACTAATTTAGAGATTGTCTCAATTAAGGATAGGGATCTCTACAAAATTAGAGATCACGTGGACCTCATCAGGTGGGTCCACCAGGGCTTGCAGGTTCTGTTATTGGATCGGGCTGCATCAGTACCTCAATGTTGCAATAGTGAGCACCTTCAACTATGCCACAGGTTCTTGTCCTCGTAAGAACACACTTTTTATCTATGTAACTTTGAGAATGTCTCAAAATCAGGTTTCAGACACAATGACTTAAAAGAAATTTGATACACTGTCAATCCCAACAAATAAAAATATAAATGAATTCACACATTTTCAGTTTTGAAGAAGAAAACATGTACCATGAGAAACCCTATTACCCAACCACCATTTATCTCAAAAGAAAATCCAAAGTGTCCATTTTTTAATTTTGTCAAAGTTGCAAAACTGATGTCATTTTTTCAATGGGAATATTAATTGAACCAGCAACCGTATGGTTGTGACAATGAGCACCTTCCAACAGTGTAAGGGCTCTTGTTGCAAAACTAATGTTAAAATCAAGAAACTCTATGAAGGGAATGTGAATGCATACATGTTTCATTTCTTCAAGACTAATGGTGCCACTTTTATCCACATCAATTGCATCAAACTGATCGCGGAGATCAGCTTTCTCCTCTTCATTAAGTGTTGTTGCCAATGCCTACAAAATTATTCAAGAAAAAGTCCAATTTAGATCATGTGAAAGCTATTGAAAATTAATCCTGATAAAAACAAACCATCTTACCTGTTAAAAGAACAAACAAAAATAGAATAAAAAGAGAAAGCATGCACCAAAAAAGCAGAATTTGTTACCCTAAGAGCAATTTGCTTCAAGCGGCTGAATCTCACGAATTGGCGCATGTTGGATAGAACAGATATATCCAATGGGATTTCTAATGCATCTCCCCCTTCTCTCACCCATGGATATGCTGGAATTAATTGAAAGAGAGAGAGAGAGAGAGAAGATTAATAAAAATGTGTTGGAATTAATAAAAATAAAAGGTAGAAAGAAAAGAGACCACCAAGAAATCAAACAAAAAGAAAGAAAAATCTACCACTTAAAGTGATAATCACTTAGGGCATGTATATGCATTTGTTTTTCCACATAAAAAAAGTATAAAGTGGAAGTGAAAAAGTTTCACGTTTGGTGCGGCTACTTTTTCCGAGAGGAAAAGCAGAAAAAAGAACTAAATTTTCCGTGATTCCACAAAAAAACATTTCCCCTTTTTTTTTTTTGGTGTGTGTGTGTGTGTGTGTGTGTGTGGGGAGGGGGGGAATGGAATGGATTTTCCCCATAAAGCGGAAAAGGTTGTTCACCGAACTAGTGTTCCGTGGTGCTACACAAATGTGCCCTTAAATATTAAACATGAAAACATTACATTACTGGGGCAAGATACATGTTGACAAAAGAGAGATGCTCATGCTCAGAAAAAAAAATCTTACCATTGTTTTTCCCATCTTTAAGGGGCTGTATGTGCCCCGCACAAAATGATGACACTTTATCGACAATTTATGTTGTAGAGTCGAGTAGGTTTGAAGAGAACTATGGGGGTACCCCCATGCCACTGAATCCCACTTGAAGTATGCATGAAAACATAAGATCCATGTGCCAAGTGTATGCAGACAGGAGTTACTTTCTATGTTTGATTGTTTGTTTTAGTTGTTTAAAGTCAAGTTAGCAGTCTTTTTCCTTGCGAAATGAAAACATAACCATATTTCATCAAAGATAATAAAATTCACAAGTTAGCAGAAGTCTTATTAGAGTTATGAGGACCGAAATAGTTGAGTTGACAATATCATCATCATCATCAAAACCTTGTCCCAACGATGTTAGGGTTGGCTGCATGAGTTTTATTTCTCTACTCTAATCTATCCCAAGCCAAATCCTTGGATAGGTTGTATTTTTTCAGATCTATTGCTACTAATTCCCTCCACATCCTCTTCGGCCTACCCATTCCCCTTGATGGGCTAACACCCTACACAGATAGCTTTTCCTCATCAGTGCCATTGCTTACCTGTATTGGATGTGGTCAAACCACCTCAAACGAGTTTCTCTTATTTTATCACCTATTGATGCTACCACTAAATGCTCCCAAAAGTGCTAATTTTTTATTCTATCTTTCCTAGTTTTACCACACATCCACCTCAACGTTCTCATCTCTAATAGGCTTATTTTGTGAATGTGTTACTTCTTGATTGGCTAACATTCTGCTTCATAGGTCATATTTGGTTTAATCATATCCTATAAAATTTCCCCTTCAATCTTGTTGGTATGGACCGTATGGTCGATCACAAAGCACCTTGAAGTAAGTCTCTACTTCGATCATCCCACTCTTATCCTATATTTGGCATCTTCCTCAATCTTTTCATCCTTGCTAATTATTGAACCAAATGAATCTCTTTGTTGTATCTCTTGAGCTTCAATTCCCACAGTAGTTCTAGTTCTTTGTACTTCCCCATTAAAGTTGCAATCCATATATTCTGTCTCTATACGACTTATTTTAAAGATTTTGAATTGTAAAGCCTCCTGCCATCTCTCAAACTTTCATAATCACACCATCTCCCAATTCATCCACCAACATTATATCATCTACAAATAACATACACCAAGGTTCTTGGTCTTGAATATGTACAATTAACTTGTCCATAGTCGGTTTAAAGAGATAAAGGCAATATTTTAGTCTTTTATTATATATTTTTGTTGAAAATCAAGATTTTAGTATCAATAAGAGTTACTTTCTATGTTGGAGTGTTTTTAGTACTTGTTAGAAGTCAAACTAGGAGTGTTACAGGCATTAGGATTTGGTCTTTTGTCTTTTTCAAAATTATTCTGTATAGGGTAGCCGAGTTGTTATAAATTGGAAATTGATGATATGTACAAAATACCTTTGAAACTCTGCATATATTGTTAAATTTGATACACAAAGAATATTCAATTATTTCCTTGAAAATATGCATGCTTTTGGTTTTAGTGCAGTCTCCAAACTGCCCCATTGGTGAAGACTCCTTGGTCCCATCTCATGGGGTCAAAACCCCCGAGAGTCCAAAGCCCAAACTGTGCATAATTTACATGCACACCTATCTAGACTGTCAGAATCATGGACCCGTAAGTCCAACATTGTGATCCTTTTGGTTGTTGATCAATATCTATAATTTGATCCTTTAGGTTGTTGATCAATATCTATAATTTAGATGTATGTATGTATGTAAGTATGTATATTTTATATTTGTGTGTGCACGGGTTAGCAAGCCAAAAAAACAAACTAGATCCTAACCATAGAAATTCATGGGAATGGATGTCCAAAAGGGAAATGCTTAGTCATCCTAATTCAATGGATGAAATCAGATGGTTTGGATCATCTGAACGCATTTGTCTAAACTCCATCAAAATCAACCCATAATTCAACCAGTGGATGAGTTGCCCACAAACTTGTGACTCATGGAAGACACATACTGAAGTCCAGAAATCAAAAGAGGTTCTTTTTGTCAAAACACTCCATGTATCACCCTAGTAGCTGGAAACATGTCCAACTTATGACACTTTATTCTTTAAAGACCAAAACTAGATTACATACACAAGGCTTGCGCTGCAGTCAGTCTTGCACGAGGATCCTTCACTAATAGCTTCTTAATAAAATCTTTAGCGCTGTTACTTATGCCTGGCCAAGGCTTTCGGGAAAAGTCAGGCTTGCTTCTTAATACCTGCAAACAAGAGGGAAAAGTACTTAGGACGGACTATAACTATTTGACATGAAATGAGTTAAAAGAAAAGAACAATACAATAGCATCATCATTGCCATTATGCCTATCAAAGAAAAATGAAAAACTTTCAACAATAGTGGTCACATTATCTTTATGCGAATTTGCACTTTGCAGTGTTCGGATTTAGGAATAATTTGGCATAGGGAGACCAATGATTACACTTTTTTTCACTTACAAGGGACTCAATCTCACACACTCACGCACGCTACACATGTCCCTAACCAGCTAAGAAACAATCAAAGACAACCAATAATTACTTCATAATGTGTCATAATGAGGGAAAACACAGAATATTATGAAATTTTCCAACTCTAGATTTTTTTTTTAATATATTCTGATTTGTTTTGGGACATTTGAAAATTCACAATAGCACGAAACACAACAACTACAAACTGCTATGTACTGGTTCTTAGGGCCCACTGTGGTGCCTACCAAGGCCATGATTTTCTGCCCTATTTGAATACAGATTGATTAGACTCTTATGATTTTGGTTTCATTATATAAACATTAACACAGTATATAGATACCTTAGCAAAGCATGTATAGATCTTTTAAATCATGACAATTGGACCACATGGCTGGCTTGTCCGTTTTATTCCTAAATTGGAATGTAGAACATACCTGCTTGAATACTCCATCCTGCGTTTTATCCCAAAAAGGGCGCCTTCCACAAAGCAAAATGTAAGTAATCACACCAATACTCCAAACATCAGATTCAGGGCCTGACTTACGTTTCAGTACTTCAGGTGCAACATAATATGCACTGCCAACAATGTCTTTGAACTTCCTCCCTGCATTAGTACTCAACAATCACTCATATATCTAGTAGCAAAAGGTTTTCCATTCCAAAGCCTGTTTTGGGTACAATGTATACCCCAAAACACTACCATAGTATCATTTTGATATTCGGTAGGACTTAGTTCATCCATTCTGATGTACTTTTGGGGCAGCATGGAAATTGGAAATCACATCAACTAGGATATTGTTTTTGCTACTTTTCTGCCCGAAGTCAAGAACGTCAATTGAACTAATAATGTTTTGAGATGAAGAAAAAAGTGAATATGCAGTATATCATGTAATGTGGCTTCTAATATCTGCACTAGATCCAAACACATAGCAGGGGAACCATCTGTCCTGCCAGAATATTGAAAGGAAAAAAAATTATTATTTTGGGTGACACCCAAATGCATTTTGTTAAATGATATCTGATAGATCTCTTCTAACAGAAGTCCTTATTGTCAACCATACTAGTCAAACAGAAAACCTAAGCAGAAACAGAACAACATCTACAAACCTGGCTTTATAAAGTCTGACAAACCAAAATCTGTTGCCTTGAGGGGCGAGTCCTCTTCTGTTGATTTGAAAAGAAAATTCTAAACAAGGAGATACACACATCTATGAGCAATAAGCTCTGATCTATCAATAATTTCACAAACAAAAAGTTGAACATCTTCCAGGTTATCAGGCCATTACCTCAGGTTTCATGTCACGATGCACCAAACCATGTAGATGACATTCAGCTGCAACTTTTAGCATCTGTCGCACTACAACTGCTGCATCTTTTTCAGTATAGCATTTATCCTTTCTGAAAAAAGAATATCTTTATCTGAGAATCTTCTTAATGAATTATGAGGTCAACTCAAGATGCATCCAGCCATATCCCAAACAAAGCTGAACAGTGGGCACCGAAAAACAGGCAAAGCCAACTATTAAGTTACTTGGAGGCATGTCCCACATGGAACAAATTATATCAAATGTACTCGAGATAAATTGTAAAACTGCAATTGATCTAATGTAGGAAAAAAGAAGAACAGGGCAGATTTATCAAGCTATCTCTCCAATGGGAAGAGATACTCTTTTTTTTCAGTAATTATTGATAAATTAGAAAAAAAAACCCTTCACTTAAAAATTGAGTAATGATGAGAGTAATAAAAAAATAAAGTTTTTTTCGGTAACCATAAACTTATAAGTACGAAGGGAAATCCATACAACAAACGATGCAACCCATGAATAGAGGAAGAGGCAAAAGCGCTGGTATAAGAGCATTATACCCAAGTAACCCAACGCAACACAATCCAACATGGGCAACAACTGGGGAAACCCAATCCACCCCCTGTTTAGCTAAAGAATATGCCATGGCATTTACAGCTTAACCCATATAGTTGAGGTAAAACTGAGATCTCCAATGGGAGTTCACAACTGAAGAAACCAACCCATCGCATTCATCGAGTCACTTTCCACAACTAGCTCTTCAATATAATTTGGCATAAAAATACAAGGAGCTTCTAAGATGGTCAAGATTTCACCTTCATTGGACTCCACAATAACAACATTTTTAAAGAATGTTGCCAACACAATACCATCAATATTACGAAGCACCCCATCAATTCCCACAGCCATGGCCTACCCCGCAGCTCAATCCACATTGAATTTCAAAACACCACTTGGAGGAGGCCAACTCAGAACTTTCTCAACCTTTTGGGAACCCCATAGAAGCCTCCCAATTATGCAAAACATCTTCAATTCTAATGCAATCAAACTTGCTTCTTGACAATGCCTACTTACCTAAATTGCTATAATTTGGTAATTGGGGTAAGAACAAAGAGTATGTGTATGAAATGAGACCAATTTACCACATATTACCATAACATTTAAATTATGAAATACAAAATCGTAGAGGAGATACTGCAGAGAGTCTCCACATCAACCAAAAAAAGTTAAAATAACATAGAAAAATGGGTGAATAGTTGCATTTTTTCAGAAAATATGAGGAAATAAAAGACACAAAATTTTGCTCTCTTACTTGGCCAGTATCCGATCAAGTAGTTCACCGCCCTCACATAACCTGAAAAACATGAATATTGTGAAGCAGATCGACACTGTACTAAAATAGTTTGAATATTATGTATCAGCAGCCACAAAAAACTTAGATGACTGCATGTGTGTTGTGAAGTTGCATAATGAACACCACTGAAGAATAACATACAGCCAATGATCGTGAGTTAAAAGCTAAATTATTAAATGGCTTAGAAAGCAACCTTTGGAAATTAAAAATTTTCACCCAACTATTAATCTTTGGAGAACATTAAAGAAATATACTCATAATTGGAGAGTTTGATGTGATCAATAAATTAAGAATGAGAGAAGATTAAGGGGAAACTTAAAAGAGCAAGAAAAGAATCGATAACACAATACGTAAAATAAAATTGTACAAGAGATGTATATATGGAGGCACCAGAAATCTGGATGGATAAAACTCACTCCATAACTATGTAGACAAAGGAATCATCTTCAAAAGAATTATGAAATTGAACAACATTCTCATGGCCTGCCAGGGCTTGCAAAATCTTGACCTCTCGTTTAACATCCTCAACAGCAATGGGAAGGATCATCTGCCAAGAAAATAAAAGATTAACAAAAAATGCTCCATGAAGGAATGTTAACAATAAATCCCTCACCGAGTAGTTTGGGATGAAATTTCAGAAGAAAACTTGATAAGTAGTTCCTAACACTAGAATGAGGGGCCACAAGAGATAACTAATATCCCAGGCTCCATTACCATATTAGGTTTTAAAAAATACCTCAATGATGCAGTCCCCTCCCTATCCAAGACAGGGACCCGCAAGCATTGATGGACCCAGTTGATGGGGACCACATGTGCCTCAGGTTTCCTGATTTTCTAGATTAGTTATATTCCTTAGTGCTTGCTTTCTAATTCTAGATTAGTAATTGTTAAATAGGATTAGTAGTTTTCCTTAATAGTAAGAATATTTCTCTTATAAATAGAAGAGCCTCTATTGTAATAGGCATGCTTATTTTCAATCAACTTATTTCTCTGAGACTACTCACGTGAGTTATGGATTGTTTTATGGTTTCGTTTGTGCCCTAGTGGCTGGAATCCATCTTTGGATTCGATCAATCCATCTCTGGAGATTGATCTATCAACCGATCGCGGATCTTTGGCTGCATCACTCAAGTCTAGAGAAATATAAATGGAGATGAATTTTTTAGGCATCTACCAATGTGGCCAACCCCTTTATTTATAGTCTCTAAGATTTCAACTGCCGATTCTACCTCTAAGATAGGATCCCGTGCCTATTTAGATAAATTACGAAATATTGCATTTAGTTAATGCTATCTCTAAAAGATGATCAACATGGTAAACGTGATAATTAACAACACAATAAGTTAAAATGATTGTACACTGTTGAATCATAAAAATTTTGAGTCTCCATTAATAGTCCGCATGAGAAAGATATGGTGCGGGATTCAAACAGAAACAACAAAAATCACAGCAATAACAAATTACCAACTACTAGCTGAAATTAGACACTCCAAAGTTTGCAAAATAACTTGCCTTCTTATTCAATCTCTTGAAATATGCACAAACGCTAGATCCATGGTAGAAAACATTCTCTAAATATCCTTTACAAATGACTCCAATCTCTGCAGAGGATAAGAATCACCTCTCGCTCATTTTATTGCACTGAAATAATCCACTTCCACCAGAAGGGAATCCAAACAAATTATTAGATAATTTCACCTATTCTTTGATTGCCAAAATTTCAGCTTTGTGGGATTCAAAATTCTACTTGGAGTCTTGGATCCAAACAAAAGTCCAAAACAAGTCCCCTTACCTTTATCATTCTTGATAGTTCCCCCAATTCCAATGGACCAGGTTTATGAATAGAACTTCCATCAGTTTAGCCTCAATTACTCAAGTTTTAATGGGATCCGCCTTGTTTTCTTCCAGACAAATCAAAGAGAGCTTTTGATCACAGTTCTAAGTTCCCTTCCAAGGCTCAAAGCTGGAGTGAAGGAAAGAAGGAATTTTGTGGTATTCTCCACATGAGCGCATAACTGCACATCCAACCAGGGCACGGACCAAAGTGCTCAGCATTATTCTAACACTATGGCTCACTAAAATATTGTGACACCAAAAATTTGTAAAATGTGTCATTGGGTTGTAGACTAAGAAGGAACAACTAAGCTGGCAAGGCTTATTCCGTTAGCTTCTAGATTTATTCAAAAAGCCTCAATCCAACAACATTGTTGTTAAAAACTAAATGATCAACATGATTGGGAAGCTAGTACAAGTATTCTCTAGTTCCATTCATATAATCATTTTCAACAAAAAAAAAATTCAGACAAAAGATGCATCTTAGGTGCTAATTAGTTGCTTTAATCGCAATTGGAAGTTCTATATTGATCACTATTAACTCCATGATGAAATCCTTCAACAATGAAAACAAACCCCTTTCCTTTGATATTGTCAATAAGTTATTAGTTAACGGTTGTCTTCTCTTACCAAAGATCTAGACCATGTGAAACTGCAAAAATTGTTTAAGTGAGAAATCATACAATAATGATCACACCAAAAATCACCCAAACAAATTTATCCAGTTGCTAAGTTTCAGAATTCATATACTTGGCCTGCAAAAGTTCTAGCAGAATAAGAAATCTATGCAAAATCATGCAAACTGCCAACCAAAAGGAATAATGAGTTCCAAATTCAGATGGAAAAAAAAAAAAAAAAAAAAAAAACAATGAGACAGAAACTGTTAAAAAACCACACAATGCATGATTCAATATGCAACAAAAACCAACTCAAGAGAAGGCAAAAGGCCCTCGCCTCTTCCAGAATCTCAGAATTGTGATCCAAAGTCTCAAAACCCAGAAAATTTATCATTCCAATTCAATCAGAGCGCCCCAATAAATGAGCATTGCTCATTTTGCATAATTCCAAAAATTCAACCAAAACTCAAATCAAAATCCACTCCATCAAAAAGAACAACACAAAATTCAGATAAAACAACAAATTCAATAGAAGAAATTAAGAAAAGGGTCACCAAAAAAGCCCCCGCAAAACCCATCCTTTCCACCATCCAACCTCCCCCCATTTGCAAAAAAACTCCAAGACCCAATTCCAAAAATACCTTATTCTTATCAATCCTCTTGACAGCTATGCGATCCCCATTGGCCTTAACAGTGGCGGCAAATGTATACCCAAACTGGCCATGACCCAGAAGCTTCCCGATCGTGTAATGATTGTTGAAATCCTTCAAGTACCCAAATTCCGTTCTTTTACCGCAGGGAACGACTCCCATTGGCTTCTTCCGATTCCCTTTGTACACAGGCTGTTGTAAGTTCTTGTGGGTCGTTTGTTGTTGCTGCTGTTGTGGGTTTTCAGAGGTGGTGGCAATGGTGGTTTGTGCTGTAGGAGGAGGATTGTCTTCTTTCTGGTTATGGGTGTTGTTGCTATTGTTGTTGTTGTTGTTTCTGCTGTTGCTTCGGCTCCCAGAGGAGAAATTTTTTATGACAGAAGTACAGTTTCCCATGTTGGGTAGAAGGATGTGTTGGATTTGAAGAGAATAATGTGAAATGGAATGAAGAAAGCAGAGATTAGAGGATAAATTTTCAGGTAGAGGAAGAAGAATTTTTTTTTTTTTTTTAGGGAAGGAGAGGGAAATGAAGAGGCTTCTCTCCTTCCTCTGTCAGAAGGAAAAATAGGAACTTCCTAATCCTGTTTTCTGCTTCTTTATACAGAAATCTCAGATTGTATAAGTGGGACCCACTTTTCTGTTATGAATGCAGTTGAGACTTGGAATGGAAATAGGCAGGATTAGAAGCTTCACAAAGCGTTATTTGGGGCAGGTTTGTGAGTTTTGTGAGCCGCTTGTAGTTCAATTTTGGTTGCACCCTTATCAACTCCTTTTGGTTTATGGCGTATTCAGATATTTAAAGAAAGGGTCAGTTTTCTTAAGTTGAAGCTTACCTTATCCTAAATTAAAACAGAGTTAGTCCAACAAATTAAAGTCAATTATCTTTGTTTTTTTACATAATGATTGTCTTCAAAATCAAAATATATCCAATCAAAACTGGATTTTTCAGTTTCATCATGTAAAAAACAGACATAATCAACTTAAATTTATGGGATTAGCACTATTTGAGCTTAAGATAAGGTAAACTTTAGCTTACGAGAGCATTGCTCTTTAAATAATATAAAAATATTATCTATAATTTTAGTGTTTTTAAGATTGGAAATACCTCCAATTTAGTAATGGTTTATTTAACTAAAGAGGGCCATTTCAACTCAATGCATTAATAGATGGTCAGAGATTTGAAAGGCCTCCTCGAGACCTACCCGCATGCTAAAAGAATATAAATCATTCCAAGGAGGCACTAGTTTGAGGACTTCAAAATCATGCGGTGGAGAAGGGCCTCTTACCTCAGCAGTGAGAGCCATCAGTTCTCACCTGCATCTCACCCAAGATCTACTTTTCTCACTTGAGGTCTACTACCCTCATCTACAGGTGGGGTCCGAGCCCCCTAAAAAAATGGTGCAGCAATAGACCAAGGTTTTAGAAAACCATTCAATTTTTTAGTAGAGATGACAAAAAGTGGTCTTCATAGCTTATGTACATATTTATTAACAAAAGTATTATGTTAATCTTGAGTGATTTCAACAATTGGTATTACTCTTTAAAGCTTAGTAATGGTTTAACTGAGAGGGTCATTTGAAATCAAGAACAACTATGAATGTTAGAATTTTGAAGGTCTCTCCATGACCTACTCGTATGCAAAAAATGAAAAACAGTCCTACAAAAAGGTATTATTTTGAGTGGTTAAATGGGAAGACAAACATTTTATAAAATCATTTTATATCCAATAGTTATTGCATATCATGGACCATCAATCGGTTGTCCAAGCCCATTTCAGCTGTCTAAAAGTAATCCTGAGCACAAAAGGCAAAGAAAAATTCATTTTGCTTTCACAGAGGTAAACCAATTAGAGGAGTCCCCAATTCATATGATATGGATTGTTTTTTCTCTTCCTGTCTTTATCTAACCATTAACTAATCAGGAAGAGTGTCAAAAATAAAATGAGAACTCTTGCTGAGCTTCCCTCTGATCTGATACAGAGATTCATAGTAAATACTATTATGGCAAAAGGTTTGAGTGAAACAATGCAGAATTTAAAAAACATTCAAAAGAAAGTCCATCTCCACTAAGGGCACGTTTTGTGCAGCCTCCGAGGAATTTCTCTTCGCGCGGGGAGAAAGAACCCACCCCCCAACCCACTTTCTCATTGGCATGTTTGTGTAATACTTTTTCGTTGAAAAGTTGACGGTTTTTCGTAGAAAAGTCATTTTTCAGGCGTTTCGTGCAGAATAATTCCACGGAAACGCTTTTCTGTCTCGTCAGTATTTTCCTTGATAATGATGGAAATGAGTTTCCTGGGGAGTTATGGGAAATTGATTTCCTCGGAAAACTTCTGCCTCTTTTCCTAACTTCTGTCAATTTCAACCCAAAACCCTACATCTTTTTTTTTATTTTTTATTTCTTTAAATAAATTATTATTTAATGTTGAATAAATAATATACATGTTATTTTATCTTTCTTCAATAAATTGTTTCACAAAATAAGAAAATCTGATTTTTTATAAGGAATCCATAGTTGCACCAAACAACATTAGTACCAATTCAATGAGGATTTTTTTTTTTTTTGCACCAACCATGAATTTCTAAATTCTACGAAAATCCTTTTTCGAGACTTCCATTTCTATGGAATCTGCTGATGTAGTAATTTCCCATTTCCGTTGAAAGGCTGTGTGCACAAACGTGCCCTAATTTTATTTTTTGGGTGTTAGAGTAGTTACATCACATGTGAAAAACTTCACACAATAAAAAGCGGTCGACTTTTCCTTACTTTTATGCAAAACATGGCTCTACAAAACCAGCCCTAAATATTGATCCGCTTAGGTCCTCACCCGCGGATCCCAAAATCTCTACAAGGAGGCCTATCCATTGAAAACTTAAAAAACTCGGTCCCCTTCATAAAATCAAGTATCAGTCAATAAAATATATAATAAAAACTTGTTCTCGTTTAGAAATCATTTGTCTTTAACGCAAGAGATAGGAAAATGAGTTTTATACATGTAAATGTTATATATGTGAAACACACTACCATGCAGGCCAAAGTCATCATTTTCGCAATTAAATGGGTACATCCAACAATTTTAAATGTATTTGGGTTTTCACAAAATTTTCAAAATTCATAGGGATTGTTATTAACCCCAAGGAACTCTCCCTAGCCGAGTGGTTAGGACTACGGTTCCTCCCTCTTCTGAAGTTAGAAATTTTAGTATCAACTCTAGGTTCCTCCTTCTTCAGGAATCGAAGGTTGAGTCCACTAGTGCTACCCACCTTAGGGTTGTTGGGGTGTTTACCTGACTTTCTTGTTAGCCTGGAGGGACTAGTTTAGACTAAAAGGTTGGAACCCTTCTTTAGCATTTATAAAAAAAAAAAAAAAAAAAATTTGCTATCACCACTCGGGGGAATTTCAAGAGGCGCCTGAAAGATTTTCACACTAGCCCCTCTAAGAAATTTATATTTACAAAGTGCCCCTCCAATGCATTTACAGCTTTTTAGAAATTTAACAGGTGTCTCTTGAGCGTTTCCACTTGAGCGTCGTGAGTGAGTGAGTGAGTGAGTAGATCCTCCAGGGATTCGGACTTTTTAGGCATCAGATATTCATTCTCGTTCTTTTGGAGAGACCCATCTCGAAAGCACCAGCAGAAGAAGATGAAAATATAGCTCAAATGTAAGAACCTCTCCCACCATTGACCGATAGGAATATCAGATTCTAGGGTTTTCATTTCCAAACATTTGCAGAGAACCCCCCAAAAAAAAAAAAAAAAAAAAAAAATGGAGCTTTACAATGTATCCTTTCCGAGCTTCCACATTCTAGGGTGATTATTTGATGCCATATATGTAACTTCACCATTGTTTCTTCAATTTTAAGCACTTTTAGAATTTACATTTGAAGATTTGGATGCCAATATGTGCATGCAGAATCATTATGATATCCAAACATACCAGCAGATGATGATGTAGCAAAACCCTCTAGAGTATGAAATTTCTTACAAAGTTCTGAAATCTCCTCACTGAGATTCAGAATTCTCACTTGGGTCATTGCCTTTTGCTTTTTGTTTAGATTTTGCTGGAGCAGAGTGAGCTGAAATGTTGTGGGTCAATCTACCAATTAGACCACAGCAATTCTCTTGAGTGTGTTTGTTTCTCCCACATTGTGTATAAAATAGCTTATCTCTTTTAGCATTAGTTGTTTATTGATTACTTCTGCAAGCATAGTACACAGAAATTGAATTCCATAATTCTTTTGCTGTCTAACAAATATTGAATGCTTGTTGCAATTATACTTTCAATAAATTTAGGATTCAATTAATGACTAATATATTTTATGCCTTCCATTCTGAGTATGTTGGGTCACTATTAGGTGGTACAGGACTGTACCATCTATGTATACAAGTTGTCTAACCCTTGCAATAGACAGGTACACATGGTTTTGGGTTTTATTCAGGTACACATGGTTTTAAGCAGGCACACACTACACAATGAAGCACTGTGGCCATTCTGGCTGGAATAGAATGGAATTGAGAACTATGGTATTCATCTGTTGTTCATTAAATAGGCCTTTCCATTGATGGTGGTCCATAGAGAATTATGATATGAGGTTTAGTGATTTTGTGAGCGGTTCTTAACCACCATCACCAACCCGCCACATCCAAAAAAAAAAAAAAAAAAAGAAGAAAAGAAATGATACATGTGAAATAAGTATGTGCTAAAATATGACTTTAATTTGAGCTTACGTTTGTCATGCATTGTCAAGCGAAGTTCAAACTTAGCTTGGTTCCTAACCAAGGCTGAGGTGCTGAGTTCCAGATCAACTTAAGCTCGATTACATCTGCCAAACTCAACCATGTTACTTGTTAATGCATTATTGCATTGATATGCACCAGAGGAGCTCTTACCATTTCCTTTTGTCATTATCACGGATGTGGTCATGCTTTAGATACTTCATTTACGCCTTATGGCCAATGATCGAAATAGCGGTTGCGGTAGGCGTAGCGGTCAGTGGCCAAAACGCTATGTAGCGGTTGCGGTGATACGTAGCGGTGTAGCGGTGTGAATTTTTTAAATGGTCAATTTTTTTTTAATCTTGTATAACAAACAATATTGTATTTCTTTAGTGATTTGAAACCATATAAGGGTAGAGATAAATTTAGGAAAGACTATTGAGGAGCAGAAATAGGAAAAACAGTGTTTAAAACTAAAATTTCTTGGCTCTATTAGGTTTTAGACCGTAGCGCCGCTATTTTCAAAATAGCGTAGCAGCCTCAACCGCTACGGCCGATAATGTGGGCGCTACGCTACGTAGCGGCCGCTATTTTGAACCATGCTTATGGCATTAATTATTAATGCTTAATTGTATTGTTAAAAAAAAAAGAGCTTAGTTAGAGCATCGATATTTACTAAGCATGAAACCTGTTAAGAAATGGCAATGGGTGTAAATGCTTGAGATGCCTCTTAATGGCTAAAGTCCCTTGGTTTTAAGTTTGGCACTAAAGTATATGCATGAGAAGCTCAAAATGCCTTTGTATTAGTATAGACTCATAATATGTTTCAAATGCTTAATATCTTTGATAAATAATATTCTAGCTCGCTAATCATCACTGTTAACTATACTTGAAATGCCTAACTCTTTGCAATATTCATGATAATTTTGTATTATGATTTTTAATAATTAATTTTTATTTTTTGCAACATATCTTTAATGTCAGAAAACTAAGAAATATGAAAATACCTGATACCCAAGGCTGTAATATGTTATTAATTCATCACTGTCTTCAGTTACAACTCTCTCTGTGTGCGTGCGCGTGTGCAGTATCAGTCATTTCATTTCATATAAAGAGACTGAGAAGCTGGATATATGAATACCTTTCTCATCATTTTTGCTAGGAATGTTGATTCTTTGGGGCGTTCTTTCTTTCCCTTTTTTCTTCCAGACATGTGAGAGAAAGGGCTTTATAATGTTTGCCAAGGAAAAATGAGTTTGCCTCTTATTATTAGGGATGTAAATGGGCTGGGTTTGGGTCAGGTCCATGCCAGACCTTGACCTACTTAGTGTTCATTAAACCTCACCACATGGATCTAGGGTATAGGTCTCAAGTGATGGACTGAACTCTAAGCCCAAAGTGTATTACGATATGCTGTATAGTTTTATTATATTGTATAATAATGTTAATCCAATATGTTATTAAGTAATTTGCATATTGCTTGGAATGTATAAATAATGCATCATTATACACTCATGTTTTTGGTTTACCAAGACTCGTTGGACCCAACCTGATTTATAAATGGTCCAAAAAAAGTCCATACCCGAAAATTTCCTTACCCTCCGTTTGGAAAGGGTGGAAAATGAGGGGGAGGAAAAAAAAGAGGGAAAAGTGGGAGGAAAAGTTTTTTGGAGGGTGTTTGGGAAAGGGGGGAGGGGAAAATGGGGGCAAAAATCCCCCCCCCCCCCCAAAAAAAAAAAAAAACAGGGGGAAAAATGGAGAAAAGGAGGGGAAAATGGACAAAATTACCAAATTGCCCTTTATATGTAAAAGATAATTTTGAACTTTTTACAAAAGTAAGGACAAAACGGTAATTTTCTCTCTATCTCATAAACAAACAAAACCCTACTTTTTCACTTTTCTTCCCCCTACTTTTTGACTTTCCAAACAAGAGGAGGTAAAATTAATTTTCCCTTCCCTCCCCTCCCCTCCCCTCCCCTCCCCTTCCCTTCATTTTCCTTCCCCCTCAAATTTTCCCTCCTCTCCCCTTCCCAAACGGAGGGTTAGGGTAAGTAGGCGATGTGATTGTAGATCAATTGCCATCCCTAGTTCTTAACCCCCTTCTAATGTGAGCAAATGCTCTTCACAGCACACATGCATGCTCGCCCTCTCTCTCTCTCTCTCTCATATTATGCACATGCAGTCCAAGCTTTGTGTCTAGGGTAGGGTTTTTACTTTGTTAACTGACCAAATGGCTCTTTCTAACATTCACACTATCTAATTAAAAAAAAAAAAAAATTCAGCTTTCTTTGTTTGAATTGTTTTTGAAGAATGCACTGTGTCTAATGATAGCTGCAGCTTAAAAACTCCATTCTTTTTATTTAAAATTTTCTAATAAGTGTTTTCTTCCAACAGTTACGATCAAAATGCTTTAAAAAAAATTAATTCAGCTTTCTCTGTTTGAGTTGTTTTTGAAGAATGCAGTGTCTAAAGATATCTGCAGCTCAAAAATTGCATTCTTTGTTATTTAAAATTTTCTAGTAAGTGTTTTCTTCCAACAGTTTTTACTAGTATTAACTGAAAATGGGGCTATACACCGGGATTAACTGAATTCAGTCTTTTCATTTTGGTTATTTTTCTTTGCTTTCTGATTTCTCGGACTGAGCTCAGTTTTAGATGTAGATGCTTTGATGGAAAATGCAGCTGATTTGCTACATGGACTACATTGGTTTTTGGGTTGCTGATGGACGCAAACTGCATTTGACTTCCCGGATGTGTTGAATTGAAAGCTAGATCAAGATTGAGGTACAGATCAAGACGGCCTTTCAACTAAGGTATACTTAAGTGGTCTGTTGTAGAAGCTGAATTGAAAATGTGGTATACTGGTTTGAGCTGAATATTTATTTATTTACTTCATTTATTTTTGTGACTAGTGGAGTCTGAATATGCTAATGAGATGAGTTCCGTAAGAATCAATGCACTTAAATTGAAGGGAATTGCTGTAAAGAGAATTTTAGAGGAGGACTACAGAGGTGCAAGGGACAACATTATTGAAGCACAGCGGATCTTTCCAGATCTTGAGAATGTTGCTCAAATGTTTCTCGTCTGTGACATACTATGTGCGGCGGATGTGCAGTTACCAGGCTGTGGAATTGACTGGTACTGGGTTCTTCAGCTCCACCCTTCAGCTGATGATTTTGACATTGTATCACAGTACAAGAAGCTTGCCGCACGCTTAGAACCCATAAAGAACAAGTTCCCCGGCACTGTATCTGCCATGAAGTTTATTGAGGAAGGTTTTTCAGTGCTTTCAGATCAAGCAATGCGGTCAGCGTTTGACTCAAAGAGGAGTGCTAGCAGGAAGGGTGCTGGTTTATTAAATTCAGGATTGTTGGTGGGCAGTGAAACGTCAGATGCAGAAGAAAATTCTGCTGAGAGAAATTGCAGACCGCGTATCTCTCCAATGGGCAAAAGGGCTGCTGCTATGGAGGTTTCCGATGAATGCATTGAATTGAGAGCTGCAAATGAGCTTCCTTTGAAGAGGCCAAGAGACCAGGGTAAAAGTGTTGCTTCTAGTGAGGCCTCTTACGAAAGCAATCGAAGTAGCAATTTAGGTAAGTCGCCTATGGAGAGTCAAACATTTTTGGGTGGTATCAATCAGGTTAGGGAGAGGAGAGACTTAGATGGTGTCGATCGGGTTATGGGGAGAATGCTAGATAATGATGTGAGGTGTGTAGGGCCTGAGGAATCATTCTCACTTGATGTCCCTGTTCAAAAGAAGAAATTTGAGGAAGATCAGATATGGGCTGTATTCAGCGGTCATGATTCAATGCCCAGACAATATGTTAAGGTAAACAAGGTAGATTCAGCAAGCATAGTGTCTGTGACATATTTGGAGCCTCATCCTATGCGTGATAATGAGATCCGTTGGGTTGAAGAGAATCTTCCACAAGCATGTGGAATATTTAGGCTAGGTTCAGCAACAACATGCTTAGGAATGTCAAAGCTCTCATACCTTGTTGAATGTGATTACAGCCTGAGGAAGTCCTTCTATAAGATTTACCCTAGAGAAGGTGAGGTTTGGGCAATGTATAGAAACTGGCATGATAAATGGTATCTTTCCAATCACAACAGCTGCAAGTGTGAGGTGGTTGAGATCCTTGGAGACTTTGACGAGGAAAGGGGCATCAGCGTATGTAGGCTGGTTCCGGTGAATGGTTGTCTTTCCTTTTTCAAGAGGCAGGCATATGAGGGGTTTGAATTGGTTCGCTCACTTTCAAGAACAGAGATGCTTAGTTTCTCTCATCGAATTCCATCATTCCTTGTGCTTGGAAGCGAAAGACATGGAATTCCAAAAGGTTCATTGCATCTCGAACCCGATGCTCTGCCTCTCAACTTATGTTATTGATATTATGTTGGAAGCCTTCATATAGAAATATGCCTTATAATGTTTAAGCATGTTGGCCTACTTTTTGCTTTTTGGATGTATGTGGATGTTTTTTGGCTCTTTGGTATTATTCAATGGGAACATTTCCTGGAAAAACCATCGGTCAATAGATGTTTTTGCTATCATACATTCTCCATTTTTTGTTTGTGGATCCAAAAATATAATTTCTTATTATGCTTCTCCAACTATTTAGTGTATAATGACACTTAAGTTTGCCAATGTCCTTATGATTGTGTCTTTCTTTTAACAATGCTGTAATTACATAGAATCATTGTGATTGGTAGTTGACAGAATCCTGATGAAGTAGAGTATGAGAAGTTTTCTTCTGCTAATTTGGTCAAAGAAAAGCAGATTGCTAAGAAAATTCTTCATGTGGATGTTCTATTCAAGGTGGCAAATTCTCTTTACAGAGGAGCCTCCCTCTTTACTGCGGAGGAGCCAAACAGAAAATCATTTTTATGTGCCACCAACAGAATTCCATGGAATGCTTATTTCTGGAAAAATGCCCAATGTTTTTCAATTTTGCTCAGAGATTCAGACTCTTAAAAAATCGTAGATGAATGCTGTGAGAGTGTGATTAGAAGAACGATGGACATTGTAACGAAGTCGTTGGGATAAAAAATAAAGTAAAACTTCACTGCCTTTTATCAGATTGAGGGGTGTTTTCTGCTAAAGTCTGTTCCTTGGGAACAATTTTGCAGAATGTAGCCAAACTAGTTCAGTACAGACCATCCTCGTAATAAAGTCATTCCTAGCACAATCCATTTTCAGAATATAAGTATTCTCAGCATATGATTGATGCCAAATAGGCCTGCAGTTTCGATTCCCTTTAAAATCATCTTATTTCCTTTTGAGTTACTAAAGCTTGTGGTTTCAGAGTCATAGAAATTTTAATTTTTGGTTAAAGCGAGTGGTGTCAGCATGTTAGGAATACAAATCTTTTTTAATAGTTGAAAGCTAAATTCTAAATTGGGTGAGATTACACTTTGGTGGATGTAATGGTCCTCTTTCACCAATATATGTAATACCATTTAACTGCCAAAACCCAAATTTTAATTTTTGGTTAAAGCGAGTGGTGTCAGCATGTTAGGAATACAAATCTTTTTTAATAGTTGAAAGCTAAATTCTAAATTGGGTGAGATTACACTTTGGTGGATGTAATGGTCCTCTTTCACCAATATATGTAATACCATTTAACTGCCAAAACCCCAACTTTCGGGGGTAAGTTAAAGCAAAATTCATCCGTGGGAAGAGCTAAGTTGGGATTGGACAGAAAGGAAGATAGATCTGTACCACTTGGATAATAGAGATGATCAAATACTAATTTTATGGACTTGCACTGATAGAATAATCAAACTATGGAAATGCATATGACCTTGATTATGAAAATTAATTGTAGACCTGTTCTAGGTACAGTTCAGGATCTTAAAAGAGATTTATTTTTCCTTTTTTGGAACTGATAATCACCCAAATGGACAGGTTATTTTGGTTTCCCAGAACCCAAGGGATCCCTCCTAATAGACAAGGCTAAAAACAAGTCTTGCCAATTGGTATATAGATAGTTTTATTACAGCTGAAAAACCTTTTCAATCCACCACATTGTTGGATATCCTATGCCAGCATTTCTCAAAGAGATCTTACCAAAGCCTGCCAGGTTTTAGATGCTAGATGCCACAGGGACTCTAGGCACGGTCACTGTAATCTTAAAAATGTCCCACACAAAAGCCTCTGGGAACTCATTGGAACCTGAAGTGTCCTCCCAACTGCAAAATCTTCTTCTGGTAAGTTATTCATGGCAACCTTCCCAGACATGATTCCCAAATACTTTCATGACTTATACACTTCCATGCCTCTCTTTGTAGTAGATCTCTCCAGGATTGAGTACTTTTTTTTTTTTTTTTTGGGAAGTGTAAATGCCACAATATAAGCTTTATAAGGTTTCTTATGCTTCCTTATTCACCCACCCCAAATCACTGGAGTCTATTACGAGAACTTGCTCATTTACAGATTTGGAAATTAAGAAACAATCATGTTCTCAAATCTCAAAATACACCCATTTTACTCAATTAAAAATTTAAAACAAAGGAAACATAAAGTGCACCAATGAACCGTGATAAAATCTTGAATGCAGATGAAACTTTCAGTACACGGTCAATTTTTCTTCTTCACCCCACATATATGCTCTAGTATGAGAGGAAAAATAGAAAAAAAAAAAAAAAAGAATTGACAAGTTATACATGAAGGCGCTTGTCCATCAGTCTGTTCATTTTCCAATGAATGGTCACTCCAAGCCCTACTATTATACACTGCATTATATGGTTCTTCAGATTCAAAGAATTCTACGATGGACAAAATAATCTTCCTACCATATTCCGTGCTGACCTTGTTCCAAAATTATTCCGACATCATCATCAATGTATAGGAACAAGGGACCGGTGGATTCTGATTCCACCATTCCCAGCTACTCTGTTGTATCACACAGCCCCACCGCTTACTATCATGTTTTGTGTAGTTCCAGATGACTTCCATACCAGTCGTCTTCTGATATCTTTTCAGAAAGAAATTGAAGAAAAATAACTATAGCCAGGCCGTCAGCAATCAAGAGTCTGACCTGTTTGCTCCAGCCGTGAAGAATGAAGAAAGACCAGCTGCCTGAACGGGTAACATGTCACCAAATGTTGAGCCCAATTTCATTGTGCTCTCTCCAAACTTGCTGCCAACCTGTGGTAATTTATAGGGAACTCATTAGGCCAGAGTTCACTAAAATTTGGTTATCCAGTTTTCATAAGTAAAAGATGTAACACCAATGTGCCAGGCTTGAGTAAGCCCATACCACCCTAAAGAACCCTTTTATGGATTGTGTTATATATGCACAAAACCATCATTTTATTTGGACCAAAAGCCAGAGGCATTATGTAGAAAGGTGGTGGGGAGTTGGAAGAAATCCCCACCAAGTGGTGAAGGAGAAACTTGCAAGGAGATATGGGGGAAAATTGCGAAATATCCCTACTAGAAGGATTTCACTTTTCCCAAAATAGGAGAAATGAGAAGAATGTGGGGGCCAGGAAAAACACCAGGTGAGAGAAAATCAACTTGTAGTTCCATTCCCTATTTATCTTCTTTTCTTCTATTGTAATACACCCAACAAATCCTGTACCCAACAAAATTTATTAAAGCCCGCTCCAGGAATCTTCTGACCAGGACTAGTCAATAGGTAGAATCATGTAAATTCTCAAAGCAATCTGATTTTGAAGACAGGTCACAAGAGGACTACCACCTGGATTGTTATGAGTATCAGGCTTGCCCATCCAACTGGTATGAACGAAAATCAGAGTTTTCATACACCGTAATTCAATTTAAGCGGTTATACATTGAAAAAGTCATCTAAGACAATTAACAGCTTTAAAAGTTCTAAATAATATCAAATAATTGTTTTGCTTCCATCTTTAAATATCATCAAGAGGCACCTATTATCTCATAGAATCTCAAATGTCAGCAAGTAATAAATAGAAGGCCCCCTTTTCTGTTGAATCTGACAAAAATGTAAGTGTTAGCAACAATTATTTTTCCTGAACATGCAAAATATTAGCTAAAACATTAAAAATTCATAATAACTACCCAAAATAATTTTTACATCAACTGTTATAGGCCCAAATAGACCAGCCAATCTGTTAATTTATTCAAGAATGTGCCTGCAAGATTAGATAAGACCACATATACAAGGCAGGGCTGGTTTATTGGTGTAGTATGGACTAGACCCAAGTCAACTGGGCCAACCCATTGACCCATTGGTCAAGCCAGTCCATTGGGTTCAACCCACAGGCACAATTTAATTGCGAGCTACTGTGGCATACTTTCTATTTTCATTCCTTGTTTGATTAGAGAAATATTTTTAATTTATATTTTCTTGTTTGATTAAGACAAATATTATCTAGTTTCCTATTTTATTTAGATTTTTTCACTATTAAAAAATCTTAAGTTTGCTAAGGGATCAGATCAATCCTATTTCTCTATATAAGGACGATGAAACCTTGTTGTAATTCATGCTTATTATTATCAATTAATATTTTCTCTGAGTTTTCTCCAATATTGGTGATTTTTCATCGTGAGTGTGTTTTCTCGCTGGAATCCCTTCGCTGGATTCGACCAACCCCATCTAAGGCATTATCTATTCGATCGTGGATCTGAGGCAGCGCCATTGATGCTGGTCTATATTATTTATTAAAGCTTGGAATGAATGAACAAATTCACTGGATTGCAAGATTAGATGAGACTCAAACCATTAAAAAATGTCAAAAAAAAAAACAAAGGATTAAATGAGACTTAATATACAAGGTCAGATTCAGACTGATGGTTTGATTCAGATCTGTGATTCTGTATCGGTAGCAGTCAGATGATATTGAGCAGATCCAATCCATACTTCATTGGGGCCAGAAAGCAACCCATGTCTAAACCATGTATTGATCACAACAAAAATGTAGGCCCAGTGCCAGCTCATAAAGAAATAAACAGGCCATATTATTTATTAAAGCTTGGAATGAGCGAACAAGTTCACTGGATCACAAGATTAGATGAGACTCAAACCATTAAAAAAAGAAGATTAAATGAGACTTAATATACAAGGTCAGATTCAGACTGATGGTTTGATTCAGATCTGTATTGGTAGCAGTCAGATGATATTGAGCAGATCCAATCCATACTTCATTGGGCACAGAAAGCAACCCACATCTAAACCATGTATAGATCACAACAAAAATGTAGGCCCAGTGCCAGCTCATAAAGAAATAAACAGGCCATGGCTTGTTGTGGGGCATGAACAGAAAATCATATCAAAACCAGGCCGCAGCCAGCCAATTTATTTCACGTATATGGAAAAAGGCTTATACAGGGGCCATCAGACTCCATAAGCAGAAACAAAATAGTAAGGACTGTCAATAGTGAGTCATATCACATATGCATCACCAGGCAGCTATATTGGTAGGATAAAAAAAAATAAAAAAAAATGAAAGAACTTAACAGCCAATAACGTTTAGGAGCATCAGCCAGAAACTTGAGCTTTGTTCTGGTCTCCTGGTCAAACTCACAATTTGTGGTGGCCAGTAAATAGAATAGAGGAACTTAAGAAAAAGGAATACCTGGGTCATGAAGGACTTAAACAGGGGCGTTGCTGCCCCAAAACTCGAACTATCTTCAAGGTCAAGCTTAGGAGAGAACTCCCCATTTGAGTAGGCTTTCCAGGAGCTTCTAGAAGATATGTCATCCGGTATCGAAAGAGCCAATGTAGTCGTTCCTCTTGACAATACTGGGGCACTGAAAACGAAAAGGAATAATAGTGTTCAGCAACATGAAAACTCATTAACAAATCAGTTTTCCTGGATGTCCCAAGAACACTGAAAACTCATTAACAAATCAGTTTTCTGGACGTCCCAAGAACACTCTATATATCTACCTATTCCTCCTACTCAGGTGAATCTCAAGCTCACTGTGAAGGACCAGTGGATACACCCATGAAGCATGAGTTGAATTCACGCTGTCCTAGTTGAGGTGTGCACAGTCCATACTGCCATTGGAATCCTTCAAAAGGCAAGGCCTACCATGACAATTGACAGGCCATGGTCTCTCATCTTATCCCAATAAAAGATGGTAACCATTCAAGAAAGAGGCATGAGTGTACACAATTGGCCAATGTATAGTTAACTATCCATTGACCAATCACCAATGCCTAGTGCTGTTTCTATTGACAAGCATGTCGACCATGGCCCATTCATTAAGTTTACCCCTTGGATAATTTCCATAAAACATTATCATGCTTGCAGAACTTTGACGGTCCTGTAGTGTGTCCATTACAGAATTATCAACCATGAACTGACACCTAGTAGCACATTTGTCAATTAAGTTCCATTCTGGCTGGAACTATCATTGACATAGTTGTTTCTAAATATCTATATTTTTGTTTTTCCATTGTCTTTTCTGAAATGGAACACCGGAATGGCCAGAACGTTCCATTACATGTCCAAAATGGAATGGAGACCAAAACAAAGTTGACAACTATAGCTAGTCAACAAGTGCATGTTATGAATTCATACGCAACCCTAAAAAATGAGGGGAAAAAATGAATACCATAAAATCTGTGACTTCTATGATAACACAAAATCGATCAGCCTATGGAATTCAGATCTTAATTCCAAACAAAAGCAAGAAGAAGCCAAGTCTTAACAAAGGAAATGCTTCACTTAAAAAATGAAGTTCTGTCAAAGAGATTTCGTAACTAACCTGATGGGAAGGTATTTGAACCGTGGAACTGATGAACATCTCAATATATTTGACTCACTATTTGAGGGCAGCTTTTGAACAGTATTGGTGTAAATACGATTAAGTTGAACCAAGAAACCAAAGAGGACAGCATATCGCTGGTATGACTGTTTCTCGTTCTCCCAAAGGTATGGCTCATACCTGTTCAATTGAATTTAAAAAATAAAAAAAAAATCAACATAGACATCTGCAACTATAACCAGATGAAAAAGACCAACTTCACAAACAGTAACAGATTGCAAGCAAGGTTTTTGGAAATAACTTTATGAAGAATTCAATTATTTGTACTACAATGTGAAAGAAGATGAGTGAAAAGAAAGTAATAATGAAATTTCATATTGCATTAAGAACTTGCTAAAGAAGCTTACGTAGCCCAGTCTATAGGATCCAGCCTCTGTGAAAGAGTATGTATCAAACTCATGACACGCTCCTCACTAGCAGAGTTTGTATGGATTTGAGCCGGTTTTCGTCTATATGAAGGTTTCAATAGCATATTTTTCGTTGGATCCTCTTTTAGATTTGAATCTGTACCACTTGAGGACAAATCTTTCGCACCAGATAAAATGTCAACAGTGAATTGCAAGTCTAATAGAATTTGCAGAACTCCTTTTTCTGACACTTGAGGAAGACGAGCATCTAAACTCGAAATGAAGTTGCCATAAATAAACACCACCTGCAAGATAAGAAACTCAATACATGAAGATAAAATTGGAATCACTAGAACTGCCCCAATATATGCCGTCCAGATTTGGAAACATTTATGAACATCAAGGCAGAATACAGAATGGAAGTGACATGAACAATAGAATACTAAGTTTGCCAATGGAGGCATATTCATAATTATATTGTGTGTGTGTGTGTGTGTTTTTTTTAAAGACTTTTTTGCCACACTGCTAATTTTGCACTATTTAAATAGTCTTTTTTTTAATCAACTCTCAAAAGTAAGGGTATTCTCTTTAATCTTTAAAATCAAGAAATTAAACCAAACAACTTTTTTTTTTTGAATGATAAAATTAAACCAAACAACTTACAGTTACAAAACCTTTACAGTACAGTTCCCATAAACAATAATTTTATACTTTTATGGCAATATTAAGGTAAAGATAAGAAACCTAATTCAGTAGAATCTGTTAAAATATCTATAAGCATTCATAAAGTCCTCCCCATCATTGTCAGAAGAACATAATATAATACAATCGGCGGGTGAGATCAAGTTTCTATCATCTTCTACTCAGATGGTTTTTTTGTCAAGTTAGTCAATTCACTATTGGCATGGCAGAAACTCTAGCCAAACAGGAGGTTGATAGGGTTTGTCCGGTGGAGATTTCTTTTATTTAGTTGTATCGATCAAGCCAGAGGAACAATGTAGATCACTGAAAAAATAGGTCTCAATATTTTCAAAGAAGAAAAAAAGACAGGTCTCAACTATATAGAATGCTTGGACCAAATAAAAATGTCCACAATGCAGGCAGCATTGTAGAACTGCCTCTAGATATTGTAGTGGACATTTGGTACTCTCTCAATAAAAGAATGATTAGTTTTCTATATCTTAACAATGCAAACACATATCCCAATGCTCTAATATCCATTTTATAGATAATAACACTCTGATTTCTTGATATAACTAAGGCAGGACTTCAAAGAAAATAAAAAAAGATAGGCTCTATACAAAAAAGGTATTTAACCTGACATTTTCTAGAAGAGAATAGAAGAATAAAAAAAAAATCATTCCAAAAGAACAGTTTCAACTGTATTAAGTTGTGAACTAGCACATCATACAATTTACTTTTCTTTAAGCCATGAAGCAACATATTCTTTTTTCCTTCTTTCTTTTGAATGGTAACCAGATTTTATTAAAGCTAAGCAGCATAAGAAAGATATACTGAAAAGCAGAAAGTTAAAACCATCCAAAATAAATAAATAAATAAAACACCCGGATAAATAAGCCGGAAAGCCTAGGAAGCAAAATTCTGGACGACCACTCCGATCTCCCAACCCCCTCTTGAGGTAGAGCATCAGCAACCTCATTAGCCGACCTCTTGATATGGATGAAGGACACATTTATCTTCAACCCCAACTCCACAACATCTACAAGAGACTGAGGGGGCCTAGAGGAGCCCGAAGCCCAAGCAAATGAAACAACAGTGAAGTAAAGAAAGTAAGAATCCACGTATCTCATGAATCTACATTAGGAAATGCAGTAAAGGAAAGGCATAAAAGAATTAGTTCAACAAATGAAACAACACCTCAAACTGACAATTTAAGTATAGAAACAACAACAGTGAGATTCACATACAAAAAGAGAAAAAGAATCAGATGAGTACACCGTGCAATGTACCTTTTCCAAGAGACTCTTTGCAAAATTCTGCAGTATAGATTTGTCGAGGACATGACCTCCAACTTTATGAATTTCTTGGCATGCTTGGAACAAAAAGGCAGTAATGTAGAGTGAAGGCATAGAAGGAAGTGCAATTTTCATCTCCAGTGGGCCATCATTAGACTGTTCTTGTTTTATCACCATTTCTTCCCATCCCTTCATACAATCATTATGTAACTATCATGAGGTGAATGGAAAGAACAAAGCACAAATGACAGCAGCAAAAGCAACAAAGAAATAGAGACTACAAACACTAGATGGTACATGACATGTGGCAAAAAAATACATCGCGGTTATTAGTTGATTGATATTGAGCAAGATATTAACCCACTTATTTTGGCAATGGTTAGTATCCTAGGGAAAAAAAAGGCCAGGGGAATGTGATTAGATTATAAAAATAAAGCTTCTAGGACCACTTTCTTACAACAAGAATTGTGAATGCGATTTTAAATTTTAACCAGCAATCTGATATATTCTATTTGTGAAAATGGGAGGAAGCCCACATCTATGGCCAAAATAAGTGGGTAAATATCTTGATCAGCTGAACATCTACATAGCAAATCAGTAAGCACATGTACAACCTGCTATCCTGTCATCCAACCACTGCCGTGAACTAAGGTAGGTATTTGTTTGCTGCTTGGGGTTGGGGTATTGGTTAACTTGGATAGGATATTTGCTTACTGTCTTTTTTTTTTTTTTATGACCATATTTGCTTACTGTTTTATAAGTTAAATTGAGCTATTTCCCAAGTGACCTAAGGAAATAACTTTTGAATCGTTGAAGATTTGATTAAATCAGACTGGGGCCATCATAATGTGATCAAAGGTTACTGTTTGTTCGACCCTTGACCTGCACCACTCTTTTTGTTGTTTTTTTTAAGGCTTTAACATCAGAAATTTGTGAGAATCAATGTAATATTGTCAAGTTGATTAGGTTTTGATAAAGACCTGAGGCAGACCCTGAAACCAAGTTGTAATTACTCGTGCTGATGATACGATGACGTTCTACTTAGAAAAATCATTTTTTGTTGGAGAATAACCTATTGGCGGAAATCAATTGGACAACCAAATGAGGAAAAAAAAAAGTCAAAAGGATTCATGTTCTTTGAACAAATTTCCATCAGTTCAAGGTTGCGAATGTATGTTTGCCAAAACGGTTTGAGCTCTATCTACTATGGGCTCGAGTTTGGAGGTCTGATTTGAAATACAGATACATAGGCCATGAAGGTTAAGACGATAAAAGAGAGGATGAGGAAGGTGTATCTACAATCCCCTATTCATTTCAATGTGGGGCATCATGGCTTGCTTCTAAAATGAAATACTTATATATTGCCAAATATCTATTTCAGCCACAGCACCCGAAATAAACTGTTGCTGTAAACTTAAAAGTAGCACATGGAATAACACAGGAAGAACAAGAAAGAAATGGTAGCAAGAAGACAAAGGCAAAGAAAGGGATATGCCTGTTCCCTGGATTTGTGTCCGCAATTTGGCATCATAACTTCTAAAACAAAATCGACATATCTGTGTATGGCAATTGCAAAAGACCCAGTTCAGGCACCATATCCAAAACAGACCGCTGCTTAAAAGCTAGAAAATTGCACCAAGGGAAAAAATAAATACATAAAGTAGCACATCTCTGATGAGAAATATGTGAAGAAAAAAAAAAGCACATGTAAAATAATGAAATCAAGCATTTGGCACATACCCTAAACATTGTTGTCACAGATAATGCATCATCCTTTTCAAGATCTTTGGATAGGATAACCGATAGCTCATCAGAAACCCATGTTATCCACAAGCTGTGAGCCTTGATGCAAAGATCTCGTAAAGTTTTGTTAAGCTCGTCTAGTTTTGGACTTGCACTGTCATCCACCCCAAACAGAGCAGGAGCAGCTGAAGAACTTTGCCTTCTTAAGCTATAACCCGTTTGCCGTCTGGGGCTATCAGGCATGAGTGTATCAAAGGCCACCTTGGAGTGCCATGACGAACCTGTTGCTTTACCAAACATTGTCATCCTCATTTCTGTCATTGCCCATAGCCTCGGAGAACCAAGTATCAGTGGAATATGACTCGAGTGGTTCCGTAAAGCGAATAGAAGCTTTCCAATGAAAAGAGATCTTTCAACAATAATGGCTGGGGGCTGAGATTCCTTTGTTGCATTGTTATTTCCCAAGGCAATAGATAGATGCCTAACCTCATCTTCAAGTTCCTTTAAAATAATCGATATACTTGTATAACATTTATCTTGGAGATATGGCGCTAGTTCTTTCAACCTTGAACTAGATGATGGAGCTTCCAAGAAACGCAAAAGATCATCAAGAATACTTTCACATCGACTATCTACAACCTCTCTAATTCGGCTGACTTCAGGTCCAAAATATGCATCTAGACAGGTACGGAAATCACTTTCACCTGTTGCTCCTTTAACACTAAACCCTGGACCCGCCTTTCTACCGTTAGGCTCCAAAAACCAAACCCCACCACCGGTCGAATGTTTCTTCAAGTACACCTCAAAATCATAGCGTGCTCCTGGATCAGCCACAATTGCATGAACAGCATCCCTCACATTTATCACTTTACTCAAATCCTTGAACCCCAAATCTACAATGTCCTTCATCCTCTTCACAAATGCACCTTCAAAAATCTCATCCCAAAGATCTCTATCATCTTTCAGAACAAGCTCACGAACCCGGTTCCACGGGGACTCAATCTCAGATCCAAAAACACTCCTTAACCACTCTAAACTCCCCGCCAAGGCCTCCCGACCATCCAAAACATCCCGGATCAGTTTCTCAGCCAGTGCAAGCTCTTCCCCACTCTCAATAGCATCAATCAAATACCTCCCATTAATCTTCCCACCTATCTCTTCCCCACATCTCTTCAACCAATCCAAGGAAGCCCGAGCGATGAAATCAGGTTCGAGCATCACCATTGCTGCTTCCAACCTCTCACGATGAGACTTCCAGATCCTGACCTCTTCATCCGGATTAAAAATCCCCCCAAAGAGCTGGGTCCCTGGGGGCGATCCCAGTATTATTTTGTAAAACAGGGGCAAATCATTGAACACTTGCAGAAACAGCTCTCCAACTTGCCCTAGACTAAGCTGAATTATCTTAACTACATCACAGAAAAGAGAGGGAACAGATCCAGACGATGGATTACCTAGCGCCTGCGAGATCCAAGTCCGCCGCGAATCAAGGAAGAGCGCCAGCACCTGAGCAGGCGTGAGCTCGTCTACGGTGGCGACAGCAGCCAGCGCATC
The DNA here is from genome assembly GCA_038049695.1 of Cinnamomum chago. NCBI lineage: Eukaryota > Viridiplantae > Streptophyta > Magnoliopsida > Laurales > Lauraceae > Cinnamomum > Cinnamomum chago. The sequence continues at coordinate 114,387,708 of CP142451.1, forward strand.
CGCATAGGCACCGGGGCCAAGCCCCTGCTCCACCAGCCGCTCCCTGCTCCGCTGCGAGATCTGCGCCCGGAAGCTCTCGACGATCTGCCACTGGTGGCCGAGGAGAGGGAACCGCGACATCACGTCGCGGTCGCCGGAGGAATTGATGGTACCGTGGACGACCTTGGCGCGGAGGTACCTCCCGGCGGCCTCCAGGAGCATGGACTCGTCGAGACAGCCCCATATGTTCTCCGGCGTGTCTACGAGATACTTGACGCGAGTGGCGGCAGCGTAAATTGGGGCGCGGGCGGCGTCGAATCTGAGATTGGGGGTTTGTGAGAGGGAGAGGGATCTGATAGCGGCATCCACGGTGGAGATGTTGGATGAGATGGATTCGGAGGAGGATTTCATGGCGATGATGGAGTCGGCGGAGTCGATGAGGTCACGGTAGCGGTTTCCGACGAGCTGGCGGAGCTCCTGCTTCTTGGATTCGATCTCCTTCCTCGTAGCCGCCTCGATGTTGCGGATTTCGGAGATAGGTTTTGATCGGAAGAGCGATTCGGCGTCCCGGATCTGAGCGGCCATGGGGGATTCGGAGGGCATTCTCATTGCGTCGGGGTTTTGGGGAATTAGGGTTTGGGAATCGCTAATGGGTTTTGGGTTTGAGAGATCTAATTGTATTGCATTTGTGGAAATGCAGAGAGAGAGAGAGAGAGAGTGTTTGTAGATCTAATTCTGTGCCATTTGTGGAAATGGAGGGAGAGAGAGTGTGTGTGTGTGAATTTGTGGAAATGTAGAGAGAGAAAGAGAGTTTAGTTTTTGTAGTTTCTTCAAATGAGGAGTGAGAGGGGAAGGGAGAGTTTTGAAAAGTAATTTACACAGGCATTGTAATTGCAGTGGCGGAGTTTGTTTGGTAGGGGATGTGGAATGTGGAATGTGGAATGTGGAATGTGGATTCTCTCTGATGTTTGTTTGGTGGCATCATCAGCAGGATCTTTCAAACTGTTTGTTTTTCTTTATAGATATATAAAAAAAATATTATTATTATATTTTTAATTTCATTAAAAGGACTCCGGACCTAAAATGGAGCTTGACGCCTGGAGCTCGGCTTGATTTTCTTGGGGTCACTTGTCCAGGCAAAAGCCTGACTTACTTTGTGCGTGGGAAGTTGGACTTTGCGTGCTTGAGAGAATATTTATTCATTTCTCGAAAAGGCAAGACACCTTTATAATGGAAAGAAAAAAGATAAAAATAACAGATGAAATGATTTGTGGGCTTACTGGACACTTTTAGGCATAGCCATTTTAAAGAAATTTTGGCCAATTGAATGTTACTAATTGTTTGATTACAAGCTATATTATTCTTGGAGATATTGTCTGGATATGGAGAATTTATGAAATGAAGGGGTCAAATGTTATAACATGCAACGTTGCTTATGTTAAAAATATCAGATAGAAGTATATGATTCAATGAGCGTTGAATACCTTCAGCCTCTTTTTCAAACCAAAAGATAACTTTTTCCAAATGAATAGTAAGGGTATAGATATCAAACAATCTATTGGTAAATATAATATGTCTAATCGAAATAGCTCTATGAATGGAATTTTCTAACAAACTAACTTCAATTATTAAAACCTCGCATAAATGAGAGCTCTACTCTTTTTTTTTTTCCTTTAAAGTTGGCCCAATAGACGGGAGTGTTTATCCCCACCAAAAATCAATGCCTGAACATGTCCATGATATCGAAGTGCCAACACCACTCGACCATAAGTTTGCCAGCTATAAAATGAGAGCCGAACAAGAAAAATATCCAAATACTTTTCACATGATGTGAAATATCTTATAATGCACCTCTTGTAATGTATTTGTCGTTTATCCACTGAGCACCTAAAGGTTATCTAGGCTTTTGAGTGTATTCAGATGGGTTCATACTTCATTGTCTCTCCTCTAGGTCACTAAAACTGTATTTGTAGTTTTCCTGAAATTTTCAGGGGACCCCATGAAATTCAGAGGATCCCACCTTATGGGGCAGTCCGAATGCGCGCTCCTGCTGTAGCGCAGAGAAAATCTTTCATCGTTTAAGTAAGATCCCTTGATTCACATGCAACCTTTCTCCTTTACCCGATGCAACCTTCCTCCTTAACCCGAGTTTGGGATTGACAATGCAATACAGTGAAAAACAATATATGTATATGTATACGTGAGTTATTAGTGTGGCCTATGGTGAGGTAGAAAATATTTATCGGGTAAAAACAATATTATCATATGGTCACAAAATCTAATAGTTTAGTTTGGAATTACTGTGAAACCCATCTAATATTTGGCAATCAAGAGAGATTTCTACTGTATTGGTAATTACATTACGACAAGGTTCACCAAATGCTGATAATCATGACATGCCCCCATCTAATATTTGTATATACAGCGCGACCAATATAATCTCAGGAGTTATAGCAGGACCCATTTGTTATTGGTAATCATGGTAATTATCAACCTTTGGATTTGATTCCAGCAGAGAAACAAGGGGCCTGGCAGTTGATCCTCAACCTTCGGGTTCAAGGAAATGTGTGGGCCAACAATTAATCTTTTTTTTTATGTCAACTATTTTCTTCAGGTCCAGCAGTCAAAATATCATAATCTGACCCATTATTGGGCCAAAGCAAAATCTAAATGAAGCCTGCCTAATTAGAGGACTGTCATAATGCAGTTGAGAGGAAAAACAAAAACAAAAAAAATTAGGTTAATTAGGAGCCAAGAAATTTGTTAAGCAAGATAAAACCAACTGTTCATAGAAAAAAGGGTATATGTATAGATAAAATACAGTCTCTGAACACTGTAACCTTCTGAACCTTATTTTTATGGTTGCTTTGCTTTCATCTCTGCAACTGAAATCTGGTGCACCATGGCCACACAAACGCTTTTGCCTTCCGCGGCTGACTCGCTTTGTAAGTAACAAATACCGCATTAGGGTGAAGAAACAAGAAGGTGTCACTTATTTGACTTTCCATGACTCATACGAGCTCTTAATAGCTTCCCAGAAGGCAGGCACAGCGACATCATCAGGGATTTCTTTGAAAGAAGGAAGATAATTTACATCGACTATAACATGGTCTCTGCTACCTTCTTGAACCTGAAAATCATGGTCAAGATGAATCACACATTGCAAAAATGATGTTTCCTCGCAGAAGTTTATGTAATAGATTAGGAAAATAATCAAGTAGTTTTTAGCCATGGAAAAGGAAATGATTCACTTACAACGACGTCAAATCCGAAAATGGTGAGATTGAGAATTTTCCTCAGCCAATTTGCAGCATCAGTGACTAAACCCACATCAAGAGGTTGCTCATTGGTGTTCAAGAGCATGTCCTTATCCGTGGGGAGGGATTTCAGGCTGTGCACAGAGAAATCAAGATTAGGCAGATTCTCAACAAGAAGGGAAACAAGAACAAGATCACCTTATATACCTGTCAAATGTGATTGGTTTGAATCCATTTTTCTCTGATGAAGACGACAGGAAACGGGAGTTCGGCATGGATTTCTTTACGGCATGGAAAATTTTATCGCCCAAGACGTAAAATTTGAACAACAAGGACCCATGGTCAATGTATTCCTACATTTCCAATAACTGCGAACTTTCAAAATGCAGTAGGTAACATGTCATGCCATAATAAAACTCTAAACTATCAATTTCATTTTCCTTTCACTAATACTTTGTTTGAAATTCACTAAATCTCAGCTCTGGCTCAAATTATCAAGAACTTGTTGGAAATACCAAGTACGAACACTCAAATTTAAAGAGAAAACATCAATCATCAATCTGACAACTTCTGGAAAAAGATTCAGCACTCGGTTACCAAAGTCCGGAATCATGTCAGACATGAGTATGCAAATATTGATTTAAGAGAGCCTACATAAAATAAGGCGTCGTTGACAACAACTATAATTGTGACAGGAGCCTTGTTTCCTCTTTGGTTATGTTTTCACCAGCAACTTCACCAAAAAGAACTTCGTTCTTTAAAGTGGTAAAAAATGACCTAGGGCAACAAATATAGCAACTTAAGCAAGAAAGGCGGGTACCATTTTTTCTCTACAGTACCTGAATGATTGCTGGAAGAGGAACACTCAAATTCTTAAAATCTTCAGCTTTAAAGACTATCGCCTGTGAAGGGAAAAGGTAAATTACAATAATGAAATGACAGAAACAGCATTCAAGATAGTGTCTTACTTCCAAGAGATACCAATTGTTCTCATTATGCCGGTGAACGAACACAACTGATTAGGAAGAGATTTATAAATCCAAGTGTCTTATGACAACTGCATTATTTCAATTTTTTTCAACGTAAAAAATAAAACAAAAAAAAAATCACCAATAGTCACAGATTAGTGGCCATACAAAAAAAAAAAAAAAAAAAGAAAAAAGAGGAGCACAATTGCAATATCAAGCATCTAGTTCTGTGAGCCCAGGGTGGAACCATGGAGTATCTGGGTCTAAATCATTTTTTTATAAGATGGACGCACCGCAGGATCCATGCCTCAGGATCCAGGTCCAACATGGATCCTATGTGTTGGATATAGATCTAGGATCAACTTAAACTGGAGATTCAGTTTTGAATTTAGGTATGAGACAAGAAGTGGAGCTCATAACAGTATACTAGGATCGACAAACCCGAAAAATAGATTAATTGAGCAATCTATTTTGCAGGCTTTCAAATGGAAAAATGGAGTCAAGCCCTACAGATGCTCAAATGGCAATACATCCAAGCTCTACAGGCTTTTAAAACATTTATATTTTAAAGTATTGTTGTAGTCGGTTCCAGAATCCAGATCCCAATATCTGGTCGGAACATACAAGAACCTGATACAGATCTGGATGTAGAGATAGGTCCACGCCCAAGTCAGTGGGCCGGATCACATGTATGGATGATAACTGTATAGTTGACTTTGACAAAGCTTCTGGAATCTGGATAAATTAGGATAATATTCATTTGATTTGATTAGCCCCATTCAAGGGCCTGATTGTAACCATTAACAGCCAAATTAGGGTCTGATTTCTGTGTTAGAATATAATATAATTCTCATCAGTCATCAATCCGAAAGGGATATGACCAATTCTTCCAACTCTCTTCCTTCTTCTCTATTGAATGTTATTTACATATCTCTGAACCTATATCTCTGAACCCTAATAGGAACCAGTCGTCAAGATTGCATATATAGATTCAACCATGCATGCAAAATCATACCATGCTATGAGCATCAGCTACTCCACAAGCCACTTGCGGCTTTACAATGTTTGGAAACAACAGTTTAGCTTCCAAAAGTCTTTCAGCAAGATGAAGGTCATGGAAACTATCAACCTGCACATTTGAGGACCATTGGTTAAGAATTATAGTACATCAGTGATATTGTTGTAGATACAGAACACTCAAATCACCCAACAAGAGGTGGTTGGAAAAAAAAAGTTACAAACAGCAGATAAAATCCAAGCAGCTGAATAATATCACAAAATCTTTGACCTGTGTGATGTTTAAAATTGGATTTTCAAAAGTAAAATATAAAGGCAAAGCCACATCTTGCTTCAGATATCAAAATGTTGTTTGTGTTCTCTGTGAATGTAAGAACGAAGGATTCAAATGAAGCAGAGGTTTTGGAAATCTTGGAAGCTCTTCTCATTTATTAATCTTTGTTCCATGACTAGCTTATTGTGAAAAGCAATTCTTCAAATGCAACTTCTTGTTTCCTCTCTGTGCGGGTCCTCAGAAATTTCACTTCCACTTCATTAAAATTAAGGCGCTGTTTGAAGTCTATTTTTTGTCTGTCCAACTTAAAACTGATTCAAATATATTTTTGAGTTCTTTAGATTATTTGGCAAAGCTTTTGTGAATGTCTAATTCAATCAGCTTTAAGACCTTTTGCCTCTTTTTCAAACAAGACAACCAAAAGGTAACTACTTCAAATAGATGTGAACGGCTAAGAAACCAGACACCTCTTGAATTGTTTCCCCATTTTTTGACAAGTTTTTCCATATTACTTCTACATATGACAAAGTTTGGATGTACCACTTTTACTTTATAACAAATTTGCCGGTACTTCTTCCCATATAACTTCTATAGTATGACAAGTTTGCTTTTCCTAATTGAATTAGACATACCAAACAGCCTATTTGTCAAAGGGTCTAATTGAAATAGCCCAATTTCAAACGAATCTATTTGAATCAGATCTAATTCAAACAGACAAGACGTGCCGGACAGGCGCTAAATAATTGTCGTTTTTTATTCAAGTGATGTTCAAGCATGTAAGTGGGTCTATGAGTGGAATAGAAGATGCTTTAGCCAAACAAGGGGTGGATATGGAGATCTTGGCTGTTCCTACTTTGTAATTTGCTTCTGTTTTTATATATGGTATAATGCTCTTATACCTACATTCTCCAATCTTTCTGATTGGTTTTTTGTGTGCTGTTCATATGCTCTCTTCTTAATATATTTACCAGTTACAAATACAAAAAGAAGAGTAAAATGTAAAAAATACTACATTTCCTAAAGGACTCCAAATAGAAAATTATGGTCACAAACATATTAAACATCAAATTGAAAGAGTGGCCCGAAAGGAAATGAATTACTAGTCCCAAAAGTCCACTTCACCTGTAATTAGTTCATTACAGAACAATAGGCCCAGCTGAGAGAAATCTGTTGCCGGTAACATGGAATGATAGAAAAGTACATAATAACTCTTCCTCACAAGAGGAGCACAAGTAGCAGCCATCTAGTTAGTACATATATAGCACAAACAGAGAAAAAAATGATGGATAGAGGTTCTTTTCCTAAGAACCAAATATTAATCATTCAGAACAAGACCCTCTTCTTAAGTTGTTCTTTGCAACATTAATATGTATAGAATCTTACAGATCATGTGGGCAGTTTCCTAGAAAAAAGGAGCACCTCTTTGTGTTTGGGCATCCCTACCATTTCCATAGTCTATCAAGAGGACTGGATCCAGTGTGCATCATGAAGAATTTGATATATGTATCAGCATTACCTCACACAATTAGTAAATATCCCTGGCAATCTGGCCCGACCAGCTGATAGACCCCTTGATGAATGGGCCAATTCAGCCAATGGCTGAAGATTACAGGCAATGGCTGTTTCTACTTTCTAATATTTGATCCCAACATATTTTCCTAGATCACTGCTCTAGACTTCTATGAGAACCCAAACATGGTTGATGAATCAGATATGAAATAAAAAGTGGTGTGACATATTAGGCTATTATGATTTTTAAAGGAGTGATCCACTAGTTGGTAAATCCGGATCCATTATCAAAGTCGCACCATTTATTTTTGTTTAATTTTTAGATGGCAAAGTGCCCAATTTATAGTGTTGGCAGAATTTGCAAATTACATCATTGAGAAAGCAAAATTAAGCAGCAAAAAGATAATACCACTTCAACAAAAACACCTTTAGAAAATGTGGAGCACGAATTCTACAGCGAGTTTCTGAATAAATATCCTCCAGTCCAATCAAAATTTGCTGAATTCTAAGCCGATCCAGTAAAGGATATATATTATCAAGCGGGTCGATGACGCAACAATTGGGATGATTCCACATATACCTGCAGAAGAACCTACGCTCATTATAGGAGATCTCGATGGCTCCTTACTGGATCAGTAACACGACAAAATAATGAAAAGAAATAACACTGAATTGAAATTTGCAAGAGTAAAAGCCATAGAAAAGTCAGAAAGTCTTCTTCCATGTCTTTCTTTTCTTCAAAACAGTAGAAATCCTGTGGTTTGAACCTTTGAGGAAAGAAATGAAAAATGAAAATCGGTGAAGGGAGAGAGAGAGAGATTGTTAGTCTCTATGATTGACTAACATCACTCATAATATTCAACCACAGGTGTCCCCACAGGACTATAAAAGAGCACAAACACAATTCAAAACACACTCATCTCTCTTTCTAGAAAAACCATGTCCTTCAATCAATAGTTCAATACTCTAATACCCATTACGTCTTTCATAAGTCTTCTTCAACAATTATACTTTCTTTTGTGAGTTATCTTCAACATAATACTCTACTACCCATTACATCTTTCATCAAGCACAATGATGTAACTCAGATTGTGCCCTCCAATCTCTAGGGCCATTTATCTGATTGGAAGAAGGGTTATCTGATGAGAAGAAGGGATGGTATAGGGGCTCTGAACCTCTGCCCTCAAGACCATAAGGAAACCCGAATCAATCTTTAATATGCTGCTGTGATTGTTCTTGAGGTGCTAGAAATCTACGAAGTGAAGAGAGAGGTATCATTATTTTTAATGATAAGAGAGAGGTATCAATATGGAAGGAAGAATGAAGGCAGAAATGAAAGTGACGGAAAGGGCCTCAAGCATGATGGAGTATGGGCAGATCTTCACTCAGAAGGAGAATAGAACAAATATTCAAAAGAAAAGAAAGGTCTTTTGGGTTCTGCTCTTGTGTTTCCAAGGGGCTGATGAGTTATCTGTTAGTTTCGAAAACGGCACTACACCTACCAACATACTGTTATTCCTAGGTTCATTGTATCTTGGAGGCGACTCGCCTATGAACCCATTGCTAACTTGTTCAAACAAGTGGGTGGCAAAAATCATCTTAAGGAAAGTGAATTTGTCGTGCCTTTCATAGTTCTTTTTCCCCCTTTTTTTTTAATTCTCGCTAGATCAGGGACACCCACACCAACTATTTGTTAATTCATCAGGAAGGTGGCAACTAAACTCCTACACACTACATATGGTAGATCAAAGGATCAGTCGGAGGATATTTACCAAATTTATCAGAAAGAAAGGTGCTTCAAGATCTATTTAGCCAGTTGGAATATTATGCTCCAATTCAAGGTGAGTATTGAAATATGTTCTCTCTCTCTCCCACACACACACATTGAATGGCAAAGATTCATTAATTAGTATCCAAGCACATGGTGTATTGGTAAGGTGTGCTCCCTTTGGGAAAGGTCTAGGGATCAAGTCCATGAGGGAGAGCCACTTTAGGGTTAAACTGTTGATTCCCAATGACATGGAATAAAAAAGTAATAACAGTGAGTAACTATTTACTATAAGAGAGCTATCCTGAAAAAGGAGTTGTAAGGGTGAGGCCCATACAAAGAGGAGCTCACTGGCTCACTTACAAGCACCCTAGCTAAAAATATACACACACAATCACTAAAGCGAGAATGGCAAAGACAGTCAAAATAAGAAGAGGACCTACAAGCCAAAAACCAATATAAGAAGCCAACCTCCATGTTTAACCAAGATATAAGCTTCCTCATTCGCACTTCAACGGACATAATTGAAGGATACTTGGAGAGAATGAACCAAGTCAGCTACTTCACCATGTCTGCAAGCCACCAAGGTGGCAGTGCATACTTGCCTGGCAGATGGCATACAGAATCCCCTCCACCATAATCGGTTGTAGACTTAGCACAGAGGCTTCAAGGAAGCTCCAGTATAAGGGTATTTTGGTCTTCATCATTTGCTAAATAGTTGCTTGTAGTATCTTGTTTCTACGGGGATCAATGATCGACTAATAAACTATGAATCTAAGGGATGGGAGACACAAGGCCAGTCCTTCCCAATCTTTTCGTGGGCAATGGCATACACGACATGTGAATTTATCTGGCTAAAGAAACTTATTAAAGAGTTAAGCTTCCCAATTGTTATGCCAATCGAAATGAGTAGCAATAATCAAAATGTCATGCATATATTGACAAACTTGTATTACATAAGCAGACCAACTACATTGAGAGGACTGTCATTTTATCCCAAAAAAGATTGGCTTGTCTTCTCTTTATCCCACATATCAAAGTCCAGGGATTCACTTGTCAATGTGTGTACTGTGTACTAAAGTTAGTCCACTGCGTCAATTAAAGTAGGTTGTCGGTCAGTTTGGGACGTATCGACATCTAGACACCTGCTTAAGGGAGGAACATGACAGAGAAGAGAATACACTGTTTTGTATTTATTATGCCTCATCGTTATCCATGTCAAATCAACACTCAAAGCATGAAAAATGCTTGTAAATGTCAAGAATCATATAAATTCCTGTGGCCTAAAATAAAAAGGCTGCAGTCATGCTACAAAGACCGACTCAATGTTGAAAATAATTTACAAGATGGATCGGCATGCGTGGGATTATCATTTGGAATTGTCCCCAAATCAGTACAGATAAAGTAATTGAAAGGGAACTGCAAGTCTTCCTTCATCCGATTTCCATTAATCCTTCCATGTTGTTGCACTAATTAGGAAGTCTACAAGCTCTAAAAATCACCTTTGTAATTCTTGCATGCCTCTTGAGTAAGAAATTCCTTTAGATAAGTCTGAGAAACTTCCTGGGTCAATGCTGATGATTTCATCAGTTGCCTTGCGGAGAATCACATCTACTTCTTCAATCTGAGATGCTAAAGGAAGATCAAATCTGAGAGGGACAAACATCAGTCCATTTGGAGTAGGATACATGGGGAATGCGCCCCTCTGCCAAAATCAGCAAGAAAAGCCTTAAGATATTATCAAAACTCAATTGACCTCTTCACTTCTATGAAGGAGACTCACCTTGGCAAAATCTTCTTCACGAGAAGGTTTCATAACATAACCAATTGCCACAATCATCTTATCATGAAATGCCTGAAATCAAATTACAACAAATATAATGTTATATCATGTCTGAATTTGTTGTAGTGTAATATCTAATTATATAGAATATGAATGCAACATCTCATTCAATGGAAAGTCAAATTCAAATCACAATCTCTTCAGTCAACGACCATTTTATTGAAATGGCAGAGGGTGACGTAAAGCTCTTCCAGCCTGTCAATGAAAACTGCTTCCTTATTATTGTCTGCTGGACCATCTTGACTACCTAACAAGAAAAAAGAATGAGAATTTTAGCTATTCCAGAAGCAGCATGCATCCGACTAACTGATGTAAGTATGCTCCATTTCTAATCAATCAGAATATAGCTGACAATCCAAAAAAAATAAATTTGAAGATTAAAATCAATTAACAAGGATTGCATCCCTTTTAGAGACTGTATTAGAGATTTCCATTTCTTGGGTTATCATATATCCAATAAATGGAAGAGAATCCAAGAATGGTGAGAAACAGCTATGAATTGGATGAAATTGACAAATATCAACATTCTGAGGAGTTGTTGGTCCACTACCCAGTACTGGAAACTCAATCAAGCAAAAACATGGGAGAAGCAGGTCTTTCTGAGCAAGCTGTAAGTAGGCAGTCCCTTAAAGAACTGGTAAAATGTGACAATTATACTGGAAGAGAAAACACTTTGAAATAAAAGATTTTTGGTGGAGGAATTGAGTGCTGATCCTTGAGATAGATCTCCCTTTTTTTATCCATTGAGGGTCACATTTACTCGTACAGAAATTACAGAAGGATTATCCCCTTAAATGGGGTAATTTAGATCTAATACAATTTAGTGAATTATTTATAGAATCTACTGGATTACATGGTACAGTGTGCATAGGGTGCATTTCATTCTATAGTCCACCTGTGGTGATTCTAATAAAATGGTACTCACTTAAAATGACTATCTTCCAGCCCTGAGTGCGGAGTCTAACAGAGAGGCCTTTATCTTTTTCAGAAGTTACATAGAAGCAACTCTCTCCGGCACTACCCCAAGATGGCAACATTCTGTAGAAAGCATCGCCAACACAAGATGTATTCAACAAGATGCAATCTGATGAGTGTAGTGCCGCCATCCTTGTAAGAAACGCCACCTACACAAAGTAAGTACTATGATTGTCAATCGATTATTATAATACAGCAATTTCCATTAAAAATGTCCAGCTACATGCCAGAATTATTCATCATCATCATCATCATCTGAGCCTTATGCTATCAATCTGGGTCCACCAAAAAAGTTCTGCAGATACACTTACACCAAGCTAAATAATAATAAGCATAAAAATCTAAACTAAACTGAGAGACAAGGAAGAATAACCAGTCCTTCTGCATGCACATTTTTGTGTATGTGACAGAGAGAGAATAACCAGTCCTGCGTGCACATTTTTGTGTATGAGAGAGAGAGAGAGAGAGAGAGAGCAGAAAATGCCCAAAAATAAAATCTGTATAGAATAGAACAGAAACCACCACAAGAAGCTCAGAACATAATAACATGATAAACATGAACCTTCCCTACTATAAGAAGTTATACTTAATAATGTTCATAAAGTCAAAATTTGTTATATAATTCTTTGTAACATAAATAGTACCACCACCACCACAGCATGTCGATCCAAAGATAAATGGAGTCGGCAATTTTTACATGCAAGGAAGGGAATCTGGGGATTTTCTCATGCCCCTAGATCCATATTGTGGGGTCCATATTTACTAATATCCTGATAATTAATATGATGAGTCCCACCGAGGATGAGGGATGCTCCAAATCTATTCTGAATTGGATGGTATTTGCTATCTGGCCCTTGTCCTTTCCTTCCTACCAATAATTTTTTTTTTGCCATATTCCTTAAGCATATATTTGTAGACCATCAGTCAAAGGGCTGTTAATGCAATTTCAATTTTTTATAACGCTACAAAGAAGGGTTATAAACAACTTGTACAGTGGTCCCATAACGCACCTGCTGAGATGGGCCCCACTTAGGAATTGTATTAAGCATATATTAGGTTTGCTCTTTAATTCTTTCTTTCTTTCTTCGTCTATTTCTTCCCTTTTTTTTTTCTTTTTGTGAATGGGAGGTTTATTCAATTGTTTAGGAGATGCGTTGGATATATAGGAGAAATAAAGAGTCCAACCAACTCTTTTGGCTTATATTATATTAATAGACCCTATTTCTTAGAGTAGTCCCTATTTTTTAGTGTCCAATTGGGCTGAAAGAGGTCATTCAAAAGTTAGTATGAACTTAATCAGTCCTGGTTTGTTCGGGAAGGTCATATTTAGATTTATTTTAAGATTGGGAGAGAGAGAGAGAGAGAGAGAGAGAGAGAGAGAGAGAGAGAGAGAGAGAGAGAGAGAGAGAGAGAGACAGTTTTATTTGCAGAAATAGAACAAGGGGGATTAACCCAGTTATACTGTAACTACGGAATTCTTTCCTGGATGTGGTACAAAACCAACGTATTGATATTTGCAATGTGCAGCACTCCCAGATTTTCATTCAACAAACAAAGATTTCCATCCAAAACTTATTATCCCTTTGTGTTAGGTGAAAACTTCTATTCTTTTCCTGCAGAAGAGATTGAGTGATGACTCTCATGCTTATCTTGCATTGGTTAACCTTCAAACTGGGAAAATATTTAATTTATTTCCCCATCCACAGCATGGCTCATTACATAATTGGTGTGGAGCTAGGTTCAGCACCTCCCAAAGGGGACGTATATTGTGAGTTGCCACTTGCCAGTAGCAAGCAATGCGTCTACAGTATATGATCTTAGGAGGGATCAACCTGGATGCCATTTTTTACTTGTGTTACTTATGCAAAAGGGAGACGGAGATGATTCGTCATCTTTTTACATGCTATGATTTTTCTTTTTATACTTTGAATCATTTCTTCAAGTTTTGTGGCATATTGTGGTGTTTCCCGGGCTCTGTTGGAGAAGTGGACACGTGGTCATCAGGTCCTCTCTGTGTGTGTTTTGAGTCTTTGACAGTCGAGGATGCTTCCACTTGCTATTGTTTAGTCCATTTAAAAAAAAAAGGAATAAGCGGGTCTTCAATTCTACATAGAAACCGGGGGAGGAATTAATTTTATCAGCAAAGGTAAAAGTTGGGAACTGGGTCTCAGGGAGGAAAGAGTTTGACAATTTCAAGCTTACCAACATTATTCATACATGGGAGGCTTCTATGAGATGTGGCCGGAAGGACGTGAAGGCTTACGTTTGGTCTTCTCCTCCTTTAAATGCATTGAGTTCAACGTTGATGTAGTGGCTAGGGGTAAGCAAGGGCGATGGGAGCGAGGTGTTGGTCACACTTCAGATGCAGCCATGTGTCTCAAGACCTACAAAAGGAGGCCCAAAAATAAGCCCACTGACACCCAACCCATTGGGCTCAACCCATAATGGACCAGCTCATCGGGCCTAAACATAATGGGCCAGGCCCATAGCTGGCCGATCCATGGACAGCCAGTCCATTAGCTTTGACAGCCAGCCCATTAGCTTTACTTTACCTACTTTCTAAGAGTGTTACCTTCCAATAAAGATTCTTAATCTAGATAAGGTAAATCTAGGAAAATAATATGTCATCAATTAATATAATTGATTCATTGAAATATAATCAATTAAGGATGATTGATCGTCATAGGAGAGGAAACAAAACCCCATCAAGAATAAAGCATTTGCTATCTAATTATATTCTATGAAAGGGAAATAGAAATCACATCTAGGTCCTAATAGGCAAGATTGACCGCCCTTTGTTTATAATTACATTCTTTTTTTTAGTGGTTCCTCTATAAATACCTAGTAATCTCTCATTTGTGGGTCAATAAAAATCTCTCTTTCCCTCTCAATATTGTGAGCAAGTAATTTTTTTTCACTTGGCGATGACTCCAAAGGCCGGGTATCCCTGGTGAATGTGTGAAGACTTCATCCATCATTGAGTCCCATCAACTTCCATAGAAGGTGAAGCCAAGGTGTTAGCTATTAAAGAAGCTTTTAAGATTTCTCTCAGCCTTTCTCAAGCAGGGTCAATGTCGAAAGTGATTCATCCAATGCAATTTAAGGATGCGTTCACCATCCGGAGATCCTTGTAAGTTTAATTCATTTTAAATGAAACTACTCACCTTCTATTCGGGTGGCTTTCATTTGTAGATAGGAAACCATTGACGTAGCATACATGCTAGCAAAGCAACAGGTACATAGGGTTGGGCCTTTTGTTTACTCTGGTTGTTTTTTGTGTGTCATTCCTTGCTTGTTGGGGATTCAGTATAGCATTCTTATGCCACCCCTCCTTTGCATGCCTTTTGTTTGTGATAATAAATTAGTTTCCACTATCAATAAAAGAAAAGGAGTAAACCTTATAGATGAAGCACGGTAGAATTACAAGGAATAAGAGTGCACCTTTTGAGATGAAAGCCCCTCCCCATAAGAAATTCCCTTTCACAAAAAGAACAATCTATAATCAGTCATGTTGGTTCAAGGACAATTGCGGTAGCACAAAAATAACTAACCTATGAAAAACCACGAAAAGCGACATGTTCAAGGAGAAAGAATAAAAAGAAAAACTCTTTTATCATTCAATTCATGCAATAAATAAGCTCTGAAAAACCATAGAAAGCGACAAATATTATGCTCAAGGGAGAATAGGGAAAAAAAGCTTTTTTTCATGCAATCACTTTAGACAGGGAACATAATGAAAATTCACAGACGATTCCCATCAATTGTTTAACAAAACTAAGGCTAATTTTGAAAAGAATTGTGCAACTAAAGTCTCAGTACTCATTAAAGCCATGTTTGCAAACTACACAACCAACAAAATTCTTTGACTCAGTTTGGACATGCTCCAGGCACTGGGTCCAATTTTTACTGTTCAATAAATAGTGATATATCCTTGCCCCAGAAAGTTAGAGAGAAAATCTAGCACTGGCCAGAGTTCCACAATCGAGAATAAGTTGTGCAGGGCACAATCTGCAAGATCCAATGACAGTTGCATTCAAGACCTAAACTGAGATGAAACTACATTGTAACCTTGGCTCTCAATAGGATGCATGGAATCCTACCTTTGAGTCCATCAAAATCCTCACTACTATAGACCACAAGGAATTAATACATTCAGTTGCGACATGGAATTCTACAATGATCCCTGAAATCCCATGTCCATTGGTTTTTCTAGAAACCCTCCTGTCATAATAAAAGTTTGACATTCTTCCTGTCCAAGGATGCCAGATTTCCATGCATCAAAACAAGCCTTCATTGCATGATTCCAAGATCAGGGATCTTTGTGAGAAATCTGATCTCAAGATCAGGGAAGAAACCGACCCCAGAGGAAATTCTCAAGAAAAGTTGCTTAAACACTCAAATTTTGAAGGTCTAGATAAAAAATAAAAAATAAAAAAAAACTATGGGGAGAATCTAATAAATATAAACAAGGTAAAAAAAAATTACCCCTGAGCACTGAAAAATTCCAGAAAAAATCACGAAAAAAAATCCTCGGCAAGAGTGGATCAAGGCCATGTAATTTTCCAGATGTGTGATTGATCACGAGGTGGACCCACTGTCTGATCAGAAAAATCAGAAGTCCTGTAGAGTGGTAGAAGAGGACAATGTTCTGACTTCTGAAAGAGTCCTTGCTCAATAGTCACCAGAAATCTAGACCTGGACTTTTTGCAAAGCCAAGACCAGATCTGTCCCAAAAAATAGAGGAAAAAAAATCCTAATGGATTGATCTAATGAATTAAAAACATGACAACGTGAAGAGCCCAGAAAAAAATTGATCTGACAACTGATTCCCAGTATAATTGAGCCCTAGAAAATCAAACCTTTGACACAATGACAAAAGTAAGCAAAGACAGAATTTGGATTGAAACTAGTGATCTCCAAACATGGGTTGATCCTCTATTTATCCTACACTAATTTTTGCAGCCATCATGACTATCACATTCAATAAAATGAAATGCATTTTCAGTAACAAACATTGACAGAAATACCAAGACATGTGTATACTTTCAATCAATCCAATACAATTGTGTCACAGACTATACTGTATTTTTACCACATGGAGCTTTGAATACTGAAGTCTACGGAGCAAGGCCTCTGCCCCTGGTAAGAAATACACATTTCCAGCAGCATCTTCGGCAAAGAGAAGGGACTCATCTAGCAATACTCCTCGTACCATAGCCATTTTTATATGTTTTTAAAATACAGTGGAAGCAAAGCTCTATACACTCTCTTCTCTTTATCCCCCCCTTTTGGACTGGTAGTAGAATAGAAGAACGGAACACAACATTAGACATCTGCAAAACAAAAGGATTCGGGGAAAGTACTAGCAAGACAATGCTTTTTTGAGAAATTTTACAATTATGCCAAAAGAAGAAACATGGTGGGGTATGTGAAACTCAGATAAACAGTGATTGTGGATTAATAATCTATCAAAAACTATCCACCTAGGAGTTGGTGGAGCGGGATAAAGTGTGGGTTTGCTCCCAACATCATGTGTTCGAAACCGTCCGTCCCAAATTTGCCCTGCATGCGTTTGTGCCCAGGGGATTAGTCTCGTTGGGTCAAAGACCTCAGGGATATCCACACCATAAATGAAAATCTATCAAAATTAGATTGATTGGATGTTTTACACAGTACCTGTCTAATCTATGGTCATTAAGAATTACGAGTTCAAAGGTTTTCATTTTGACTATCTATTTCATTGTTTTATACCATATAGCTAACGAGTGGTGGACCCAGGATTTTCACTTGAGGGGGGGGGGCGGCTGACAATGGTCAAATAAAAATAATTCTTCACATTATCGAAATCAATTGTGTTTTGTGTTCATCGCAGCAAGAGCATAATCAATTAAGACGACCTTGGGTAAAGCAATGTGCAATCAAGTAAATTGTGTATTTGTGTCCATTCCTGCGATATAAAAGTAATCCCAAGGGCCAGTTCGTTTGGATGAGAAATAGAGTGAAATAGAATTAAAATTTCAATCTAAACAGGAGATTGGAAAAAAACTTTGAACAAAAAACAACAAAGGGTTCTCTCATCCCGGATCTTGATTTCGTTTATTTGTTCAAATCAAATCCAAAACTACTTCCCAAAACTCATTCTAAAACTTCTTCCTAAAACCCCAATACAAATTACAACTAAAAACAACCAAAAATTATATTAAAATCAAATAAAATTAGTTAATTCCGAGAAAACCCCAAATTTTGAAATCATCTCAACATTTTCACGAGACAATAATTTCTAAAAAACAACTTTTGTTGCACTGATATTGACTTTAGTTTTTTTTTTTATAATTTAAAGATTAATTTATTTTTCAGGACACTATCCCTAAAAAAACCTCAAACTTAAAAATATCACAAAGATTGAGTATGTAAAAAAAAAAAAACCAAATATGATTATACAGCGAGAACAGGAGAAAATAAATATTAAAAAACAATCTTTAACACTAATTTACATTTATTTTCAATTTTCACTATTTCTATTATTTAAAAATTACTTATTTCCCCAGCTAAACATCACATAAATTTGGGAAATGCCCAACATTCCCCAGATAAGATAAACACCCAATAAGGTTATTTCCAATAATTCATGCACCAAAAATCAGCAAATCTAAGTTTTGCCGAGTGCGGTGATCCGTAATCCTCCCCTTACTTCAGTACAGCCGGGCGGGGGGGGGAGGGGGTGGTGGGTGGGGAGGTGCACCTACTACTTTGACCTGAGCCGCTCAATGTATTAGGACTGGGCCAGATTTCACTCCAATCGAATTTGGGTTGAATTGAAATCTGGGGCAGTGATGATAAGAGTGGGGAGGAGAAGGCGTACCGTTTAGCTACTCCAACAGGAAGTGTTAGGACGATTAGGAAGATGATCGAGGAGACGAAAATGGGAAGAGGAGAAGAAGATGTCACAAAAGAGCAACAAAAGCTAAAAAGGTTTGTATGGAAACTATGCTACATCTGTCCCACTGGCTTCCTGCGAGTGTGAAATTTGGAAGCAGACCCAAACACAATACTTGGGTTTTGGGTGCAATTGCAAAATCAGGATTCTCATGTGGATTTTTTTCGTTTTTCTCCTAATAAAGTCCCCAAGGGTAATTTGTGAGTCAATTTTGGGAAGCTAGGGAAAAACCCATCCCAACACCAACACAGCCCTTTGCCATTTATATGTGTTGTATGTGTGATCATGGGTGGGTGTGTTGCCTTTGTCCATTTTATGTCTGTAACATGTGTGTGAGTAAATTTATGGAATTGAATTCATATAATATTAAAATGCATTCAATTCCATGCAAACAAATAAGATCATGTGAAAATGAATTTCCTATGTATTTCAATTCTGTGGCAAACAAATGTCTATTTGAATGAATTAGTTTCTATGCATTTGAATTTCATGCAAATAAGCAGATTGATTTGACTTGACTTCTTATATATTTTAAGTTCATGCATATTCCCATTTGATTCAACTACTTTCTATACATTTTAATTTCATGCAAAAAAAATAA
This sequence comes from Cinnamomum chago, assembly GCA_038049695.1. Classification (NCBI taxonomy): domain Eukaryota; kingdom Viridiplantae; phylum Streptophyta; class Magnoliopsida; order Laurales; family Lauraceae; genus Cinnamomum; species Cinnamomum chago. The sequence goes on from CP142451.1 coordinate 114,406,836, forward strand.
AAAAATAGTGGAGTTGCAACACATACAAGAATCTGATTCTGGATCTAAAAGTATTTGAATTCTATATGCATGGATTTGAAACTGGGTCCAATTTTCTCACAAATTTAAAAATAGTTCTCATGCCCGCTTTGTTAGGAAAAAGAAAACACTTGGATAATCGTATACCCATTAGCAACCATACCTTCTCCAGTCACATCTTTAATAATCCATTATTAGATCCCAATTTACCATGAACTCTTATGAATTCATTTTCATGTAAGCTAACATGCTCTCTACTAAATAAAAAAAAAAAAACTCACTCTTCCTGGTAGAAATCATTAGCATCTCATTAACTGATAAACTGAATGATCTTACTTGCATGTCCGCCTTAAACCCTCCACTTACCCCTCAATTACAATATTATATATATTTAGAATTTGAATAAGGTCAGGGTTCAAAGTCAGTTAAGCCAATCAAGCTCTTGTCAACCAATGTGACCCCATCTGGATGATAGTAGCTCGCGGCCTGTCAGAATTATTTGAGAGAAAAGTGATGACCGCAAAACGATGTCTGCATGAGGGTTTGCATGCAGGCGAGCTATCCACCCCTCTTGATTAGAAGTTAGAACTGAACTTTATATATGGATGAGTTAGCATTAATATCACCCCCAATCAATAAATATGCACCAACCTTAAATTCCAGTCTAATCTATGAATAGTGCTACAATTAGAGCGATATTTGTGAGAATTGCTTGGACCAGAGGAATTCGTGGCTGTGAGATTCGACACAAATTGCCCACATCAAAACTCCTTGTAGGTGAGAAACACTGGACAACCTAGTGGTTTAAAGGATCTCATCACACATGGCTGTAAAAGGATCGATCACGGAACAGACGGCTTATTACAAGGGAAGCTATACCACTCACCCATCTAGCCAAAAAAAAAACGAGAGAGAGAGCAGAGAAAAAAAGAAAAAAAAAAACTCCCTTCTAGGTGTCAGCATTGTAGCATTCCTTAAAATCATATTTAAAAAGGGTCAAAACTTTGCTAATGGGTCAGAGAACATGGAGGGCCTGAAAGAATATTATCAAGACAAAATACAAATTATCAAAAAATAGAATATGGTACACATCTGATGCCCCTTCTCAATAGCCTGACCATTTTGTTTGGCCTCATATATGCCTGGTGTTACATCATGGATGTATTCCCACCGCATGTGCTGGCAGCCGCCCATAAAAACTTTTGAGTCTCTAATTTCACATTGAAAGGTACACTAGACCTGCCTTTGCAATGACAGCATAGAAATGGTGGTCTTTGACTCTTGAGAAATAAATAAGTTCCCAGTAGAAAGTTTTTTCCACAATGCTCAATGAGTTCCGATAGCATTATCTTTCAAAAGCCATAGAATAAAACCCCTTTCAAAAACCATAGAATATCTCTCAAAAACCCAAGAATAACCCCCACCCCTCCCCACCCAAAAAATAATAATAATAAAATAAATATAAATAAATAAATAAATAAATAAATAAATAAAGAGAATATGGGAACTGAATGCCCACCATCTGCCTAGTATTTTAAATCCTATGAATATCAAGGTCTCTTGTAACTATTACTTTGTCCATCCCTCACCTCTATAATAATCCTTCGGTGAAGACCATTTGACCCTGAATTCCAATATATCATACTCTATGCAAACAAACAGGCCCTAAAAGTTTAAATTCAGTTTCCCAGAAAATAATGATAACAATTAGTAATGTTTGAACTTTACTGGAGTTTTGACAAGTAGGGTTGCGAGCAATTCCATAGTAAAAACAACCTTCTGTCAAAACTTCTTAAAAGCAAAGTTTAAAATTCAGTACTTAATTCTTTTAAGGCAAAATTTTACCAACATACATATATGGAAGTTGAATTTCCAAAGGCGTGCACGCTACGACTGCCATTGAACAGGCAAATAGTTCAAGAGTTTCCAACTGATCAAGAAATCACATGCAAGAGGAAACAATTGGATCTAAAAGTCAGACAGGAGAGATCAGGAAAATGAAATATAACATAGCTTCACCGCAAAGCTAAATCGAAGTAAATCATATGCAAGAACAGTCAGAAATAAATTATAATAATAAAGGACAGTTTCGGGGAATGGATTGTGATATGACTTCACTGCCAAACTCTCAATTGAAGTTGCCTGCAATTGTTTAAACTCACTGCAGTTGCTTAGATATGATCCGGTAATAGGCATGCTACAAAACTTTTTTGTTCTGGAATCTATAACATGATTTATTCCAACGCAACAACTGGTATATCACCAAACTTCAGGTGCATTTAGACGTCAAGGAGAAGCCTCCTAGGGTCTTCCACAACTTCTTTGATCCTACGCAGGAAGAAAACTGCCTCTCTTCCATCAATCAGCCTATGATCGTACGTCAATGCAATGTACATCATTGGCCTCGGAACAACGTCCCCACCAATCACCATAGGGCGGGACACTATTGAGTGCATGCCTAGGATGGCCGACTGGAAAAAAAGAAAGTCATGATAAGTTTTCATGCCAAGAGAACTTTCTAGACTTTTTCACCGAATGAAAAGAGGTAATGGTAGAGGACATACTTGTGGAGGATTGATGATTGGCGTACTCAAAAGACTTCCATAGACCCCACCGTTGGATATTGTAAATGAGCCTCCAGCCATCTCATCAATTGATATTGTGCCATCAGTTGCTTTCTTTGCAAGATTGCTTATCGTCTTCTCTATCTCAGCAAAGTTCATTTTTTCTGCACCGCGTATAACTGGGACGACAAGGCCCTGTAATATCATGTGAACTTGGTCAAATGAATCAAAGTGGTGCATGACCAGCAAGATGTCCAAAAAACATGGAGCAACCTCTTGATAGAAACACAAACACCACAAAGCAATGGTCATGAAATGTCAACATAGAACAAGATACAGCTACCAAAAACATACTTTCAGCTGTCCGTGCATGAGAAGATACACAGCAGATGAATGCAAAGTTCAACGATCAACTTACTTACGCAATAACCAACAGCCAGGGAATATAAGTTAAATGAGGATAGCATCTCTAGAAATAATCCAGGGATCTAGAATAGGCACGGTGACAAAGAAAATCACCTAGAATAAATTGTTAAATTCTTAGCATCAGTTGGTGCTGGGGATTCACATAGAGCAGACATTTTGAGCCATTAAAGGTTTAAGACGATAGCTTCTCATTTCTTAAGCCAGTTTTAGGTTCAGGGACTCATGGAATGCTATTCCATGGCGTTTTTTCGCTTAATGAAAGTGTCTCTAGCACCATCTAAGAATGCAACTTCTCATCATGTCCCAAGAGAAGAAAATGTAGATTCAGATGTACCTGTCCAACTATGTGCATATTACAGCCACCGCCCTCACCCATCTACTTGATAGATAACCAATATTTAAATTAAAAAAATATATCCTTTCTCTTATAAATACAATTTTCAATTCTCTCTAGAAAGAAAGAAAGAAAAAAGCAGCAGACATTTTGGCCCATTAAAGGTAATATCTTCTCATCTTCAAAGGCCAGTTGTAGATTGAGGGACTCATGGAATGCTATTCCATGCCGGTTTTCACTTAATGAAACAGTCTCTTTAGCATCATCTATAAATGCAACTTTTCACCATGTCCCAAGAGAAGAAAATGTAGATTCAGATGCATCTATGTAAGCAAGATTTGATTGGACAAATATCAATGTAGCTAATGGCTTAATTTTAGATGCTCTCCAGCTTTGTGTGCATATTAGGGCCCCCAGTCCCCCGCCCATCTACTTGAAAGATAGCCCATATTTAAATAAAAAAAATATAGCCCATATTTAAATAAAAAAAAATCCTAGTTCTTATAAATACAATTTTCAGTTCTCTATTTAGAAAGAAACAAACTAACAAACAAATTGGTTTAGCTGATAAATGTTCCAGCGACTCCAGTCCCAGATGAGATAAGATGGAAAGAATACCGAAGAAATTTATTCCCAAGTCAGCTATTAACATTACTTCTCCGACTTGGTTGCAACACTGGATAGTACTTTGACGATGGGTAACTTGCATAATAGACAGAAGATTATTGATGCAGCCCGACAGAAGACTAGGGCCCGCAGGCCCCTCCAACGGACCATCTGATGAGGGCCACATGATCTCTGATTTGACAGAGATCCCTATCCTTATCTAAATTAGTAATATTAATTAGTTGCTTAATAGGATTGCTTCCTAATAACTCGTTTGAGTAGGAATAGGTACGTTACTATTTCCAATATCCTGGTTCATTTTGAAATAAGTGTCTTCTATATATACAGAAGAACCTCTTGTTATTTTCTATGCTTTATTCAATCAAATCTATTAACATGAGTTATTCCCATGAGTTCATGGCTGTGAGTATTCTTTTGTGTGGAATCCGTTTGTTGGATTCAATCAACCTCATCTGAGAGGTTGGTCTATTAGATCGAAGGTCCGGGGCTACGCCAATTATCATCAATAGTTGCCTCCTTTGTCTCATTGTCTGGGAAAACATTAATAAACTTTTTCTTAATTGCTCAATAGCAAGGACAGTCTACCTAGTAGTTGTCTTGGTTTGGGGCCTCATGGTTCCCTAATGATATTGCTACACATTTTGAAGCTTGGCAGTTTGGTTTTTGACACAAGCGCAGTGAGGTTCTTTGATTGTGCCCTTTCTTGGTGATGATATGGTCGCACTGGAAGAAAGAATGACAATAATAAGATCAATGAGTGGGTTTACTACTACAATGAGGAAGTGATTGATATCCTGGGCAACGGCCTTGAATCTGTTTTCTAGAATCCTACCTGATACTCTTGGTAGAAGTGAAGGTAATTCCTCTAACGTGATAGCATGGGTGTCTAACCGGAAGGCAAACCCTTAGAAATTTCAGTATCATTTTAATGAAATCAGGGAGCCATCCTCAAGCATTAAAGTTGCCTTTTATCATGAGGTTAGATCAGTCAATTATATGGTGGATGTTTTTTTTTTTTTGAATAACAGTCAGTTATTTTATTGAAAAAATGAAGAAGAAAACAAACAGGAATACAATAAACAAAATATGCAAACAACCAGAAAAACAATCAACCAAAAGAATTGAACATCAAAAGAAATGAGAAATGTGTAGCTGAAAGATTCCTTCCCTAGCAAGAGCATCCGCCATATCATTCGCATTGTGCAAGACATGACGAAAAGTAAGATTCAATTGAGAAGAAATATCTTGCACCTCCTCCCAATCTGACAATCTCCAACGAACAGAATATTTTCCCAACCCCCACTAGATGGGGGGAAAAGGAGTCTCCTTCAATGATTGCATTCTAACCTCCCAGTTTTCACAATTCATGACAGCCCACCAATAAAGCAAATCAGCACCAATAGCGTCCAAAGAATTAAAAGGACCTGAAAAGTCCTTCAAAACCTGCCAATAACACCTCCAATTCTTCCCATACAAATTTGATGAACAAAACTACCATCAAACTCAACTTTAAAATACCTTCTGGTGGAGAGTGCTATCAGATTCTATGCACCGTTTTAGAATGCCTCCCCCTTTTAAAAGAAGATACCCACAATCTTTGAAGGTCTTCCAAAGAAACCCCAACAAATTCAGGTGCACCGCTTGCTCATTCCAAAACAGTCCAGACAATAGATTGAACAACCCCATTTACTGATTTACTTTTACCGTAAAATTTCTATTATCCCTTTCCAGTCAACCACTGAACAACCTCATTTAATGGTGCATGGCACAACCCAACACATGTCAAACATGCTAATAAGTAATAACAGCAACCCATACTCTATACACAAAGGGACAATGAATCAACAAATGACTAGCCGATGATTATATGGCAGATGATTTAGCCAAGCAAGGGGTTGAAAGGATGTCTCCTCGGGTGGGTGTTATGTAATTGGGGGTTGGGAGGGGGACAATGCTGTTGTACCCTCTTGCTTTTGTTTCCTCTGTGTTTTCGTTCTTTGTAATTTGCTCTCTTTAAAATGAAAGCTTTTGTTACCGATATAAAAATAATAATTAAAAAAAAAAAAAAAAAACTCTCGGTAGAAGATAGCGTGATATTCTCAAAGATGGTAGCTTACATACCCAACCCATCGTTCAGCGGCTTCCCCATGGCAACAGCTGGTGGAAACTCAAATCTCAATGCATTTGCATTGGGAAAACAAAGGATAACCATAAACGTTGGTCTGTTAGTGTTTGTAACGGAACAAGACTAACTTTTACCAAAAAATAAAAAACAGAACAAGACTAAATATCTTCATTATCTGAACAAAATCGGAACACACTATTGGAAGTGAATCAGGATTTTTTTTTTTTTTATAAACTTTGGGAATTAATTTTTGCTCTTTTATTCCAGGTAACCCCCCGAAGTACGAACTAATGATGCTCTTTGTCCATATAATGCATATAACAATAGTTTCCAGTTGGGCCAGTTCAATGGCTCTATATGAATTAGCATTTTTTTTTATTCTTCTCCCCCTTCTCGATCCAATGTGGAGACAATTTTGTTGGTTATACCCTTCATGACTCATTTAGGAATAAATAATTCATGGGGGCAGTTGGAGTATCACAGGAGGAATTATAACAAAAGTGGGTATTTGGAGTTACAAAGATGTGGCTAGTGCACATATCGTGTTTTCTGGCTTTTGCTTCTTAGCAGCTATGAAGCCATTGGGTTTATTAAGACCTAGAAATATTTTGTGATGAACGTACCGGAAAACCCTCTCTAGATTTGCCCAAGATCTCTATCAAAGGCGGGGCATCAAGAAAGATGATATAAGGAGAAGAAAGGAAACAGGTTTTGTAATTAAAGGGACTGTAATCTCTTCCCTTAATATAAGGGAGAGGATGATGACATGCAGAAGAAGGAGAGGACACTTGTCTTGAGGTCGAGCGATTTGGCAAGCTGAAAACAGGATATTCCATGATTAAGAGGAACATCAGATGCAACTCCAATTGCAGTCTCTGGAAACTAGGCCGCAAACTTGTTCTAATCGTTTGAATGCCTTTCGGTGCCTAACGGGATTTGGCATATGATCCAAGATTATTGCACCTTAGAAATCATGTTAGAAGTTCAAACTTTCACAGATAACTTCAACGAATGATGTATCATCCACCTCAGCATGTGCATGCTTCTTCCCACTGTAGTTTGGTACACATGGATGGTTGTCAGACTTTCAAAAGTTCAGTACGACCTAACAACCATATCCTTCATTATACTATTTATGTAGTATGATGCAAAGACATTTAGTCCCAGATTATCAGACATTTAGTCCCAGATTATATTTCTGCCAGTTTGGATCTTGCACCACTGTTAGACAAACTGAGTTCAATGTAATCCTTCTAATGCCCTGTTTCATTTGGGATCTTGAGGCTTCTTGGCAAACGAGTGCTCCCGGTGTCGGAATATGCTGGGATTCTGCAGGAAGAACCACTTGAGGTAAATTTCTCCAATCAGATTATATTATGTCCCCAATATTGGAAGCAGAAATGTTTGATCCTATTCCTTAACTACTGGTAAAGCTGAGTCAAATTGATTCAAAATCATCTCCCTTGCAATTGACCCATGCAAAGAAAGCTTTGCCATTGATCCATCAAATGAAAGCTAAAGCTGGACTAAAACCTGAACACATGAAAAAAGAAGTCTAAATTTCAAAGTCATTTTTTTTGTTAAATTATTTCTAAGGTATTTCTTATTAATAGACAAAACTGAATGCTCTCAACACATTGGCTAGTGCCTCAGGTTCTTCCATTGAGCAGAACCCATCACACTTAGCACAAATTCAATATATATTAGATTTTTTAGTGTTCTTGAGCAAAAGTTGAGGAGTCTCTCTACCATTCACCTATGCCAGGGTCATGGATTAGATTTCCCGAAACTCCCTTGTATTTTGGGACCTATCTCATCGTATTTTCTTTCTAGATGTGCTGCATGAGGCAAGCTAGACTGCACCCAATCTTGGCATCTAGGATCTCCCTTTTGTATTATTTGGGGTTTTGCCCTCTGGTTGCCAACAAAACAAGAGAACCTTTGAAGGTGAGCTTTGCATGCTAAGAGCTCTAGTGGTTGAAACCATAGTTACTTGATTCACAGTTCGATCAATTCGGATTTGAATTCGCAATTCGACAGTTACTCTGATTCGGAAATTCAATGGGGTGGGTTTTAGTTAATTCGTTTTTCAATTCACTTGATTTGTAGTTCGAATTCGATGAATTCGCTGGACTAATTCGAATATATAATATAATAATTGGCGATGATTCATGTCTAATTTGATATTATAGTTTGCAAAAGTCATTAAACGTCACAAAAGATATATAAATAACATTTGAAGAAAAATTATAAAAAATTATTAAATGAATTTTAATTCAAACAAAAATGTCTCATGCGATCAATACGTTCCATTGAAAATAAGCTTTGAAATATTATTAAAGGGTGTCAAAGTGTGTTCTCAGTGGGCCCACAAGGCCATTTTAGTCTTTCCATTCTCCATGGGACTCAATGTCTAAAGTAAGCCCATAACCTCCATTGTGATCACATTCCCTACTAATCATTTAATTACACATAGAAGGCCGTCTGCTCTAAGCCCATCTTTATAATACTAATTGTTAGGGGTCTCTAATGAATAGCTCAAATATTTTCAATAGTTTCCCAAAGAGGACCCAGGTTTGGTTAGAGTGACATAAAATCATAAATAGAGTCCAATCACGTCTTATCTATCTTATCTAGCTAGCATCCATAGATATCTCACTGTGAGTCCATATCCTCTTAGTTTCTCACTTGAGAGAAGTGAAACTCTATTCTTGGGCCCACTTATTAAAAAGGGGTCAGCTCTCCTAAGCTCAAGCTTAGGATAAGGTAAGCTCAAGTGTGTGGTGGGGCCCACCTGAGGACCCAAATGGAGATGGGGGTGGGGGGGATTTCAAGGACTCCCTTGGATCTTCCTCTCTACAAAAAATCAGCCCCAAATGCGATTTATATCATCTCCATATGGGCCCAAAAGTTTAATGGTCAACGGTCCATTTTGATTGACACATAGTCAATCCAACGGTCCAATAAATTCGGATATGACCGAAAGTTGGTGGACGTGTGTAATTTAGGGAAGTCATGTGTTTAGTCCATTTGGATGGACCAAAGGTGGGCCCCACAAGCATGAGCTTACGAAATTTTTTTCCTAAGCTGAGCCTTGCTCTATTAAAAATTTGAACTACTCAAAACTAATTAACCACATTGATTTATGATTAGGGAAATTTTCCCTCCAATCATAGTTGTATCAATTTCTGAATACGTCAATTAAAAATATATGATTAAAAAAGTTAAATCGCATATTTTAGCCACTATCAATCTGATGGTGAAAAGGACACTAGCAAGAGTCTGGTCTTTAGTAATGTAAATTTCAAAAGTGGGCTGCTGAGAAATTCATTTCAATGAACTCAAAGAATACAAGGGTAGTATCGTCCTTAATAATGCACCGTCTCTTGCCCTTTTATCCAGTTTCGAAATGGAAGGGAAGAGTGAGAAAATCAAGAAAGGATTATGCAATTTCGAAATGGAAGGGAATAGTGTGAGGAAAATGGGAAGAGATTATACACCATCAGAGGAGATCTAAAAACGGAATGACAGGAAACATTCTATGGAGACTTGCATTGTAAGAGAATGAAACAAATAAGTAACTTCATCTTCAACCGGTGATTTTCAAACTACACTGAACCAGAGCTTTTGAGATTTTTGAACCATAGCGAATCGAATAGCAATTTATTCAAAACAGATTGTTTGTAATTCGACGTCCATGGGAGCAAATTAGGTAACTATGGTTGAAACCCAGATGGATTGACCCATGGGCCTGCAAAAGGAAACTGATCTACATGCACCTAAGGCATTTGTAAGCTGACCCCAACATAGTTGCGACAAGGCTCTGATGTTGATGACAAGCTGGTGTTTTTTTATTATTATATTATAATTGGAAAGGGAGGTGAGGTGCTTCGACCAAGCCCTTGGAGCTATTATCATGTTGTATCATTGTCTCACACTTCAACAGAAGATATTTGTACATCTGCAAAAGCTTTCAGTTGATTTATGAAGAAGTCCATTGATTCATGTAACTAAGAAGCTAGATGTTCGGAATAGCGAAGAGTAAAGACTTAATGATAGTAGAATTACTTCAAAGAATACTTAGGAAGGATATTGTGATACCTTAGGGGTACCAACAGCAATACTAATATCAATATATTCTCTATATATGATATCTTCCCCATCGATCACTGCATTTACTATTGGCTGATTCTGGAGTGCACTGACAGCCGCCTGTAAAAAATGAAAAAAAAAATCAGAATCCAAACATCAGCAAAGAAAAAGGTGAACTATCTGCTGACGTATCACATACTTTCACAAATCCAGACATGAATCCCAGCTTCACCCCATGCTTTTCATAAAAAGCATCTTTATAGTCAGAACGGAGCTTCATCAAGTTAGTCCTGCACCATACCACAAATAAACAAGAGAAAAAAGTGACAAACCATTGAAACTATCGTCATCAATAGAGAGCTGCTACATGAAGAAATACCGTAATGCCTGCATTTAAGAGGGTCAAGAATCACACAAACAGAAGTGAACCTCATACCGGTACACTTCATAACATGCCACATTAGATGACTTGCATTCCTGAACTTTTATCAGTGTATCCCTAACATAGTTGTCAATTTCGGTTTGGATCCAGGATTTTTACGTTCTTATAAGAAAATTTTTATGTGCTTCCAAAAACAAACAAAAAAAGAACTAAAGAGCAGGAGTCTTTCTGTAATTTTTTTAATAAATATATAAAGGCCTCAACTGAATGCAAACTACAAAATAAGTGCAAGTTGAATAATTCATTTGGCATGTAGAAATAACATCACATAGTTGATTTAGTAAATAAACTTTATACGTAATTTTTAAATCTTAGTATTTTTACATTTTTCCACATATATGTATATATTTTCCCAAAACAAAACTCCAAAATATATCATCAAAATTCCAAATCAGCTGAAACATTTTGGGTTGGAGCCAACTTGAAAAAAGGTCCGAAACGAATTGACAGCTACAAATCCCCTAAACTTGTGTAAATAGGTCATGAAAATAAAAATGATTCCAATGCCAGCTTTTCTTGAGAAAAAAAGGGGAAAAGTCCAATCAGTAGAAGGGAAACATGGTTTGGTGAATAATATAAGCTAGGTTGCAAGGGTACAGAAGTTCGCAGGTCAGAATATAATAATGGTACAAGGTGTCTGATTTGGAAAATCCAAAATACAGGATTTGTGGATTCAGCAATAATAATTATGTGTAAATAAAAAATACAAATAATATGAGCCCGTGGCAAAGCGGAATGTGCTCAATACTGCAACCTGAGGTTGTGGGTTCAAGTCATGCTACCAATAAAAAACAACATAAAAAATAAAAAGTAAAAACCCTCATTCCAAAGAATAAAGTTCAAATTTTAGTTAGATTTTTTTTAAAAGAAAGTTCAATAATAATGCATTAACTGCAGAAAAAATGTTTATATTAGCACTAGAAGAAACTTCTCTGACGTTGCTCAATTCAAAGAACTCATGCACATAGATAACAACCAACAGGGATTTTGAACTGAATCACATACATGTCAACCTCATTAAATGTAGTCAGCAATGCAAATGTGTTTTGGGAGTCCTTCAAACGTGTGGCGACCCGTTTCCGAAGTCTTGTCATAGGAACCTGCAAGCATCACAGTTTCAAAACAGTTAAAGCAATGAAAAAAGTTATTCTCTAAATCTTAACAAATAAAGGATGTATCCTCCTCGGTAAAAAACATATTTATATTACGAGATAGGTCAGCGACTTACTCGCCTTTCCCTTTCCTTGGGAGGAAGTTGAGGTTCAGTAGCTGTGACTTTTGGAGGTGATGGGGCAGGTTCCTTAGGCTTATCTTTCCTGGCAGGTTCTGCTTTGGGCATTTCCTTGTCCACTGTTTTCTTTTCTGCAGCAGTAGGCTGTGGAGCATCCTTTTCTGACTTTGTCTCTGGTTGAGCAACTGTTGCACTGCTATCAGACTTTGCTATGACTGCAACCTTGGTTCCTGGCACTACTGTATCACCTTCCTTGGCCACAAACTACCAAAATTTGCACATATATATGGCAACATTACCACATTTAGAAGCATGTCCGTTTTCAAAGATGCACGTGGAAATGATAACACCACAAAACAAAACAAGACTTGTAATAGAGTCACTGTTGTTTGATCTTATAGCATGTGTGTGTTGGGGTGGGGAACTTAGTATACCTTCTGGATGATTCCAGCTTCAGGACTAGCAACATCAATTGTCACCTGATACATAATTGACATAGGAAAGCACGCTCAGAAACAACCCCCAGCATTTACAAATGTTTAAAACTGTAATATTTGTGAGAATTTACCTTGTCAGTTTCAACTTGGGCAATTGTTTCATCAATTTCAACTCTATCACCAGGTTCTGCTCCATAGAGATAACACACAGTAACGTCCAGTTACGATAAATTGCATACACATCCATACAGAAACACACATCAGATGCGATTCAATCAATAAATAATAGAGGCAAATTATAGAAATCCTAATATGACGAAAGTCTTGGCATACATACTCTTCAAGAATGTTGCCAGAGTGCCATCTGTAATAGATTCACCCATGAAAGGAACAACGGCATCAACTATGTCGCCTGCATTGTAGGAGAAAAGAAAAAAGAGCGTCTTGGTCAGCATTGCTTCAAAATTTAGCTAGAGAATTATAAGAGCTAGAAAGGAGATCAAAAGCGGGAGGTGCATGCAGCATCGCACCACTGTCTGAAGCAAATGATCTAATCCATACTTGGTAAGGAGAATCTTTCTGAAGGAACTGAAACCCCCTGCACATTTCCACATTAACTTTTACTAAGCAAAGACTAAATGCACTATGATGACTGACAGCTGACAGCTCTTAGGGGATTTATAATAGATTCCAACAAACTAAGATATGTTGATACACACAACAGGTGTAGGAGCAAAGTGAGGCCTCTAATAGTACATAAAAGGAAGTACTTGTGGGAGAAGAAAAGTGAAAAGACATGTTTCTTTGTGATGCTAACCTCAGAGGCTTCGAACCAACTGGACCACCTGCATGGACTAATTATTAATTCATGGTGTTAGCCTCAATGAAGATAGAGGAATGCAATCAAGCCGTGGAGATATAAGATTAACAAGATCACCTGGCATAATATGGTAACCGAAATTCTGAACATGCCTACACCCTCTTACCATACACAATGCCTGCACATGAGCATTTGGAAATGAAAAGAGTAAGGAAACTCACTCCAAGAAGAGAGCAATACATAAAGCTAACATATGAAATACCATACGATATCATAACGAGTGCAAAGCAACTACTCTCTCTCTCTCATATGAAATACCATACGATATCCTAACAAGTGCAAAGCAACTACAGAAAAATACTCTCTCTCTCTCTCTCTCTCTCTCTCTCTCTCTCTCTCTCTCTCACACACACACACATCTTGGTCCTCTTCAAGATCCTCCTCTTCATGTGGATCTTCTACTTGTAGGAGTTGGCAGGCATCTCTCATCTTGGTAGTCTTCGTGTGGATCTTCTACTTGTAGGAGTTGGCAGGCACAATAATTCCATGCTTCCATACACTAGTGGTTGAAATCAACAACAGCAACACGAACAGCAAACCATGCGCAAATTCAAAATTCCACCCAAAGTTTTAGCAGCAAAATAACCTCTCTTATCCCAGTTCATTTTCAGATGATATTTGTATGTTCTCATGTGCTAAAAATTCACAGTTCCCAACTTCAACCTGATCACCAGTTTGGTTCCCCATCTAAAATGTTCATAATAGCATTTTAAATGAAGTTTTATCCAATCCAATATTTCACACTTTCAAAGTAAGATTCTATAATTCTTCTTCTAATTCCTTGTTACTTACACCAACCAACACGAGAATTTGTTATTGTCTTTCCAAAATGTAAGTCTATTTGACCCATTCCATTACCAAATTCCCAATTTCCACCAGGCACAACCCGAGGCTGAAATCTACGCCATGAATACAACCACTCAAAATCCATAACCCTAATGCACGTCAACAGCTCCCAATTCAACCCAAACCCAAACCCCATGATCGGGATGCATCATGGTGGATCCACATAAAAGGCTTTGCAATCTAATTATCCTCGACATCAATACTTCAAAATCAGAGTATCCACAAACAGAAAAGAAAAGGGCAGAAGCTTTCCAAATCCAGAAGAACACACAAACACAAACGCACGCACATGAGAAAAAATATCGAGATCGAGAGAAAACTCGAACCCTAGCTACAAAACCGAGATCTAATCAATCGATTGAATGTGAATGGAAAGAAAAAAAGGAGAGAAATGAATCGAAGCTTACAGCGACCGGGCGACGAATCAGGCGAGCGATCCTCGACGCCATTTCTTGTTCGGATCTCCTTCGATGAAACGAGATTCGAAAAGAAAACCCTAGAAACGGAAGAATACGAAGAAGAAGAAGAAGGTTCGAGAAGCGAACTTTATTCCTCCGTCGAAAAGTGAGAGATTGTCTAACAGGAGAAGAGAAGAAAAGCAAGAAGCGACTGGAGGAGCTTTCAGCTTTTTCGGCAGTGAGAGAGAAATACAAGTCAATGAAGCCACGTGTTAGAGGGCTATGTTTGGATGATCGTGGCCGCTCATTTTAAGCTCGCCGAAGATGGCCCACGAAGTCATGGCCGTCCAATATTATATGGTAGTTTTGCTTGTTAAATTTTGATAGCAAGAGCCCTGCGGAGAGTATTAGAAGATTACAATCGTTTCAACTATTATTATATTTGCCTCTGGTATTGGTACTGGTACACAAATTATGAGACCACATGCATGTCATGGGAAACTTTCCTGATTCTAGGGGTGTAACAACGAGTAACGCATGTTTTGATAAAATCATTAACCGAATTATATTTTATGAATTTCACTTTATGGTTTTCATTTTTTAAAATTTGTAACCATATTCTAAAAAAATCGAACCTCAGTTAACCATATTAGACGGTTTGATTACTGTTAATTATCACTTTTTTTTTTGTCAGCATACAAAATACATATTTAAAAGTCAAAATAAAAAATCCTAAATAACAAATTACGTAATTCCAAAATACTAAAGCAGTATTAAAATGTTCACATAGACAAATGAAATAATAAAAGTGTATTTTTTCAAAAAAGACATCCTTAATCATTCACTTTTCCCTCTTTCAATTTTTGTTCGAATGATTAGGGCTCAAAAGTTCAAAAGGGTTATTTGAGTTATAAAATTACACAATATCCTCTCTTTTTTTTCTTTTTAAATTGGAGTGTAATGGTTTGGTTAACCATGTTTTGCGCAAAAATAGTTAATCGGATCGTATTTTACGGTTCGGTTCTATTAATATTAATGAGTCAAGACTGAAGATTGAAATCGAACTGTGAAACACGGTTTTCTAATTTTAATAATCATAACGGAAACCGAAACAGTAAAATACGGTTCTTAACTATCGGTTCAATTTGGTTCGATCGTTTAAATGACTTTTATTTTCTTTTACACCCATGCCTGACCCTGTGCATCTATATGAGATGGGACACCCTTGTGAGTGGGATGTCCCAGGCTTCTCGGACATTTATTTGGAATTTGAATTGCTGAAGAAAATGATTTTTACTTTTTTTTTTTCTTTTTTAAGGTGGCCTAATGGTCAAGAGATGAAATGATAACCTCACCACCCACACGGGCCAGGTTTAAGAAAATGATAAATTTTCGATCTGGTTAATTTATCTTGGAGTCATCATAAAATTCAAGTACAACACATTTGAGTAAAATATCATAGCAAAAGTTGCGTTTTATTTCGTGGTCTGTTTTGAGTGGGACTAATATAGCAGGGTCTGTTTCTTATGATGTACTGTATAACAATAATCATATCCATACCTGTCTCCTTATTTGATTATGATCAATTGTGTGGTGAGGTTGTGTAACCATGTTTCTACAAGAGTAGAAATAGGTGAGATCAATCTCAGACACATGATACTAGCAGAAAAGCCATATTTTTGCATTTTTATTGTGGGGTGGGGACGTTTTTCCTCCAATAAAAACTTTTAATCATTGATGCAGATGTTTTTTTTCACGAATAGAAGTGCAAAACTAAATTTATTTTTTCTAAAATATCATCAAAAAAAGCATTTCTAACAAAAGAGAATAAAATAAATAAGAGAAATTCTAAAAAACGCCCCACTTTAAAAACGTAACTTTTTTCGCACCACTTATATTTGTCATGGCATGGGGCTCGTGTTGAGTCAATGTAATCTTTTGACACACGTTACTCCTATTAATAGTCACAATTCTAAGTTTGACGCTCATCAAACTTTTCCTCACCGTTACATTGAAATCTTAATAAAATGATGACTCTTAACTATTAAATTGTAGGGTTATGGATCAAAAGGTTCGGATGAACGTATGGACTCAATATTTTGTATGTAGGTAGGCCTCATATGGATCTTTCTATCTAATAAACTTTCAAGATTATCATATATTTCAATGGGCTCGACTATAAAGGACATTTTCTTCCTAAAAAAATGCCCGGGCACTTTACGGCACTTGACATTTTCATTTACTAAAAGAAACTGACCCTTTCCCCGACATGGGCAGTCCCTTTTTTGTATTTTTTTAGTTTTTCTCCCAAAAAACCACAGTTTGAACCATTTGCACTATGAAGAAGGGGATAAATAGATAAGAAACCAAATTTTAGCAGTTGGATCATCATAAATTTGTAAAAACACCATAGTGATATAATTGCAGGTAGCAATCTCGAGAAGATTGAGTTGGTTCCTGAGTTCATGTTTATGCGTGAGATGTGGGGCTTGAATTTGTTGTCATGATACTCAGGGAGTGAACGCCAAAGGTTCATTGCTACTCCCATGATACAGGGCCTGAGTGTTTTATCTTTACAAAAAAGCTCACCTAAGGAGAATTCTCAGATGGATGGCAGTTAAAGAAGGCATAGGCTCACTCAGGACTTTAGACTCGCCATGGAGGGGTTCGTGGCTTCTTTGGAGTCACATGGGAGTCATGATCATTCAAGTGGTGGGTGGGATGTGCATGTGATCAGATGTATGGAGAAATCCCACTGGGTGGTAGGGATGTTGAAAGATTCCAAAGACTTGTCTTGACTTATATGGGTTAGCAGTTTCCAAAGAAGATTTTAGAAGTTTTTCTTCAGTCTTTTTTTTTTTTTTTTTTAACGAAGGTTGTCTCAGCCCTTTGGGCCAGAATAATCCATATAGGCACAGGAAGAGCCGAGTAAATTTCATGCTCCAGTATAATATTGTAGTTTTGTAAGATCCATAACCGAGTGACCGCAATTAGCATTAATTAAGTAGCGTATTAGCTTTAAGTGGGATTAATAGATTTTGTTTAAATTTGGGATTAGAATAGCTGTCACGCCCCGAATTCTGAGATCCTTGGGATCTTCAGATATTCAAGATGCGACGGTCCCACATTGAACATGAGGGATCAGTCCTCTTAATAAGCATAATGTGGGTAATCTAAATCAATTAATTTAAATTAATGCATCAAATGAATACACTATTAATAAAGTCGAACAATGATGATAAAGCTCAAAAGCTGCAAGATATCCAAAGAAATATAACATGGTACATCTAAGTCACTACAATGAAAATGAAATCTAAATTGCTAAATAGTGATTCGCTTCTGAAGCTTCACTCATCCCATCAAGCTAAGATTCTTCATTGTCAAGGGCAACCTCAACATCTGAAAAGAAATGAGGATAATACACATATGAGCAAAAAGCTCCACAAGTAAACAAACTATAAAAGCTATAACAAACGATTATTCAATCAAATGATAGCAATTTGTGTATGATGAATAAATACGGTTAATTCAAGGGTATTCCAATAAAATTGAAATGCTAGGAAATATTAACAAGATAATTTGAACAATGGTGCTAGAATAATTTTGCAATGACTCATGAATATTGGTAGTAATTATAGATCACTATATTTAATCTAAGAAAAGGCATATCCTCGGTCACAATACTCAAAAGTACCCGTCAAATCCTTGACTAGGTACAATATGATCACAAATATAAGGACCCGAAGCCATAAGGGACTAGCTGCAGTCTAGTTATCACGCACAAAGGGTTCCCAGGCCCCAATGTCATACCCATAAGGTGGGCTAAGTCCGCATTTGGGTGACCCCACATTGCGTTGCCCAATACGTTGGATGATGCCTTAGAGATCAAGGTTTACATTCAAGGGTGAACCATAAAACTCATGATTCAGGTTTCTAAGCAAATTATAATTTGGAGCATTTTTCTAATATAATTGGAATTGTGTCATAATTTTAAAGTCCAACCATGATATAAATATTTCTATTAAGGATTCATATCAAAAATTTTATATCTCATGGTACCATCAAATGAACATAGAAGAAGTTCAATAATAGCAATTTTGATCATTGAAGAGTACACAATTAGTTCAAGAATGTACAGTTATATCAATAAAATAAATGGCCCTAAATAAGTTAAGATGTCAGGACTGAGTCCCGCATGAAACAGAATAATTGTATATTAATTTAACATATTGGGAAGCAAAGGTTAGAAAAGTCTTAACTACTAGAGGACCATAGTAAGGTTACTTGCCTCGAGTAGCGGTAGATGATGGATTTAACCTGGTCTGACTTGAATGCCCTGGTGACTCGGTTTGCGTCCCTGTTAATGGCGGGTCACAATTGAATTAGCATTGGGTTTGAAGACTGGATTCATGCACCAATTATTTGACTTGGGTCAGGCTTGAGTATGGGTCGTGTGTGATGAGCTAATACGGATTGGCTTTGGGTTTGGGTTACTAATTAAGTAGTGTAAGTGGACCTGTATCGGGTTTATGCATGCTTACAAGCCAAGAGGATTGGGCTTGGAACAATGGGTTGTGTGTTAGGATAGTGGGTGTGCCCAAAGTATTGGGTCAAGAACTTGGGCCTACTTATCATGGGTGAACCAGGGATAATGGGCCGAAGTAATATTAAATTTGACAATATCTCCTTTGGATTAGGGCCATAGGCTGAGTGAACCAAGGTACAAATGAATTAAAGTATAGGTAGAGACACTATCAAATCGGGCCCAACTCATTTAAATAATGTAAGTGGACATCACAATTTAAGTTGAATTCATCATGTATGTCAAAGGTTGAGATGCCCTGGGTTTATTATACTGTGGGCACTAATGTTCATTTAATAGAAAGAAAGAATGAGGGAAAAGGTGAGCGGTTAAGATGGTGGGCATCACACATGCATATAGGTTAAGTAGGTTAGACCTAGGCAGTGGGCCACATAAGTTTAATTGGGTTGGACTTGGCTTGAATCAATAACCTTATATTAATGAAAGAGTGGGCCCGAGAGAGATGAAAATGAGGTACAATGTTAAATATGATTGAGCACATAGACTGATATAGGAGGGAGTGGATATGCATGTTACAGGTAAAGAGAATAGAATACATGGATGATTAATACAATGAGATATGGATGCTGCCATGAGAGGGTGATAACAGTGGTGGCAGAGTTGCTCAACCTATGGTGGTTGCTCATTTGAGGGGTGATTCTGGGATGATGTAGATTAAGTCTCATGATCATAAGTTGGTAGTGATGATGACAGAAGATCAAGAAGACAGGGGTTTGGTGAAGAAGAAGATGTGTAGAGGGATTTTGTTTGCTACAAAAGCAAGAAGATGAAAAGAAACAGAAAAGGGGAGAAGAAGAGTTATAACAGTCTTTGTTTGGGATGATAATGATGGGATTGAAAATGGGAATGAAACAGGGAAACAAAGAGAAAGAAGCAGGGGAAGAATGAAGATGAAGAGAGGAAGAAAACAAAGATAGGCGGAAGGGTGGAGTTTCGTTGGGTACAATTTGTGAAATGGGCACGGATGTTAAGGTGAACTAGTTTGTATAAATGATGGTGGCATGGAGTGATGATGAGTTTACAGATGATGGTGGGCATGGGTTGGGTACCTTGGTTGCTAATGTTGGGGTCATGCACTAAGTTGATATGAAATATGATCATCACATGGGTTCTATGGGTGACAAGGGTACTGTTGTAGTAATATGAATTGTTGATGAAGACCATGATGATAGTTGATAAATTCATGAATACAGGGGGGGTTGTTAATGCACTTATTGTAAGGTGGGGGGTGTGGCCCAGATGCAAAACGAACCCAAGGTTGTGGATGAGTCTCATTGGTGTGATCCAACATGCTATGAAAGTTTTAACAGGAAAGAAGCAACAAGAAGATAAAAGCCTACCATGAAAATAAATGGAGTGATGTAATATTGAAATAAAATAAGCATACATATATAGTAAATGAAATAAATGAACCAGAAAGTGTGAACGGAAGTACCTGGAATAGAGAGAGCTTGAGATGGGAGAGGAGATTCGTATGAGAGGAAGAGATATTGAAAGGTGCTGGAAAAAAAATGGGCTCTGCAAGTAGGAGCCCTCTAATAAAGGAAGAGATGGAGTTTTAGTGGGAGGAAAGATCGTGAAAGTGGAGAGAGTGTTCTAACTAACAATACCCACAACGTGGGATTCCAATTTGACTGGGTCTAATTCCCATAATGAAGCCAAGTGTACTAAGATTTAATCTCCATCATCAATGTTGGGTCCCACACAAAATATGATGAAATTACACAAAGCACTAATTTAATTTAATGAATGGGTGGGGTCCAAGCATGATCCAATCTATGGTCTAAATTAAATAGCAAAAACCACAATAATAATAATAACAATAATCACATTAAAGACATAAGGATTCGGTCCTTACAATAGCTTTCCTATAGCTTTGGGGATTTTGGGAAAGCCCTTTTGATTTAATAGGACTCGTGGAGAGTCTTTTTAGTTACTTCGCGTGAGCATGGGGGATTATCCGTGATTCCAAAAATTGGTGTTTTAGTTCTATTTGATTTATCTCGTTAATCCCTACAACTTTCATGTTGACTCCGTTTCCATTCAAGACCCGAAACCTGACTTTTCTAACTTTGAGGACAAAACTGTCTTTTTATACCAAATATGAGCACAAATTTTGATGTCTCCAAAACCCTTGAGATATATACTTTTTGGAAATTAGATTTTTCGACAAACACTTTTTCCTTCTTTGTCAAACTCTTCCGAGGCACGAAAACCTATGTTTTTAGCACAACAAGTTTGTTAAGTTGTGGGACCCATCCCCACTTTGTATATAAAGTGGGCTTATTTCTCTTTATCCTCTCTTCTCATGCTTTTGTGGAAGGAATAGCTTCAGCCCACTCCAGGGTTTCTTCCCTAGGTTCTCCTTGTTTCTTCTTGCTTCATTCTCCTCCAATCCACTACCAACCCTTGTCTAATGGGAAAATGGACCTCACCTTCTTCTTCCTCACCATGAGAGCTTCCTTTTGACACCATTTGGAGGAAAGTTCAGCCATCCTAAGGTTCCCTCTGAGCTAGCCTTGTTCATTTGAAGACCTTATAAGTAAGCAATTCTCTCGATCTTCTAGATTTATACTTTCCTAGCCCTAAAGAGGCTCCATCTTCATTATTGGGAGCTCTCTCTTTCTCATTCCTTGTATTGACCATGTAGGGTTCTAAATGTGTCTATTTTTTGGGGTTTTGCGTAGCTTGGAGACTTTTGGCTTGGAGAGTGTGATTAGGAGCGTGATTAGCTATTTTGGAGGCCAAGGCAAGTGGATGAATGAATTGTTTTGATTATTGGCATGTTTTGTGAGAAAAGTTTGCTTTCCATTAATGGTTTTGATGACTTAATACTTGTTTATTGTTATGATTTCTACTGTTTTGAAAATGCATATTGATAGGCCATTATATCCTGTAAGCCTTATGGAAATGAATGCATTTTATATTGTTTTAAGCTTGCTTCATGATATATATATATATATATATATATGGATTCCATGGAAGATGGGGTTTCTTTGATGAAATGAAGGAGATTTGATATATGGTATGGATTGTTTGGTGTATGTTTGATTGGGGTTTTGAGAAGGCAAGGATATCCCTATGTTTGATGATAAATGAGTGACAAATAGGGGTTGCAAGAGGAAGGAAGAGGAGGCTCAAAACTGTCTAGACACAGGTTCTCGAGGAGTCCACTCGAGCGAACTTGTGTCCGCTCAAGCGAATCCCTTCCAGAGAGTTGTTGGCTCAAGCCAAACATCCAGTTCACTCGAGTCAACCTGACAGTGCCAAGTTCGCTTGAGCGAACCCTTCCTAGAGAGCTCATGGCTCGAGCCAAACCTCTAGTTCGCTCGAGCCATCTGTGCTGCTGACTTGGGCCTATGCAGGGGAACTTGAATTATGTTTTTTAGGTCTGGGAGGAGTTTGTTTGGAGCCCTGGTGCGATGGTAGGACCAAGGAAGGGATATATAGAGCTCGGTTAAAAAAGAAAACTCTCATTATGGAGAATTATTGAGGATTTTGGACTTGTTAATGTGTATAGGGAGCCTGGAATGTCCTAGATCTTTTGGGGGTACTAACTAATCCAATAACTAAACCGACATTCGAGACCCTTATACACATCAATTTAAATCTTGAATTCTGAATGCATGGTTTAGTATTTTGTAGAAATTCATTTATGTTTTGTTTTACTCATATTTCATGCGTATTCTTCATTTATGAGTCTGTTTCATAAATGCTGAAATATGCACTTTAAGTGTTTTGCTAGCCCTGGATATGCATGACAAATACCAAAGGGATGTTTGTGCATATGAGCACCCTATTCAATCTATTTGGATGTTACACACCTATATATGTATGTATAAGTTCTGATTTCTCTGTGTGACCTATGAGTCGGCACCACTAAGATTGGATAACTTTGTCGGCTTGATCCACCGACTTGGGGTCCCCCTTTCTATTATGCTAGTTGCAGTCTGAATTCTATTCTGTTCTGTTACCCGGTTCCACGGCTGTGGTTTTGTCTAGTTATATGTATATGTAATTAGTTGGTTCTCTTCACTTCGCGTGTCTGAGACCAACACCTTTACTGTGCTCTCATCACATTAGTGATAGAAGATTTCGCTTCGTGTGGTTGCCATCTTGACAATTTCCTATTTGTTGGTATCTTTACATGTTTTATATTGCATATGTGGTTTTTCAGATAACTTATGCTATGTTTCATAAAATTTACTATTTGAGCAGGTTTTCAATGTTTTCCTAAGGTAACATTTAATTTACTTCATTGTTTTTATCTTTTCACCCACCGGCCAGACCATCGTGTCTGACCCACTCTTTTGGTACTCAGGTCCAGATGTCTTTTGCCCCGAGGAGGAGTCAGAGGAGGCGGCCGGAGGGCCGTAACGCGTAGGTGAATGGCAGGCTGACGATGTCATTTAGACATTATGTTATGCCTTGAGTTGCGAAAATGCATTTGGGATTGTGACTGATATACTTTTGGGATTTTATGGGTTGTATGGGCCTTTATCGGTCTTTATTTTGGGGAGTGGTTAACTAACTTAACTTTTGTTTAAACTCTAACTTTACATTGGGAGATGCTTATGATCATTGTTCACTCTAATATAATGCTTCATATATGTGTGTTATTAGTATTGTGTTATGGAATGGATTGATCAATTTGATTTGCTACACGCTTCCGCAACTTGAATGAGAATGTTATGTGTGCGTGAAATCCTTACCGTGGAAACCTGTGAGAAATCACGTGCACGAATGAAATTATGTTTTTTCTAAATCTGTGTACGTAGTGGTCATATTAACAAATACACTTAATTAGCATCAATTTATCATTATCATTATGTATCTATCTTCCGTCCCGATCTCATATTTGGTTGGTGACTCGGTCCGAGGTTGGGTTAAGTTTTAAACCCTCAACCTTTAGGTGCAAATCGTGATCCCAGGACAATTGATCTACCCCTTGGGGTTTAGTTTCTCCTGGGTTGGCTGAATGACAGTTGGCATAATCCTATGCATTCATATCATATGGTAGAAGTCCCTAAATTCATTTCTAACCAATCAAAGGGCTGAAGCAAGTCTGGGATCAACCAATAAACTCTCATTCCTCTTTACGTTCTCTCTTTTCTTTATACTAGTGGAGCCCTACACGTGCAATGCATGTGCAATGAACACACAATTTTACTAAGAAATTTTAAAAAAAATAAAGTTCTTAAAAAATTTAGTAGCAGCTGAAATACATTTAAAAATAGATTTTCAACAGAAAATGAGTGATTGTAAATTGCAAGGCCCGTGCAATGTCCAAATACAGCTGACAAGACTTTTTTCATATACATTTGAAAACAATAAAACGATGATATAGTGAGAAAAATGAGATCTCAAAAGACCATCGATATGGAATTTATATAACTTTTTGAGGATATAAATCACATATTTCTATATATTTTATCATGAATGTGTACTAAGAAATTTAAATTTACTTTATTTAATCTATCAGGTCGACTTATCAGTTTCTTGGTAGACTTGACCTGCTAAAGTTGGAGTCCAGTCAAAAGCATAGTCAAATTGATAACCTGCAGTTTTATAAAAAATAAAAATAAAAACTAAGAACCAGATGAGCTTACTGTTTTAACCAATTACCATGAACATTATATGTTCACTACAAAATCAGATTCTATTAAGGGAAAAAAAATTATATCCTACCTAAGGACATCAGAATAAGAAAACTGAGATGGTGGTTTTAGTTTTAACTTACAATGAAGAATAACATCTCACATAGATCGTCAAAAATAATGAAGTAATCCGACTTGTCCTCAAGCGACAAGAATCAACAATGGTGGAACTATTATATGAACTCTGACGAGTAAGATTTGCAGAGCACCTGTTGATAAATATTAGTATTTAACATGTGCGTTGTTTTATTTTATAAGACGGACCATTATCAGGTAAAAAAAGGCAATACCTCTCCAAAAGTCCGCATCTTCTTTTTACTTGATATAAAGTGCTATATTTTATACTCAGTAAGAAAAGAATAATACAAAGTAATCATAAATAGTTAAATGGAAGCTCACAAATAGAGATATCCATAGGGAAAAAATACCAAAAAACAAAAAACTACAAATACAAATCTGGCAAAAGAATTGGACATTCCTCTTAGGAAATGCATAAGAATGTAACCTAGGTATTTTAGATCAACTATTCTGCTCTGTTGTGTATAGAGGATGAGAGTGCTGATCAAAGTAAGAAAAATTCGAAATGAACAAAGACAAACTAAATTTGTTGTAGTTCAGCATCAAATACTTATTTTAGTTGTTTACACTTAAAACGATCACTTTATTCATTGACTCTGAAGTTAGTAGTAAAGCTAGCATAACAAGCAATTTCTATGAGATTCTCGTTTTTCCTTTAAGGAAATGCATGACGCTTTATTGAAATATATGAAAAGAAGAAGAAGCTTGCAATGATGAAAGAAATAAATGTGTTAGAAAATGATCAAAGTTTTTTCAATTTAAACCCCATGAGTATGAGCAATAATAAATAATATATTCATGCCCTTGAAATGCCCTTTTATAATAATAAAAAATTCACAAAAGTTATATATATTAAGAAACTAAAAAATTGTACAAAACAACAATAATTTTACGATAGCAATCTATAAGACCTACCACTAAATTGTATTTATGGAATTATCTTTAGCAGTCATTAATATTAGAAGAGAACCAATATTTAGTAGTAGTTATCACATTATCCAACTTGTGATTATTCTTCCAACAGGGGTATAAATCAAGATCAATACAACTATTATGTCAGATTGAAAACTCAATTATTCTAACTAAATAAAATACAAACACATGAAGCAAAAGGAAAAAGAATATTAATTTTTTTTCATGGTAACTTTCATTAAAAGAGAGAAAAAAACAGGGCGGACATAAAATGAGTTTACGTTTGTACATTTCACTTTCTTATTTATGATATTTTGTCAGTTGCTGCTTTTTTTCTTAAAAAAGAAAAAGAAAAAACTAAACATAAAGCAATAATGCAAATGTAGTACTTGTATATATGGGATTTGCTTATAAGTTTTGGAGGTCGCTATACCTTTTTCAAAGGCCATAACAAATAATATACAACTGAAGGAACATCAAATTACAAATGTTTAAGGTTAGTGCACAAAAGATTAAAGGGTTAATATTTAAAAAATAATAACAAAGGGTTACATCCGTACAAAGAAAATATTCTCATATCTTCTGGAAACCTCGCGGAGCTCTCTGATGTTCTTAACTCTCAAATTTAAAATACAAATACCACTCAAGTATCTTTTACTTCCACCAAAAAATAAAAATAAAAATAAATAAATAAATAAATAAATAAATAGAAACTATTTGCATAATTAGCATTGTTTCAGGTAAAAAAAAAAGAGAATGTTAATTCTCTCGTGTGTAGTCAATTTGATATTTGAATTATAACACAACCACCAATTGACCACCAGCAACAGTAACAAAAGTAGCAAGCTAGCTAATACCTTTTGTTGCGACTTTTAAACTGATTTTTAAGCTGATGGCGAAGTATTTAAAAGTGCCCACAAAATTATAAGCATTGAACACAAAAAAGGTAGTAAGTAAAATACACTTGATTCCTTTTCTTGCATTTTGTTGGACAGGTGTATAGTGAAAAATAATAATACGAAGAGGGGCCCACATCGTGCAGTTTATTGGGAATATCTATATATATCTATAATAATACTAAGTGGGGCCCACATCTTGCATTTTATCGGGCAGGTTTGTAGTGAAAAATAATCATACTAAGTGGGGCCCACATCTTGCATTTTATTGGACAGGTGTGTGGTGAAAAAGTACTACACTTTAGTGAAAATTATAAGTGGCCCATGGTGTGTAGTGAAAAGCATTGTCATTTTGTTCTCTTTTATAAGAGTAAATAGATAGATAGATAGATAGAAAGATAGATATAGAGAAATAGAGAATACTAAGTGGACACACATCTTGCATTTTATTGGGCAAGTGTGTAGTGAAAAAGTATTAGACTTTACTCTCTTTTATATAAGGGTATAGATGTATAGATATAGATAGATATAGATATAGAGATAGAGAAATAGTAATAATAATAATAATGTATAGATTATATTATTATTATATAGGTGGGGTCCACACAAGTTCTTCTCTTTTAGAGGGGTAATAATAATATATAGATTATATTATTACTATCTATGTGGGGCCCACACAAGTTCTTCTCTTTTATAATCTTATTATTACTATCTTAAGTGGGGCCCACATCTAGCATTTGATTGGGCAAGTATGTAGTGAAAAAAAAGTAAAAAGTTGTGCATCTTGTTCTCTTTTATAATAGTAGTAGATATAGATATATAGATAGATTTTTCTTTAAGGGTGGGCCCCACAACTTTATAGATATATATAGATATATAGATAGACTTTTCTTTAAGGGTTATATATATATATATATATAGATAGAAAAATCAACTTTATAGATATATATATATATATATATATAGATATATAGATAGACTTTTCTTTAAGGGTGGGACCCATAATTTTCATTTGATTGGCTATGTGTGTAGTGAAAAAATGACTCATATATATATAGATATATAGATAGATTTTTCTTTTAAGGGTGGGCCCTACAACTTTATAGATATATATAGATATATAGATAGACTTTTCTTTAAGGGTGGGCCCTACAATTTTCATTTGATTAGCTACGTGTGTAGTGAAAAAATGAGTCATCTTTCTCTCTTTTATAAGAATAGATAGATAGATAGATGTGTGCTTAGTGGCATGTGTGTACGTGGGAATTTCAAATGGAGCAGACTACATGGTCTGAATTTGAGGATATTTTTCTCTCTGAGTATGTAGAAATTGGTGACAGCAAGCCGACAGGTTTGGCCTTGGGTCTAGGAGCAAGCCACGAGACCACATACATCTTGCCTGGGTTTAGCTTGTCATGTACCTAGCTGGCCTGATTGGTTTGGCAGCTATCACAGACATGTCTAGATGCTATGTTTGGGCCTTTGTCCCATTGACTTGATCCCATTAGGTCATGGAATCCTATGCCACTTCCTCAATTGCATTAAATTACGAATATCTTCATTCAACAAGCTATGGCAAGTCTAATTGTTTAATATACTTGATTTAAAACTAATTAAAATAGATGTTCCAAGACTTTAATTATTTGAGAAAATTTACTAAAATTTCTAGGTAGCACTAAAGACCTTTTCAATCAAACATTGATCTCTAAGGGCATGTCTGTCAATAGTCCATGCTAGGGGGATGAATCCTCTGTTTAGAGGATTCTCTCCATCTCCAAAGAATCAACACCTCCCCAAATAGGATTCCTAAAAAGAGTTTCAAGTTTGAAAGGAGGAAGGATTCCTATAATTTGTAGAATATATGATCTAATGGACGTTTTTATAAATATTTCAAGATATAGTAAGGATCCACGATTGAAATTTAGTCACCTTACCATGTTTGACCTTTCCGAACTAATAACTAGTTCCGATCATGATTTTGGATCCCACATAAACCGAAAAATTTGGAAAAAGGGACTGTTTTTATTCCCGTTTTTTATAAGTGTAAATGGTCATATGTTTTGGCACATATCTCGAGATATAAGAGAAATCAACGGATGAAAGTTGGTCACGTTACTGTCTTTGACCTTCCAGAACTATTGAACGGTTCCGATCTTGATTGTGGACCTCACATAAACCGAAAAACTTGGAAAAATGGACTGTTTTTATTCCCGTTTTCTATAATAGTGTAAATCATAAGATGTTTTGGCACATATCTCGAGATATAAGAGGAATCAATGGTTGAAATTTGGTCAACTAGTTGTGTTTGACCTTCCAGAGTCAACTAGAAAATTGAAAAGAATGGACCCAATGTTTAGATCATGATCTTGGACCCCACAGAAACCAGAAAATTGAAAAAATGGACTGGTGCCTAATTACGTTTTTGGCCTATAGAATCACAGAAATGGCTATCTAACGGCTTGGACGGTTTTGCAAATATCTTAAGATCTAAGATGAATCAACGGCTGAAATTTTGTGAGATGACTGTTTGGACCTTCTTAACACTATTATCGATTCAGATCTTGATTGCGGGGCCCATAGAAACAAAAAAAAAACACAAAAACCGGTATGCCTATATTACCGCCTAAAATGTTGTAGCTCCGCAAATACTCAAAATGGCACGGAATCATCCGATCCAAGGGGAGGACGTCCGATTTCGAAAATAATCGAATGGGAAGAAGTCTCCGGTCCATCCTTTGTAAATCCATGTACATCCAAACAAGAAAATCCGCGCAATTGCGGATTTTGGGCGAGAAATCCGTGACGAAGAACTTTGCCAAACGTGCCCTAAAGTAAGAAAGATAAAAAAAAATTATCTCCTTTATCTGTGTAACTTTTACTATATAATAAGTTGGTGTAAATTACTTTTTCCGTCGGAATTACTTTTAATATATGACACATTGGCCCATATAATGTTTACTACATGATGAGTCTACTTTGCTTTTTTAAAGTGATCAGGCACACCATATAATGTTTACTACATGATGAGTCTACTTTGCTTTTTAAAGTGATCAGGCGTACCACCTGTTCAAATCTTGCACAATTCATATATGTTTAGACCTTTGCCCGTTTGATAATTTTACTAATAAAGTCAAGTAAAGTCAAGTCAAGTTAAACATCCCATCAAAAACACTTTTTACAAAAATTCCCTCCATCTTTTCAAAAAAAAAGTCAAAAAGCAACTACATTTACTCACTAAAAGACAAAAAATCTTCATTTCCCCATACAAAAAGTCAAAAATATTTCATTCCAAACAACTAAAAACAAAATACCATCATAACTCACTTATATTTTATTCATTCTTTTCATTTCACTTCACTCCACTTTATTTTAAAAGTAAATTACCAAACGGGCGTAGAAGAGCAAGGAATATAACAATGGTCTCCGGCTATGGGCTAATTAGGGGTTTTACGGATGGCTGGTAACAAGTCCCTCACCCATATATCAAAGGATTGATCTAAGATATGCTCTCTTTTCCGTGCGTGTTCTCTTATCCCAATGTGTAGTTGAATTAGCTCAATTTCAAAACGATCTCTTCATACCACAAAGTATTAATCCAACTTTAAGGATGAGCACTCACAAGTTAGTTATATGATGACAATTTTTTCACATATAGGCGTCCTTTAACCATTATTTCACATATGGTCAGGGGCGGACCCATGTTATGAATACCTGGGGCGGTCGCGCCAGGTAAATTCTTGGACTTTGTTACAAGTGCCATGGCCCATGCATCAGTTCATGGCTTGATGCCCAATCCCGCCCCACCTCCTTGCACGTCGCCCCATATGTAAAAGTCTTCCCACCACACGTCACCCTCTACTCATTATATTATATAAAGCAATGGTAGACAAAATTTTTATTCTTTCTTTAATTTGTTTTTTCTAGACATTTAAAATGCATCTTTCCAATCATAACTTATGAAGCAGTAGCATGGAAAAAAAAATGGAACCATAATATCAATAGCATGCATTTTAGATTAGTTTGGATGGGATAAAAACTTGAGAAAAGAAGGCACAGCTATTGAAGTATTGACACGTTTCATTATGCTTTGTTATTATCTATATGTAGAGATTGGGTTGTGACGCCCATGGAGAAAGGAATTGAACAGTAGAAAAAATTATGTTTAAAATCATGTCTTTCTTTTTATTTATCTATTATCCCTATGCGAAGATCAAACTATGTAACCCTTTGTGTTTTCTATGGTTAATAGGTTTATCTCATATTAACCTATTTTTATTTAATCTTTTTCTTTATCCCTCTCTGTTTTTTTATTTTTATTTTGATGAGATTTATCTAACCATTATCCACAGTTGGATTCTATTACCAAAATTAATGCACTAAAAAAAATATTTAAACTTATAGATTTTTAAATGAGAGATTTAGTTATCTAACTAGAGGTAGATTGTACTACGATAATATAGCGGATGGAGCTAAAGGAAATAACCAAAGACGTATTATTTTTATATGATAATTTTTTTAATGGCTTGTATGATAATAATTAATATTTCCCTGGAGTTATCTAGAGTTTGTTTATTATCGTTACAGTGTGATTGCTAATTTCCTTTTCATCCCATTAATTTGAATAAAAAATTATTTTCTCAAGGAGAAATTGGTTGGTGTAGTTAAAAAGCTTATGTAGAAATTGAGCATTAGTAGTAAGATGTAAGTTATTTATATTTTATTTATCAAAACATAAAAAATAAAAAATTTGTCTTTAAACCATATAATAAGTGGAGATTATTGATAATTGGTGTTGATTTTAACCTTTGTAATTGAGCATTATCTGCCCCACCTAATAAAAATTCCTGGGTCCGCCACTGCATATGGTGTCCTTTAACCATTATTGAGATATACCAAACGGTACCTTAGCCATCGTCATCTAGAGAGAACTTTCTCCTATTAGTGGATGGCATGTGCAGTCCAGAACTTTCACCTTCGAGGATGTGGGTTTTAATTTTACACTCACCTCCACCCATTGTTGGATTGCATCTTAAAAAAATTTGTCTAGTTTTAAAAACTCTCAAAACTTTTACGGCTGTTGAATACTTAGGCTCGGGGTTGGATTGAGCTCTACTTTTTAATTTAGGGTTTGGGCTTGGTGATCTGGATCATCCTGGCTCATGCTTACCAATATGCAATTTCTGATTGGGCTTGGGCTAGGGATGCAGCTTAGTGGATTGGGCCACATATTGGCCTAATCCTGGCATGAGTGACTTGCATGTTCACCCCAAACCCATGGATGAAATGGAACATATTCAAACCCAGTCCCGACCCGAATACCCTACCTAATTTCAACTTATATTCCTAAAGAGGGCTTTTAAACGTTTGTTTGTACGGATACAATTGAAAATTTTAGAAATTTCGAGAAATGCATTTATAAATATTGTTAAACTTAATAAACAAAGGCGAAGATTCATGAATAACCTTCAAATAACCACCTTTCAATGAAAAACGAGTCTAAGGCGATTGAAAATAAAATATCTAACCATAACCTTAGTAAATCATCATAGAAAAGTAGTGACCGATCAATTTCTCCATGTTATATCGTTTCCCTACCTCTTTACTAGTCCTTTGTCGCAACCCATTTAACATAAATTCTTATGAACTTGATAGTGTTGTATGCTGGCATGACGAATCTCAAAATATATATTCTTAAAAGTGGCTAAAATTGAAGAAACAATAATAAATATTTATATATTGCCATAAATAGGCTCTCTTCTAATTTTAAAATAAATACCCACCAGCCAGCCACCGGACAATATTGAATTTCATATACATTTACACCTTATATCCTCTCCCATTATTTTTCATCAATCATTTATTGAATCTATCGGTGCTTATTGGCTGAGCCCGCTTTGGGCCATGCTTAGATATATAATATGGGCCCAATTAATATATAGACCAAGCTTAATTTAAATGATACAAATCCCAAAAGCTGACATTTATAGCTTGCCTCAATCTTCTGCCGGATATTGGCCTGCATTTTTAAAGTTGGGTTGAGCCTGGATATACCTCGATGCATCATAATTAGGGTTGTAAACGGGTTGATTCTGGTCCAAGTCCATGGTGAATCTGAAACTGGAGTCGTTGAAGAGAAAGTGGAACTGGATCCGGACCTGGAACCGGTTTCTTGGCTCCGACACAAGAACCATATATGGGACGGGTCTGAATTCGGGTCCAGGTCTAGATAGATAATGATATTAAAAAAAAAATGATTTTTACGAGAGATTTTCGAAAATTGAGGTAATATATCGGATCTTGGGTCTACGGGTCTAAACCAAGGTGGAATCGGACCTTGACCCATTTACATATAGGAGCCTAAATAAGGGCCCAAATTCGGTTTTGAACGGGTCGAAATCTTTCGGGTAATTGAAAAATCGAAAACTCATTTACATCCCTAATCCTAACCACATCATGTACAACTTTTTTTTTTTTTCCCCACACTCCCTATTTGAAACCCACATTATCCAAAATTTCCAGGAACTCAATTCCTAACACGCATCTGTCTGCTGGAAGATTCCCATGAATTCTTTTCTACCAGCACATGCCTCGGATTCCCATGAGTCCCACAAAATAGAACCTACAGGGTCCGCGTTGATCCCGCCACGCAGCACATATTCCAAGCATATTCCACCCACACCAAAATATTCGGATTCACCGAACCGACCCGGCTTCATACACACGGGCGGCATAAAAAGCCTCCTCTTTTCCCCACAGCACCAAAACCCAACCTCCAACGCTCCGCTTTCCCAATCTGTCCGTCACCCGTCCCCATCCGTACCTAACGGGAATGGAATATTCGGTCTCGGATCCTCCTCTCCGACTCCACCTTCCCTCCACCGTCTCTACGAAACCCCCACGAAAATAACACGACCCGCCAACGAATATCCGCCAGCATATCCGAATACCCGAAATAGAATATTCCATTCCCTCCATAAAATAAACCGCTCCTACGACTCTGCCCTACCTTGGCTCCAAGACAATCCTCAACCGTAGATTTCAAATCCAATGGCTCTCAAGGCCGTACACGTGTCCGGCGTCCCCAACCTCGACCAGGTCCCGGAGGACGCCGCTCTGGCTCTCCCCTCCTCCTCCGCCACATTCTCCACTGGTATGAAATTTGGAAGAAGATAACTGTTTCCGTTAACTGCCGTTAAGGTTTTAGACTGATTTTTTCCCGGGTTTTTTTTTTTTTTTGTCATGGAGTGCAGGTGATGACAGCGTTATGGCGCCGTTTAAACCGCAGAAGTTTATGGTGATTGG
The DNA here is from genome assembly GCA_038049695.1 of Cinnamomum chago. Taxonomy (NCBI): domain Eukaryota; kingdom Viridiplantae; phylum Streptophyta; class Magnoliopsida; order Laurales; family Lauraceae; genus Cinnamomum; species Cinnamomum chago. The sequence continues at coordinate 114,440,704 of CP142451.1, forward strand.
GCATCGTGGCAGTGGAATGAACATGCTTAATTCGACGGACGTGAGATTGAAGGCAATTACGGAGAATTCGATACTTTCGTTCAATGAGGCTGGAAAATCTGGGGTCGATTTCGTCGAGTTCGACGTTCAGGTTGGTAACGGCGTCTCTCCTCCGTTAGATTTTCTTTATTTTTGGTGTTGTGTTTTTCGTGGAGTTCGACGTTTGGGCAGTGACGGCGTCTTTCTCCGTTTGGCTCTCCGTTTCCTTTTTCTGTTTAATTGGTTTGGTTTCAAGGAAGAGCAGGGATAGTGTTCCGCGGGACACAAGAAAATCCATTCCTTACCATTCGTTTCACGGCCAGCCTGTTTCATTAATTAGAATTTTAAGAATTTCCGTTTGAAAATTTGTTGAATTTCCAGACAAGATGGTATTCATAAAACCTCTTAAAAGTATAAGCATTTCGAAATTTCACCAAAATGCAAGAATATGAAATTCCTAAATTCGTGAAAAACCGAATTGAAACTGATCATGTATTAGGATTCATAAATTCTTATAAAAAAATAAGATATTTGAAAATACCAAAAGAACATGCTCAAAAACCCCAACTATGAATTCTAATAAGGAATTTTAGTAAAGAAATGGCCCCAAATATCTGTTTGTCAAAATTTTCCTACTCATTATGAGTTTTACATCTATATTTAAAATAATAAATTTAATCCTTAATTCAACAGTACAATCCATTAGTTATTGCTCGACTTTTGATACGCTGATTCAATCTACACCCGTGATGTTTGAAAGATCATGGTACTCGTGGAGTTTGCAAGGGTGGGAGTAATATTTTGAATGCTCTCGAGGTGTTCAATATTAGTGTTATTCGTTTCTGACAATCTGTCAAAAGTTGCACATCTTTCCATGTTATCTGTCGTAGATTTTGTCGGCCGTACGCGGCGTCTGTCTGCGCGGAGTTGCCGCACGATAAGATCGGCTTTTGACACGTGTACGGTGAATAGTAATAAGATAAGTAAATATATTCGGTGCCTCACGTAGCTGACCGTGGCCGCCCATGTGTTTTGCGGACCTCAATGAATTTGGGACCTAAATGAATTTGGATATCACTTTCTCTGAGACTACCACCACCACCACCATTATTACCCGGAAAAGATTTGAGTTTTTCTCACCAACATCATCATTATCATCTAGAAAGGATTTGAGTTTATGTTATTTTCAAAAGTTAAGAGATTGTAAGGATGAATTAATTTTGAATATTTAAATAATAAATAATTAAAAATAACATCAAAGACCTATATGATTACATAGAATACATAGGAATTTATTGTCAAATGTTGTCTTACGAAGAATTTGGGTTTTTGACGTGGGGGTTCCACTTATGCTTTCTATAATGTATTCAATAATTTCTTGACGCCCGGGCTTTAAGGATTTTGATTTTGCGGAGTTTGGATTATGTATATAATTAGTTATGATAAATTATTTATATATAAATAATTTTTTTCTTGAAAGGAAATATTTTTTCTTAAAAGGAAAAGAAATATCAATAACTACGTATTTGGCCTATAGGATGAATGACTTTGACCGTTGTGCGCGAAAGCGTGTAGTGTTTTAATTGTTAATATTATGAATTATGCCTTTGGAGGAATTCAAGATACTGATTAGTTCAACTGTTTGGGTTTTCTTTTTTTCTTTTCTTTAAAAAAAGAAAATTTTGGGTGAGCGAAGAAGCTTAGACGAGGCTGTGAATGTAACTTGTGTGTAGGTGACAAGAGACGACTGTGCAATCATTTTCCATGACAACTTCATTCTCGCCCAAGAAGATGTAAGATTATTCTCCTTTTCTCATATCTTTCCTTTTAAAAGTATTTTACTGTTTGTAGTAGAAATTAGCATACATTTGAGTGTGCCTTGTATTGAATGAGCCCTTCAAGTATTTTGAATTTCTTACTGTTTAGCCCACACTTCATTGATACAAATAGTTGGATCTCAACATCCTACTTTTAAGATATGAGGGGGCGTAAAGTCACGTCGATTCAAGTGATGATCACCATTGGATTGAATCTGTAACACCACACCCTACACGCATGCATGATATTATCCGCTTTGGCCTACGGGCCTTACGGTTTTGCTTCTGATGGGCCTCAACCCATCAAAAGGCCTCATGCAAGGTAAGGGTGTAAGATCTACCTCTACATATAACCCCATTCACTTTCCTCTCTATAGTCGATGTAGAACTCCGGGGAGCAATGGTTCGATCCAATGGGAAGATATCATTCCTAAGTGGTATGATTAGATTCAATGGTGAATACCACCCTAATCGAGCATAATCGGGCTATGAGCTCTATTGATAAGTGCACTTAAGCTCCATTACTCTGCCTACATGTATGGTGGGACCCACAGCTCCTAATCTAGTTAGGCTATAGGTTATCTCCATTTAAATACACAAAATATAAGCTAGGTAGGTACATATGTCCATTTGATGAGACTGTCTTATCAAATGGGTGACGTTTGATTGTTTATGATGGGGCACTATATCTATGCGGTTATAGTATCAAATGAATCAATCCAGCTGATAAAAACGACCTACAATAATCAAATGGGGCTATAGTTTACATTTATCATTTATGTACAACACTTTGTTTGGTGTGGGCATACTGATGTAGCAGATGCTCAACATCAAATTGATTGATACAATCCTTAAACCCACATAATAATGGACCTATATCCAATTTCTCCTTTGATTTAAATGTGCATTTTGTGGCCATTTTCATGAAAAAAATCTTGGGAGCGTGTCCCATCTAAAATGAGGTCCCATGCTTGGGTTTGTGCTTTTCATGGAGTTTATACAATGCATATTTTGCTGTTTATCTTCTTTTACTCATCTGTTTTCTGGCTCTTTGTTTTTGTGTTGGAATTTCCAGGGTTGTATATTGGAGAAGAGAGTCACAGAACTGTCCTTAGAGGAATTTCTTCGCTATGGACCCCAAAGAGAAGCTGGAAAAGTATAATTCCCTCTGTTCTTTCCTTTCTGCTTTTTTGCTAGTGAAGTGGAAACTAACCTTCTCTTCATTTTCTTAGGAGGGGAAATCACTAGTTAGAAAAGCTAAAGATGGTAGAATTTATAGCTGGAAGGTTGAACAAGACGATTCTCACTGTACATTACAAGAGGCCTTTGAGAAAGTTGACCAGTCTCTAGGTTTCAACATGGAACTAAAGTTCGACGACAACATCAACTATCAGGATGAAGACCTTGTACACATTATTCAAGTCATCTTGCAGGTATGGTAGTTCTAATTATCCTGATTTGCATCTATGAAATGGTTTGTCTTGTTATTTGAATCTATGAAATGATTTGTCTCATCACTCTTTTTTTTTTTATTTTTTATTTTGTGGTAGGTGGTGTTTGAACATGCTAAAGACAGACCCATCATCTTCTCAAGCTTCCAACCAGATGCAGCTAGGCTAGTCAGGAAACTGCAGACCATTTATCCTGTGAGAGTTCTTTCCCCCTCTGTTCACCAGTTTACACTAGCAAGATGGGGATAGGTTGATGAATTTTGATGATGCATGCCTTTGAATTATTTTTTCCATCAAGAACGTGAACTTAAAAAGAGCAGTTCATTTATTTGATTCAAAGCGCAAAAATGGAAGTTAACCAGTTTGGCAAGTGTGATCTATTTGAAATTAGAGTCGTTTCCGTTGAACCCTTTTATATTTTATAAATAGGCTATTTTCTATGTCCCATTCAATTAAAAACACGAACTTCTTGTCATATTGTAAAAGTAGTATAGATAAACAGCAAATTCATTGTCATAGTAAAAGTTATATGGGTAAATTTGTAAAAATAAAAATAAAAAAAATCTCTTATTGATTTGGTCTCTTATCTGTTCTTAACATACTATTATTGCTTACAATAGGTCTTCTTCCTCACAAATGGAGGATCGGAAGTTTACGTCGATGTTAGAAGGAATTCCTTGGATGAGGCCATGAAGCTCTGCTTAGCGAACGGCTTGCAAGGGATCGTCTCAGAAGTCAGGGCCATCTTCAGGAATCTGGAAGCAATACCCAGGATAAAAGAAGCCAATCTCAGCCTTCTAACCTATGGCCAATTGAAGTAATTCATCTAAACCTTATGGGTTTCAGTTTTACAAACTTCAATAATATTTTTACTTATAATGCATTTTTTTTGTGATTCAGCAATGTGCCCGAGGCGGTCTACATGCAGCACCTGATGGGCGTTGAAGGTGTAATCGTCGATCTAGTCCAAGAGATTGCAGGCGCAGTTTCTGATTTTGTGAAGCCAGTCAAGGAGGGGGAAGTGGATTGCTTGGATGGTTTAGAAGAGGAGCTTCAAATGCAGCAAAATACGCGGCCCATGTTCTCTCAGTGCGAACTTTCATTTCTGCTGAAGTTAATACCAGAGTTGATAAAGGTTTAAAAAGCTTCCCAAGGAAAGATGAAATGTTATCATAGGGGGAGATATAAGAGTCCTGTAGTTCCACAAAGAGGTCACGTTTGTACTTTAATTGTGCAGTAATAGATCTTATCATGGTTTCGGCCTAAATGTGTACATTGACATGTTTCACTTTTGTGATTTTGAGCATTTTCGCTTGAGCAATGAGCATTTGCAACCTAGTTGCACAGCAGAAACGGAGAGACTAGAGATGGAACAAATAGCTCTGGCTTTCGTCCGAAAAAATTGGCCTCATGCTAAACTCCCTCATGCGGGCTAGAGAAAAATAGAGAACTTAGGAAATACATTTTTGTCCAGCGGGTGAGGGATCTAATTGGATTTTATTTTAACTAGATGCTAGTACATAACTTGTTAGACGACCTGCATGAGGTGTTGCCATTGGGTGTATTTGGTGTTTCTTGGGTGGTCCAAAACACGAATGGATCCGGCAACTCTATGAGATGAGACACTCTTGTCACTGAGGTATCGGGTGTTTTGGCACTTTACTAATACAATCAAAGTCAAGTAAAGTCTCCATTTTTCAGATAAGATGTCACATCAAATGCACTTTATTCAAAACTACCTCCATCTTTTTCATTCAAAAAGTCAAAAAGCAACCACCTTTATCCACTAAAATACAAAAAAACTTCACTTTCCATACAAAAAGTCAAAAAGATTTCATAATCCACTTATATTTTATTCTTTTTTTAAAATCAACTTTACTTGACTTGACTATATTAGTAGAGTTACCAAACTGGAGGGGTTCGAATTATATAAGAAAATTCCTTTATGGCATGTTTGGCAACAGTCCATGCTATGAGAGAAATCCTCAGCTGAGAGGATTCTCTCCATTTCCAAAGAATCAACACCTCTTCAAGTACGATTCTTGATGAGAGTTCCAGGTTTGGATGGATGAAGGATTCCTACAATTTATAGAATTTATAATCCAATGGACGTTTTTACAAATATCTCAAGATACAAAAAGGATCAACGATTGAAATTTGGTCACCTTACTGTGTTTGACCTTCCCGAACTAATGACTGGTTCCGATCATGATTTTGGACCCCATATAAACCGAAAAATTTAGAAAAACGGACTGTTTTTTTTTCCCGTTTTCAAAATTAGTATAAAGTTTAAACGTTTTTACACATATCTCGAGATATAAGAGGAATTAACGGTTGAAATTTGGTCAACTTACCGTGTTTGACCTCATAAACTAATGACTAGTTCTGATCATGATTTTGGACTCCACATAAACCGGAAAATTTAGAAAAAATGGACTGTTTTTATTCCCGTTTTTAAAATTAGTGCAAACAGTCAAACATTTTGGAAAATATCTCGAGATATAAGAGGAATTAACGGTTGAAATTTGGTCACCTTACCGTGTTTAACCTTTCAGAACTAATGACCGGTTCCGATCTTGATCGTGGACCCCACATAAACTGAAAATTTTGAAAAAACGGACTGTTTACAAAATTAGTGTAAATAGTAAGACATTTTGGCACATATCTTGAGATATAAGAGGAATCAACGGTTGAAATTTGGTGAGGTGACTGTTTTGGAATTATTAAAGGTGACTAACGGTTTGGATCTTGATTATAAGATCTAAAAGGTACATTCTCAAAGTAAAAACATACTAAGCCCACATTACCGCCCTGGTTATTGTTTGGCACTGTTCATCCGCCTTTCTCTCATTCCTCGGATTTTGCGCATTCGAAGGGGTGAGGTCCGATTGCAGTAATCTCTTGTTCCACGGATTTCTCTCGTCCACCTTCTAAAAATCAACGTCGATCCAAACATACAAAATCCATCATCGTGCGGAAAAGGGAGAGTAATCCCCTGCACGGACCGTTGCCAAATGTGCCCTTAAATTTTTATTATTTTTTTAGTTGATGTAGTAGCCAAGAGATGGAAATATAACCTCCCCATCCATGCCGGCCGGGTCTAAGAAAATGGTGAAATTTCAATCTAATTTATTTTGGAGTCATTATTAAATATAACACATTTGAGTAAAATATCATAGCAAAAGTTGTGTTTTATTACTTGGTTTGTTTTGTGGAGTGACATTCCACGATGAAATCCATCTGCAATCCAAGTCGCTCAAAATGAACACTCTCACCTTATATGAATAATTCCAAATTTCACGTCAATGAGAGTTTGCTCATTGTAATAAAATTGATCATTCATATTATGCACTATATATCAATAAATTATATCCATACTAGTCTCCTTATTTGATTATGAACAATTATGTGGTGAGGCCCAAAGGCATGTTTGTATAGCCATGTTTATGCAAGAGTATAAATAGGTGGGATCAATCTAAAGCATAGGATACTGGCAGAAAAGGCCATGTTTTTGCAAACGGGTGGGGGCCACTTTTTACCTCCATTACAAACTCTTCATCGTTGATGCAAATGCCTTTTTCATGGAGGGGAAGTGCGAAAAAGGATTCAAAGGATCCGAATTCAAGCTCTTCGTTCTCTCGTTTGACCTGCAAACCATAAACATGATGCTCGAACATGTTGAAATTCATTCCAGCTGCCAAATCTCTTGAGAAAACTGCATCATCATCAGTAATCACTTGTTCCACAGTCCCCATAAACCACTTAGCAAGAAATCCCACCTTAATCACTTGCTCAACAATCCCAACCCCACCAAATTCCACATTCAAATCCACCCAAAGAAGCTGGCAAGAACTGAAAGAATCTCTAGCTAACTCCATCTCCAATACTTGCTTCTCTCTTGATCACCTCCAACAACTTCATTGCCATGCCATCTCTCTCAGCCTCCATAGAAATCTATACATATCCAGCCTCCTCATCACTAAATACTGCTCTTTTGGGTGGATCAAATCTGCCCGCCATGTGTTTGATGATATAACCTCCAGATATGCTGCTAATTCCCTTGTTTGGAATTCTATGATGAGAGGATATTTGAAAAATCGACGACCCAGATCAGTTGTTGATCTTTATACTGAGATGGTTGGTTGTATACGCGAATGCATGCCTGATAACCAGACATTTAACATTGTTATAACTGCATGTAGTGATCTGGGGGAGATTGAGTTGGGTTCTCAAGTTCATGCTTATGCGCGATATGTGGGGCTTGAGTTTGATCTTCTTGTGGGGACTGCACTTGTATCCATGTATTGTAAAGTGGGGTTAGTTGAAACTGCTTGCAAAGTGTTTGAAGGAATGGATGTGAAGGATGTTGTTGCTTGGAATGCCATGATCTCGGGGTTCTCGCGAGAGGGGTTAGTTCATGAGGCTTTGAACATGTTCAAAATGATGAGGTTTGTGCAGGGGACTTTGCCTACTGAAGAGACGATGGTGAGTGTGGTTTCAGCATGTGGGGTTTCAGGTTCGCCCGAGGGTGGAGGAATTATCCATGCCCATGCAGTTAAGATTGGATTTGAGACCAATCTGTTTGTGTGTAATTCTTTGGTTGAAATGTACATCAAATGTGGTTGCTTGAGTTCCGCGGTCAAATTTTTTGACATGATTTCTTCAAAGAATGCTGTTTCATGGAGTACGATGATTGGTGGTTATGTTAGGTGTGGACTCTCCATTGATGCCCTGCAGCTATTTCACGAAATGATTGCGACTACTAATATTCAACCAACTAGACCCATCCTTCTCAATGTGCTTCTTGCTTGTGCTGACTTGGGCGACTGGCAACAAGGCAAACATATAGAAGATTATTACATCAAAAGTAGTATTCATGGATTTGAATCGGATGCATGTTTGAATACTGCTCTTATCTACATGTATGCCAAGTGCGAAAAAACTCAAACATCATTGAAGCTTTTGGAAAGAATTCATGAAGAGGGGGAAGGTGTCATTGCTTGGAATGCCATGATCAAAGCTTGTGTAGAGTGTGGACAAGTTGATGGAGCATCGAGTCTTTCTCTTGAAATGCAAAGGAGAGGCATGAGACTGGATCACATCACTTTCTTAACATTGCTTCCACTCTTTTCCTCAACGTCTTTGTTAACGAAAGGAATGGAAGCTCATGCTCATGTCATAAAAAGAGGGTTTGAATCCAAAAGATCAGTGGCCCATTCCCTTATTGACATGTATGCGAAATGTGGAAGCATCGATGGTTCAATTCGCATTTTCAACAGAATTTTGGATAAGGATGTTGAATCTTGGAGTTTGATGATAAAAAGTTATGCGTGGAATGGGTGCGGGAGGGAAGCAGCTGATCTTTTCTTTCAGATGAAGGAAATAGGAATCAATCCAAATCGGATAACCTTACTTGCTGTGCTGACTGCTTGTAGCCATGCAGGACTTGTAGAGGAGGGAAGGGAGTTATTTAAGTCTATGAAAGAGAGCTATGGGTTAGAGCCTGATATGGAGCATTATGCTTGCATAGTTGATCTGTTATGTCGAGGTGGTCTCCTATCTGAGGCGTATGAGCTGGTAGAAAGTACGGCTAAGGGTGCTCGCTCTAGTGTTGGCTTATGGAGCAGCTTATTGAGTGCTTGCAGAGTTCATGGTGACTTGGGGATTGGAGAAGAAGTTGCCAGGCGCCTTTTCCAGATGGAACCGGAAAATGCAGCAAATTTTTTGACCCTTGCTAACATCTACATTGATGCAGGTCAGAGAGACGATGCAAATGAAGTTTTGAGGTTATTGAGAGAGAAAGGCTTGACAAGGAACCCAGGTTGTAGTTGGGTTGAGCAAAGCATTCCTAGTATTCTTGAATAAGTTGTATTGAGATGGTATCTGAAAAAATACACACTGTAAGCTTTTACATTAAGAAGTCATTCATTTGGATGCAGAGAAAACAGGTGGAGAAAACAAGTGAAGAGAGGTGGAGAAGGTGTCCAATCTGTTGTCTCTACATCTGCACAGTACTGAAAGAGAAATGAAAACTGATGCGACTATGTTCTTGAGCAAGAGAGATACCAATGTGGCACTGGCTTTGTGATAGTATCAACTGGCAGAATAGCCAGCATTGATGTGTGATGCTGCAAGGCAGCTGTCGTTTTACTGATTAAATAAAGAGAAGAAATGCACAGAAGTCTCTGCATGTACAACTCAAGGGTAAACAAGTCTTGTATAGATAGAGCAATTAATTAAGCTAATCTGATGAACTTACTTTTATGTGTTGTCCAAATTATGGTCTCAGTCATGGTGAAAATTAAATACAATACCATGATCTAGAATTTTAAGACAGTATAAACCTTCTATTATGTACAGGCTATACATCACAGTACAATTGCATTTTAAATGTGATTGTTGAATGAAGTTCTAAAACTGTCTATAAACCAAAACTAGCTAATTGGTGTTGAAGTGATACGGATAATGAGGAAGATAGCCGTGCATGCTGCCTAGAGGTTTTAATCTAGGTCTGTCTGTGCTTCATATTATACTCAAAACTGGCTAATTTATCAGAGAAGTTTGGATTACCTTCAATCAGGATCAAAATGGGTATTTCTGTGCTTCAGTTTATATTTTTGTGCCTCTAAACGACTGCATTTATTATTATTATTATTATTTTATGGAAAGGATTTGGGTTTTTTTTATTAAGGTATAATTCAAAAATATTATAAAAATAAATGAATTTTAAATATTCAAATAATAAATAATACAAATAATATTGGAGATATGTTTGGTTACATAGAATACATAGGAATTCTGTGTCAAATCCGCTCTTAAGAAGAATTTAGGTTTTCGACGCGGGGTTCCACTTGTGCTTTATATGATGTGCTCGATAATTTCTTGACGCCTGGGCTGTAAGGATCTTGATTGTGTGGAGTTTGGGTTATATATATAATTATTATTTATGAAAAATGATTTATATACAAATAAATTTTTAGATTAGGGTTGGCCTCAGATGACATCTTCAGTGTCTCAGCTGACAATTCCTACCAAAACCTCAAGGTGTTAGTAATCCGAGACCGGTTGGCTTTAAATTTCTTCATCTAATCATTCATACCAAAACCTCATGACGTTAGTAGAGGCAACGAAAATACTTTTTGATACACCTGAGGGAGTGTTAGAGAATGTGGATGCTAATTTCTATTGACGTCAACAGACCACATGGCACTTGAGTGGCCAACACATTGATGGGCCGTTTGGCATGTTCTTGTATTGTTCTCAATTTTATGCTGAGATTGGATTGTACTAAGAGTGGACTAGACCAATAGCCCCACATGATTAAGAAAAAAAAAAAACACCTATAGGTGAAGTGTGAGCATTAAGCATTTATAGGCTTCCATGGAAATCAATTTAGTGAAAATGATTGGAAGACTTGACACAATAATTTATAAAATTCATATCCGGTGGATATTTGAGAATTTGAGACGCTAGATTATTTGAATGCTACTGAGTTCCTTGATTTATTAATGCCTCAATTCTTGCATGAAAATCTCATGCGTTCTGAATTAAATAAATTTCCTGTTTTATAGTTATTAGAAATTCAAAAATCACACTTCTTTCACACATGCTTTCTCTTTTCATCTCCGTCTTTTTCAAAAGGTGTTGTGTGATTTGCTTACCAGCATTTCTCCACCTAATAAATTCCTATATATTTTAATTCCATGTAAATAAATATGCCCATTTAACAATGAATTCTCATGTACAAACAAACGAGATTTAAATATCCATGTATCAACACCATGCATATAAATAGATATATCATAGCTCAATTAGCCTAGTACCACAATTTTTATTACTGTACTATCACACTGTAATTGATTACATGTGAGTTTATTCGGCTTCCCTCTCACCCGAGGGATAAAGTTGAGAACCTTTGTAGCAAAAATAAATAAATAAATAAAAAAAAACAAAAACGCACGATGTGACTGGGCCTGCCCTTTAGGCACCATACCACTGGATCAAGAGCCTGTAAGTGTAACATCATCATCCTCTTTATCTCCAAAGTCTCATCACCTCTTCCTCCTCAGTCAGAGCAGAGTGTGGATAAAATAAATAGAAGCATGGGCATGGCGGTTCTGCGCCTGCCGACCTCTTTCACAACCCCTCTCTTCCTCACGTCTTCCTCTTTCAGACGCCTCCCTTTTCGTTCCTTGCGCTTTCTCTCTCCATCTCCTCGTCTTCCTCGAAAGGTATTATCCGCTTCGCTCGCGAGCGATTTCTCCACCCAAAGCCTCGCGAGCGCAGAGCAGCAGAAGCAGAAGCAGCCGAACAAGGATGGGTCCATAACCCCTCGGTCGCAGGACTTCAGCGCCTGGTTTCTAGACGTCATCGCCAGTGCAGAGCTCGCCGACTATGGCCCCGTCCGCGGAACCATGGTCATTCGTCCCTACGGCTACGCCATCTGGGAATCCATCCAGGTCCTTTTTCCAGGGCTTTTGATTTCTTTGCTTCCCTAAAATCTCATTCATTTGTTTGTTTTTGTTTTGTTTTGTTTTGTTTTTTTTTCCTTCCTGCTAGTGCTATGTAGTGATATAATCAATGATCATATGATGAATAGGTTGTTTGTTGGTGGCAACCATGTGGGTCCCACTTGAGTGTATCATGTGCTGCATGTCTTTGTGGGAATTGGCCTGAATTTTACTTCAAGTGGAGTGATATGCACCATTGGATTGATCATGTGTGGAATAATACCTTAGTTGGATCAAAGCTGCTCGACTTTGTGGAGGAGAGGAGAGGAGTTGGCCTAAACTTCACTTCAATTGGAGTGATATGCGCAGTTGGATAGATCATGTATGGCTAATATAACTGCATGTTTCATGCATTATCAATCTAATGGTGTATGTCGCTTTTATGAAAGTGAAATTTTGGCCCTTTCTTAGAAAAGCGTGGTGCAAGGCTTGGTGAAACGAAGGTGTGTGGCTAAAAAACGGTGATCTTATATGGAATATTTTTATAAGAATTGGCATGAGTTTCACCTTAACCGGAGTGACTTGCATCATTAGATTGATCCTGTGTGAAATATCTTTGCTTGGTCGAAGTCACTTTCCTTTATTTAAGAGTAGGGCTGAATTCCACTTCAATTAGAGTAATATGCACAGTTAGGTAATTATTGTGGCTAATATAACTATATATTTCAAGCATTATCAATCAAAAAAGTTATATGCAGAGCTATATGCAAAGTTGTTGTATGTCACTATGGTTGAAGTGAAATTTGGGCAATTTCTTAGAAAAGAGTGATGCTTGCTTTGGTCAAGTAGAGGTGCGAATATCACTTTAGCATGAGTAATATGTTCCATTATGTGATCATGTGTGGAATATTTTTGCTTGGTCAGAGCTGTGGCTTCCCTCTATTTAGCAATTGGTTGCAATTTCACTTTAATTGGATTGATATGCATAGGTGAGTATGGTGTCACTAATGTAACTACATATATCACACATTATCAATTCAATGGTGTATGTCATTGTGGTTGAAGTGAAACTTAGGTCTTGTTTTAGAACAAGAGTTGTGTTTGATTTGGTTGAGCAAAGGTGGCAAGCTCAAACGAACTGATTATGACTGGAATATCTTTATAGGAATTGGCTAGAATTTCACCTCACTAGCGGTGATATGCACCGTTAGATTGATCATGTGTGGAATATCTTTGCTTAGTAAGAGTCGCTCCCCTTTATATAGGAATTGGCCCAAGTTTCACTTTGATTGGAGTGATATACACAGTTGGATAAATCATGTGTGGAAAATATAATTGCATATTTCATACATTATCACTCTATCAGTGTATGTTGCTACGGCGAAAGTGAAATTTAGGCCATCTATTAGAAAAGAGTGGTTCTACTTCAATTGAGCAAAGTTAGGCGATTCCATTGAAGTGATCATGTGTGGAATATCTTTATAGGAATTAGACTGAATTTCACCTTAACAGGAATGATATGCACCATTGGATTGATCATGTGTGAAATATCTTTGTTGGGTAGGAGCCGCTTCCCTCTATATAGGAGTAGGCCCCACTTTCACTTCAACCTGAGTGATATGCATGGTTGGGTCGATCATATGTGAAAAAAAGAGCAGCCCAGTGCACAAGGCTCCCCCCACTGCAGGGTCTGGGGAGGGTCAGATGTACGCAACTTACCCCCATAAGCGAAGAGGTTGTTTCCGCGTTTCAAACTTGTGACGCCTAGGTTGCAATGGAGCAACCTTACTGTTGTGCCAAGGGTAGATCGTGTGTGACAAATATAATTACGTTTTTCAAGCATTATCAATCCAAAGTTGTATGTCATTGTGATTGAAGTGAAACTCGAGCCATTTCTTAGAAAAGTGTGACGTCTACTTTGGTCAAGAAGAGGTGGGAATTTCAGAAGAGTGAGATGCATCGTGTATTGATCATGTGTGTAATATCTTTGCTTGGTCAGAGCCATGGCTTCCCTCTGTGTAGGCACTGGCTGCAATTTCAATTCAGTTGAAGACTTGAAGTGATATTGACGCAACCAAAAGGGTGATCCCCAATTGATTGGAAGACCCAACTCCAATCTCCTACCTCAATCTACAAAAAACTCAAGCAATCACTTGGAGAAAAATAGTAGAATACTTATCCTAGGCGCAATCCACCACTTGGAACAATCTCCACTCCTTGGGAGAAATCCGTCTCAGACCAACAGGAGAAGAGATAACTTGCAAACCATGCAGATTTTATGGAGAAAATATCATAAAATTCAGCCTACGCTGGACGTCCTGGACATCATACTTTTATAATTCTTCTCATAAAAATAAACCCCGAACCTACTTGTGAGGCTAGCCATTCATCTAGTTCAAACAAAGAAAGGAAGGATCGACATCAAGTCCCTACTGCAGTGCAATTAGTTAACCCAAAAGAAAAGAATAACAAAATTGAATGCATGGAGGATCCACTTGGATGTTCCTTGAGAGAGATTGCCCCATGCGACTTCTTCATGAAGATACGTACTTACTTTCATTTGACTTTAATTAGTGCTTGCTTTGTAGACTCTTTCCTAGAAATGGATTTGGCTTTTGGAAAGTTGCCAAAGCTGGAAACTAGCGTACTGCTGATATTCATTGGGAGTCAAATGTTAAGGGGATTGTGGGCCCCACGTTTGGGAGCAGTGGGACCAGTCACATGGTTAGTTTTGTGGGCCAGGTCTGGGCATCCAATATTGGTCAGGTTTTGAGTGAGTTGGGCCTCGCTGATCATGTGGGTCCAAGCTCAACAATGTGCAGCCCATTATGGTTGGACTGTTTCTCATGTTATGACTTGGATGGGCCTAATTAGATGATCCGATAGGACTATTAAAGTGCTGTTTTGATCTCTTAATTAAGTTAGCAAATCTTGAAACTGATTTGGATCCATCTTGGTGGTTCAATCTAAGGCTTGCCCCCTTTCTTAATTCATCTGATTTTAGATTTGACTTGAACCCATATGGATCATCCAATTTGAATTTTGATCCAATTCACTCGATCAGGTTCTTACGAATTCAGATCAAGGTACCATTTAATCCGTCTCAATTTTCTCAATATGATAGGGCCTGATCTAATATGGGATCCTCTAGAACTGCCCATATGCTCCTGCATCAGATATGCACAGTTGGGTTGATCATGTGGCAAATATAATTGCATATATCATGCATTATCAGTTCAATGATGTATGTCACTGTGGTTATCAAAAAATGATGTATGTCACTGTGGTTGAAGTGAAAAGAGTGGCTTTCTCTTTGATGGACTGAAGGTGGATGTCTCAAATGAATTGATTATGACTGGAATATCTTTATAGGAATTGGCTGGAATCTCACATCAACAAAAGTGATATGCACCATTGGATTGATCATATGTGGAATATTTTTGCTTGGTTAAAGCTGCTCCCCTTTATGTTGGAATTGGCCCAAGTTTCACTTAAGTCGGAGTGATATACATTGTTGGATAGATCATGTATCATGTGTGGCAAATATAACTGCAAAATTCATGCATTATCAATCTAACGGTGTATGTCACTGTGTTCAAAGTTAAACTTGGGCCATTTCTCAGAAAAGAGTGATGTCTGCTTTGGTTGAGCGAAGATTGGTGGCTTCATATGGGTTACATAGGGTGGAAGCTTCCGTGAGTGCCGCCATATTGTTATGATCATGGGCTTGCTAGGGATGCATTTCACTGGAATTTCATTTCTGTGGAAGAGAAATGGTCCTGGCCCGTCCTGCACTATCTTCAATGATGGCGGTGTAAAGCTTAAGGGTTCATATTTGTCTGATCCAACTCACTTGTATCATGTTCCTCCCTATGTTTAGGCAATGGCCAAGATTTCACTCCATTCGAAGTGATGCGTTGTTTGATCGATTATGTGTTAAATATATAGATATATTTTTGTAATAAAAATAAAAATATAGATATATTTATATTTTGCATAAATGATCAACACAGCAGAGTGCATATTGGAGTGCAATATAGTCCAATATTTCTATTCAGAGAATAATGTGTGATAAGGTGGTTACATCAAGCAATATAGTCCACATGAGTAAAATCTGGTTGCCAGCTTCCACCAGCACCATTGTTTTTCCTATATTTCTTTCTACATTTTGAAATAGCCTTGCTGCCCGTTTGGAAGACAATGACCCCAAGAAATTGGAATCTTTGCAGGGATTTTTAGAGTTCTGGGATTCCAGAGCATCTTCCAAATCCTCTTCAATGTGCGTGCATGCGTTCTTTTAATGTCTTTTATATGGACTTTTGGAATCCCAGCATTTGAGGATGTGCTGTGATAGAAATCAAAGTCCCAACATTTCTGTATGCTAGTTTTATTGGAATTGATGAGAATGCTGGAAGTTGATAATTCCAGCTAAAATATACTATTAGCTTGCCTAGAAGAATCCTACATACTTAACAGCTTTGCTTGTGCAAATTACAGAGCAGAATGATATGGAATGCCATTTTGGAAAATGCAAGGAAAGAAGGGAAGGAGAATGACATGGAACATAAATGAACATACAATGAAAACAAATGATATGGCGAGGAAATAAAGTTTCATGGAAATGCATTTGCACAAACAAGCCTTTAATGTTCTTGAACTTCTTGCTTTTCCTTGATTCTGATTTCTTTTTTGGTCTTTGTTGTTTTGAAGGATTATTTGAATGCCAAGTTCAAGGAGACTGGTCACAGCAACATGTACTTTCCACAGGTTTGGTCTTTTCTCTTTTCTTTTTCGGATTTGTATTTCTAAAAATTAGGCAGAAAAATTCTCAACTTTTGTTGTTCTACTTGTAGTTCTTTGGCTTTTTCTTTGTGGGTTTTTTGTTTGTTGTGGGTATAATGCTTTTATACCTTGTTTTCCATTACTCTTTTTGGTAGGGTGTTTGTATATCTGTATCTTTCCTTGTGTTAAAGAAGTTATTGTTACCGATTAAAAAAAAGTAGATAGGAAAATTCCAACTACTGGGCTTTATAAGCCATCCTTGCCTTCCATGCTGATTTTATTTCTAAACAATCATTTAAGGCTCATATCGTCGTCCTGTGCACTCTGTCATCCTAATCTAACCATCATGTGAACCTTCGATTGTTATCCTAATTACTTGAAAACTTTGAAATATTGAAAATTGCTTAGAGATTGGTTTTGTGTGGTATTTCCGGGAACTTGATGTGGGATCGCTACCTCCCCCTCGCTTGTGTGTTGTTTTAATTCTAGGCTCTCACCACTATAGGTTTTTTTCAATCTTTTTGGGCAATTGTAGAACCCAACAGTAATGGAATTCATGCATGGATTCCTTGCCTACATGTTAAAAGATGCCATCAATCCTTGGTACCTCAACCAAATTGGGGAAAACAATTGCGCTATGTTGAAAGCAACGTAGAAATGTGCAGTCCCATATAAGAGTTAGGATACACAAAAGAAGGCAACTTCCAGAGTTCCCTTGCATTGTTGTTGAAGATTAATTGTTGGAAGACATTAAAGACTTAAGCCTACCAATCTTGTTGATAGCATTTGTAAAATTTAGTGAAGACATTGTCTTTTAGGTTGAGGGAAGTCTCCCATTGTTTGATCTCTCTA
Source organism: Cinnamomum chago (assembly GCA_038049695.1). NCBI lineage: Eukaryota > Viridiplantae > Streptophyta > Magnoliopsida > Laurales > Lauraceae > Cinnamomum > Cinnamomum chago. The sequence goes on from CP142451.1 coordinate 114,458,074, forward strand.
TTGGAAAGCATTTAGAGAGGAACACCAGCTTTTGAATGTAATTTCATTGTGAACAGTAGTGGTGATAAAGTGCAATAATCCAAGTAACATTTGTAAGCATGGAGAAGGTTTATGATGGCATTTGTAAAATTTAGTGAAGACTTGTCTTTTAGGTTGAGGGAAGTCTCGCATTGTGTGATCTCTCTATTGGAAAGCATTTAGAAAGGAACACCAGCTTTTGAATGTAATTTCATTGTGAACAGAAGTGTCGATAAAGTGCAATAATCCAAGCAACATTTGTAAGCATGGAGAAGGTTTATGATGGGTGAAAGAGAGAGAAAGTGAGTATATGTATCTTTCATTTTTGTTAAGAGTCAATGGTGAACTCGGTTGAATCCAAGTCTGGTTGTAAGGGACTACCCTCTCTATGCAATACCTTCCACACTACACCCATCAAAACCCTAAACCTCAAATCCTTTTCGTCAGCGGTGTCTTCTAGAAGACCCCACCGGAAAATCGTTTCTTCTTCCATGATTATACCTCTCCCACGGTTCCCTCCTCCTCCTCCTCCTCAGTCTTTTAATGAAAACCCATTTCTCAATAAAAAAAAAAACCATTTCCCTTCCTCGTCTTTCTTCAATATCCCCTCCGCTGCCTCCTCCAATCTCTCTTTCTCCTTCATCCCCTTCTGTAGAAGAAAAAAATAGAAAGAAAGTTTGGAACGACTCGACCTGACCCCTGCAAAGTCGGGCTGAGTCCGTTTTCTTGAAACACTGATGGTGTATCGTTAAATGATTCAAGAGTTTTAAGGGTCCTTGCGAAGGAGATCTTTTATTGCTGCATATATTTCCTCTTGCAGTGAATGCACCATGTTAAAGCTTTGTAGAGGAATTTCATTGTGCTTTGAAAGGTGGAAATAAGCTGGTGGAGACAATTCCTAATTTATTGTATGTGGACTATTTTAGCTAAGACGATCAAAGAAATATCTAGAATAGAAGTAAAGGCAACTTAGCTTAAGATGAAGCAAAATGAAGCTCTAGAACTAGAAGGTGGACCTGTAAAAGTATGACTTTTGATGGGAGAAATTGATATTGATTGGTTAATTGAATTGTCAAAAAATTGCTAGCATAGAAAAAGTGCTTGATGAATGAAGGAGCACGGTGGTCCTATTTTACCAGGACGGTTGTTTGTTAAGAGTGTGGAAGGAGCTTCACTAATCAAAAGTGGGCCCAAGTTGGCCTCATAGAGCTGGACTGTACATGCAGTCCACTTGTAGGATAAAAATTCCCTTACTTCATGACTTCCTTTTCGTTTGCACAATTACTTTCAAGAGGCTGACTATATAGGGTATGTTTTCTCTCTCTCTCTCTCTCTCTATTTATATATATATACATATATATATATATGTGTATATATATTATATAAGAAAAAGAAAAAGAGAAAGATAAAAGCAAAAGATTTAAAAAAAAAGAAAAAGAAAAAGAAAAAAAGAGATAAAGCCTTGTCTATGAATGAGTACCTGCGTTCTTGGGAACAGAGGTATAGTTTTATCATGGCAAAAGGTGTATCTTTGTATTTTAATCAAGTTAGTATGCTTGTACTTCTATAAATGCTTACTTGTGTGTTGAATTTATGGTAAACTGATATCAATAATGACTGCAGTTTATACCATACTCCTTCATAGAGAAAGAAGCTAGCCATGTTGAAGGTTTCAGTCCAGAGTTAGCACTTGTGACTATTGGAGGAGGAAAGGAACTCGAAGAAAAACTTGTGGTAATTTCTTTGTCATCAATTGTTATTGTGTGTATGATTGCTTATTGCATCTCCCCTCATGTTTATTTCTTTTGAATTAAAGTAAATGTTGTTTGTTTCAAGATTGTGGGAAACTTATGCCTGGGCTTGGTTTTGATTCGTTTCACTTCTGTGCACTTTTGAGGGTTTGACAGGTGCGACCAACTAGTGAAACCATTGTGAATTATATGTTTACTCAGTGGATTCATAGTTACCGGGATCTACCCCTCATGGTTAATCAGGTACGTCTTTACTGTTACATTACTATTTCTCCCTTTTCAATTGGTAATGAATACTGACGTGGGGTTATAAAAAAAGAAGAAGAAGACAACTGAAGTGGTTCTATGGTGCTGCTTTTCTTTCTAGTGGGCGAATGTTACAAGATGGGAGATGCGGACAAAACCGTTCGTGAGGACTCTTGAATTTTTGTGGCAGGAGGGTCATACAGCTCATGCAACCCCTGAAGAGGCAGAAAAAGAGGTTTAACATATTTGTTCCTACAGATATGCTCACATTTGCTTTGATACTTTATATCTTATTATTTAACTTCTTGATGTTGCTGTAATGCAGGCACTACAAATGATTTATGTGTATAAGAAATTTGCATATGAGCAAGCTGCAATACCTGTTATTGCAGGTCGTAAATCCAGGGCTGAGACATTTGCCGGTGCTTCACGAACATATACAATTGAAGCTATGATGGGTGATCGAAAGGCGTTGCAAGCTGGGACTAGCCACAACCTTGGCCAGAACTTCTCTCGTGCTTTTGAGACACAGGTCAAGATCCTTTCCGTTTACCATTTGCTTATAAATTAAACGTGATCTGAAGCTTCTTGTCTTCTTCTCTAGTTGAAGTTTGAGGATTACCTTTTGAAGAATAATTGACGAAGACCATGGATTGGTCTATCCGATTGTGATACTTGGGGAAAAAATGGGTCCCATAATTTGTTCAATAGTTCCCATGTTATGTGAACAGTTTGATGGGTTTTTAGAGACTTGTGCTTGAGTCTATTTGTGTTGGTCTAATGACTAGAAATATCGGTCATTTAGTGATGAGTTCTTTAAGTAGTCATAGTCTATAACACCTAGATACTTGTACAATTCCAGTGTATCTGTGTTTTGTTTTCGGTAAAAGACCAGCATATCTGTGTTGGAACCCTTTACCACATTTATATTTCTTGGATACAATTTTATCATGTCCTATTTACCAGGTCTGTTATTTCATTTTGTTCCTTGTATTTCTTACTTCTCAACATATAAAATGTTGGAAAAGAATGTAAACAATGATAATTTCATTAATCCAAAAGTGTTCTAAATGATAAATTAGGAGAGCTGTATCCATATGGTGTCCTAGATTTCCCAAAGTGCAAAGTCGTATCCCCAATACTTGTAATATGTGTCAATATCTAAATCTTGGAATCATAGGTTATAGTCCTGAAAATCGAAATTGTATTACAAACCATTTAAGAGGATGAATTGAATTGTATCTTCAATTGTAGGATTTTTTTTTTCTTATAAAAATGAAAAGATAATAAAAAAAGAATTATTTATAATTCATCTGATTTTCATCTGTATTAGCCGTCAATACAGACAAAAATAGGATACAATCTGAAGAACATTGTTGACAGAAAATTTTCATACATCATAAATGGTATATGAGTAGTTAAATGCGTTAAGATATCCATGTTATACTAGAGAAAATGAACATGTTACAATTTTTTCTCTTTGAATCCAAAAAAATAATAAAAAAAATGCAAACAATCAATCTTACATGGTTAGGATGTCTCTTGAAGTTAAAAAAGAATTCATTAATAAAAAACTGAAAAGAAAAAAAGAATACAGGACAAAACCATACGTACAATCAAACTCTCAAGTCACATGCCTGTTCCTTATTTATCCATAGAACCTCCCCAAAATCGCAAAATTCTTAAGAGGTATTGTTGATCTGGATAATCTTTTGAAAAAGAAATGCTAACCAAAAAAAAGGAAGAAAGAAAGTAAAAATTATTAATATTAACCTCTAAACTCTGGCTGTTCTTGTTTAGATGAAGCACCTGAATTGTAAGATTTGATAATACTAGTATCAAATTGTAATATTCACACTTGAATACTAAGACTCACCTACAAATGGAATTCGTTGCATAGATATAAATATTTTCCCTTGAGCTCCCCCCCGCTGAGCACACTTTCTTGTGGGCCCGCTTGGGGATGGGAGGAGTATTTATCCTGCGTTAGTTTTTGGTATCATTTTAGACCAGCACTCAAGTCATGATGGCTTTGGAGATTAAATATTCTTTGTATCACACTTCCTTAACATTAAATTTTGAAACAAATCTGCAGCTCCCCCTTCTACAATGTTTATTCAAGTTCTGATGGAGATGACTCTTCTTTGTGATGACTCCAGGAACCCCTTGGCAATGATGTCTAGGCTATTATCCATTAGTTTTTTTTATTTTTTATTTTATTTTTTATCACAGAAATTGAGTTATTGCAGGAGTTTCTTCTCTTCCGTAATCTCTCTCTCTCTCTCTCTCTCTCTCTCTCTCTCGGTTCTACTGTTGCAGAAATGAGTAACTTTCTCCTATTTTCCAGCTCATAAATCTGTTCCAAACACTAGCCCAATTAGTCACCCATCCGCCCATTACCGAAGCTTATGACAAACGGGATGCAGTGGTATGCCGCATGAGAAATAACAAAGAAGGTGCTGGTGGGAAGTTTTTTCCCTTTCTTAATGTGTGGGGAGAAATCATCACCGCTTCTGTCAAAATTTTTTTTGCATGGAGATTTACGCTGAGTTATGACCTAGATTTCTAGACATGGCATTGTAAGATATGTCTTCATCCCTAAGGAGGCTGTGATCTTCCTCAATGGCAATAGCATGTGAGGCAGGAGGCTGGTGAGCACTTGCTATTTCTGGAGCCAAAGATTTGGGGGAAGGAGAGGATGGGGACAAAACAGTCAAAAGTCTTTCAGTGTAGGAAGGGATGAAGGGGGGAGGCAATGGCATGCCTGGAATTGGAAGGTATAGGGAGGCCCAAGGAAGGATGAGGGTAACAAAAGGGAAAGGCTGGGGGTTTGTTCTTAAGGAATATATACAATTTCTAAATTTTTCTCCTTTTTCCCCCTTGTAAAATGTATACCCCTCAATCTAGTTGGAAAATATGTGAATGGGTTGTTTAACACCTATCAATCAAATGAGAGGCTTTAAACAAGGGATTATTATTATTATTATTATTTTTGAAGATTTCTTCCTTTTTATGATTTATTTGTTCTTTCTATATTTTTTAATTTTCATTGCATCATTTACAAAAAGAAAAAATGCCAAATTGGTCAAAATGCCGAAATATTCAATTTTTAAGGCAAAACCAAAATGGCCATCCCAAAGAAATTGACGACTATGTGATGCACAGTTTTAGCAAAGATGTCGGATCAACTCCTTGATTGGGGTACAGTGACATGGTGTGATATTGCACCAATGATATTCCCTAAATAATAGTATTTTTCTAAAGTGTGTGGGCCTGTGGGGTCCGTCTTCTCCCATGATTAGTAATGAATTAGATGCATTGCCAATAAAAAAGGGAATTGTTGCACATATTTTGGACCAAAAGTCCATATAAATAATTAAGATGTTACAATTATCTGCATTAACTGACATTGATTCTCCCCAAAACTTAATGTGATACACCCCAATTCCTGGTATACTCTTAAGCTTGTCTGTCTGTGCAATGACATTCTGTGGTTTGTAAGTCCCTTATTTTGAGGGCTTGTTTTGCATGAATGCATTTTCTGCATAGATGCATTTTTTTCCTTCGTGATTTCATTTTCTGAGGAAATTTAATACTTTAGACTTTGTTTTTCGAAGTTCTGTTTTTTTTTTTCTTTTACCTTTTTGTGAAGATAAAATTTCTATAAAGAAGAGTCACAGATTAATGGAGGAGAAGGAGGTCATTTTCCTCTAGGAGTTTGTTCCTATTTCACTGAGGAAAAGGGACCAAGGAAATTGATCTCTGCCTTCTCCATTGAGTTCTTTTCTTTTTCCATTTTTTAAAGGAAATTGGGGGCAATCACAGATCTACGATTCTGTGGATTCTTGCTGTGCTGAACAAGCAAATTTTCAACTTCTGTGGAGTGAAAATCCTTTTCATGGAACACCTCGATCCAAATGTCACCTAAGCATTCACTAGAAATGCAGATGGACATTTTCTAGTGCCTTCGCTGTTTATTATTCAATTGCTTCACTGGTGCTGGTGCTTTATGTTGGTTCGTTTTATTGTGTACATGGTTATGTCTCATCATTATCTGGATGCATGGTTAACAATACTTCTCACCAACATTTGTGTTCATCTATGACTCATCATTATCTGGATGCATGGTTAACAATACTTCTCACCAACATTTGTGTTCATCTATGACTCAACAGTTCACTGATGAAAATGGACAAAGACAGCATGTATGGCAGACGTCTTGGGCTGTCAGTACCCGTTTCGTAGGTGGTATAATCATGACTCATGGGGATGACGCAGGTTTAATGCTTCCTCCAAAAGTAGCGCCGATACAGGTGAATCTGCAGCTAATGTAGTTCTGATTCTATTCTATTCATTACTCTGCTATTACTACTAAACATGTCAATAATTAGTTGGTTAATCACTTGGTTCCTAATGGATGTATATTTAATTGAGAATCATTCTCTTAATGAACATCTTTTCTATGTTGCTTCTTAGACATTTCTGTTACTTTAACCAGCATGAGTAACACATTCTTGGTTTAGAAAAGCCTGTCTGTGTAGAACAAGACTTCTTGTTTAGGAATCTTATCCACAACTGGTTAAGAGGTTCTACCATCTTGGGAGCTCCAGAAATGTGGAAGTACAGATGTAATTAGTAAGCATTTCAGAACTGGACAAACTTATCCCTATTGTGTGATTTTTATAGGGTTACTATCTTTCTATAACAGAATTTATCATGCATATTGCCGTATTTCTGAAAGTGAAGAGCTAACCTTTTATCAAAGTATGGCTTTGATGTATGGAGTTTGAAGCGTTTTCTAAAATTTGATCATTAGCTTGCTCAGCATTTAAATTGAGCAACTAATGTGTTTAATTCTTATTTATTTATTTATTGTAAAGAACAAATATCAGCTTAATATACCTATTAATTTGCGCATCATACATGTGGGTAAAAGTCCTTCTTTGCATTTAAGCCAATCTACCTGCAGACAAAAATTGCTGTCCTGTGCTTCTTATTCACTAGAGTGATATGATTGAACATATGTATTTTATGTGGTCTTTCTAAAAACTCACGCATGTATTTTGTTCATTAACATGATATGGGGTAGGTGTGATGTGTCATTTTCTCATTATCAGGTGGTAATTGTGCCAATTTGGAAGACTACTGATGAAAAAACAGGAGTTCTGAATGCTGTATCATCTGTGGAGAAGATACTGAAAACAACAGGATTTAGAGTTAAAGTGGATGACTCAGAACAGAGGACCCCGGGGTGGAAGTTCAATTTCTGGGAGATGAAGGTATGCACTTAATGTTCTTGATGATTGGAAAAAAATCCTACTACTTCTTTAACTAATTTGGTATGCTCAACGCAGTTGATTATTTCACATTATTGTTCCATAGCATGAGTGGAACAATCCATGCAGGTATTACTATTATCACCGAGTCCAAGTTTTATAACATTGTTTTCGTACTGCCCAAAGGGCAGGTCCTGGATTCAAATTTAGGGTCTAAAACTCAGGCTGGATCCAAGTCATCCTTATGGGACTCTGGCTATTATCCATCTTGGACCCCTATTGTGCTATGCCTTTTTCCAGACACACTTGGGCCCCCCATAACCCTTCCAGGAACGTTGAATCCAGGTGTCACGCTCCATTTTGGACTTGGACTTGGATTTGGGACTGTAATCCTTATCAGCATAGACCAGTCTCCTGTGACTCTGGCTGGTTTCCAAAATTCATGTCTTTCCCTTCTCTTTACTTTCCGAACTTGTAATACTTAAATATTTTGTAAGGGGGTCTTAGGGCTGTTTCTGATCTTCTGTTTGTGCACCAATTATTATTATTATTATTATTGCTGTTGTTATTGTTATTATTTTATCAGTGTTAAGCGCACTAATTATTTCAAACGGCATTCCTTGATTTTAGATTCATTGTGGACACAGACTTTCTCTTATAGTTAAAACATTTCCAAGATTCTATCCATGTCACTCCACTCAACTTAGTATATATTTCTTAGCCAGCCACATGTACTTTAGCTTTATTATTTCATTTGCCTAGAACTCAAGTCTAAGGTCTAACTACCATTCAGAAAAAAAAAAAAAAAAAAAGAAGCAATGAAGGTCTAACTGCCATTTTAAAATTGCTCCTTTAATCAAGCGGCACTTGATGATTGCACAACACTCCACTAGTTAGTCTCCACTTTGCCCACCCCTGCACCTCTATCCAATCTCAAATCCTCCATATTGTTCTGTAGTTACCTCTAGATTCAAAATCTATTAATATGATTTCAATTTAACCAACTCATCTTCCTTGCTCGTTCAACTTGCACTCTTAAATATTTTGGCTTTCGTTTTTTTCAAACTACTCAATTCTGAAGGCTTTCTTCAACAGTGTATCATCTACCTGCTTTCTTAGTTGACCGGTTAGTACTACATTATCAGTAAACAACATATATCAAGGAACCTTAAATTGGATATCACCTGGAAAGTTGTACATAACCAAGCAAATTGGGCTAAAGTGGACTCTTGGCACCATCTAACATCAATTGAGAACTCACCCGTCTCCTCAAACCAGTACACTCATGACCTTCCCATGCAATTCTTGTGTAGATTTAATATAACATTGAGAATGCCTTTTTTCTTCAATGCCTTCGGAGTTAACTGCCCTGGCACTTTTATCAGAGGTCTTCGTTAACTCAAAATTAGTAGTAAATTTTTTCTTATTGTTCAACTTTTCCATGAATTCTTTAGTAGGAAAATGTTTTATATAGTCTATCTATTTACCGATTCCCTGATTATTTTTTAATCTTGTCATAGACATTGCTCTATTACTCAAAATTTCATATTATGGCTCATAAGTTTGATATGCCAATACCATTAGTCTTCACAACTTTAAAATTTTCATTTATTTTTGTAGATAGTGAAGAGTCTAGTTAACTACATCTCCCCAACTTCTCCTAAGCATTTCCAAGCCTCAATCGGAATGTCATCTGGACCCGTAGTCTTTCCTGTCTTCACTTGTTTTAATGCTTTCCCTACTTCGACCACCCTAATTGTACGAAAAAAAGTATGCTATGCTAATGAAGTATCCTCTTTTGTTCTTATGTCTCCTAGATAGTATTCATTTAAAAGTATGTATGCTAAAATCTCTTTACCCTTAGCCCATATGCCGGATGAATGGAGAAGAAGTGTTGTAGTACTATATATAAGAACAAGGGAGATATACAAAATTGTATCAACTATTGTGGGATTAAACTTATGAGTCATACGATGAAGCTATGGGAGAGAGTAATGGAGCAAAGGCTTAGACAAAAGACCAAGATATTTGAAAATCAATTTGGTTTTATGCTAGGGAGGTCAACGATGGAAGCTATCTTCTCACTTAGGCAATTAATGGAAAAATATCGAGCGAAGAGGAAAAATTTGCATATGGTCTTCATCAATCTAGAAAAAGCTTATGACAGGGTACCTAGAAATTTAATTTGGCGGGGTGGGTTTCAAATAAAAGGAATGTTCCAAGAGATTATAGTGAAATTATTAAAGACATTTATGAATGAGCAGTAACGAGTGTGATAACCACTTTTGGAGAGACAGATGAGTTCCCATTGAGCACAGACTTGCATCAAGGGTCAGCCCTAGGCCCCCATCTCTTTGCACTGATTATGGATGAGTTAATTGCTTATATTCAAGAAGAGGTACCTTGGTGTATGTTATTTGCATATGATATAGTGTTGGTAGATAAATCAAGAGATGATGTGAATGCAACACTCGAGAGATAGTGAGAGGCTTTAGAACCCAAAGGCTTTAAAATAAGCCGTACAAAGACGTAATATATTGATTGTAACTTCAGTGGCATATAGAAAGAGCTGAAACTGCACTGAGAATTGAAGATCATGAAATACCACAAATAGATTCTTTTCGTTACCTTGGCTTTATAATTAGTAAGGATGGGGAGATTAATGAAGATGTTGAATATAGGATAAAAGCGGGATGGTTGGAGTGGAGACTTGATTCTGGAGTGCTTTGTTACCGATGAATGCCAACAAAATTGAAGGGAAAATTTTACAAGACAACAATTATACCAGCTATGGCCTAAGGAACAAAATGTTGGCCAATCAAGGAGCAACATATGCACAAAATGGATGTAGCAGAGATAAGAATGTTGAGGTGGATGTGTGGTAGAACTAGGAAGGATAAAATTAGAATTAAGCACTTTTGAGAGCATTTAGGGGTGGCGATAATAGGGGATAAAATGAGAGAAACCTGCTTGAGATGGTTTGGGCTTGTCCAACGTAAGCTGGCAACGGTGCCGGTAAGGAAAAGTTTGGGTATGAAGGTTGATGACCCACCAAGGGGAAGGGGTAGGCCCACCAAGGGGAAGGGGTAGGCCAAAGAGGACGTGGATGGAGGTAGTAAAAATAGATCTGAAGAAGTGTAACTTAAGATAGATCGGAATGGAGAAATGGAATTCATGTAGCCATCCTCAACATAGTTGGGACAAGGCTTTGATGATGATGATGATGTTGATTTTTGTAGATAGTGACCATGGTGCTCTTTCAATTCATTGGACATTTTTTTTACTTAAAATGTTATTAATTATTAGCTTGTGAATTTAGAGTTGTGTCAAGTTTTATGTTGGCTATCAACCTACATGACACGACCATCATTCTTTATTCAGCTTGGGACCGGCTATACAATCTGATTGAGTTCCCGGTGACCATAGGGTTGCATTAGGGGTTAGCTTTAAGCATTTATCTTTTTATTTGATGATGGATGAGTTAACTGCTCATTCATGAGTAGGTACCTTGGTGTATGTTGTTTGCAGATGATATAGTGTTGATGGATGAATTGAGAGATGCCGTGAATGCAAAACTTGAGAGATGGCTAGAAGCCTAGGAAGCACGGACACCTCTCCGGGGTCGGCATGTCAGTGTCCGACACGTGTCGGACCCGGACATGCCCAAACATGTGTCTGACACGCCCAAAATGGTGTCCTGCTTATTGTTTTTATATTTTATTTTCCGGACACGCTAGCTAATTTAGTTGGAGAAAAGTATTAAAGTTATAATAAAGAAAAGAGAAAGAAGCCGTTTGTAAAAAAATCTTGGGAAATTGATGATCCTCCCTTTTCTTTGTATGGATTTTATGGAACTATGGATATTTCATGTTTAATGATTATGAACAGATTTGTTAGTTGGTACGGTAGTACACTGGTACTTGAATTTTTATTTATTTGATTGCTAAATTGATTACCAAGTTAAAATTATATTATCTTTTAGTGTATGATTAGATATATTATTATTATTATTAAATGTTATCGTGTCGCCGACGTGTCCGTGTCTTACTTTTTTGAGAAATGCCTTGTCAGCGTGTCTGTGTCATGTTTGTGTCCCGTGTCTGTGCTTCTTAACTAGAAGTTTTAGAATTTAAGGGCATTTACGTTAAGTTGTGCTAACATATGGATCACAACTTTAGTGGGGAAGTGCAATGAGATAAAACTCTTATGAGAATTGAAGCTTGAGATACCACAAAGAGATCCCTTCTGATACCTTGGCTTTGTAATTTGTTAGGATTGAGAGACTGAGGGGGATGTTGAATATAGGATAAGAGCTAGATGGTTGAAGTGGATACTTGCCTCTTGGGTGCTTTGTGATCGGTTAGAGCACTATGAAGCAGAAGGTTGGCTGATCAAGAAATAACACTTGCAAAAAATGAGTGTCTTGGAGATGAGAATGTTGTAGTTTGTGTGGTATCAATAGTATATATTAAAAATGAGCGTATTTCGGAGCATTTAAGGGTAACATCAATCGTGATAGATTAAAAAGAGACTTGTTTGAGATGGTTTGGACATGTCCAACACAAGTTAGCAACAACACTGGTGAGAAAAAAGTTATTCTATCATGTAGGTTGATGGCCCCTCAAGGAAGGGGTAGATTAGAGGACATGGATGGAAGTAGTAAAGATATGTCTTATGTACAACCTATCTAAGGATTTGTCTTAGGATAGACTAGAACGCAGAAACAAAATTTATGTGGCTGGCCTTAACATAGTTGGGACAGGGCTTCAATGATGATGACAATCTTCTTTGGCAAGTATGTGGAGCATATATTAGTGACCATTCTCTGACTGAATTCTGATAGCTTGGGTGATTGTGCATTCTGAATTCCGCTTGACTGAAACCCTGATCTTGGTCGTGTGATTTGGTCTGCTGTTGTGGTTTCACTGCTACTTTTTAGTCATTCCATGTATGCATAATGACTAATTTTGAGTCTGCTGTATAAAAATATGGGGATGATGGAACTCCTGCTTCAATGTTAATGTTGTTGTTATTATTATGGATGGCCCTTTTGTTTCCTTTTTTTTTGGTCTTATTTAACATTTAGTTCTACCTTTGTACAGGGTGTCCCTTTACGCATTGAGATTGGACCTCGTGACGTTTCAAATGGGACTGTGGTCTTATCTAGGAGAGATGTTCCTGGGAAGCAAGGGAAGACTTTTGGGGTTTCTACAGAACCTTCAATATTGGAAGCCCAAGTGAGAGAACACTTGGATGATATCCAGACAGCTCTTTTACAGAAGGCCACATTGTTTCGGGACAGGTATACCTTCTGTAATTGCAAAGCTTTAGAAGATGTTGATTACGCATCCCCACTGTACAAAGCACAAAAATCTCACCAACTCTATATACACATAAACATATGGATTGCTACTGCCCTAATGATCGATTGAACATGATTACAGTAAATGTCAATGTGGTTGATGATATCTTCTAATAGATCTAGCAGAAGTTACGGGACAAATAGAACAGCTGAAATGCAACTTGGAGTGAGTTCATTGCTTATGGAAATAGATGCAAACTCTGTTTCCAAAAGTCTGTTGCTGTGAGCTGCTCTGTTGTGTCGTGCATGCATCTCTTCAATATATTGAAAAATGAGTTGTCATCTGCTGAAATGAACATTCTCTTACAGCAACATTTTGGATGTTACGTCGTATGATGAGCTTAAAACAGCAATCTCTCAAGGCAAATGGGCAAGAGGCCCTTGGTCAGCAAGGTATGTAACTTCTGCCCATTAAAGACAGTCTTTAATTTATTTCCACTTATTTATTTACTTGCACATAAGCTGGTTACCTGCCACTTGTTGAACAGCGATGCAGATGAGTTGAAGGTGAAGGAAGAGACAGGAGCAACCATTAGGTGCTTCCCTTTTGAACAGCCATCCGGCTTGAAGACATGCTTGATGACAGGCAATCCAGCCAATGAAGTTGCAATTTTTGCAAAATCTTATTGACTTGAGCCATGGATTCTTATCCCACCTTGGCAGCAGCCAGCAGGTCTAGGGGGGAAAGATCAATTCAGTCAGGCTTGCTGCCCATTTCTTCGACCGAAGCTTTAGATTATCATCAGTTGCTTTAGATTGGAAGATATATTTTTGGATAAACGAGTAAAGCCTTGCAAATGGTGCTGAGTGGCGTCCTGTAATATTGTTTTTCTGAATGTAGATTATTGACAAATCCTATTGATCCATGATGAGAAAGTTGTAGTTCTTTTTTTCCTCGCACCTTTTGGCAAATCCTGTGGGCCTGTTGATTCACAGAGACAAGGAAATCCAGGATTTCTCATGAATCTCTTTTCCCTCCTTCACATATATAGATTAAGGAGTTATTTATATTTGATCAACTTAGTGTTAGTTTACTTATTGCATTGCAGCTGCTGAGAGTGCTGAAAAAGAGTATTAATCTTTCCATGGTTTCAGCCAGTTTTTCAGATTTCTCATCCAAAAAGAACTTTTTTCTTTTTGGCACCTGTTGTTAAATGTACAAAGAACATTTTTCTTTTTTAATTGACACCTTCGTCCTTAAATTTGTATTAGTTTCTTGTTTCACGTAAAAGTTTTACATTATTATCTTATTACCTTTCATTTTCTAATTATAATTGTAGAATTTTGACTCTACATGACTTATTTATTTTTTTATTTTTTTATGCATATATACTCATGCTTTAAGCAAGGGTGGTCAAGCTGTAAGTTATTATCAGAGGCGATGAAATCGAACCTTCAAATACAACACACAGAAAGACTCAACCAAGACCGAAGATCGGATAGTTAGCATATGTGTTGGGAAGTTCTGAGTTGGATAGGGTTTTATTTACCTATTTGGCCTCTTCGCTCGCCAATCAACTTAAGCTTTTAGGATGGCACATGATTTCTCATATTATATCAAAAGCGGGTTTCGAACCAGTGCTTCTTGTATATCCTGGCCTTCCACCTATCAGCTGAAAATTTTCCATACTACCTTTACTCCAAGAAACTCTTTTTAATTTGTAATAGATTTTGATGTATGGGTCCAGTCAACACAATTGCTGCCTATCCACTAGAACTCTTCTCTGTGCCTATCCACTAGAAATCTTATCTGTGGAACCCCCACTGTTGGATGAGTTCCTCACCAAATGTTTGATTTTGGAAAGATCTAATCATGGGACGTTGAAAGTTAAAAAACGTGATAATTGAATTCAGTGAATATCAATCACTCTGACCGAGACCAAATTTTATCCAACTCTAATTCACGTGGGTAGGTGAGAGTGAGGTTGCATTTGGATTTGATCACGTGTCTCACGCAGTGAGATGGGCCCTTATCCTTCGTTTTTTTTTTCTTTTTTTTTTTCCTCCGTTCCGTTCTGTTTTATCTATTATTTTCAGAAAAAGGTATTAGCATGGAATTGAATACATAGGAATTTATGGTTAAATTGGCTCCAACAAAAAATTGTTATAAAAGTGAGGGGCGAAGGATATAAGGTGTAGATGTGGACGGGTTCCTTGACTTTTCTAGAATTTGAATTGCTAAGGTGATGACTTGGTATCAGTTTCTCATCCTCCCTATCTCATTTTCCATTAAGGTCATTTTTTTTTATATTCATCTTTATTTTAAGGAATTTTTAGGGAAAAAACACTTAAACTCAAGAAAAAAAAAAAAAAATGAAAGAGGGCTCAAATTAACGCTTCATAATAATGGTGTTGGGGATGACAAGATCCCAGTGAGACCTTTCAAACCCATTAGATCATCTAAACCGTTTGATCCACATATGTGGCCCTAAGTTTAACGACCTTGGAACGACTTTGGAAGGCATCAATTTTAGATTTCAGTCCAACTTCATCGTATCATCACACCCTAAGCCCATCCCATCATATCATTCGCCTACCACACCAAGTATATTCTAAATTTTATTCCCTTCAGAAAATACACCAACCCCAAAACAAGGATACCAACCTCACCCAAGTCAACACTACTTCACTCAAATTGCACTCGGGCAGGGGATTGGCAAAACATGAATAAAAGCTTAAAAACTTTTGAGAATCATTTTATTTTTATAATTTCACAATTGATGAAAGATCAACATTTATAATTCAAATATAAACTAACCTTATATTAACGATAATGATAACTTAATATCCTAACAATCCCAGTTCTTCAACATACCCCTCAATCACATATCATTTCATAGAAAAGAACCCTGCATCTTTTTTTAGTCTGTCGGTGGCCCATTAGATCAGATCAATCACGATTTGTTCTAGAAGCTTTGATTATGCAATTTTGATGAAGATAACAATATCGTCGGGCTTAGATGGATGGGTATGAGAGGATGCTAATTTTTTTTATTTAAATAAAAGAAATTGACTATGATAATTGGGGAAGTAGATCATAGACTTAAGCTTTGATACCATAAAGACTTTCCAGAATAACTTTATTTCCATAATTTCATTAGATTGAAAGATCTACATTTATAAATACAAATATGAACTAACCTTATCTTAAGGATAAGGATAACCTAATATCCTAACAAACCTAGTAATCATAACAAACAAGGCCGGATACGGCTTCTTCAATAAAGCTAACTACTACTATTTTCTTCATTAATAGACCTGGTGGAAGAAGAAAGTTCAGTTATGCAGCTAAAATTCGAGGAAGATGAAAGCGAGGGAGAACCCAAATCATCAGCCTTTTGTCCCCCCATGAAATCAATTAGACCCTTCGTAGCCACTCCATGTTGCTCTCTTGGTTGTTTGGTCTCTGCATTCACAGTGCTTCGTTTCTTTGCGAATATGCGATATAGAACCCAATTATCCATTTGCTTCATTGAGTTCTGTGGATGGAAAGTAAGTAGCAATTATATATGAACTTAGCTATGATCATACAATAACATGTTATTGATATGAATTATACTATACCATCAAGAGAAGCTTACTTGGGTTGAGTTTTTCCTCTGTGTGAAAATGCAAGCTCTACTTCCTGCATCCAAGAGACGGTATTCATGCATCATCCAATCAGTTTTAGAGACATTTGGATGCTTTCCTATGTAGAAAAGGAAGACTTTCTTCATCCCTACTACTTGCTTGCTTCCGCAAGCAACTATCTGCTTCTCTGAACCCGTAGCCTTCCAATACCCGGAATGTGTCGTTTTGTTGTGATGATTTTCATTCGAGCATTTCGTTCCTTGAATGCTGAAGAAGTACTTCTCTTCTTCCGAATCACCTATTCGCATAAACCCAATATGTATCAGTTCTTAAATAAGACACATTGAAGTTCATCATCATTTCAATGAGAGAGAGAAGTTAATAGTAGCCAACTATATATTACATGTAAAGAGTATGTTAGCGCGGAGCATTTTCCATTGAAAATTGAAAATGTTCACAGAAGAAGAATGATTTTTCAATATTGTTCTGTGCTAACATTATCTTATTGATATAAATTCCTGTTTGGCTACACCATGCAATAAAAACAAGAGTCATAGGAAATGAAGTCTTCAGCTCAAAGTTTTCATAGAAAATGAATTCACTGTGAAAAGAGAATGCCATGGAAAATTGCCGCTGCCCTTAAAAGGGAAATGGTCTATTGACATTTAAAATTCTCTCCCTGGATGTTTCATTTTATGCAGAAACTGATTGAGTTAAAAAAGACTTCTGTCCAAATGAAACATTTGTCATGCCAATTTGTGTGTTTTTGCTGCTTGTGGGGACTATGGAAAATCATTTTTCCTACTTCTATGGTACTTCTCATAAAAATCGGGAAAAATCGCGTCTACCTCAAGAAATGAATACCCCAGAAAATTTTCAAAATCATTGTGCCTTGATACTTGGCTCCACACAGACATACCCTCGGTGACTTGCTCTTTGTTTTATTAGATGCATGGGCGCGCGCGCGGAGAAATACAAACCTGGCAGGTCCCAAGGATCATAGTTGTACAAATGATCAATCTCTGGGATAATTGAAGAAGGCAAAGGGCATGAAAAGACCTTCCTCCTCAGGTACTGAAGGATCAATTCTTCATCTGTAGGATGGAACCTAAACCCAGGAGGCAATCTCATCATTTCATTCCTAGCTAAATTGTCCACGTTCTCCATATCTAAGCCTCCCCAAGACCCTCAAATTTCACCAATTTTAGAGGATAAAAGGAGAGGGAGATGAAGAGAAATGTGGGAGATGATTGTATAGAATAAAAGCCACGCACGGTCCTTTATAGTAATGGGGTTGCAAGGAAAGGACAGATCCATTTGGCGTAGAGTAGACTCCAGTTTCCTTGACAAGGCATTTTACCAGACCTCTGAGGAAGATGCATTTTACCAGACCTTTGAGGAAGATTGAGCTGTGGCCTGTGTGGGTAGGATGGTTTTATGGAAAGGGTCTTGTTAAATGAAGGATGAAAAGGATATCCTGAATGTATTATTGGTGTCAGTTGTGAACCACTGACTGCACGTCCGACATGGTGGGTATGGGACAACTCTGTGTTCCAAAAATTTTCTATTTGAGGATAACTTTCGACCATCAAGGTTTCCTATTTGGCTAATGAAAGATGATTTTCTCATAACCTAATTATAAAGGGAGGATTATGCGATGAGATGGGGATCATACTAGTTTTAAAACCCTTGTTTAAGTGCTTAGGGCGTATACCCAGGGGTGGGCCCAAGTGTTGGCACACAGGTCCAGTTGCACCCGTGAGATTCGAGAAACTCCTCGTATAAGACCTTAAAAGATTCAGTTTTATTATTTGACTTCTTTACTTTACTCGATCATCGTCTGTTTGGATCCTCACTTTATTGAAATCATCTGGATCACCCATCAAATCACTCATTTAGATTCCAGTTTATGTTATCCATATCTATCCAGCTGAGTGCATAGTCTCATACTCTTGTAATGTGCATAAAAGCTAAGATGAAGGCCCGGACTTGAAAATTTTCTTATGAATTTAAGATTTGGATCTGCTTCTAATTCCAAGTCAGGGAAAAGATTCAAGTTGGGACCTGCTACATCTCCAGCTCCATGAGTTTCGTAGTTAATTACTCTGATTTGAATACTCTAAATCTCCACCACCATATATTATATGTTACGCATTGCGCATTGAATTCCTAGGAACGAAGACTTGTATTTTTAAAAGTGATAAAAATTGAAGAAATACAAAAAGATTATCCAAAAACGACCACAAAAAATATCTCGATCCCCTTTAATCGAGGAGAGATGGAAAATGAATACTTAGGTCAAGCCCCATAAAAGTTTAGGTCTTGATCATCTTATATCAATCCCCCTTCACTTCTTTAATAATTCTTTGTTGGAGTCCATTTGACTATGAGTTTTTATAGATTCAATTCTATACAAACAAATGGATTTTAAAGAATAACACGAGATTCCTTGTGATACAAATGAAAGAGAGATGGGACTGAAAAGATAAAGATGATTTACAGTGTCATGATATCTCCAATAATAAGCTTATGAAGTGTCTTCCTATTTAGTTGAGATAAGTCTTATATTAGTGTATACGTACGTACATCACTTTTAACACAACACTTCAAAGAGTAATTTGGTGTCAAGGTCTTTGTGTATCATTGTAAAGCCTACCAGTTGCACTTCATTGTGTTAACATATGATGAGCCGAGCTGGCCTTTATCATTCTTAGCCCTAGACTCAGCCTATCCAATAAATTGAACATAAAGTCAAGCCCCACCAACATTGCCCAAATCCGGCCTTGGCAGTCGGCAATAAACGATTGTACTCATTGGAAAATTTTTGACAACAACAACATAAAAAAAAAAAAAAAAAAGACTTCAAAATTCTCTAACTTCCCACATAAATTGTTTTTTTTTTTCGTGAAAAACAACGGTCAATGGCCATCGTCTTTTGTGATTTTTGAGGCAGTGTGCATGACCAAAGTCGCCCAAATCCGGCTCGTGGCCGGCTGTGTCTAGCCGAGCTCACCTGGCCCATGGGCAGCCAGTTTTCACTGTTCTACCCATCCAAACATCCATTTTTAGGCCTGTGGCAGATGGTTGGAATAAAGGGAAAATCCTGAACCCACATTGTCTGTTTTTCCATTTTTTTATGGGGGTAGGAAACCCCACTGTCCTTGAACGTCTACAGTGGCCCTTCTGTCCAAGTAAAGGCCACCAGACCAAGACGATTCTTGTGTAGTTACATGTACTACAGAATAGAGAGGGTCTCACAAGGGTATCTTGGTCCTTGCATCCCAGGGCCTAGTTTGCGTATGGCTGAGTTCAGCTGACATATGTTTGAGCATTCATTGCAATTACCAAAATAGCCTTTTAAGAGCATCTCTTACGGCCCGTTTGGTAATTTTACTAATATAGTAAAGTGAACTCAAGTCAAGTTAAACATTCCATCAAAAGTACTTTTTTACCAAAACTCCCTCATTCTTTTCCCAAAAAAGTAAAAAAGTAATTACATATACTCAATAAAAGACAAAAAAACTCCATTTTCCCATACGAAAAGTAAAAAATATTCCATCCCAAACAACTAAAAACAAAATACCATCATAACTCATTTATATTTTATTCATTCTTTTCATTTCACTTCACTCCACTTTATTTTAAAAGTAAATTACCAAACGGGCCCTAACGGATATGCCCAATTGGAGATGCCAAATTTTCATTTGATGGCTTATGTTTGTAATTTTGTATTTTAGAATTTGACATCTTCAAAAAGTGACAACTTCACCCCCATATGTCAAATCTAATATTTTATTATCTTCTTGGCGTTTTAGACTTTTACTCTCCGAAGGTGACAACCCAATCCATCTCCAATGGTTTATCTTGAAATAAAATAACCCAAACAAAGAATTGACATCTACCTTTCCCATATGTCAAATTTGACATTGAGCTCCAACATGCTAATGTCAAGTCATTTTCAGCATGGGTGTTAGAGCTCGATCCACTCCATCCCAAATATTCAAGGTGGCATGTTCACCTTGGATTTGAAGCAGTTGTTGGAGATGTTCTAAGAGAATTTTTTTTAGGGGCATTATTTGAATTCCCTAAATTAGTTGGATTTATAAATGCTAGACCATCCATGACATTTTTAGAAGTTAGAATTTGGAGAACTATGTAAGCCGAAAGAAACAATATACAAGGCTTTATTTTTGAAATCTCACTAATCAAACATAGAATTCAAAATGATGGGGGACAACAACTATTAGAAATTCCTCCAAAAAAACACCCTCTTACCCTTACATTTATCATCCATTTGTGGTGCCTTATCGAAGTAGCTCATGCTTGATGCTTGGGTGTGATCAATTTGATAGTGGGTTGTTTTGATAGAGTTAGCACTAATATAAGGTATATTTGGGAGTTTTGATCAATTTGATCAATATGACAAGATGAGGCTCCCTTATTAATTTTTCATGAGTTTTATTTTGAAGTCGCTTGTAGGGCTACTTAAAGTCAAACTAATCCAGAGGATGTAGGGGATAGAAAGAATCATAATGAGAGGTGTGTCAAATCTCAACCCCTTAATTTATGACACTCTAGTTTTTTTTTTTTTTAATGGAGGATGTCTCAGTCTTTTAGGCCAGAATAATTCCTACGGGCCCACGTCTAGCTAGATAAATCTCCTATGGCCCCAGTGTGGTAGTGCAGTTTTTAACTCTCAACCTCCAGGTGCAAACCATCTCCTAGGCCAACTGAGCTACTCCTCCGGGTTATCACACTCTAGGCTAATGGTTTTTAGAAGATATAATTTTATTGGATTTTAAGGCAATGGAGAGTAATAGTCAAATCAGTGTCAAATTTGGATTGTAATGATTTATGGAGAATTGGTGAGGGGAGATCGAGTACCTTCAACAAATGATATTTACCAAAAAAAAAAAAAAAAAACCTTCAACAAATGATGGCACACACCTAAATATTTCTGAGAAAATGGGCAGACCACAATATTTCTAGTGAGAGAGAGAGAGAGATAAAAGAGAATCCTATGTAAAAATAATGACACCTAGGTGTACAACTTGTGCCAAGCGGAGAGAGAAAGGGAATCCAATGTGAAGACCACGACAACTAAGCTTGCAACTTGTGGCAAGTGGAGGGGGTTTTGGGTCCGAGGAATTCTAATGTGATCCATTTTTGGATCTCCTGTCGAATTTTCCATATTAGCTTTCTTTCCAAAGAGAAAATTTTTTAAATATCGTATGGTCTATACCAATTTTATCTGAACTTTCAGAAGAGATAATTGTATGGTTTTGTGTTTTTAACCTACTGAGCTGTTTGTTATGACTTGTGATTAAGACATTCAGACATTTAGATTTAATCCGTGTCCTCTAATTGGAGGGTGTACTTATCCTTTTAGCGTGTTTGTTTTTCAAGAGGTAAAGTGAAAGTAGTAGGAAAGTAACTCGATTGCTCATAAGGAATTAGGGGGACCCTCCAACATTTGGAAAGTCTCTAGTAAATATCATTCTTTGGCCCCTCCAAACATTTAGATATCTCCCTTATATATGCTCCTCTCTCAGTCTCTCTCCATCCATGTTTTAACCTCTAATTTTGTCCACAATTCTCTCCATCAGTTTCTTTGTTAATGTAGTTATGTGCGGTAGATATGCTCTCTCTTTCTCTTCCCTTATACAATTGTATCTTAAGTTTTTATCCACAATTCTCTCCATCAGTTTCTTTTTTAATGCAGTTATGTGCGGTAGATATGCTCTCTCTTTCTCTTCCCTTTAACAATTGTATCTTAAGTTTTTATCCACAATTCTCTCCATTAGTTTCTTTTTTAATGCAGTTAATTTTTAATTCTTGCACTGTTATTTCTCTTGGTATAGCAGTGCTTCTTTTTCTCACACCATTTTGAGATCTTATCTTGTGAGAAAACTTACATTACTATTTATTTAGTAAACTCAATTTTAGTGATATTTCCTAATTTCAACTCTGACCAGCAACCAATTAAAATTGATTCATAACATTTGTTAATTATCTTGAAAATGTTTTTTTTTTTTTAATTAGGCTTCATACTCATTCATTTTCCTTTGTACGTCCCTATGGTGTCCTTTTTTTTAAAATATTTTTTCTTTCAGATTATCATTAGTTATCTGTTTAAACATGGTGACTACATGTACTAGCATCAATTTGACAACAACATATTGATCAAGTTGTAGGAACTAAGTTGATCTCGAATGTTCATCAAGAAAATCCTCACCGTTCATATAATATGTTAAAAATCACTTATTTTTGGAATGTCTCAATCTATTCTTATTTTAAAAAGAAATCAAGAATCAAAACCTCTCTTTTTGTAAAAAAAAAATACCCAGTGCATTGTGTAATTTTATGTCTTTTAATTTATTTCCCTTTCATCAATTTATTCTCTTTGGGTGTTCTTGTATCAATATTTTTTTATTCTTCTTCACACTGATAAGGTTATATACTTTTATTCATTCATTAGAGAACTTTTCTTTCCGTTTTTCTACTTTATAAAACTCTATACCATTAGTGAAAAAACATTTTTTTATTTGAGACTTCTAAAGCCATTTGTTACTATATATATATACTTTTTTTTTTATGGCATTTCACATTTTTATATTTCTATTTTATTTATTAAATGATTTTTTTCTTAATCAAATAACATTACCATGTACATGCTTCACATCGATTTTTACATTGGGCCCCCCCAAAAAAAATCCTAGTTCCGCCCTTGCTCATAAGCATTGACAAAATGACATAAAAAACTCTCATTTTATTATTTTATTCGGTAATAAATTATACTTCATAAAATACAAATAAATCACTTTCTTTACCTACTGCTAATGTCTTTCGTCCCTCCCATGCACGACCATCACCTTTTTTTTTTTTATATATATATTTATTTCAATTATTTATTTTCTTTGTGAATTATACGTCATCCATCCCTTGCTGCATATAGATTGAGGTCAGCTGACATCAAGAGTGAGCATTCAATTGAAATTTACCAAAATGGTGCCCATAACCTGACATTCATCTTTACAGTAATGGTCTAGACAAAAGAAAGCATGCAAGAGGTTACCTTGATCGCATATTCGCATGCAGAACTAAGAAGGACAAGGCAGTGAGGTAGACTGAGCAAGGCCTTTCGGCCAGGCCAACATACAAACAAACAAAAGAAAGCAAGGAAGAGAGAAGTATATATATATATAATATTGATAAGAAGAAGACGACTTGTGTATCTTGTTTTTTTCCTAGTGTCTGTAACGACAGAATGGAATAGTATACAGTCAATAATTAAAGAGGAGAAATGCAAGAAAAATAACAATCCTATCCACCCAAAGAAAAAACTACTCAACTCATTCAGCACTATGGTGCAGATGGTACTTGAAAATTTACAGGGGCCATGGAATTAAAATCTTAAGAATTCTGATAATTGCATTCTTTCAAGCCAACTAGAATTGAAAGGAGAAAGGTGAAGGTCAAATGGGTGTAAAATAATCTTATCTTTACCTGTTTTGATAATTCAATTGTGAAGTTAATTGAAGTGAATGGCCATTTTTAAGTGGGTGGGTCATATCAAAAGTTACAATATCTCAAAATTCGCATTCTTAACTATTTTTCATCTTGTGGCATGAGAATTGAGAAAGGAACTGTTTTGACGTTTTTGGATAAAAGAAGAGGCCTTTTGTCGTTGAGTGTAATGAGAGAATAACTTATTGCTTTTTTTTTTTTTAATTTTAAGAAGGCCCTCTATATTTTCTATTTTTACTAAAATTCCCCTCGACTAAGATAATAAGTATATGCTTCCTCTCTCACACTCCCTTTTTTTGTTTTTGACTGATTTACCCTAAATGAATTATTCCCTCAGTCAAAAGTTGAAAGATAATTTTACCCATGTGAATTCAACCAAAAAACAAAGAGGCTAGTAGGAGAAGGGATCGATAAAATGGGCTATGGTCAAACCATGCCCCCCAACATGTTATTTACTAGGATAAATCTGATTTTTTTTTCCAGTTATATAGGGCCCAACATCCTAGAGGGGTTTAGATTGTAGGTGGGCCCTACTTAAGAAAAACAGAAGAAGATATTTGTTGACAATTTGTCTATTACTATTTTGAGTGGTTAAAAGCAGCAGGAAGGAAATATGATGGCACTCCACTGCAAGTGGGTCCAAGTCCCCACCATAAACTCATTATTGATGATTTAATCACCAAATGGACCGTGTGGCCCTGTGGATGTTTCTATTCAGCAGTTTTCTATTGGCATTTTTATGGGCTTTACCTAGATCATGGGTAGTGGACCTGACTCTTTTGTACAACACATTGATTGTAGTGGGCCCACCATATGACCATGCTAGAAAACTCACTCGCGTTGAATGCTTGCATGTGCATGTATTTTTGTCAACTTTTTTTTTTTTTCAATGGGTCCCACCTACAATTTAAACTCGCGCGTCCAGCAAATTGGGCCTCATGTCCATCCATGTCTTCAATCAGTCTCTCTATTTTTGTGATGGGCAAATTTGTCTTTATAACTTTTAACCATGAGATAACTCTTTCTTTCAGGGTAAAACGGTCAAACATTAACAAAAGGGAGGCAGAAGAGGGGGAAAAAAAAAACCGTTACTAATTGCATATCATGACTGTCAGTCAAAGGGGATTTTAATAAAAATAAGAAATACAGACGCCTTTTTGAGATTTCAAAAAAATATAGTGGCCTTTTTGTAAAAGAATCTCTTTTTTTAAAGAGGTAATTTCTAGAATTTGCAAAAAAGCGTGATTTATAATTTGCAAAACAGCATGATTTTTTTGCAAATTTCTTGATAACAGTAAAACATAAACGGTTCAAATTTGGTGCCATATTAGTTCTTACACTCATACAACTATCCAACGGTTTGGATCGTCGTTTGGTGGTCCTATAGTCAAGGAAAAAAAAATAAAAAAAATGCAAGGTTCAAGTTTCATTTATTCTATTGTGATAATGTCACATATGAAATCAACGGTTCTAAGATTTTTCTTCATTTTTGGTAGCTATACATTAAACCGGAGGCTAAAAACTTTATGGCTAGCCATTTTCATTATTTCAAAGAAGATTAATGATCTTTATTGTGGGGCCCATTTAAGTTCAAAAAAAAAAAAAGATGTGTGGTTATTCAGTTTTTATCAAATATCTCGAGATCCGAGACAGATCAACGATTGAAATTTGGCATATGAGTTGTGTTTGACCATATTAATGTTTCTGATGGTTTGGATCATCGTTAATGGTCACATAGTTTAACAAATATTAAACAAAGTGTTGAGGGGAGCATTACCATTCATGGCACTATAGCTCCGTAAGTCTTCTCGCTTCCAGTAGTGCGATATCCTACTTTCCTAGGACACTTCTACGGTAATTCTATCTTTTTTTTTTGACAGTTATGAGTTGATTGTCAGATTTAACACCTTTTGTACGGTAATTATTCTTTTGGGATTTTTACGAGAAAAGTGTGATAAAACTTGTATTTAACTATTTTAGACATATATACATGTATTTGACCACTGTGGTGTTCGTACAGACGGTTTTGGACCCTTTTACCCCCGTTTCTGCGGACGACGTCGTCATCGAAATCAACCTAATCTCACCTCAATCCCACGATTTCTCCCATCCTGTTCATTCTCCCGCCTTTTTCTCTCCAACTCTTCTTCCCTCATCGTGCATCCTGGCTCTTCCTCTCTGACTCTTCTCCCCTCAATCACGACATCGTCTCCTGCTGCCTAAGAAACTCCGGCCAGATCCTCCGGCGGAACTCCCACAACTATTGCAGCGTCATCTTCCATTTCAGATCTCTTTGAAGGTGAGTTTGTCTCTTTTTCTCTCTTCCACATGATTTTTTTCTTGTTTTCCTTTTGCATTTTCGGTTACTAAGACTGCTGGAACCGTGCTGTAGTAGAGAGTGGATTCTGTTTGGGCATTTGCAGAAACCTCTCATTTCGATCCTCTTGCTTGGACCAAGAGGTTGCAACTCTAAGTGGTCTCTTCAAATCATTTCCTGTTTCTATAACTGTTGAGCTTCTCTGGATATAGAGGCAGCTATCACGAGGCCGGTGGGGAGAGCGCATGCCAACCCTGCAAGTACCAATACCAAACCCACAGCCACGGACAGTCAGTCCTTTATTTTTTTTCTCACTGCTTTTTGTCTCGCGATTTTTATAACCAGCTCTGGGGCATCTTCAAAAGCTTCTCTGTGTGAGAGAGAAAGAGAGATAAGTTGTGGTGTACTGATGTGGACATAGGTGAGGCGTTTAAAGCCTTTTACTTGTGCTCGTTGACATAAGACACAAGGAATGTAGAGTAGACCTCACCATTTGAGTTTCCACCCCACTTTATAAGAATGTGAGACTATATTATGCATGACACAATTGATCATAGTTTGCTTAGGTAAAATTTTTATAGACCTTGGCCAGTTCAGTCCTTGATTTTGAGATGATAGTTTTTTTTTTTTTTTTTTTGGTAGCATCTGACGAGCCTGATTTATTGATAATTACATGTTTCCTCGGAGCCCATTTGGATGAACTAAGTGCAGGTAACTTGCTTTACTTGCAAATGAAAGAGTTCATTCTTTTGAATTACCTCAATGATAGTAAGGGCCTGTTGGTTAGAAGATATCTGAGAATTATTGTGATGAGGGATATCCAAATTCTTCAAAAGCTGTCCCCATTTGCAAATGCTCAAAAGGCGTTTGCCTATTTTGAACGCTAATAGTTAGGAAAGTTCTGTGACAAAAAAAAAAAATTCCCGAGTACTGACAAACCAAATAAATAGGGATTTTGGGAACAGCTATGAGAAATCCCTAGCAGTAAAAATTCCAGCAAAGAATTCCTCCAAACAAACTGCTCTTAAGTTGTTTTGATCTTTTACACGGCCGATAGCTAAGGAGAAACATAGTTGCAATTAAGATTTGGATAATCAATTTTGAAGTAAGGGCCTCTTGCTTGGACCAATAGGTTGCAACTCTAAGTGGTTTCTTCAAATCATTTTCTGGTTCTACCACTGTTTCTATAACTGTTGACAACCTCTCTTATTTCCAACCTCTTACATTTGGAACCTATTATAATTCTGTTGGCCGGGTGCTCTCCAGAACTAACAAAATCATCGTACAAATACAGAGGTGGTCGAGGAAGGAGTCCATTGGGAGGCAGTTGAGGAAGCACTCCATTGGCAGGCATTGATAGACTGTTAGAGGTTAACAATTTATTATTCTGATCCTGTTATTTTAGTTAATCAGTCTGTTAGTAAGTCGTATTCTTTAGGGGCTAGTTGTTTGTGCTTTGACGATTTCCTCTTATTCTGTTACCACGTTCCAGGGAGATGCAAACGTGGGTTGTTGTTTTTTTATTTTATCTCTTTGTAAAAGGCTATATAAGCCTTTAGTTTGTTATCAATGAATTAAGTACTTTTCATTCAAGCTTGTGTGTTATAGTTTATGCTGAGTGTCCTCTACAATTGGTATCAGAGCACCACCATAGGGGGCCTGCTTGTGGGTGTGTGTCTGGAAAGAAACCGCATTTTTCTTCCAGAGTAAGGGAGTCAAGCAGAATGACAGTTAGCAATAGCAGTGGTCTTGTGCAGCCAGCCATTCCCAATTTTGACGGACATTACGATCACTGGGCGACGTTGAAGGAGAGCTTTCTCTGTTCCAAGGAATATTGGGATCTCATAGAGAATGGGATTTCGGCGGTGGTGACACAAGTGGCTGAGCCATCTACAGTGGTGGCGACCGAAGCACAACGCAAATCGATTGAGGACGAGGCAGAAGCACAACGCAAATTGATCGAGGGGCAGAAGCGGAAGGGCTTAAAGGTAAAGCATTACATTTTTCAAGCTATAGATCGGAATATAATGGAGACTACTCGACAGAGACACATCAAACAGTATTTGGTACTCCATGAAACAGAAATACCAAGGCTCTCCCAAGGTGAAGAGGGCATAGTTGCAAGCACTTCGGAGGGACTCTGAGACTCTCCATACGAAGGAGGGCGAGACTGTTGATAATTTATTTGCTCGTACTCTCACTATAGCCAATAAAATGAAGGCTCATAGTGAGAGAACGAGCCAAACCATCATCAATGAGAAAGCTTTGAGGTCCATGACTTCAAAATTTGATTATGTGGTTTGATCTATTGAAGAATCCAATGATTTGAACACACTGACCATCGACGAGCTGCAGAGCAGTTTGATGATCCATGAAGAAAGAATTAATGGTCATCGAGGAGAGGAGCAGGCTCTCAAGGCCACTCATGAAGACAACACTAGCAGAGGAAGAGGTCGATGGGTGTTCAGAGGAAGAGGAAGAGGTCGTTGCAAACAACCTTCCAACAAGGCCACTATCGAGTGCTTTCATTGTCACAAATTATGTCACTTTCAGTATGAGTGTCCCAGTTGGGAGAATGGAGCCAACTAGACAAAACTAGATGAAGGAGAAGAGCTGCTATTAATGTCCTATGTAGAGCATAACCATGCTAAGAGAGAAGAGGTATGGTTCCTCGATTCAGGATGTAGTAATTAGCATCAGTGGGAATAAAGAATGGTTATCGGATTTGGATGTTCAATTCAGGCAAACTGTGAAACTAGCATACAGCTCAAGGGTGGCAATTGTGGGGAAAGGAAACGTTCGAATGCAAGTGAATGGAATCACTCAGGTAATTTCTGATGTCTACTACATTCCTGAGTTGAAAAACAACCTGTTAAGTATGGGGCAGCTTCAAGAAAAAGGTGTGGCAATTCTGATTCAAAATGGGGAGTGCAAAGTTTCTCATCCTAGTAAGGGTCTAATTATTCAGTCAGAGATGAGCGCGAACAGTATGTTTGTTGTGCTCGCATCGATTTACCCTAAAGCTACTACTTGTTTTCAAGCTGTGACAGACAATGAGTTATTTATGGCACTGCAGATTCGGACACCTGAGCTTCAAAGGGTTGAGAACCCTTCAATATTGCTTGAGGATGGTCAGTGGTTTGCCTTCTCTTAAAACTCCTGCAAAAAAATGCACGGCACTTTCGGTTGGAAAGCAGCACAGGGAATCCATTCCAAAAAAAAGTATGCAGATGGGCGTCACAGAAGCCCGAGTTGGTACATGCTGATATGTGTGGACCTATAAAGCCTACATCAAACAGCAAGAAGAGGTATTTCTTGAGTTTTATCGATGTCTTTAGTCGTAAGACTTGGATTTACTTCTTGCATGAAACAGAGGCTTTTACCATGTTTAGAATTTATAAGTCTCACGTTGGAAAAGAAACAGGTGCCTACCTTAAATGTTTAAGGACTGACAGAGGTGGTGAGTTCACCTCAAATGAGTTTTGGGAGTTTTGTCAGGCAATTGGCATAACCAGACAAGTAACCACAGCCAATACTCCTCAGCAAAATGGACTCGCTGAGAGGAAGAATAGGACTGTGATGAATTTGGTGCGTTGCATTTGCTCACTGAGAAGCATGTTCCAAATTCTTTGTCGCCAGAAGCTGTGATATGGTTTGTGCATGTCCTCAACAGGTGCCCTACTTTAGTTGTGCAAAATAGAACTCCAAAGGAAGCATGGAGTGGTATGAAGCCTAGAGTAGAGTATTTCAGCGTTTTTTGGGTGCTTGGCTCAGGTGCACGCACCAGCCCAGAAAAGAATCATGTTGGATGACAAAAGCATCCAGTGTGTTTTATTGGGAGCGAGCGATGAGTCTGGAATTGGGAATTGACAAAAGCATCCAGATTGTTTGATCCGGTCTCTAAGAAGCTAATTATTAGTAGTGATGTTGTTTCTGAGGAGAACAAGGGCTGGAATTGGGACATGAGCAGGGCAGAAATGGCTTGGGATGTGTTACAGTGTGGTGATAGTGATGAAGAAGATAATGAAGCTGAGAATGAAGGTGAAATTGGAGCAGAAGTCAGCGAGACCGAAGAAGATGACTCAAATTGTCTAAATGGAGCTGGTTCAAGTGGCACTAGTTCACCTTCCAGTGAGTCACATGATGAGAATTTCTCGGGTCCAGTTGAAGGGAGGGCAAGACGAGTTCCACTTTGGATGCAAGATTATGAAACTGGATAGGGTTTAACTGCAACCAGACCTGATTTGGTGTATGGTGTGAGTCTTGGCAGCAGGTTCATGTCCTGTCCTACAGATCAGCACTGGTTGGGAGCAAAAAAATAACCCATACATATTTGAAGGGAACAACCAATATAGGTATTTTCTACATGAGAAGAGGCTGCAAGCAACTCACACCCTATTCAGATAGTTATTTTGCTGGATATGTAGATGATCGCAACTGTACACTGGGGTATGTATTCATGTTCAGTTCTGGAGCGGTGTCATGGTCATCCAAAAAGCAGCCTGTAGTTAGCCTATCCACCACTGAGGCCGAGTATATCGCTGCTGCCTCATGCGCCTGTCAGTGTGTTTTGTTAAGAAGAGTTTTAGAGCAACTTGGTTATGTGCAGGAGAAATGCACTTCAATTCTGTGTGATAACAGTTCAGCTGCAAAACTCTCGAAGAATCCTCTTCTTCACGCCACAAGCAAGCACATTGACATCAGGTTTCATTTTCTTCGTGAGTTGGTAAAGGATGGAGTCATTTATTTGATTCATTGTAATACTCAAGACCAGGTAGCTGACGTTACGAGGAATCCGCTCAGGTTGGAGGTGTTTTTGAGGCTTCGTAGTTTGCTGGGCGTGTGCGAAGATCCTACTATAAACTAAATGCATTCTGCATATAGTTTAAGGGTGGGAATAATAGACTGTTAGATGTTAGCAGTTTATTATTCTGATGTTATATCTTTTAGTTAATCAGTCTGTTAATAAGTCCTATTCTTTAGTGACTAGTTGTTTGTGCTTTGACGATTTCCTCTTATTCTGTTACCACGTTTTAGGGTGTTACAAACGTGGGTTGTTGTTTTTTATTTGAACTCGATGTAACAGGCTATATAAGCCTGCAGTTTGTTATCAATTAATTTTATCGCTTTGTTTATAGCTATTTCTCTTTAGATTGCACCATCCCATACTTAACACACAAAGCTTGAATTTGCCTTGACCCCCTGGTCTTGAAGTTTTAGCAGGTGAATTTCCACATGAATCCGTCAAAGTGGGTTGGCGAGTAGATAAATTTTATCTCAACCAGCTGGAGGTGAATCTTCTCTATGAATGAAAGTACTTTCTGTTTTAAATTAGACAATTAATTACCTACACGTACACATTTTTTATGCATGCCATTACAGACTTATTGCCAATATGTTGTCCGATTTGCAAAATCAATGATGAATCCAACAGCCAGCATAACGATATCGTTATCACGCTCCTTTGGAAAAATAATTATAAATTGATGTCTTTTCATTGTTATCAATGTTTATGCATCTCAATACAATGCGACTCATTATCTACTATATGAATAACAAAGTTAGATAGTAACAAAGAAATTATTGTAACGAAATCGTTACCATCCCATTCACAAAGCCGAACTATCTGCATGTAAAACGATGTTACCAACTATATTTTCGTGAAACCTTTATTATTCTTTGTTCCATCTGGTTGAGTATTCTATTTTGGTGACTTTATATGAAAAGGACTATTAGACTCATTCTAGAGTAAAATGGACTTAAAAGCTATCAAATGGTCATACTAGTTGCATTGTTTCTTCTTCTTCATAGTTATGCGGTTACATCCCTACTCACTCATCTATTCGTATTCTTCCTCGTCCTCTTGCTTCTCCTTCCTCCTCCCTCCTCCAACCCCTTCCAACTATATTTTGCTCTATTACACTCGAGTATCGACTCAGACATATAATCAGACATATATATTCCCATGTATATACTCTTTTGCTTTTGTCTCACGAATATTGATTTGTTTAGTGTGCTTACTATCAGATTTCTAATTTTTACAGATGGACATTCTTCATCCAGGTCCTATGGATAAATCTGTTTTATACGAACAAGATAAACATATCTCCGAAAGAGTATGGAACAGCCAGGTGAGAATTAATCCATTCCTTGATAGTCTTATTACATCGTACATCTTAAGCTCATGCCATGACAAATATTTCTATTCATGCGTCATTCTTGTAATGCAGGAATCAGGCCCACTGCGCTGCATCCCAACACCCAATCATGATAGCTGGGAAATTAATGATCGAATGTGGGATCTGATTCGCCAGTCTGGTCTAGAACAACTGGCAAAGATTAAAAAAATAGAACTAGATCATGGCCTGATAACTAGCCTGGTTGAGAGGTGGAGGCCAGAGACTAACACGTTCCACCTAAACTGTGGTGAGGCCACTGTAACCTTAGAAGATGTTGCCTACATCTATGGCCTTCCCATTGATGGCCTCCCAGTTAGTGGCCGCACCTTCTCTGAACCCCTGACCATGGTGAAAGTCTGTGAAGAGCTGCTAGGGGTGGTGCCCGATGCGAACTTGGACTGCTATGGAGTCCAGATTAAATTCACATGGCTCAGGGAAAATTTTGGACAGGTGCCCAAGAGCAGACCCAGGGACCAGGACGTAAGGCGGACACGTGCTTTCTTGTTTTGTCTCGTTGCAGGTCAGATTTTCTGGACCTCCTCAGGTACTAAGGCTCCAGCACATATTTTAGAATTATTCCGTCATTTTGAGAAGCGGTCTTGGGGAGCTGCATGCCTTGCAAATCTGTACAGGGGCCTTGCGAAGGTATCCACCTGCCAGAAGAAAGGAAAAGTAGTGAAGACCATCACTGGTCCTCTAAAACTGTTGCAGGTAAAATCTTACCCTGCATTTTTATGCATTCATTGTGGTCATTTTAGCATCATTTTAACATCTTCTACTTTTAAACATCAATACTCGCATTTTAACCAGGTCTGGGCATATTCTCGCATGACAATTGGGAGACCGATTCGTCGACTAGGTGACTGGACCAAGGATGTAGAGTTCCCTCTTCTCCTAACGTGGTACAACAGATTGCGGTTCCATCATTTCCAGACAAAAGTCGAGGAAGCCAGACGACAATTGGATATTATGGAAGTAGACGCTGTAAGTATGAATGCTTAAATAAAAATCAAACAACTAAATATTGAAATGTGAGTGTTGTTTGAGTGACGATGCCCCTTCATTTTTTGACGAGATTTTCTTTTCTTCGGTTTTATTTCTACATGACAATCCAAATTTTTTTTGTTATTTCAGTTCAACTGGCTTCCATACGCTGATTATGAAAATATTATGGACTATATCGACGATGCTGATGTACCCCTCTTCCGGTCGAACACGGCGTTGATTTGCTTCTGGATTGTGGAGCGGCACTCTCCGGAAAGAGTAATGAAACAGTTTGGGTTACAGCAAACCGTGCCACCCCGTTTCCTAAAGCCATTTCCACGAACGGAAATTATCCCAACTGGCGAACATCGACGCGAGAAATTACGTGCCGTTTATTTTGGCGTTTGGAATAAAAGAATGGATGACATAACCTACGGAGTAGAGGGTGATGCAGGCCCACACAATGATGAGTACTTTAAATGGTACCGAAACATCACTCGGTTACGCATCGGTCATCCTATTACCGGACATACCCAAGCTTTCATGATTTCAGTTTCATCCCAGGTAATTTCATTTGGGTTCTCATCAACGAATCACTCACCCACAACATTATAAACTTTATGTTCAGTTCATTCGAATATTTGACTGTGTTCATATCTGCTACTCTAGATCTTTAAATTTACTGAGCGGCTCCTGTCAACATGTGACGTCGCGAAAGATTTAGAAGGAAAGGCTGCTGATTTATCAAGACTGATAGATGGTATGAGATCAGAGGTAGTCCAGTTTAGAGATGCATTTATGGCAGATTCTAAGACGTCCCATATATTTGATGCGTCCGTCGCTGGAAAGGGTGATGCGTCTCTGAAGGTACCGTATATATTAGCTCTGCTTGTCACTTTCATTCAATCAATTCATTGTGTATTTTCTACTAACTTTCTCTAATCATTCAGTCAAAAGAAGATCCCATCAAAAAGTCCAAAAAACGCAAAGGTAAAGACAAACAGGAATGCTTCCCATCCGGTACATCCAAACCCAACATTCCGGGCGCCAGTCAACCTCTGAGGAGATCCATACGCATAACTGGAAGATCTAGTAAACCTTCCGATGTATCTGAATGCCTAAATTCTGATAAGCCCAACGAATCCAGTTATGACACAAGTTCGATCTTGCTATCACCCCGAAGGAGTCCTAGAATTGTGCAATCCCATAATAGTCCACTGTCGCCTATAAAAGTCAGAGGCCCAACCGATGCAAAACCATCCAGTGCTCCATTTATTTCCAGTCCATACACTGCACAATTAAGTGTTGGTACCACATCTCCGGGATTGGTTAAATTTGGTATAGGTCTGTCCCCATTCCACGAGATATCGTCTATGATCATGAATGTCAAAGCACGCTATAGAGAGCCAAAGCCCCCGATATGGATGGCTGATTACACTATCGGAGCGTGGGTGAGGAATCCAAAATATAAGCTAACGATGGAAGAACTTGAGATCCTCACAGTATTCCGGAATGAATTTGCTAATATAGCAGGGTATTCCCATGTTTTCAACTTCCATGTATCCATAGCATGCATTGTGTGAATCCAAGTTTTTTTATTATCTTCTTTTATTGTTGACTACTACCAGGAAGGCAAAGTTAGAGGAATGGTGTACCCCAGTAACTGCCACAAACCTGGCCGAGCTACTAAGAGGAGCATGGATGGATAATTGGGTTAGTGTCTGGTTACCCCACATAATTGAACGTTATTACATTTATAATTCTCTGTTGACTGTGACACGTGTTCCCTCGCACATCTTTGTCCCAATCTATTATTTCAGACCATGCATTATTGGTTCGGGATCTTAAAGACAAACGCTCCATCGTCCTACTTCTTCGAATGTGCTCTATCCGTAAGTGCGAGAAAATAATTTGCATAAATTGTCGCATTTGGCTGTCCATTTCATTTGTATTTGACACTTCTTGAACCATGTATCCTATAGGATTGGTATGTGCATAGTCAAACAAGTGAGAAGCTGATTGAAAACTGCTTCAGTCAAGCCTTGTTTGACAACATGACAGACAAGGACCATTTGTTCTTTCCGGTGTGGAACAACCACCACTTCTTCCTTTTAGTAGGAATTGTCAACGCAAAAAGGTGGGAGTATTATAACAGCATGTCGCGTGAAGGAGACTACAAGTTTGCTCAAAACTATGTAAGTTGTTATCGAATACACATCCGGGCTTTTTCTTGTTTGAATTTAATGTACGAGTCCCATTTCGTTGAGTATAATGACACTCTTAAATGCAGATTGCATGGATCAACGATCGGTTCATGCAATTCGGTTGGAGTGATCCCACAATTTGGACAACACACCGAATGGAGTGTCCCATGCAGACAAACAGGTCAGATTCGTGCATTTCTGTTATAACTCCCTAACTGTTATATGGTTGCTTATGTCTTTACGAAAGACCCATCTAATGCGCATGGGCTGAATCGTCGTTTCTGGCTTTTCAGCGTGGATTGTGGAATCTTTGTCATGGCGTATGCACAACACATAGCGCTTGGGAGGCCTATGGAGTTCAAACAGAGTGACATGTTCTACTACCGTGCGAAGATCGTCAGTGACATATACTCAGACCAGTATGCGCGCTGGGTTTCGAAAAATCCGAAGGGATAGAATTTGCAAATCTATGAGACTCCTTGAACCGGATGAGAGTTTAAAATGACACGTGTTCAGGTTGTATATGTTTCCTTGATGTTAAAACTTGTGACTCGTTATTAATCTTATGATTTTGTTCATGACCAGTCTTGACATTCAGACTATATTACGTCTAATTCCAATTCCAGCCCATAACAACCTTTCTCTATATAGCGACCAGACATTTAGATATCACCAACTTCGCGTGGCTGCGACGGACTTAGTTGATACCCAAAACCTATGAAGATGGTACTGCTGTATGTAACGATATCGTTGTTCTACAATCATCATATCTGATATCGTTTTCCTTCTCATCAACGAGTCATGTCCATTATACTTGCCGGGAAGCTATATAAAATGAAACGCTATCAAAAATTGTAACGATATCGTCATGCATGCATTTATAAATCGGAACAGTCTTGGCCCTCGATGAACTACATGCTTTCCGTGTATCTCATGATATATCCCGGGTCACTGTCATCCCTTAAAAACATGTCAAAAATGGGAGGACAAGAACTTCGGTTGTAACTAAAAGGTGTACACTCGATTAATTGTCTGTTTTACTACTTACGTTTTGATAACACATCTTGGAATCGGTATATATTTTTATCCCAGTTTTTTATCCTCGCATCTATGTCGGCTTAAAACAAGGTGGCTGTTCGAACAGATTGACTTTCGCTGTTTAGTTAATGCCTTTTTTGGGCTGAATCTGTATTGGGATTTTCTTGTGTGTGTAGGTAGCTACGAGATGGTGCTGCTACTGTATTAATCTGGCACTGAAGATAAATCCGGGTGCATGTTTGAAAAAACTTAAAATGATAAAAAGTGTGTTTCTATTACAGAAACAGGTTGACTTTGAACGGAGATTGAAGCTCTACGATACCCCAAAGGAGAGGAGACTGCATCTGTCACCGAAAATGTTATGCATGGAAAAGGTCGAAACTTACACATCTCCATCCTCATGCGGAGAAATCACTGATGCCGAGCCCATTCATTTCCGAAGAAGGCTACATAGAGGAACACTTGGATATGACCCAATGGAAGAGAAGGCGACCGAAAGTGTTATCTACCTGTTCAGTCCTTGGCGCTGATTGTGACATGTTTAGCTGAAATCTTGTACTTCAATTGTAAAAGCCTAATATCAAATGTACATTGAAATAGCTGTTACTGCTCGATAATGGGTTCCTACCTTTTTATGTGAATGAAAATAATATACTTTTTGTCAACCTCTTATGGGTTATATAACCTTTATTTCTGACTTGAAGTAGTGGATTAGTTCATCTTCTTGTGTCAACCTCTTATTACAGTTAATGAATTTTTTGGAATTGTCATACTTACTGCTCCTGTAAATAATATTTTCCTGAAAATACATGTGAATTTGTATCCCTTGATATCCTCTTCAGATAAGATGTACATGGTATGATCTATGATCTGTCGTTATAAATACACTTGGCGGAATGGTACCTGAAATTGTGTACAATACATTGAAATATCTTCTTTTACTCATGGAAGGCTTTATGTATGAGCTTTAAAATTTGAGCTGAAATTTTATGAAGATTGGTAGCGATATCGTTCTTGTTATATAATTAAATTGACCATATTTTGCAAAATCACGTGGCCTTATCTATGCATTTGGATCTGAATACATATTCACTCTCATTGTTGATCTGTACCAGCTCTAAGAATTGAAAGGCGAGTCCCAAAGGTAACGAAATCGTCATTCAAAATTACTATGAATGTAATTTTTTTCGTAAGTTGTCTCTTGATTTAAATAGTCAGTCTATCTAGCTGCCAACATTCAGATCCTACCTTGTCCGTCAATACAAAAACAAAACAAAAAAATAAAAAATCGGTTGGTTTTGATGGGCTCCGTATGAGGACTCGCATTATGGATGAAGAAATCCTCCACAGATAGATTGCATTTTTGTCCTTTCACCCTCTTTGGACCAACTTCCAGCAACAAGGTTTGCAAACTTCTGAATTCAAGTGTTCATGGATCTTAGAATTTATAAACTCCTCCAGCCATTTTGATGTGAGGTGGTTCGAGCCCTTGTATGATTCACTAATCAGTCCATTTTCCAGTCGTGGTGGAAGGTTCGAACCCAACTTTATGATCAATAGAACCATTCTACAAAGCAATGTTCAAGCAATTTTACTTATGGGGCCAAGGTTCGAACCCTCATCCAGAACTTCGTGTGAGGCCTCGCATTATGAAGTAAGAATTCCGTCACATCCAGCTTGCATTTTATCCTCACCTTCTTTGGACCAACTTCCAGTAACAGGGTTTGGAAACTTCCGAATTCAAGGTGATTCCAACCCATATTTAAAGGGTTCGAACCCTCGCATGTCGGAGAACTTGGGCCATTTTCCAGAGGGGAGAAGGGTTCGAACCCTGGCAACATGTCCAACTTGGGCCATTTTCCAGAGGGGAGAAGGGTTCGAACCCTCATGAAGTGGGTTCGAACCCTGGCAACATGTCCAATTTGGGCCATTTTCCAGAGGGGCGGAGGGTTCGAACCCTCATGAAATGGGTTCGAACCCTTGCAACAAGCCCAACTTGGGCCATTTTCCAGAGGGGCGGAGGGTTCGAACCCTCATGAAGTGGGTTCGAACCCTGGCAACATGTCCAATTTGGGCCATTTTCCAGAGGGGAGGAGGGTTCGAACCCTCATGAAATGGGTTCGAACCCTTACAACAAACCCAACTTGGGCCATTTTCCAGAGGGGAGGAGGGTTCGAACCCTCATGAAGTGGGTTCGAACCCTTGCAACAAGCCCAACTTGGGCCATTTTCCAGAGGGGAGAAGGGTTCGAACCCTCATGAAGTGGGTTCGAACCCTTGCAACAAGCCCAACTTGGGCCATTTTCCAGAGGGGCGGAGGGTTCGAACCCTCATGAAGTGGGTTCGAACCCTGGCAACATGTCCAATTTGGGCCATTTTCCAGAGGGGAGGAGGGTTCGAACCCTCATGAAATGGGTTCGAACCCTTGCAACAAACCCAACTTGGGCCATTTTCTAGAGGGGAGGAGGGTTCGAACCCTCATGAAGTGGGTTCGAACCCTTGCAACAAGCCCAACTTGGGCCATTTTCCAGAGGGGAGAAGGGTTCGAACCCTCATGAAGTGGGTTCGAACCCTTGCAACAAGCCCAACTTGGGCCTTTTTCCAGAGGGGCGGAGGGTTCGATCCTTTTAATTATGGGTTCGGACCTTGTAAATCTCACATTCATGGGCCAAATGCCAGAGGGCCTGAAGGTTCGAACCTTTGGGCCCGATAATTCGAACCCAAATATCTAAATGCATTGAAGGGGCCTTTGAAGCCAGCCCAGACACCCTAGTGATAAAGGCCGTGTAAGTTCGACTCTCCCTCATTCACAGTTGCAAGCAAACCCTAGAAGATTAGGATAGATCAGCCGCCCCTCTTCATCCAGTAGAGTTGCAGAGCCACCATCGACCATTTACAAAGGTAAGTCTGTTCCAATATGTTCCAACATAATTGTGTACACTGTTTCCATTTTTCACTAAACCATCAATACAATCTTCCCCACACCTGTTAATCCCTCAAGGACGTTTTCAACCCATAATGCAGATTTTTATCCCTTTCATTTGAGATTATGTGTTAAAATGTTTGTGTTTTTTTTGTTTTTGTTTTTGGACTGGTATGTAACCTGAATGAGAAATCGTTCCAAACAAACAACAAAAAACCACGGTAAGTAGAGAGAATATGATTGCTTAATGGTCTGTGGGTTTTTCTTTTATACTCATTTCCAAGTGGGATTTGGGAGGGTTTGGAGTATTTTTTTTGGACTCTGTTCCTTCTGATCAAATCACAAGATGACTGTATCCTTTTTTCTTTATATTTGAGGGCGTTGCTTTGTTCATACTTATTTTTATTGAGTTTATTTGGGAGTCTAATTAGAAAAAGTCAAAGAGAATACTAAGGGGATCAATTGTGACAACCTTTATGCCAAGATAAGTATAAGCTTGTGAATGTGGTGTTTGGAATATAGAAATGAAAATCAGTCCGAGTGAGATCATTCTATGAATACACTACCTTCTTGTGGGTGTGGTGCCTAAGTGTTAATGTTTTTCTTGAATTTTTCTATTGGGCCAAGCAAACAATAGATTAGGATAGGAGGAAAAGAAGATGGACAGTTTCAATATCAGATGTTT
This sequence comes from Cinnamomum chago, assembly GCA_038049695.1. Taxonomy (NCBI): domain Eukaryota; kingdom Viridiplantae; phylum Streptophyta; class Magnoliopsida; order Laurales; family Lauraceae; genus Cinnamomum; species Cinnamomum chago. Next base: position 114,498,153 of record CP142451.1, read on the forward strand.
CAATATCCCCTGAGATGGGATCAAGGTTCAGATTTCAGATATACTTTAACTACATCAGGTGCTGGAAGAAAAGGCCTTCTGATAGTCAATGGCAAGATTTCCATATCAGGTGGAATGTTGTACAGATTGGATGAAGTAGTGGTGTTGCAGAGGAAATGATTTTAAATAAAATTGAGTGGAAAATAAAAACCCACAAATCTGACCTTTATTAGATGATACAAGGCTGCGAGGACAACGGAATTGAAGATTGCTTTACCTTTATGTCTTTCTTTATTACTGTCATTCCTTTTCGTTATTTGCACTTCTATATTTCATGTCACACAGTAGAGGGAAGCCTCACTGTCTTGTACCAATGTTTGAAATAAAGGATTTATGTCAATGACTTGTGCCAGTTCTAAAACATATCTTGTTGCAGGTTCTGCTACTTCGTATGGCTCCAAAGAAGAAAAGAACTTGCTCCCGGCCTTCCTACGATAAGTCTCGGTTTCTAAGTGAGGATGGACAGACTGCCTACATGCACAAGTTCCAGCATCGTTCAGTTGTGCCGGAAAGAATTGTCATGTACAATGAGCTGGATGGCATGGATTTTGCTGTGTGGATGCGCGAGAGAGAGTGGTGGACACTGTATGACCTTGGCTACCAGATAGTGGTCAATTGGGTTAGGGAGTTCTACTCTAACATGCATGAATTGTCAAACACCTTGTTCAAGACATATGTTCGTGGACATGAGCTCGAGATTACGCCTGATTCCCTAAGTCAAGTGTTAGAAATTCCTCGCGTTGCAGGTGCACACTTCCCGATTGAGGGCAACCGTCAGATTAATTACAACATGGTGGCCAAGAAAATCACCGGCAGGCCTATTGCCTGGATTGGCGGTGACATATCACAGAACAAGCTTAGCGAAGATTATCGATTGCTCAATATCTTCATCCGTCACAATGTCAGCCCCAAAGTCAGCAAAAAAGTCACGAAGGAGGATGGGTATCTCCTATATTGCATCGGGACTCAACGGAAAGTTGACATTCCTCTCGCGGTGTTTCGGGCAATGGCAAAGGCACCGACTGCACCTCATAATACTGCTCTTCCATTCCCTGGGATCGTATCAAAGATACTTCATGACATGGGTCAGCTGCCCGAATCGAATGAAGACATTGTAATTCCAAAGCAGAAGATTGATCGAAACACCCTTGATAAGTCAAGGTCACACATTCCAAGTGTTGAGTTGGATGGCGATGTCGAGGGAGATGTAGCTGGACCCTCTGGAGCAGATCATCCAGGGATAGGCCAGTTCGTAGCTGCTGATTCGGATGCAGGAACATCAGGTGATGAACACGTAGATGAGGGGACGGTTCATGCGTTGAACCAGCGGCTCACGCGTCTGGAAATGCGAGTGAATGAAGGGTTCGACGAGATGCGTCAGAGTTTTGCCCAAGTCCTTGAACGTCTGCACCGCGACTGATAGTACATTTACTGTTAATTGGTGTTTTGTCCAAGTGCAGCCGAAAGGCTCACAATGGATATTTACTTGATCGTCATCAGTTGACTTAAATGACATCATTTTCTTGAACTTGAACGATTATGCAAACTCACCGGGGTCATGTGCCCGTTAGAACGATGTCTTATTTTGTCTGTTTGCCGTTGTGTAATGCTTCGCGCTTCACCGGGAAGAAATCAAGTTCATGTTTTACACATCTGTTTATTAGTCAATCAATTTAAAGTTATATATTTCGGCAATCGTTTTAATATGAATGTAGATAATAAGTACATATTGGAGCTCACCCAATAATGGACAAGAGAGGATTAGAAAACTTCATTATGGAGGAATATTTTAAAAAAATGAACTCCTCTTTATACGATGTTTTCACAGAGCACTCATTAAATCTCCTCAAATGAGTTTACACCTCAAATGACTATTTTTCCACGGATACCATGAGAATTTTTTGTATTTCCATTTCAGAGAGTTGCATGGAGCAACCTTTTCAGAAGTGTTCATAAAGGTTTATAGGCACGGACCTATAAACTTTAGGGAGAATAATTTTATTCCCCTAAATAGAGAAAATTGGCCATCACCTAGTTGTTGGCGTGGAGGAGAAGATGGGAGCTGGAGACATTTGTCTCATAACCCATATGTTACAAGCAGTGAACCTACCACCAGGGACCTGGCAGCACTAGGAAATACCCTTAGTGATAGAACTCAGTGGTTGATTTAAAATTCCTATAAAAGCCCGTGAGACCCAAAAAGTCCGCGCATTGCCTTAAGAGTGGTGGGCTTGGGCCATTCCACCATGGCAACGTTTTTTTCATTATGAATCGCCACCCCTCTAGCTGAAATCATGTGACCCAAATATCTGACTTCTCTCTGGCCAAATGAACACTTTTACTTTTTAAGACAGAGTTGGTGGGCTCTAAGAATGGACAAGGTGGTCTGTTCATGGTGACTTTATGATAATTTCGTACATTATTGAATAGTATCATCGAATGCAATTTGATTAATGACAATGGATACACAAGAAGATCGAAGAAGTAATTTCTTCATATTTTTATGCATTTCAATAGCATCATTGTAGATCAAAGAAGTAATACCTTCATATCTCATAGTAATCACTTCATAACCCATGATTCAATGTACCAATGTTTTAATAATTCAGCACTTGAGGTTTTCCTACTCGAGATAAAGTGAAAGAAAATCTTATTTAATCTCATATATATATTGATATCTTGATGAATTTAATGATGGTCATTAGACACTGCCCTGTCACCAAGGGCTAGAATGCCAAGATCAAGTTCATTAAAACCATGAAAATTCTTCAATCAACATTGAACTAAAATCATATCCATTTCATTCCGATACTAAATAACACAGCATGGGTTGAGACACACAGTACACAAGTCCCAAACAAACATAACCGAGGATCAAATACCAGAGCGCTTGTGATCCGTAGTAATCCAGATTAGTGGATTAGCAGCAGGACCAATTGATAAGGATGGGCCCTAGAGAGACCTAATCAATGGGTTATCCAGACTTGTGGATTACCAACAAGTCAAGTGATAGGTTTTGACCAATTTTAACCAAACCAATTTGTTAGTCATGGAAAATGTCGCCTTATCACCTCATTACCCAACACCCCACACCTGAAAATGTATTTAAAAAAAAAAAAAAAAAAAACCAACAGCATAAAACCTTGCGCGATAACAGAGGGTCAGTGTATTCAGATCGCAATCTGCTGGTGCCATTTGTATGCTTGGTCATTAGATATTTGCAATCCATGCAACTAAACCATGTTTTATTATAAGTTACAGCCCGTCAGGCCATTCCAAATTTTCATATCTAGAGACCAAAAAATAGGTTGTCACGAATAATATGGTAATAAGATAAAATCGACATATGCTGCTTTCATGTTACCACTTAGATTATGAATCTTCTTACTTGAAATATTACAGAGGGCAGACTGTCATCGAAAGAATGCTGGCACTGTGAAGATAGCTTGGAGCATCTATCAGTTGCTCCATATTTGCAAGTATAATATTCACTCTCGAAGTCAGTTCACAATCCGCTTATCAAGTTTCAGGCAGGGATTGCTGGTTGGGATGACTCATTACACATAAAGCAAAGGATCGACATTGACTTACATGGGAGATCGATGCAGGACATATCACGTTGGATTACACAGAATTCTGGCACCGGTTTGTAGACGCGTTTCAAAACCAATATCAGATTTGATCAAAATAACCCATACATGTACTCAAAAAAAGAGAATTTATATGTGGTAACAAACATCACTTTGGATGTCAAGATCGAGAACAAATAAATAAAAAAAAAAAAAAAACAAAACCCCAACAAAAATAAAAGGGAAGACGATAAAAGATAAATAAGTGGATCAAATGAACAGAATTGAAACAAAAACGGGCAGAGACGACGGTGTTCATTGATTGACATATATAACAAACGACCCATCTGCAAGGGGCCAGTATACATTCAAAATTTACAGATTAACATATACAAAATAGGCTAATGGTTTGGAGCTATACATCGATATATATACGATCGTTTACAATAGGCCAGACTACTTATATAAATACATGCATACACTTGGTAGATATATCATATCAAAAAATTAAGAGAAGATTGATTCATCCCCTTGTAGGTGGCTCCCTACATGTCTGTCTATTATGACCACGCTTCTTACAATGTGAGCATGTAACCTGTCTCCTCATCCTGTCCTCAGTTCGTATCCGACATTTTTTCGGCCTTCCAGGCTGTCTGCGAGCCATCGGTGGTAAGACAATTGTGTCACTTCTAGGATCCCACTGCTTACCATCGCGAGTGGCATGGATGACGTCATTATAAGTTGCTCGATAACAGTCACTGGAAAACCAATGCGCACAGAAGTCATACGGATCGTATCGCTTCAGATTAATAGCACAAAGGCCATGCGAACAAGGAATGCCTAGGAGGTCCCATTTGCGGCAAGTGCATGACCTTTTATCAAGATGCACAACATCAGTGTACTCCGGTGACACAACTTGAAACTCGTATTCCCCCGCTTGCCAACACTGGAGTCTCCGTGAGGCTTCCGCCTCGCGGGTAATGATCTTATCTACATATGGAGTGAATCTTGTCTTCATGTTCAGCGACTTTTCACGCCGGTTCTGATAGAAATCCATCAGCTTAGCCCGTATCGACTCTATTTGCTGTGTGATGGGTAGCTCCCTAATATCCTTCAACAGACTATTTGTGCTTTCTGCAATATTTGTGGTTAGCATGTCATAACGCTGTCCCTCGATGAATGCGTTTGCCCAATGCTGCCGGCCGATTGCGTTAATATAATCATGGGCCCCCACATCAATTGATCTGATTTCTTCCATATAGTTTTCATACTCACATACACGAGTTGTACGCGCGGCGCACCAAAACTTCATTACGATTCCATCGTGTTTGAATTTCCCTTGGATATTTTGAGAAATGTGACGGCAGCAGTAACAATGTTTTGCGGTTGGAAGTACGTCTATCAATGCGGATGCTAGCCCCTTCATTCGATCGGAAACTACAGTAAGATCACGAACATGTTCCAGTGTTTCATCTAGACATGCTAGAAACCATGACCAAGTCGCATAGCACTCGGATTCCACAATAGCAAAAGCGAGCGGAAAAAGCCCATGGTCACCATCCTGACAGACCGCAATGAGCAAAGCTCCCGGGTATTTACCCCGAAGGTGTGTCCCATCTAGGGCGATTAGTGGCCTAATTGATGATTTGAAAGATCGAGCACATGCACCAAAACAAACATAGTATCTTTGAAAGGAGTGATCATCTTCTGTCCACAAATTGTCCACTGTGCCCGGGTTTGTGCGTTTCAGCTCCAAACGGTAATCAGATAGGGTCTTGTATGAATCCTCAAATGATCCGCGAATGTGCTTCATAGCAATTTCCTTTGCAAGATGTGCCTTCCTGTATGATATATGTACGCCAAACTCACGGTGAAAGTCCGAAATGATTTCCTTTGGCCTGTAGTCTTGGTGTACTCTAAGTCTTTCTTTGATCCAATCTGCAATCAACGCTGAAGTGGCCTGAGGATATTGTAATTTGTTCATTGGTCCTGAACAATTATGATCAGGGTTGTAGGTCCTAACTTGGAACTGGGGCCCTGCTTCCACAATAGACGCATGGATGCGCCAAGGACATGTAGGATGGCTACACCTTGCCGTCGCTTCAAATCTATTGGTCCTTAGCGGTTTCAAACAGAAGTTTGTATACATTGCAAACTTGGCCAATGTGCTTTTGAATGCGTCACGGTTACTAAACACCCTGCCATTCCACATGGCGTGCGGCGTATCTTCATGAGGTGGCGTGGACATCAAATCTTCAGCCGCTTGCATGCTGTCTGCGAGATTACCCGCAGTGGTCAGTTCTGGTTCCCTTTGAACAGTGTCGACTACAATTCGGTCTGACGGTACTCTACCAGCGTCTGAGGCATTTGATGTTGTCTCTCGGAAAGTATTGCATGGGGCTCGTGTCTGTATGTTATCCAGTGTCTCTTCATTATGAGGGGAGAACCCTTGTCCGAAGGCTGCATGACCTTCTGTACAAATGTCTCTGGCCACGCGCAGAAAATCAAGAGTGTCAACGTCAATCCCCAACTCCCCAATCCCGTTTGCATGGGTTCTTTCCTCGACTCCTACAGTGTAACCTCCCTCCATGGTACTGTGTGTGTCCATTTGCAAACCTTCATCTTGATTGTCATGGTCAATCCTAATACCCTGCTGATGATCTGTAGCTGGAGACCCCTCCCCTGCGGATCGATCTTCTTCAACCACTAGTAGATTATCCTGTTTGTCACTGTCGATATCCGGACCAGCATCGATATCTGCCGATGGATTTTCTTCCCCTATGCATGTGTAGCATCCTTGTGTAAAAGGCAATTCAAAATCGAGTCCGAGGTCTACAGACGGATATGACTGCTGCAGATTATAATCTTTTACGGCCGACCTAGTATTTGATTCCAAGCATGAAAATTTCTTCGTTGGGTTAACCCTGCATGAACAATGAGCTTCATCGTCAGAAACAAAGCATAACACTAAGGATACTCTATAATGAGGTATTTCTCCATATCAACAAGTGGGGGCAGAAAATATGGTAACTTTTAAAATCATGTATCAATAAGCAGTATGAAGTATGAAATGACAAACTTAGGAGAGGGTAGTGTGTTATCCCAATTCGCATCCTCGACCAAATGAATGCTCCTGTCGGATTCTTGACGGGGGAGGGCGTGTCCGGTTGCATCCCTACATGACAAAAGAATGCAATGGAAGAATTAGCATGTAAGTATGTAGTATTTTATGATTGATTTACAACTTCCCTATTTAGCATTGACCTTTTACCAAGAACCGAAGAAGGACTAATCTGATGAACAGCTTTGTTGTATCCCAACCTGCATGGACAAAAAACTCAGGATGCCAAGTACAAATGTTATTGTTTCAAACGTGTTTTATCAAACCATACCTCTGTTCACTACATTGATGATCGTTTCCATGGTCCGAGCTTGGCTGGATGTACAGGTAAACTGCACTGCCATCACCCGCAGATGCTCTTAACATCACCTCGACATCGTCGTCGTTTTTTATGGCAGCCAGAGTGCATACTTTACCATTTTGATGAAGGTATTGGATATCAGGGATGTGTCCAAGCAGGTTCTTAATGTAGATGTCACATATTTGATGGACCAATTCTGAATACGTTAGGGACCTTTTCAGGAAGGCCATCTTGGGGCTACCTCCATTATAAACTGGACTTCCATTATCCCATACTAATTGCCCACCGGAATGGAATATGACAAGTAAATCACGATCAGACATCCTGCCGCTTGCACATGGCCTTGAATCTGAAACGACTAGCCATTTAATTATCTTATGGCTACACATTGGAAAGGTGTGTTCCAACCATGATTGTGCAAAATGAATTGGGTATATTAAATTGCGCATCAACAAAGCTCAATCAAAGCAGCAAGCGCAACGCGGAATCGCGCATAGGTGCACCAGAAGTTGAAACAGAGGAGTTTTAATCCGTTAACTTGAAAAGGAAGAAAAGAACAAAAACAATAAAAACTAACATTTAACGAAAGCTATTGAATATGTCTAAATTGTAAAACAGTGCTGACGTGGGCATATACGAGGATTCAACATCCACCTTACGCGATAGAGCGCGTATCTAAACAACATATATATCATAGCAACAGTCAGGCATTTTACAGAATCAAATATTCACGAGACGGAGGGCTATATGTATTGGAAAAAGCTAACTTTCATAACGATATCGTTATAAAAATTTTAATGTACAGCATCTAAATTTGGGGTACAACCAATCAGTAAGGTGGATAATCTGGATTGAGATATTCAGAATTGGGAACAAGGGGCATCACTTTGGTACAGCAGCACGAAGAGGGACTCGATAATGTGGTGGTTCAGCTAGGTGAAGGAATCACCATTTCATGCAATTTGGGTAAGTAATTTCCCTAGAGTTCTGTTTATTGTATGATCATGAAATCGCTACAATAGTTTTCAAATTTCTTTATCATTGCAAGTTGGTGTCCAACAACGTAATATTGCTGGTTGTGATCTAAGATACGTAGATAGTGAGAAGGACTCACGGACGCACTTGAGTTCGATTATTGAGAATCAAACACATAACGAATTTTGTGGATATCCATTTTAAGTTATACTTCTAGGTTTCGCATCCTAGAAGTGAAGAGGAGGGACCCCTTAATGATGTGGATTAGCTATGTGAAGGACCACCATTTCATATAACTTGGGTAGGTAATTCAATCTCTATGAAATTTTTTGTTCTCTTGATAACGAAATCGTTACAATAATTTTTATTTTCTTTATATCTATTTGGTGTCCAACGACGTAATATCGACATCGCTTTAATCTGAGATGCATAGATAGTGAGGAGGACACACGGAAACAGTTTATTTGTATTAGTGAGAATTTACCAAATGGCAAATTTTTTGACAATGAAAGTGTTTGGTTCTACTTCTATCTTTGGAATTCTATAACAGAAGAGGATGGAATCCATAATGAGATGGATCAGCTATGTGAAGGAATCACCGTTTGATTTCATTTGGGTATGAAATTTCCATATATACGAATTTCCCTTATGGTAACGTAATCGATATAGGAATTTTTTTATTTTTTTATATCAATTGGGTGTCCGACAACGTAATAGAGATGGCTATAATTTGAGAAACATAGTTAGTGAGGAGGACTCACAGAGTCACTCGATTTTTATTATTGAGAAATTACCGATAACGAAAATTGTTTCTCATGAAAATTTGGTTATACTTACATATTCGGTGGCCTACAACAAAAGAGGAGGGACTAAAAATATTATAATTTGGTTATACTTATATATTCGGTGGAGTACAGCAAAAGAGGGGGGACTCCAAAATGAGGTGGATCAGCTATGTGAAGGAATCACAGTTTCCTACAATTTTGGTAGTTTCGATGGAAATAAATTTTATTATGAAAACTAATTCGCTATTGCACTGTTTATTTTCTTTACAATAACTTGGTGTCCAACAAATTTGAGATCCCTAAAGAGTGCTTAGGGACCACGGATTCATTGATTTTGGGAGGGTCGATCCATAGTACCATCGTTTTCATTCCCATTGTCATTCATTCAACGAGTCATTATGCATTTACACAGAATTCCTCTACTAGTTGTTTTTGGAATTGGGTATATACAGCTCCCTTCTCTGTTGGACTGTGGAATATATATTACACCACAAAGGCGAAGTCCATACCCCATTTTAAAATCTCCCATGCTCATTGGTGCGCATGTCGTGTAAGTAGTGAAAATAAATCAGTAGGTAGTGAAATAAATCAATCAATCTCAACGAGATTGCAGAGATTCACTATCATTTTAACTAACAAAAAAAATGCAGACTATAATCATCTATCTCAAAACATTCCATTCAAAATTGGGAATAAATATTCTCATGCGTAACATCATCCAAAGAAAGAGCAAGACCACGCATAAAAATCGGTTACCACTGAATTTCATATGCTATTAATCCTCAAAATAAAGAACAGCAATGCCTGGCAAAATGTTATTACAGTATTTAGCTTATAATAAGGACAACTTATAATCGCATAGAAAAGGAAGGAGATAAATCAAACCAGGTGCAATCATGTTCAAAAACAGAACAGGGGAAAATTAATGCATACCTGAAACTGTATGTATGACGAGCTCGAGGCCCGCATCCAGGAGATCTCGCCCTGGATGATCACAAGGCCATAAATCGATTGTTAGAAATCCAAATTAGACACAAAACCACAGAACGCAATCAAGGCCACTACCATGATAATGATAAAGCAAAAACAGATAGGTTGAGCAATTTATCACCTGAGTTGGAAAGCGGAACCACGCAAATCGTAGGGGCCATTTTTCTTTAAAGGATGCATGAGGAGGGAGCATCGATGGTAGCCGGTGAGAGATGATAGATCCAAACTGAATGATTGGATGAAGACGGAGAGGAAGAGGGAAGCAGAGAGCAGACTCGAATCATGTCGGGCAGGGCGGGCGAGACAAAATGAGAGAGGAGGGAGGGGAGAAGGCACGCAGAGAGTGAGAGGGCAGGAGAGAGGAGTGAGGGAAAGAAAGCAAATAGAGAGGAAAAGAGGGAAGCAAACGGGAGATGAACATCTAAATGGAATATGGCGACGGTGGATTCAAGGGTGGGTGATAGAGACAAGAACGCTGATCGTTCGAACAGGGATGGGAGGAGTGGTGTGAAATCCGTATACAAACACCGGAATGGGTGTTTCGGTGGATTCAAGGGTGGGTGATAGAGACAAGAACGCTGACTGTTCAAACAGGGATAGGAGGAGGTGTGTGGATTCCGTATACGAACACCGGAATGGGTGTTTTGGTGCATCTGTAGTTAAATCCGTCTCATAAAATATAATGACAATTGTTTAGTGCAATGCCCAAATAAGAAAAATATAAATTTAAACGGAAAGGGAATTAAGACCCAAGACAGTTATGAAAAATCCACAGTAATCCACAACATAACACAATCTTATGAAAGGCTCCATGAAACAGCAAAACAAACAGAAACTACACTACAATCCGGTTGGATGAAAACATCAAGGATAGTCAGCATGAGTCTGTGCGAAGGCATACCAGCTCATTTTCAGGTTATATAGCAACATCTTGGTAGCTGCTCTTCCTCAATAGACTACTACCAGAGTAGGCCCATCACCAAGCCTATCCATAGGTAGTAGGCATCGTACGGCTAAGTCGTCCACACATTCATGAAAACCAAACATAGGGACTTTATATTTCTTATCCCCATCATTAAATGTACTATATATCTTGTTAGATGCATCTTTCAAGTTTTCATAAGCATGTAACAAAATCCCAAACGTCCTTTTTCAAATTTTTACAGACCCTACTCGTCAGTTCATCACCCAAAAAAACAAAACAATGGTCTCTAATTCACAAACAAGACCCCCCCAATAGCTTAATTTCCATGTCAGATCTTATATAACTGTGTAGAATTGCAAAGAAAATTATTATTTGATAACGATATCGTAACCATAATTTCTATCTATGTCATCCAATTTTGGTGTCTATAAAAGGAAAGATGCTGGTGCTTTATATTGAGATGTATAAAAGATGAGGGGGAAGCACGGTTTAAGCCAATTTACTTTAGTTTGGGTAATTTCTAATGACGATATTGTTTCGGTAATTTATAAGTTATGCACGAATTCTATGCACCATGGAAGAAAGCTCCCATAAATGTAGAATCAGCCGCATAAACAATGGGAAAGAATGACAAACTTCACACGGGTTTCCATTTCAACTTCATTTAGCATGACAATCGGACCATCGATCATTATTTATTGGTATTTTGTTCTTTTTCGTTTGATCCTGCACTCTTGACGTCTTTTTGTAACTTATATGTTACCCCAAAACCATGAATACTCATATTACTAACTAGGCAATAGGTGGCAATATTAACTCGCTGATAAAAAACGAATGTCACTGGATTAGGGGAGGAACCAATAATTGATATAGACGACTGTTTTTGTTTTTTTTTTTTTTCTTTTGTTTGTTTATTTATTTATTTATTTATTTTTTTTGGGGGGGGGGGGGGGGGGGGGGGGGGATGGGATTCGGACTTAGACCTTGTTTGCTCACCAATCAAATCTATAAAGCTCGATCGATAGATACAATTGACGGCTTCTTACCCCTTCCCATCCATTGTAGATAGAAATCAACATCTATCAAACACTTCGTATCCAAACTTTAAAGGATGTAAAAATCTATAAGAATTGGATATGGTTACATTATCTAGATCTATCTTAATTTTATCGATGAGACGATATCTTATATAGTAGACCACAAGGCTAAAATCCATAGCCCACTTCAAGGAAGTTTCTTATGGTTGTTGCTGCATCTGTCAAGTAAGCTACGATGGAACCACATAGGAATTCACTAACATTTTAGCAGCTCAACAAAGCAATCATGATATACTCGTCTGACTTAAACATTCCTATTCGGGTCTTAATTACTCGTTCTCGTACGTAGTCTCATTCCAAGAAGGAGCCTAACAGAAAACAACAAACTAGTATGGAATATGAACCATATCTTTATCGGTTTCAAAATAAAGAAAAGCAATGCAAACTAAAATTAATATCAATCAACGGTGCAGAGAAACTTAGTATATAACATTAGGACGAAATTATTTATCGCATAGAAAGGCAGGGATGCATTCCAGACCCAATACAGTCGTATTAAACAAACTAAACATGGGAAATTGATACTACCAGATCAACTGTTAAGATGTTCAAATCAAGGCCTATATCCAAATAGGTAAATCAACCAATAAATATTTTTAGTGGGACGTCGATTTTCGTGACGGAATATGTATAGACGATATTATAAGTGGGAGACATTCCAAATGACATTTCGGGTTGTACTACTGTGTCACAAGTGCTACACGAAGGTTGACCAAACTTACTTGATGATCGGCAAGGCGTAATGAGCACATAGTTGAATGCAAACAAAAACTGGCCTAAGCTAAGTAGTTTGACATCTGGTTTTAGCATATTAACCACCGATGTTTTCAAAACACACAACGTATTGAGTGCCTACAATTGAGATGTCAATACCAGGGAAATGAGACAAAAAAACAGGGGACGACTATATTTCTATTGGGTATTTCGAATTCGATTAAAGCCCATGCAGAGAAAGAACAGAAAATCACGCAAACAACTAATATGCAGGGCAAGGACCCAAACAACAAATTACTTAACTGGGACTTACGCTAAAATGGGTACCATGTATACAGGTTGAATGAACACTTGGCAGATTCGGTTTGATATTTGAGGCATCAAGTTTGCAAGACTAAATTTAGAGTTCTTTTCCCTTGCAGTGTGAAAGGCTCGTCACGCTTAATGAAACATCCTAAAAAGCCATATGGGCCTGCAGACTATAGTTTTGCACAATACAGTTATCAAGCTTTTCATTTAATATAAACAAATGAAACATTCAATGCGGGTAGAGTTCTAATAAGAATGGCCATAAAACAAGATAATTCTCACCCACAGATTTTAGCTCAAAACAGAACACACAAGGAACAAGAACAAGATAGAACTAACTGACAGAACTCAATAACACATTTGTTCAAACACTTTGTGAGCAACAAGAACAAAAGAGAGTACTGACAAAACTCAGCAGTCTAGATTTGTTGATAAACCCACAATGGATATGTCTTGTAGGTTCTCACCTTTATTGCCTAGAAAAACCCTCTTTCATATAGAAGATTTTCTCCGTCAACTCCGACAACGGCAACGACAGAGCATCGCCAGCTGCCAAACACTAGAAAAATAAAATAAAATCAAAGGAACCCAATTAGCTCCCACAAGACTAGCTTTCTGTGCATGCATCTACTTGACATTCGGTGGCTTTTTCATTGCACCCACTTATATTTTTCTCCACCACTAGACAACCGAATGGGAGCAGATGGAGATGGGATGCTGGATAGAATAATAGGAGATGGCATACAAAAGATAGATTACATAACCTGATCATCACCAATGCATCGTCTGTGCACTCCTCTTATTCATATGATGTTGCTGCCCTTTGAAACCTCGCCGTTGATTGCATGTGTCTGGCGGTGAAGGGCGAGGCCGGAGAAGAAGGGGGAAAAAGAGAGCAGTCAACCTAGTGGAAACGACAGCAGCCGAGAGCGAAGGGAGAGAAGGGAGGGAGAATGCAAGCAGAGACAGAGATGGAGAAAGAAGGGAATAGACGGGAGGAGTTTGGCGGGAAATGGATAATAACCATGGAGAAGTCGTTCCATGCATGTGGGGGTAAAAGTGTCCAAAAAACATATACGAACACCAATTTCGGTCTTTCTGTGTATATTTGTTTAAAATCGGGAAATACATATACAGGAACACTTTTCTCGTAAAAATCCCTATTCTTTTTTGTCCAGCAGTTTTCTTTCGGCAGGCTTTGCCTACTCATGTAAGTAGACCCGACTCTTATGTACAACACATTGATAGTAGTGGGCCCACCACATGACCATGCTAGAAAACTCACTCCCATTGAATGCTTGCATATGCATGTATTTTTGTCAACTTCTTTTCAATGGGTCCCACCGACAATTTAAACTCGTCGAGCAAATTGGGCCTCATAAGGGCTGATGTCAGCCCAATATGTCCATCCATGTCTTCAATCAGTCTCTCTATTTTTGTGATGGGCAAATTTGTCTTTATAACTTTTAACCAAGAGATAACTCTTTGGGTAAAACGATCAAAGATTAACAAAAAGGGAGGCAGAAAAAAAACAAAAAGTCTACTTGGACAAACTTTTTTGGCCAGAATTTGGCCAACCCATATGGTTTGCATTGAATATCACTATGATATTCAATGCAAACCATATGGGTTGGCCAAATTCTGGCCAAAAAAGTTTGTCCAAGTAGCATTACTCGAAAAAAAAAGGGTGCTGCCATTGGCACACAAACTTTTATTTTTTCCACATAAGGAATTTGTCTTTTTTTTATTACATTTTTACCCCTTTATGAAATGACCAAAATATCTATTATCCCACCAAAACTCAAAACATATTTTCTTTTTTCACACAAGTTCATCTTCTTTCCTATCTCATTCTCCAACCCATCTCACTCTCCACTTCCCTCACACAATGGTTTTGGGCAACTCATCTTCCTCCATTTTCTGCTCTTGGGCAATTCATCTTCCTCTATCTCCTTCATCTTTCTTTTCTTCTGGTACTTGATCTTTTTTCATTTCATCTCTAAGGCTTTCTAGTGCAATGAAAGAAGAAATCAACTATTAAATGATGCCTTTTTTCATATTCCATCTACTTCCTTCTTTTTTTTGTTAGTTTTTCGTATTTTTGCTACTGTTTTTTTTAATTTTTTCTCGCTTGGAACAAGTTCCAGGTCTCGATATATATGGTATTTCAGGTTTGAACCGAATGCACATGTTTGGATGTATAGTACCGAACATATGTTGCATGTTCGGAAGTACAATACCGAACAATCACGATTTATGTGTGAAAAACCTGTGCGATGAGACATTAAAATCAGCCCAAATGCGTGAAAAAACACTAACATTGTTTCTAAAAGCTTACATTGAATGCGAGCCTATCCCCCATAATAAGTTTCCATGAAAAAAAGGTAATCTAAGGTGGATGGAATGGTAAAGAAGAAATGAGAAAGAAGAATGAAATGGTAATGGTGGAGAGAAACATTTACCTTTGGAAGATGAGATGGTGTAAAGGACTGGGAAAGCCGGAGGAATGCCGGAGAGACCAAGATGCCGGAGATGTGTGTGAGAAGAAAGAGGGAAATGGAATGATGGGTAATTTGGAGATTTTTGGAGTGTGTGAAAAGAAGTAAAATAATTTTTAAATTATAGTGGTGTGTGTAAAGAGAATTTGTGTGGGAAAAGAAAAGAAGCATTTTGTGTGCCAGTAGAAACTCCCGAATAAAAAAACCGTTACTAATTGCATAGCATGACTGTCAGTCAAAGGAGATTTAAGTAAAAACAAAAAATACAGGCGCCTTTTTTAAATTTCATAAAAATATAGGGGCCTTTTTGTAGGAGACTCTTTTTTTTTATTTTTTATTTTAAAAGAGGTGATTTCTAGAATTTTGAACTTTTGAATATGGCCCATTTTCTTTTATTGCCTCTTAAAGTGAGCATTTACTTCATCCATCACCCAAATAAATTAGATGTTAAAAAAATCAAGATCATATCAGCATTCCACCTTATATTCTTCATCCCTTACCTCTTTAATATTCCCTTTCTCGAACCCATTTTACCTTGAATTCCTAGAAATTTAGTTTCATGTTATTTAAAAAAAAAAAAAAAGCAGCCCTAAACTAAAAGAAAACACCCAAAATAAACATTAAAACACAGACACTTAGAAACTCTGATTGGTGTTCAAACGGAGGTTCTCTCGCTATTTAGTCTATTTCTTAAATCTTCGACAAGAAAAGAGACTTATTTTTTATTTCACCCCTTCAATCAAGAAGGGGAAACGACATGTTTTTAGGATGATGATTATTCTTAGCTTGTTGGAAAAAGTAACATACAAACGATTTGGTAATTTACTATAAAAGTGAAGGTAAAGTAAAGCCTCCATTTGCCGGACATGAAAAGACTAAGGGGGTTATTTCAGAAGAACACAAATCCAAAATCCCTTCCTTAGCTTGTTGGAAGAAGTAACACACAATTGGTTTGGTGGTTTACTATAAAAGTGAAGGTGAAGTAAAGCCTCCATTTGCCCGACATGAAAAGACTAGCTTAGAATGGATTATTTACAGCTCAATCAGAAAGATGAAAAGAATGGGCGGAGAGAGAGAGAGAGAGAGAGACAGAGCTGGCTCGGAATCTGTTTAGTGTTTTAATTTTAAGCTTGCATGTGCAATCCAAGGTCTCTGTCGGTGTGCAATTACCCATCAAAGCATGTGGGCCTCATCTTAAAGAGTAATGCTACATGGACAAACTTTTTGGCCAGAATTTTGGCCAACCCATATGGTTTCCATTGAATATCATAGTGATATTCAATGGAAACCATATGGGTTGGCCAAAATTCTGGCCAAAAAGTTTGTCCAAGTAGACTTTTTGCATCTTAAATGACTTAGATCTCTAATGCCTTATCTTTTATTTATTTATTTAGTTTTGACTAATTCAGTTCTCTACTGCAATTTTTTTTATATAAAAGACAAAATAAAATAAAGACGGGAGTGGGCAGGTGGACAAACTTTTGCATTTTTTAAGGAGATTGGAGACTTAGAACAAAAAGTGTACAGACCCTGACTCCCGGACCCCGAATGGGATCCTGACTCCCATGGGGTCCGTTGGATCATGGGGCCTGGGATCCAACGGACCCCATGGGAGTCAGGATCCCATTCGGGGTCCGGGAGTCAGGGTCCGTAGACCCTCTCGACTTAGAAAAAGTCCAAGTGTCCTGAATGGGAGCCCGACTGGGAGCCCGGGCTCCCATGCTCGGGCTCCCATGCGGGGCGTTGGATCCCAAGCCGGGCTCCCATTCGGGACATGTAGCATGGCTGATGTAAAATCATGTATGTGAAAAAAATGGTTAGAATCTAGGTCCCACTATCTTCTGGCAGTTCTTTAGATTCTTCTGATTTTGAAATGGCTATCAAACTACATCCTTTGATCTAGTTGGGCTAATGGGCCCCAAAATAATATATGTTTTCAAGAAAGGACCAATCTACATGCCCCACTACAATTGTTCTAAATTTTTTTTGCTTTTGGTATTATAAAAATTTATAGGCATGATGAGATAAATTGTCTTGACATTTACGAATTCCATATTTTTTTAGCAACCATCCATCTACCTACCTTTTTTTTTTTTCCTTTTTAACTCTAGTACTAGTAAACAAACTGGCCAATGAGTCGCTGCTCAAAATATATACAATATGAGGGTTATATCAAAAGTACACAAATTCAAAATCTCATCCTTAAAAAAAATTCAATCCATTAAATGAAAAAAAAATATCATCTTTCATACAAAAAGTAAAAAATATTCATTATCAAGCTACTAAAAAGAAAAGGCCATTGTAACCTCGTTATATTTTATTTTCTCTTGATTTGAGGTTTCACTTCACTTCATTCTACATGTAAAGTAACCAAACGGGGCAAATTTTCTAAAGCTTACTAGCCTTTTTTTTTTTCCTTTTTTCATTTATAGGGCTCACATATATCAATTCAATCCCATCACAAAAAATGCCTACCCCACTTCAAAAGAACAAGTCGTATTGTGAGATAATTTGAACACTATTCCCTGTTTGATTTTCTTACAAGAAGTTTGCAAGATATTAGCTTCTAAACTTTGAGGAGTTGAAATCAAATGCCAAGATCATTCGATCGAACTGATTTTGAAAACACCTCTAAATTATGTCCAAACCTTTTCATTTCTTTTTCTACCTCGATAGCAATAAATCCAGGAGGACCCCACAAGAGGTGTAAGAAATATAAAGCCATCCGAGGTTAAGCATTATTCACAACAATGGATTGCTTAGTTGATTGACAACTCTGCATATCTCCCGAATGCCTAGGAATGGACCTCTAGGCGTGCCACTCATGTATGGGTTATCCTTCCCACGTATGTGACATTCCTTCCCACAGTGTGGGCTTTGGCTTCTCACTTATGTGGGGTCTCTTGATTCCCAGTCCCAAGCCGGGGTAAAAATAAAACGGTATTCGTACTCAGGTCCATGTGGTTAAAGCTTCAAAGAGATTTGGAAACAACAACATAAATCCAAGTAGTGCTAAAAATATGTTGTTCAAAGTATATAATAGTGATTCCATAACCAAATCCATACATATGGGTTCACCTTATGATCCACCTGAGAATGTCAATGATGTTGGGGAAATATTACGAAACATATGCAATTTTTTTTCATTTTTAATTTTGCTATCGGATGGTTTCTAACCCTTTAGACTGGTCTAATCCCTCTGGGCCCAGAAGGATGCATGTGCAATTGAGAAAGAATCAATAAAAAACAAATAATTAAAAAACAAGAGCAGGCAAGACATTGGATACTCTACACCATGAAGATGGACTGATTGAAAAACCCCAAAGTGAAGGAATACACTGAATCGAGATTTGTCCAGTGCCAAGACAGAGTATTTATTGTTTCATTGACCCATCGAAACCAATTGGGATATCCTTGTCCAAATGTGTTTTTTTTTTCAAAAAAGCCCTTATTCCTTCTCATGCTCAAGAAGTGGATGGAGTCAAGGACTGATCTATTGATCTTATTTTGCAAGACTTTTTTTTTGGATAAACTATTTTGAGCACCTGGTTTTCTCTTACATTCATAGGAGCCTCAATGCAGTTGCACATGAATTTGTTGTAATGTTTGATTTTGTGGCCTTGTCATTTTTTAGTTTGTTTTTGTTTTGGTTTCGTATGATGTCTCTTTGAGTTGGTTTTTAATGTTATTTCTTGTTTAAGAAAAAAGGGGTTCTCTTTAGTCTTGGGTCTTGATAAAGTGAGTTTTTTTTTTAGTGCTACATTTGGGACTCAAACTCATTTCTCCCATTCGCACATCTAAAGCGGCGCACTCGGGACATTTTTCTTGCAGTGGTCACTACATAAAAAAGGGAATTCTTGGAGGGAGGGCCATATATATAAATAAATAAATTTTTTAAAAATACAAGATCTTTTTCAAAATATATAGGGGCCATATGTGAAAAACGAATAAGATTTTCAAAAGTTAAGAGGGGATTTTCAAAAATTTATAGGGTGCCCACGGATCTTGCTAAAGCTTTTCATTATATGTTGGGGGTCTTTCTACCTAGGGGGCTAATATATTCTAATTAACGATCAAAGTGATTAATTAAGTTCTTAATTTCTCTCTTTTTGCTCACCATAAAATAATTAAGAAGTCTTGTTAGCATGACTGAACAAGGATGACAACGGATTGAGTGTGGTAATGATTCGTATAAAATGTACCTACATTCCAGTGGATAGCTTTCCACTGGATATGGAAAACAAGTTTAAAATTTGTGATATTAAACCTTTCTAATGAAGTGGACAGCCAGGTTTGATTTTGGTGTGATCTATCCAATAATTATTTTTTAATTTAAATAATATTAATATTAAAAAAAAAAACTCTTACACAGGATCTTATTAATAAATATACGAGAGATTACAAATGGCTGAAGTAGGTCAAAGCAACCAAAATTCTAACTGGTCTCATATTGGAATCTATATATAAACCCATTCCAACTTAGCCAAACAAAAAAATAAAAAATAAAAAATAAAAAATAAATCAACAAAGCCAAGAAACAGCCAAAAGCACTATCTAACCTGCCACTCTAAGGTTGAGTTAAATTAACTATTTAACCCGAACCCACTGCCACTCTGCCAGCCACTCCTTTAACTAAGAGCCCAATTGCCTGGAATTCTTAGAAATTCAAACCAATGCCTTGTCACTGAAGGGCTGGAATTTAAAGTGGGTCTGATAGATTATACAAACCCATCTGGGAGTTAGTGTTCGAAATCTGCTCCAAATTTTTCAAGTGCACGTGCACGTTTGTATAGATTTAATGGGTGCTGCCTGGGGGATTAGTCCTATTAAATAAAACATCAAAGACCTCGGGATACCTATGCCATCTAAAAGTTAAAGAAGAGAGTTTCTTAGATTATACATCTATAAAAATTAGTTTATAGAATGTTATTGGCCGTCTGATCAAGGAAAATGAGAGAGGCCCATCCATAAATATTAAACATTGAACTACCTGAATTTGTTACATTTCTGAGCCATTGCTAAAAAATGTGTGGACGCCCAATTCTTAAATTGCCATTTATATACGGTGGTCCACTGATCTCACCTAATGCCATCCGGCTCATCCCACATGTTCTGACATCCGTTCATGTGATAAATGACCTGAAGACAAAATATGTGATAGGTTGACAGAAAATGCTCTTACCGTTACGACATGACGCCTTCCCTAAAAACCGACATATATCATGTGATATTTGGTGTTTTCCTGCGTTAATGCTAGTACTTTGAGGTGCAAGATACCTACATCACATTAATATTGTGGAATAGGGGCCAGCCATGTTCAATTTATAACCTTGGAAGCACTTATCCTGCATGTTTGTTACTAGTCTCAGTAACACAGTTATTCCACCACTATTCGCCTTTATCAGAATAAGTCTTTTATCTCGTTAATATCAAACCCCAAAAGGTAGCTTAGCTGGCATAAGACTACGGTTTGCACCCGGAGATTGTGAGTTGAAAACTATGCTACCACACTGGAACTACAAAGGAATTTACCCGGCTTCCCTCTTGACCTAGAGGGATTAGTCCAGCTCAAAGGGTTGGAAACCCTCTCTCCGATAGCATAAAAATGGAAAAAAAAAAAAAAAAAGCCTCATTAATCTGGAGTAAAATTAATATTATATACTCAAGAGATTAACTGCGAAATACCAACCCTATTGCACTAGAGTCCAGATGTGGGAGGAGAATCCCTTTACCCCAGTAATCTTGCTCCACATTGGAATTTACAGTAAATTCCAACAAGCACCAACTGACTTCATCTGGATTGCAAGGATTTACACAAAATCGTAGCCTCCTTGGTCATTTCAATGCAGCCTGTTTTATTTGATGTTGTATGGTGTTATATGGCCATGGTTGTTAAATCTTTCTTTTTTTTCGATGTCTCTTTCAATGGACATTTTAGATTTTGTATTTTTCGCATTATGGGCTTACTTGGCCTGTGGTTTTAATGGGTTGGATGCTTTGATCCGACTTTGCATTTCTTTAACTAAGTGTTCTTCTTTTGGCCAGTGTTTTATCAGGCTTCTTTCCTTCCTTTCTTAGCATGCTGCAGGCCAAAGGCCCACCTATGATCAGTCCAATTACTTCACAAACACCTACTCATCTTGAATTGGCAGTGGTGATTTATGATTCTGATCTTTATATTAATTTCTGTTGAATTATATCACAAATAAGTATGCATGATGCACAACCAATAAGTTTTGACGGCCCAAAAGTAAGGACTAGAATCATTTGATCAGCCTTGTATTACATGTACCATGATCCATGCCCAAAACCAGCCACGGCCATAGCTCTTTTTATTTTTATGCATCCAATTTGCTCCAATTGAGCCTACATAGCCTTTTATTTTTATTTTTATGCATCCAATTGAGCCTACATAGCCTGGCTCTTTGATGGGCAATCAAAACTTTGGTTACCTTCATTGAACAACTAACATCTAATGAACTTGATCTCTTTTAAATTGCCAAACTAGATTTTAAAGTTCATTTATATCTGATGCGCACAAGCTATCCCACACCTTATTTTAATCAGTAGTTGCTTCTAAAAGATTGTTCTGCTATGTTTACATGCTCTTTTGACTGCTGTGTGTATATAGTATATTTTTTTTTATAAATAGACCTTACTATGGGTAATAATTGGAACAATGCCAAATTGGCTTGGTGCAAATCTAGAGAGGACAGGTGTATAAAGCAGTAGCCTGCAGAGGACAGGTAAATTGAACACCAAAAAAGAGTTGTAGTAGGTAATATGGTTTTTCTAAAATCCGTCACTGCTCATTCTCTTCACCATCATATCTTATTAAACAAATACATGATCATCCCAAAACAGAGGCAGGTCCAAGTAACTAATGACATCTTGTTAGACTTGCAGTCTAAAATTTTAATGCAGCATACGCACAATGATTGATATCTCACTGCATTATAGTGCAATAATGCATATTATAGTTCTAGTGTTTGTTTCTTCCCTACACTCTTTGCAATTTGGGTATAGTCTGCAATTGAAGAAATCTTGGAAATGAAACAAGGCAGTCTACATGAGGAAACCATGAGCACATACTAGAAAGGACATCAGCCTCAACATACTCAAAAATTAAATTAAAAAAGAAAATAATGAGTCCACGTCTATCATTTGGCCAGTTTCTCAAAACAGCAACAATTGCTCAACCAAACCAACCTTAGGACAGGCTCTGCCCAGACAAAGTAACGCCTGATATGGGGGAAAATTTAGTTGTATCTGACGAGATACTCCCAAGCATGCTACAAGAAATGGAGTTAGAGCATGAGGAGAACATTACAAATAAACATTAGAGGACAAGAATGATTTTGCCCAGACAAAGTAACGCCTGATATTGGGGAAAATTTAGTTGTATACAGCAATATACTCTCAAGCATGGCACAAGTAATGGAGTAGGAACATAACGGTTCCAGACGTCAGAACAGATTTTTCATATCCAAAACTTTGAGCTCCTAAAAATAATAAGCCAAGATTACATGGAAACTTTTGACAAGAAATCACCACTGTGAAGTAATCCTCTACCATGCATCTCTCCAATCTTAAACCCCTCATCTAATTCAATTTATAGTATAGTACTCAATAGGGTGTGCTTGTGTGACAAGGGGATTACATGATAGAGAGGAAATTTATTCTAATTTCCAGTGGAGCCCATGATAGCATCCAACTCCAGTACGAACAGGATCTCCTAGCAACCGCTCAGGAAATAGGAAATGAGTTGCCAGACCATAAGGATGTAGGTCTTATCATTTCCCACGAGCATGTTAAGCCTACAATGAGGACTGTAGAAAATTAATCATCTAGAATAACCGTACAAGAATTTGTCGATATTTCTCCAAATAAAACTGAAACGGAAGTGCTGAGTCACTAGTGTAAGACGTATCGTTTCTTGTAAAAGGTTCTGAAGATGGCACTAACAAAGAAGAGCCAATCTCAGAAGTGCACACTATCACCATAGCAATAAATTAGTAAGACAAGAAACCCACCATAAAGAGCTCAAGGAAGGCAACGAGGAGATCGGTGGACCCAATCCATTAGCTCTAACTTGTAACATTTATGACCATCAATATCTTGACCATTGTACTGGGTTTTTTTAAATAAATTGAGCAGCAAACCCATGAGACATAAGTACACCCAATCCAAACACGACACTAAAAAGAAAGGCTTAGTTGCATATGGTCATTCAAATTCATGGATGCCTATTGTCATCCTTTAGAATCATTAAATAGGAAACAGTTAGAAAAGGTAGAAATATAATTGGGGATATACCTTGGAAATGAGTGCAATTACCAGGCATGTCTAGCTTATCAGAGTATGTGTTGTAATTGGCTCTGCTTCATCCCTAAATCCTAAAATGGTTGTGCATACATGATGAACATGATCATCTTTCTCACTAGACAAATTATAGCTTTGGAAAGTTGGTATGAGTGATTAACCAAAACAAAGATGTTGGTCCGAGTAACCTATTATTCTAGATTTTTGTCTTCGAGAAAAAACAACCCAAAGTTCTGAAATTTTTCAAAGAGTTTGCTGGCCAATTCCCTTGTTTTACCATGAGACTTTATTTACACATAAATTTGATAACCTGCACTCATATCAAAAGATTCATAGGATTCCCCATTTAAAAGTCAGCATTATGATTTTTTTAAAATGGATTCTATGAAGAAGTTTTAAAGAGATGAGTGAAAGATCTGAAGTGGTGATTGACTCAACAAGGTGAAGTAGATAGATTGATCCAAGGAGGTGAACTATGAGACAACATAAGGATGAAGGTCCTAAGGTGGTTAGCGATAGGGATCAAAGTATCAGCCATATCGATGTGATTTTATTTTAATTCTAATATAAAATAACACTCCATATTAGTCGCACCAGTGTTATTTGTTTTCATTGTAAAGTAAAATAATGGCGGCTCAATAGTATCAGGGAGTTTCACTTTAATTGAAAAATAAAATAACAGCCTATATCAGTCATATCTACATGATTTCATTATAATTGTAAAATATACAATTCGTATTATAAGTGATATATCAGGTGAATCAGAGATACAAGTATGAATCAAGTATGGCATCAATATCTTTCTTCATTTTCTTGGAAAACTAATTCATATTAATATTTTACTCTCATTTTTTACACTAACATATGAAGTATGAACCTACATTAACAACATAACAAATATTGTGGACAGATTCAGCTCTATCTGTATGTGCATCTCTATCTATCTCTTGCACATGGATAATTTAGCATGTTGTTTCATCATGACTTCAGATGTAAGAATCAAACTTTTCAATGCAAAATGATTTTTTATTTCCATTATCATTTCATTTATTTGTTGGTCTGAGTTTCAATTTCATGTCAAACTCTCTTAACTTCTGTCATGTTGCTTTGTTACATTGTGGTGGCATGATTGAGATACAAATTCAATTAGAATAAGCTATAATAACACTCATCATGCTTAGCGCAAGTAGAACCTAGATATGTTATAACTGATTCATATGGTTAAAATAGCACCATTAAATATAACCATGCTTTTAACCCTTCGATATAAAGGCATTGCTCAGAAATCATAGAAACTCGATACCAATTATAACAAGCAGGCCCAAATGACATCGCTGATATTAAAACTAATGAAGTGAGCAATGATATTAAATCTAAAGTGTATTTGATGTTAATTAGCATGCATGCTGGTTGCTAACAATAAATCTAGTGCAGTGGATGTAATTAGCATGCATGTACTGCTAATTTTGAAAATAGGGCAATGGGTGGTATTAGTAAGCATGCATTGTGATAAGGCATTGATGTCCTACACTAATGAGTTGCAAAATAATCTTCAACAATCACAGATGATGTCAAAAACCGTGACTGTGAACTGTGATTGTTAAATCAACAAAGCACAATGGAATCTTCAACATATTCAGTTAGAAAACCTTGTACCCCTAATGCTGATGAGGGCAGAAAATTGAAACTGGGAATGGAATTTATTTTTTTCCACTACAGACAAGGTCGATGAATTGTACGCATATAGAGGTTCAATTGAAGCAACCCAAATAAATACCATAAGAAACGTGAGTAGATATGTAAGTTGTTTGTTCAAAGGCCAGACTGATGAGAAGAGAGAGGTTTGTATGGGGGTCAATAAAGAAGAAATTTTTCAAAAAAACATGAGCTAGTTGTCCTGCATCCATGTCACCGAGGAAAATATATATAGATGACACACAATGGACAGTTTCTCGGTTTTAAGGGGCATACACACATAGATTTGCTTCTCCTTACAAGGTATGCATATTACAAGGTATGCATAGATTGCTTCAACAATCACAGAAGATGCACACGCACACACATGCCCAAACACACACACACACACACAGGGGTTAAGATGGTTAGATGTTGATCATCTCTCGATTGTCATACATCTATCTTGGGATGCAGTTCCTTTGACGTTCCCTATAATACCAATCAAATTGGTTTTTGCACTGATTACAAGAGGGAATGACCACATAAAGTCAACAACACTTAGGTGTCCTTATGCAAAGTGCCATAGCTTGCAACAACTGAGTTTGTATCTCAATCATGCAGTAGCATAAGTGTAGAAAAGCAACATGAAACTTGTGTAAAAATTAAAATTTAAAAAAAAAAAAAAAACATTTGAACTTAAAGTCTCAAACAAAACAAAGAGTGTGGTATAAATATATAAGAAATGATAGTTAAAATAAAAACCAACTTGCCATGGAAAGGTTAAATTCATGTGTCAGAAGTCACAATGAAACAATATGTTCAATTGCCCGTATGCAAAAATAAGTAAATAAATACATAAAAACAAGAAAGTTGAATCCGTTCATTATTTATATCGTGTAGAGCATTCAATAGACATATGTCAGTATCAAAACTCAATCCCGTCGAAGAAAACACTAATATAAATCAGTTACAAAAAAATGATGTAAAAGTATTATTATGATACCCAATTCACACTTGTATCATCGATTTGCCCGATGTGCATCGTTAGTGTAAACAATACGAACTATTATTTCATTTTACAATCAAAATAAAATCACACCACCATAGTCAATACAGGCTGTTATTTTATTTTACAATTAAAATAAAATCACTATAATATGGTCGGCACAAGATATTATTTCATTTTAAAGTTCAAATAAAATTCATTGATTCAATCTTTATGGGCTGTTATTATATTTTACAATTAAAGTAAAATCACACCGACACAGCCGATACTCTAATCCTTATCACCAATACAACCATTATAAGTATTAGTCACCTTAGATCCTCTATCCCTTCGATAGTCTCATATATTGTTCTCAAAATTCTAAGACTTGGGATGTGAATCCTCTGATTTATATCAAGTCCTAGCAAAAAATAAAAAATAAAAAATGTTTGTATCTATACACTTAATGTCATTTAAAGGTTTTAACGAATTGCCAGTTTTAAGCGATTGAATGAGCAACAATAGCAACAGCCAAATGGCTATTTTTAGTCTTCTTTCACTTTTTTTCATTCTTAAATGGTTCTATCTTTAAGAGATTATCTACTGGTTACGGAAACCTCTTAAAAATCTGTGGCATTTTTATGAGGTTTAGAGGGAGAAAAGGGAAGTCTGACACATCCTTACCATATAACTTCGATGATATAGATTATATATGTTGGAAGCTACCGCCCCCGCCCCCCAAAAAAATGGAGAAGAAGAAGAAAAACATGAGTTGTAGATTTTTCCAGGTAGTGTTGATAACTTATACATCTTGAGTTATTTGTCATTGTAATGTTGTTATGGATGGAGAATTTAATATATTGTGAATAGCCTTATCTGATGATTTGGCTCAAGATAGATCGAAATGGAGAAACAAAATTCGTGTAGCAGACCCCAACAGAGTCGAGACAAGGCTTTGATGAAGATGATGATGATAATTAATAGCTGCTACTTTTATTTTTAGATTTTTTTTTCTTTTTCTTGTAATTTTCATTTTTACATAAATTAAAAAGAAAACCCTAAGATTCACAATTATTCCCTGGAACCATTTACAATATGGTTTCAATATTCAGAAAAATGGTCCTATCATAATATCACTACCACAGATCCTTAACTCTACATTTCTTTAAAACCCCTTCACATAAAAACCCACTTTCTAGAATCATAATGTTTAGTATGAAGAGGGTAATTTAACTTCTAAACCAAAAGTAACCAGATTTCCATGTAAATGAGGTCCCATGGCAATTGAGTTCATAGAATTCAAACAAGGAAATCAACAAACAAACCCAATGAAAATTTTCAAAACTTTTGGTTGTTTTCCCATAAGAAAAACCAAGAATAATGGGTAGCTCTTGCTCACTTTCAATGACTTGAATGGTCTTCGCATCGACGCCTCACAATGAGAAGGGATTTCTTAGTAAAATGGCTCTTCAATGCTTTGTTCTAACTAGTTTTTCATAGGGTGAGAGAAACATCATCTAAAGCCTCTTTCCTCACAATGTTGTGTTTTTAGAGATCCATCTTTAATGAGAATGGCCTTTGAAATTTGTAGAAATGGAGAGGTTTTGATCATTGGATGTTTGTAGGTGGAGGAAAAAGGATGTTATCTTTTTCCGTTTGGAAAGAGTGGGCACATCTAACCAAGGTCAGATTGAAAATCATTTTTTGAAAATACCTTACACTGGATTTGAGTTTTAAGAAACGACGTGATCTTCTACCATTGAATTAGATCAAGGGCTTGAAAAGTATATTCACAAAAACACCTTTGTGACCTTGTCAAACCTCCCTCAACAAAAATCCTTATGTGGAGCCCCCTGTGGAGCCTCCCTAGGGCCCCCATATGATCCATGCAACGCGCATAAAGAAAGAAAATAAAAGAAAAGAAAACCCCAACCAAAAACCATTGGTTGAATTGGCAGAATCCTATATTTGACACTTCCTCCTTGAATATTTATGTGTGTGTATTGTCTTTGCACTATCAACTTGATGGTTAGAAAAAATTGAACTTGACTATTGAAGTTGTAAAGCAAAAAAAAAAAAAAGAAGCTTGGATCAATTTAGGAATTCATTCATGCCATAAGTGGTTAAAAATGAAGTGCAAAAGTGAATATACAAAAATGACCATCAAGTAACCTACCCTCTAATGGAATTGGATCAGGTGAAGATGGGAAATGATTACCCATCCATCAACCCATCAACCTATTATCAAATCCAATGAAAGTCAAGATCTCATCTACATCGCTACCTTATATCCTTTACCCCCAACCTCATGTCATTCACACCTCACCTCTTAATAATCCTTTGGTGGAGCCGATTCAACCATGAATTCCTATGTAATCTTAATGCAAACAAACAGGCCCTAAGAGAAAGTTCAATGATTTTGAGCACTAGAGTTGACAAACAACTGTATCAAGCCACTCAAAATATGATATAACCCCACAAAGATGGTCTCAATCATGCCTAATCCACAGATGCATATGAATCTGAAAACGACTAATTGGGGGAATCGCCAAAATCTAATAACAAATAATGATTTCATATGCAAGTGCACTCTAATAAATAACAAATGTAAATTCTGGGACAAGACAATAGCCATCGATAATGAATGAAAATGTTATTTACTAGGTCAACCAATCTAGGACAGTAAATATAGGTCAGTCACATGCTGACTTCCATACATAATACAAAATGTATTTATAAATTGAACCAAATAGAAACAACACCACCCACCCCCCCCCCCCCCCCCCCCCCCCCCCCCCCCCCAAAGTAAAGTATTGCATGAATGAGAATCAGCAACACATGCAAACAGAATTAACATCCTCCTGGATAGAAATGTAAGATTCTAGATCATTAAACATCGATATCATAGCTTAAAATCAAAGGGAGTGTTTCAAAGATTGCATCTCTCCTTCAAAGGGTGGTTCAAAAAAGGAGAAAACAAAAGCTTACCTTAAAACTTCTGTACTGTTGTTCAGACAGAATGCAGTTATTTATCAAGGAGCGCTTTACAAAATGAAACTCTGGTAGGAGATCCACCCACAATCTAATGCCAATTTGTGGGAGGAAAGCCCAATTTACTGTGACCTAAATAGCTGACCCAAAGATTGGCATGCATGACTGCAGCAAGATTTGACATATGAAATTCATATCAAGTGTAGTGACTAGTGAAAGAAGAAAGCAAAAGCTCCAAAACCCTAGTTTTAAGAGAGAGAGGGAAAAGAAATCTCAAACCCTAAATTGAATAGAAGAAACGACTGATAGAAGTTGAATCTCAGGGGGGTTTTTGGAATGCGATCACATGCAGCTTTGTTGATGCCAAAGAAAATGCGAATCCTCAAAGTAGAAAACGAAAATGTATGAATCTAGCTAGGGTTTGCAAAGAACGGAAGAAATCGTATAGAGAGAATGGGAAAAGGAAACAGGAAATGAGTAGGAGAAATGATTAAAACCCCCGGCGGAATAAAGAGAAAACACTCAACTCACCTTCACTCACTCACCTTCATTTTTACTTGTAATAATAAATATATTGGGAAGTGAAGAGAAGGATTTACTTGTGGAGTGAAATAGAGATAATGGTCAAATTAGGAGTGAAATAAGAGAGAAGAGGGTTACATTAAAAAGTGTTAATTATGATAAAAGGCTGGGATGATACGGTGGTTTTTTTGTATTTTTGGTAAAAAGGCAACTTTATATTATTCAGTGGCAGCCACTCTCTCCTACAAATACCTTTTTTTTTTTTTTTGTCATTTAATACTTTTTTTTTTACTGTGGATCTTTTATTCTCTTTCGATTTGACTAATTTATTTAATT
Organism: Cinnamomum chago; assembly: GCA_038049695.1. Taxonomy (NCBI): domain Eukaryota; kingdom Viridiplantae; phylum Streptophyta; class Magnoliopsida; order Laurales; family Lauraceae; genus Cinnamomum; species Cinnamomum chago. Next base: position 114,528,309 of record CP142451.1, read on the forward strand.
ACTTTATTTTATATGTGAATTACCGAAATAAGTCCTAAGCCCGTTACAAATTTTGTACGTTCATAAAATCATCAATTCAATTTTCCTTAATAGAATTGAATGACATGGATATCTCAATATTAATCTTAAATTCAGCCGACCCACAAAACACCATTTTCCCTCATATTGCCCATATAGATAGTTTTAAGTTTTGAGGGATTTCCAGAGCCTATAATAATCTTTTTTTATTAATCAGAATCCAATCTCATTGTATTTAACCTACCCAAATTAATTATATTCATTTAATGCACCCTTAGGGCTTAGTTTCTTTAATGGATTTTCTGATAGGAATTTCGGTTGTCTAGGAATTTCGAAATTCCTATCAGGAATCCATCGTTTCTTTAGAGGAATTCCTAGTATTTGGAAATTCCAGCATTCGCAAATGTCATAAACTTGGAATTTTCAAAACCATCCAATGCAAGGCCAATGAATCAGGATATATTTTGCATTAGTGTTTTTGATAATGTCAAAAGGTCCTTTAACACTCAATGTGTAACTATAATTTTGGTATTATTTAGATATTTTTGACAATGTATAGTTGTTACCTCATATTGTATAGTTGATCAAAATGGTAGCTTTTTAAAGTAAAAATTTCTTGGTGTTTTTTATGACATTTTAAGACATGGCATGTTTTAGTTCATTTTCATGATAAAGAGTTAAATAATCGTCAATGATTACATCTCATTAGGGTCGCAAAAAAAAGATAATTTCAAATGTAATCTAAGAGCAGAGAGGGTTTTAATGGATATATACGCTTCCAGAAAATGAAGCTTGCAGGAAGAAAGTTGAGAAAAACTTCAATAATACTTATTGGCAGGAAGAAAGTTGAGAAAGACTTTAATAATACTTATTGGCAGGAAGAAAGTTGAGAAAAACTTCAATAATACTTATTGGCAGGAAGCTATAGCAAAGATAAAAGAGAAAACTGAATTGACACCTACTTCAAGCAATGCTAATAATAAGTACAAGAATTGGTAGACACGATATAGAGAAGTGAAACAACTTCTTAGCATGTAAGTAGAGACAGATCATTTGATAAATGGGAGAATAGTATTTTTTTTCTCTCCTCTTTGATTTGTTATTTATAATATCTAGAAGTACAAGGAAAAATGCAATACACAGTACTCATTGCTGTAAAAACCGTGTGGACTGATTAGTCCAAACCGAGTGTCATTGTGTTAAACCACGTGGATGGATGTGGTTTGATGAGCATGGCTGATTTGATGATTTGGTCTCCATATTTGTTGAATCTCTTGGCTGGATTTATCTTGGACAAATTTTCTGTGTAATCTCCTTTCTATATAATGCAGATATGCATGGATTGCTTTCGAGAGAATTTTGGATGACCGGGTTTATTGGATTCTTGCAAATCCTAGAAGATTGTGAGTCAACCACCTTAGAAGAGTTCTTGTGTTAATTGACTTTATCACTCCCCATATGGTTATTGGTAATATACCAAAGAACTCAAATACTGCTCCAAAACCAATGGAGCAACAACCACAATGTCAGATTTGCAATAAGTATGAGTAAGGTGCACTGCAGTGTTGGCACCGTTTTAATCACTCTTATCAATCCGAGGACATTCTACAAGCATTAGCTGCTATGTCTCTTTCTGAACCACTTGTGGATCCAAACTGGTACATTGATACATGCGCATCCTCTCACATGACAAATAATGCAGGTAATCTCACTTCCTTTTTTCCATATTTAGGAAATGATAAAGTCTATATTGGTGATGGAAATGGATTAAATATTTCTCATGTTGGGGCTTCTCATATCTCTTCAACACATGGTCCTATTCAACTTAACAACGTCTTAGTTGTACCTGATCATAAGAAAAATCTATTATCAGTTAGCCAGTTTACTAAAGATAACTCCTATTCTTTTGAATTCACTTCTTCTGGCTTTTTGATCAAGGACTGGAAAAGTCGAACAAGACGATACGTACGTTAAAGCTGTAACAACTGAAGAGGATTTTTGGAACAACTTGAAGAGGGAAAATTTTGTTGGAAAAATGACTAAGAGCTACACTATATTTGTCAACTTTGAGCCAAAATCTAAGTAGGACCCACTTATCATTTTTAGGTGGGAATATATGAGAATGTAATCTACTCCATGAGTAGATTATGGACATGTATTGAGTTGCTCTAATTCATTTAGGAGTGAATGAGAAATTGCTTTTTAAACACTCCGAACTAAAAACCGAGCTTGGGTTTGGTCTTGGGCTTGGGCTTCACGTGAGTTGGGCTTGACTCGGTCCACTACTCATTTATATATTTTTGGAGAAATTTCGTTTTTCCAAAAGGGATGTGTCCATTCACATATGAAAGGGTGTCTCCAAAGTGATGTGTCCATTCACATATGAAAGAGCATGTCCAAAGTGATGTGTCCATTCACATATGAAAGGCTGTGTCTAACCCAAGAGGTGTGTCCAAAGAGAAGCATCTGTTCACTCATTCCATTCATTGCAATTCCATTGCATTTAGGGCATCAGTCTGATTTAAGAGAGAGTTCTACTACACGATTTGTTCGCCTGTCACATAGTTTGTAGTGCTGCTACTGTGTGGACCGATCATTGTATCTTGGGAGGCAATCGCTGAAGAAGCTTGTAAGCACCATTGCTGGGGCGAATTTGTCTTAAGGACATAGTGTCAAACACTAGCCTTGATCATTCTTCTTCTGCAAATTTCTGAGATTCGTAACTCCAGGAACAGAGTACTGTTTTTTCTGCCTACAAACAGTAAGTGATTTTCATTTGTAAATTTACATTTTGTAGTTCTGTTTTACTGTTGTTTGTGAGGAACTGTTTCCTGAATTCTAAAATACTACTGCATGTACTCGGACTAACAAATTTAGCATATAAATTGCATTTAAGTCGGTATGTATTCATATTTTTTTCTTCAATGAATTATATTTTGACTAAATGAACTTGATACGGGCAAAGAGCAAGTTGACTAAATACAAACGTCTTGATGTAAAGTTTTATGAGCAAATTCATGATCTCATCGCTGATGATATTGCCGAAGGTGAAATAGCCCTTAATGGAATGAAAAGAGCAAGATAAATGCTATAGAAATGGCGATATACAAAGTAAACAAGGAGAGTTTTTGGACCCAGTCACATAGATCTGATGCTATAGATGAGCATAATCTTCCTCATCCTAGTGTAAATTTACCATGGCATACATCCATCCCATTAGGACAAAATGGCACAAGTAGAACAAGCAAGAAGCGTAAGTCTAAGAAAAACGATGAAGCGAAAGAAACATTGGATAATATTGCAAATGCTGTTTATGCTCTTGCAGAGCAAATGAATCCGTATGATAACATAATTCCAAAGATTCCAACAACCTTGCAACTTTACCATGACATTTGAAAATGTCAATAATTAACTTTCTTGATCATGATTGCATAAGTGCAATGACATTCATGAGTTTGGATGATGAAATGCAGTTGGAATGGCTGGAGATAATTTTTAATATAGGTTCATCTAGTTGGCACCCATGAAGTTCTTTAAGAACAATTTCTATTGCATTTTGATGATAATGAATGGTAGTAGCTCTTGATATGGATAAACGTAGTACTACTTATTTTGTTATGATGGTTGGATGTAAGAAAACTTTAGACTTTTGGATGATTGTAACTAGCTACTACATTATATTGTGCGGATGGATATGAACAACTTTGGTATCTATAGATGGTCGTGTTTAATTTATATTGTATTTGGCAGGTTCGGTGTGGTTGTATATATACATTGGTGTATAAAGAGAGAGATGGAGGAAAATTATGGTAGAATTTTTTTTTCACCTATTTGGAAATGTAGGAATATGAAATGAGTTTCCATATTTTGGAAATGTGATGAGAAATAAGTTGCATTTGAATGTACAACCTATTCACCCAATTCAATTGTTTGACTGCTGAATATCATACAATGGATTCAATATTTGGTTGTTGGCATTTTAGATCAAGGACCCACTATTTGGATTATGACATGTGATTAGTTTTTGTATATATTGTTATGGTTTGTATGGATTATGTTTTCTTTCTTTTAATTTGCTTCTCGAGTTGTGAATGTGGGCCCCAACATTGAGTCCTACATTTTATTATTTATTGGACTCATAAGTGTATTGAGTTGTATAAATACATTAGTGAGCACTTTAAATGTAAATTTGTATATAAACAATGCATACAAGAGTAAAATTCTAGTAAGAATATAAGAAATAATTGTAGTTATGAAACAACAAATTTAGGAAAGATAGGAATTCAGAAATTATTTTGCAAATATTCAGGTATAAAAGAAATAGTAAAGTCAGAAATGACATTATTCAGTAGCATTTCATAATTTCAGCATTTAAAATTCGCAGACAACCATCAAATTCCAAGAATTATAGTAATTAAGAATCGGGCCTACCCATTTAACCTGCACCATAGATAGACCTATATAGACAGTTTTTTGGATTTTGATGTAGTAATATAAATCTATGAGAAACTTTTTCTTCATGGTCCCTCAATAATTGATTTACAAAAGGTAGGCTCCAATGTAATAGCACAAACGGAAAAAAAAAAAAAAAAAATCCATTTGAGCTAAGTGGGCTAAGCGTGTCAAGTTGGATTCACTTATGTTGGGTTCAGGTTAATGTTGTATAACTCATTTGATGTCAGGGATCAACTATTAAAGATAATCCAAGCGGTTTAGACCTGACTTGACCTAAACTATTAGCCGCCACCCTGGCCCACAAGCACACTTCCCACACATGCCAGCTCACTTTCCCTTTGGTGAACAACTCACCAAGGCCATAATAAATTTTGTTTGCACATAAACAACCAAATTCAGCCTCCCTTATTAGAATCCAATAAAATGGATATGTTCATATTAATTTCGACCCATCAAACCCACACAACAACCCTTGTCCCTTAGATAAGCCCATATAGACAGGTTATGGGTCTTGATTTAACTAATGGGTTTAGTCGCAAACTATGTATTAGCATTTTGTTAAGCATGTCGTGTTAATCACAAAATTGGTTGTAGGTTTGGGGTATGCTCAACCCCGCTAAACCCATCCCAAATCAAACCCATTTAGACTCAATCCAATTCATTAGCCATCACCCTGACGGTCTGACCCAAAGGCTCAAGCCCACTTCCTCACAGATAGCAGAGCATTTATCATGTGCTTATCTCTTCCCAAGCTATATAAATTTGTTCTCATCATAAGATTTCATAGCTGGCAATTCATCCCCCGTTTATCAGATTTGGGTCACAGAATCTGCCCTCTCAAAATCTTGTACTTACCAAAATGGGAAAGAACATGACAAATTACCATTTAAGAGAGAAAAGGTGAGGGCACTTTACTCTCACAGTTGATCTTATGTACCCTCCATCCAATGGTTCATATTGGAGATGGTTCCAAATGATCAGGAATCCAAGTGACACTAGGAAACAGTGGCCCACCTAGAGACAAAGAACCCAACAACAGGGGCGGACCAAGGTACAGCAAGTGGGTGCGATCGCACCCGTTCGACCACAATACGCTTCAAGAATTTCAATAAAAATTGTGGCTCCACCCTCAAAAACCACGTGAAAATTATGGCCAAACTACTTACTAAGATTGACATCCCTCAAATGAAAACCCTAGTCCACCACTGCCAACACCCATGCATTCATATGTTCTTGTGGGCCCCACCAATGGTCCGAGGACCACAATTTAGCTGCTCCGCAGCTTTCCACCAAAAAAATGAAAATAAAAACAACCGCGTCATTTGCACCTGAGACTTGTATTTAGCAAACCAGCTCTCACTTGCTCAAACGCACTTCAGCAGTAGCAGCAGAAGCAATCTCAGCTCTCAAGTTTTCAGCTTCTTCTCTCTCTTTTTAGGGTTTTTCTCTCTCCCTCCAAGCGACCCAAAACACTACAACTTCTCAAACCAGAGGAGAGTGAAGGAATTTGCAGAGAAATGGCTGTTGAGGGAAGAGAAGTGGAAGTTATGGCTGTTGAGGGAAGAGAAGAGGAAGTTGTGATGATAGAGGAGAAAGGAGAGGTGTTGGACAAGTACAAGGAAAAGAACAAGAGAGGAAGAAAGAGGAAAGGAGAAGTGATGAAGAAAGCGGAGCAAGTAGAGGAGGAGAAGGTGAAAGAGAGTAGTGGATCAGCTTTAGGGACGACGGATCTAGAGAAAGTAGAGGAGAAGAAGGTGAGAAGGACCGGAGGATCGACTGCGGCCAAAGTGTCTCCAAGGAAGCGGCCCGTGAGGGAGCGAAAGGTGGTGGAGCTCTTTTCGTTTCCAAGTCGGGAGAGGGAGTTGGCAAGCAAGTTTATATTTATCAAGGAGGTATGTGATTGTTTTCTTTTATCTTTTTCTTTTTTCTCTTTATGAGTTTTGTGTGCTTTTGGTTCATTGAGGGTTTTGGTTGGATTGCAGGGAAAGGGAATGAAGCTGAAAGACATTCCAAATGGTATGGTTTGTTTACATCTTGTATATTATTTGGCTTACAAGCATGTGCTTATGGAAATTTTATTCTAAGCTTGAGCTTATGAGAGCCTTGTTTATATATATATATATATATATATATATATATCGGTAATGTTTAGGTGAGAACTAGTTCTAATCACATATTGTATAAGAACTTTTTTATGAGGCCTATATTTAAAAAAATATTCAACCTTTGATCTAACGGTTCAGTCCATTCGGATGTGTGCCAATCCTCGGGATTAGTGACAATCAGAAGATTTCCTATTGGTTGTTAGGTTTGGATGTGTTGCTAGTTGAGTCTAAAGAAAAAGTTTTCATATAATAGGTGAGAACTAGTTTTCACTTGAATATTTTTTTTAATATATAAAATTTTTTATAGACTTTTTTGACCTTAATGGTGCTTTGTGAGTTTTTGCGACGGAAATGGAACTAAAGTGTTTCTTGTTTTGCGTAGGAAATTTTTTTTATTGCAAAAGGAGATATTGTATACTCTTTTGATGTTAATGGTGTTTTATGAAGTCTTTGCGATGTAAATGGAACTGATGTGTTGCTTGTTTTGCATAAGATTCCTTTTTTTTTTTTTTTACAAACATAGATTTTGTAAATTGTTTTGATGTTACTGGCATTTTGTGAAGATTTTGTGATGGAAATAGAAATGTGTTGCTAGTTTTAAATAGGATTTCTTTATTTTATAAAAAGAGATTTTGTAAACTGTTTCGATCTTTATGATGTTTTCTGAAGTTTTTGCGATGGAAGTGGAACTGATGTATTTCTTGTGTTGCATAGGATTTTCCCTAGGGTTTTGCATGGATGTCAACTTTTTTTTTTCTTTTTTTTTTTTTATAATTTCTGGCCGTCCTTATATTTTCGTTTCTGTTATAAATTATTCGCAATATGGGCACAAACCAATCCATTAAATGTTTGTGGCGACTAGAGGCCTGTTTGTTTGATGGGTTTTCAATTCCTTTCTAGACTACACCTATGAGAGAGGATAAATTAAGTGAAGATGGCCATCAAACAATCTCTTTTCATTTTTTTGTTGGTTTAATCGGTAACAATGATCTTTCTTTTTAATAGGAAGTGAGATTTATAAGTAATAGTTATAATTATTATATTCCAATGATTTCTAAGCAATGTATATGAGCACGGATGTGGCCACAGAGCCTCAACTGTTCTGTTGACTGGATCAATAAATTAAATTTGTCCTGTAATTTCCTTAGTAGCTTAATCCATGCATTACCGGATAGCTATTTTCACTGTCTAAGTTATAAGAAAAAAGTGAAGAGAGGGGTACCTAAAAGTGAAGGATTAAAGGTCATAAAGATGGCCATAAAGCAATATCTAATTTGATAGAAAATGATTACCCACTTATCACGGATAGCTATTTTCACTGTCTAAGTTAGGAGAAAAAAGCGAAGAAAGGGTTACTTAAAAGTGAATGATTAAAGGTGAAGATGGCCATAAAGCAATCTCTCATTTGATAGAAAATGATTATCCACTAAACACTCTAGTAAATTAAATTCTACAAACTTAATTTTCTCATCTAGATATCTACCTTGGGTCCTACTCTTTGTTACTCTTTTGATAATCCCCTTTCTATTATCAATTTCAAGTTGTGCCAGTAGTAGATCGAAGAATTTATGAAGTGCTTAGATTGGTCTTTCAAAGAATCCATGCAAGATGCCCAGAAAGACCATCTTTGAATGTCCAAAAGTAAAACAACTCAAAATGCTCCTCAAACTGGATGCCGTCATCATCACACTGGCTGATTTATAAATATGTAAAAGTCCTACTGTCTTACATTTTCAATAAACTTTAATGGCAGTTACTATCTACTAAGATTTCTAATATTGTGAACAATGTATTTAAGATAGCTAAAAAACACCACTTGTGCTGATGAAAAGCATTAAGCATGTATCCAATTCAAATACCAATTTTGAATGACTGAAACGAAGTTTGATCAAACCTTGTGAAGGTTGAGAAAGCAAAAAAAAGTTCATAGTGTTGATCTCGGAACAGTGCTTAATTCCCAATCCCAGCTTTTCCTTCTCTTCATATCACCTATAAGAGTCCTAGTAAACCCTAGTTTACATGCTAAATATACAAATAACAAAAAAAAAAAAAAAAAGGGAAAAGGAGGAATGTCAAGATAATAGATGACTTAGTCCACTCATTTTTCAAAAAAAAAAAAAAAGAGTTGAATCACACACTTCAACAAAATCAGTAGGTATATAAATTGGGATTTGTGATTTGGTGTAAATCGTCGTGCCGTTTCAGTCTTTAACCATATATGGCATTTGAATCATTTTACATATGATTTTACATATGATTTGATTTGATTTGATTTGTATGATCCAAGTTGTAAATGGTATATGATTTTAACAACCTTTTAAGGCTCACTTCTTTATTAGAATTCCAAGAATTTATGTCTGGGAGCATTTTAAATTCTCCAAAAGTTATCTTTTTACGTGGAATTCTAAAATCCTCTCTTTGATGGAGGATTTGAAATTCCAACAAATGGTATAGAGAGTGGAATTTTAAGAATTCTAAAAGGTCTTTTGGATGGTTGGAATTTGAAACTCTAATGAAAGAAACAAAGCATTTCAAATGCCAAGGGATAAGATGTCACATCATATCCAAAAAATCCCAACCTCCCAAATTCTAATCATAAAATCCGGTAAAGAAATAGGCTGTCTTAATTGAATTTGAAATTATATGTAAAGCATGTGGGCAAGAAGTCTAATGCTTATTATTAGAAACATGTGAATCACCACATTTTGGTGTTAGGGACTCACCCTCCCATAGGAAGTATGAGTGTTTGAGCTTTGCTTACCCATTGACAAGCAACCGTCCCAGTCAGTGTGGTGGCCTACAGTAGAAAAAAAATTATTTTCTTAACTTGTTACAGTAGAGTGGCTTACCCATATGGTTTTTTTGTTCTTGTTAACTGTTTCAGTGGCTTACAAGTTGTCAAAGAGAAAAGTTGATGACAAACTACAGAAGCTTCACACAATTCTCTTCAAGAAGAAATCAAATGTGAAGTCTCTTTCTTTCGCCTTCTATTTTCTTTTTATTTTCATTTTTTTGCATATATTAATATTGAGCAGGGCTCTCCTAACATGAAGCTTAACTTATCTTAAACTAAAATAGCAAATCAAAGTTGATTATATCTGTTTTTTGCACGATGAAACTGGAAAATCTAGTTTTGATTGGATTTATCTTGATTTTGAGGATGATCATCATGCAAAAAACAATGATAGTCGACTTTGTTTGTGGGATAAACTGAGCTTCAACTTAGAAAAGCCGGCCCATTCGTATTATTTTTCTTTTATTGTGCAATACCTGTTTGGTTTCTTTTCTTCCTATCAAGTTGTTTGTTTGGATGTAAGTTATTGGTGTGTTCCAAACCTCTAGTTTCGTACCAGAAGCTAACAATTGTACTTGCCTTGCAGAAGTACAACATGAAACGTAATATATTGCAGTTTTCTGGCTTCGTTTGGGAGAAGGATGAGGTACTTCCAATACTGAAGCAATTTTGTTTTCTTTCATTCCATCATGTCATTGTTTGGATGGCTATTCCTATTAATTTGAGTTAAAAGAACTGCATGGGGTAGTTGATTACCAAACCTTATGATGATTGCCGCCATTAAGATTAACATCTTTGTTGCTGATTGACACATCCTTTCTGCAGTTAAAAGAAAGAGCACAACTCAAACAAAAAATTGATAAATGTGTTAAGGAATGCTTGCTTGATTTCTGTAAGTTGCTGGATATCCCTGTTACCAGCTTAGCAAAGAAGGTTAGTCGCTGATCATAAATGTTTTCTAATGTCTACATTATTTATTTCTGTGGATTGCTACATCTGGCTGGATGCTTGTTGTTTCAGATGGAACTATCAGCAAAATTATTGGAATTTTTAGAATTCCCACATGCTACAACAGAAGTCTCACTTGCTGAGAAGCAACAGGTTTGTACACTAACATGTGCTTGGAACTGGGTCAGTTCGGAGTTGTTTATATATGTTAGAAGTAAGTGGTCCACATGATCACACGTCCTAATGAAATCATGCCCTCATTAGGACTTGTGATCATGTGGACCACTTACGTCTAACATTTTGGTATATATTTTATAGGTCACATTTATTGTTTTATTTTGTTGTAGAAGCGTAAAAGGCGTGCTAGGATTGTCCGGAGTGTCACAGCAAAATCATCTGAAGGAGCAGTTGCAGAAAGTTCATATGAGGTTATTTTCTGAGAAATCACATATGAGTATTTTCCTCATTAGGAATTATTATTAATTTTTGTAATGTCATAACAGTTGCTTGAATATTGTACTGTGATTCACAACACCTGCTAGTTTGAGCTATGCGCGCACACAGAATTCTTATTGGGATAAATTGATCAGTAGTTTTACTATGGATGTCATAGATCTCTTGATACTATTTCTTTTCTTAAATTAGAATCGAAAGATGATGGTACGCTAGGGTTTAAAAATCTCGAAACTTGACTCGGCCGAGTCACTTCTATTTACCCGTTTCTTTTTTTAGGGGACACAAAAGGTTTTAATCTCTTTTGGTGCGTTTTGGGCAAGTCAAGCTCAACCCGACTAGGTATGTGCCGAGTCCGAATTGCATTGGCTGTTGGACTCAGGCTTGGCAGATTTTTCAAACCCGGGGTGTGAGGGAACACAACCTGTAAGGGCTTTTGTTATTAGTGATGACATCCCCTCAGGCTTATTTATAAGATCAGTCAGAAAAGATTCAAGAAAATGACTAGACAAGCAGAGAGAACTTACACAAATCAATAAGATGATATATTGATACCTCAACCCTGATTGAGATTAGATTAAAAAGAAGTGGATTAAAACTTCTTAAATATAGGCACAGGATTGATTGAGATTAGATTAAAAAGAAGTGGATTAAAACTTCTTAAATATAGGCACAGGATTGATTGAGATTTAGATTAGGAAGAAGTGGATTAAAACCTCTTAACTATAGTCATAGGATTAGCAATGGGTCATATTTATTTCTGAAGTCACATTAAGTATCCATCCAAGGCATTCACCATGGGTGATTAATGGAATAAATTGATGGCCTATTGGACATTGCAGGATCCGGCATGAACAAAGTGGGTATCAAGAACTACACTATGATCAGGGTCCTATAAGAGGTTATCAAGATCAGTGGTATGATTATGATCAGGAGAGGGGCTTTGATCGTTAGATGTACCTTGGATCAGGAGACCATTAGTTGATGCTGGTCTACTATATAGGATTTTGATCGATAAGTCATTTCTATTATCAGAGGTAGGACCTAGATCATTATGGACAAATATCATAATTATGAAAATCCTAATTGTATACCGTATGATCCCAGTTGGGCCCTTTTTGGGAGGGCTCCCATGTAGTTCTTTCTATGGCATCTATCACTCTACTGTAGGTAGTCATCTTCTCTATTTTTTTTTAGGTGGCACTCACTCTGCTTTATTCCATCTAGCCCTTTTCGTGACTTAAATTCAACAGGTGGAGGCCGCCTCTTGTACCCAATGTTACGGACCTAACCACCTAACCAATACGCCAAAAAACATAACTGATAAAACCCATAAAATAAAATCTTATAGTTATTTAGGATCATTTTTTTTTTTTTTGGCAACTTCACAAAATAAGGTAGAGTGAAGCAAAGCCTCCTTTCACCATACAATTCAAGAAAAGAATAGGGGTAATATCAAAAGTATAAAATTTTAAAACTCTTACTTCATAAAAGAGAGGGAGAGTAAAAAAAAACAACGTTTTCAAGCCACCAAAAGACAAAAACCCATTTGCTTTTTACCCAAAAAGTCTAAAAACTTCCTCCTCATGCAACAAAAAATAAAATTTTCATCATTCTATATGATTAGATCCCTGATATTTTTTTACTAGCTTCACTTTAAGGATTCACTTCACTTTACCTAGGGGCTATTTGGGGGCTTTACTAATGGAGTTGAGTGAAGTAAAGATAATTTTGAAGGAAGAATAAAATATTAAAATATAAGTGAGTTCCGATGCTATTTTGTTTTTAGTTGTTTGTGATGGACTCTTTTTTTACCTTTTCTATTGAAAAGTTGAGTTTTTTTGGTCACGGAGAAAAGGGGTTGCTGTTTGAATTTAAAAAAAAATATATGGTGAAAAATTTAAATTAAAGTGATTATGATGTGACTTTTTTTTAATAGAAATGGGGCTTTATTTTTACTTCACTCTACCAATAGAGTTGCCAAACAGGAGGAATTTTTACTACCAAAACAAGCATACAACCGGATAGTTCTTATATGTTTATTTATTGAGATTGGAAAGAAGCGGGTTAAAACCCCTTAAATTGAGGGATAGGATTCAGAGGAGGAGGTTATGCTTGACATTAAAGATCCGCATTCAATCTCTGATATTTTCGATTTCAGTTTCCAATGAGAATTTTTTGCTATTTGTTTCTTTCATTAGAAACTTTCGCATCCGACCTCTTTTTGCAAGGCATGGGTCTGAGACCCAGGTTCTCTTGTCCATTACAATTTCACCCACCATCTACAGTGTCTGCAAATGCAATTGGTTTTTGCCTTACAGAGTGCAGAGTATTTGGAATACCTGCAAGGTACTACTTGGTTGTTAATTACTTGTAACTAATGAGGATTGGTGTTTTTATGTTTTGTATTCCATCATGCACTTACCCTGGAACTTGTCATGTGGTGATTGATACTTTGTTTCTTCTTCAATTATTTCTCTAACTGCTCCATGCAGCCTTAATTTACAGTGGCCTTATGGTTTTGATTTAATCATTGTCTTCTCCTATCTCTACAATATAAACTTTGATGAAGGTCTAAACAAATGCAAGCTAGAAGATCCTTGGCCATTGTTGGAGATAGTCCACAATTTTAAGCCTGTCCTGCTATTTGTTCTTTACTAACTTTTTTTTTTTTTTGGGTCCCTATCATTCTTATATTGTAGGAAAAATGGTTTGATATATGTGTCTTATGGTGAATTTGGTCGATTTGCAGTAGTTTTAGGACGATACAGTCTTTGATACAGGTACTTGTAACCATCATTGAAGGTCATTTGAATGATAGTTTGTATTGTTAATTTTTGTTCTTATCTTGTTATTGTTGTTCTTGGCGCGTTGTGGTCATTACTGTTCTGCTTAGATTGAGCCTTTGTAATGCAATTTAAGAGTGTTTTAGGATTTGGAAATTTTTTTTGTTTCTCACATGGCATGATTTTTTTTAATGCAAATAAATCACTACTATGGGGCCCATCGGAAAAAAAACTTGATGTTAAAAGTGGAGGTAGGGGTTGTATAGATCTAAAATTTGATGAAGGGTGTGCCAACATCACTACAATCAATCAATAGAGGCTTTATGCAGTGTAGATTTTCTAGTGTTGAAATTTGTGAAGTGGATGCTGGTTGGTTCAATGTCATTGAGACTAGTGCTAATATTCATGGATAGGTGTGTGTAAAGAAATTGGATTAGTCGTAGGTGGACTCCTACATGGAAACTAAGTAGGGACCAATGACCATAAAGAGTGCCTAAATAGAACAGAACATATGGAGTGCACTTATTGTGGATCTTAAAATAACTTAGTAAGATAGTGTGACTGATTTTGGTATTATAGAACAAAACAAGTGTTCGAGTTTGGATACAGAAACTAGGATCAACAAGCCAATATAGTGTTGTGTGTTTGCGACAATTGCTTGTATTGAAGGGAAACTTTACTAGATGAGAACTAGGCCTGGTTTGCTGCATGTAGCCGAATGTTGGTAGCAAGAAATGACAAGCTAAAAAATACATGTCATTGGAATGCGCAAGGTAGGAATTTGTGAAGTTACAAGAAAGGATGGAATTAGGAACAAGTACATAAGAGGAAATGTATGCATATTTTTAATAGAAGAAAAAGTCGAGGAGTGTGATTGTTCAGGCAGGAACAGAGAAGGCAAGAAACAAAATTTGCAAAGTGTAAGGGACAAGTATGACCTGGAATGAAGTATATGTCAAGGAAAGATACAATAGAATATTGTGGAGTCACATGGGAAAAGGCTTCAATTAGGATTAAGTCACCATCATCATTGTTGTCATTGTCCCGTCAATCTGAGGTTGGAGTATGGAGCTCTAATTATTAAATTTATTAAACTGCAAGCACGCGTGCTGTGTCTATATTTCCAAGCTTTTAAACTTTGGTGCATAAAAGTGAGGTCTCCCCCTCGGTGTGTGATCTTTGACTGCAAGTGCACCCGTGTTTTTTTCTATTAGTGAAAGATATAGATGACAAAGAAGGAAAGAATGTAAGGATAGGGGAAAGGGATAAAAGTGACACTTCAAAACGAATTTTAAATGTCTTTCCCACGCACTTCTATTTCCTTATTGTCACCAATAAGTCTCATGACGTTCTCATCATGGATTAAAAAATCTACTGATAGGAAGCATCTCATCAGATACATATCGAGCTTTTGAAAAATCATTAAAGGATATCAGTGGGTGTACCACATCCATCTATATTATAGAAATGCCCGATATGTTCACTGATACGACCAGTATTTGATTTATTCAGAAGTTTATCTAAAAAATGAAAACTGATTAGTATTAAAGAAAAAATTTATAAGTAAACTTCATAACTGATCAAGTCTTTTGGCCATGTGGGTTTATCTTTTTCAGTGGGATCTCTCTCTCTCTCTCTCTCTCTCTCTCTCTCTCACACACACACACACATTCATTTAACAATAAGCATTCATTCCAAACTCATTCATCTCTCCGCCTTCCCTCCCTCTCTATTAGTTGTTAAATAATGAAATTTCTTTACAGAAATCCCTTCTTTCCTTCTCTCACTCTGTGACGTTAAACAATAAAAGCTAATTCCAAACTCATTTATCCCTCCGCCCTCCTTTCCTCCATCTCTCCCTCTCTCAATTGCTAAACAATCAAATTTATTTCCACGAATCCCTTCTCTCTCTCTGTGACCATGCACGTAATCTTATACAATAATTCTTTTACTAAATCTCTAACCTAATAAAAGTTCCAAACAAAATAGCTCCGTTTACCCAAAAATCCCACTCCCAAAAGTCTTATGAATAAAATTCATGTTCTTACCAAATTTATCTCCTCTTTTACAAAGCTCCCTCACTACCTAATTCTTCCCCTCTCATGAATCTCTCTAAGTTACTCAATTATGTACTACTTTATATCTCTAATGTAAGAGCTTTCTAATTCTTACAAAACACAATTTTGGGGTTTTCCAATGTGTTCGACATATCTTGCGATCTTCAAATTTTTTGAACTTAATTAACACGAAATCACGCCAGTCTGGACAATTCATTTGATATCTATATTTGATTACATGGTGCTCGTTCTTTGTCTTGGGTTGAGAGAGAGAGAGAGAGATTTCATGCACCAAAGTTCGAAAGAAAGGAAAAACAGGCTTTAGCTTGTATTATGCGATGAAAGTAAAGGGCACATTTTAAAGTATTTTTCATATAAATATCGAATACATGTATTGTTTTTTCTTCTCTTATTGAATTTTGTCTTTAAACTACTTAGTTTGATGAAAACCAAACGAGCATTATGCAGCGTCGGTGGAGAAGAATAACTAACGAGTTTTTCTCCAAACCAAAGTCTTAGGGATAGATATCCATAGGATCAAAAGTGCCTTGGTCTCACCCCATAGACACACAACTAAGATAAAAATCCTATGGACAAATTTTATTAATCAATAAAACTTATCCCTGAGGATGTATTACAATCCTTTATATAAGCTCCATACTCATACTCTAATTTGGAAACAATTCTAATTAAAATAAAAGTCTAAAGGCAAATAAGATTCTCTACCATAAATTAAACTTTTTAAGTATTCTCATATTTATCTCTAAAATTCTGTTGCTACTAGAAAATAGGAAATATAGACTTGGATGACAATCTGCCGGAAAGATCTAAAAATATTCTTTAATGGGATTTAGTGGGCTTGGGCCCAGTGGCTGGCCAATCATGGATCTGGCCTGCCTCAGAGCAGCCCATGTTGTTACAAACAGACAAAAGCTAAGAGAAATCCTTCAGTCAAAGCACAATGGGCAATGATGTGATCTCCAGTCTTTTTGTGCTCATTACACATGAAAGTAGATGATTTTTTACGTATTGATCCATTTCTTACAAGATTATCTTTCATCAGTATCTTGCCCACATTTGCATCATTACAATGTGGTTCTATTTTTGAAGGTGCAAGTTCAAACATTAGCATGAGCTGCATGTTTGAAGATCTTGAAATTAAAGTCTTCAAGAAAGATCTCGCTAAAAACTTGCTACTAGGGTTTCATTTCACATTAAAAAACCCTATGCTAGTAGGGTTCCATTTTGTAAATATCTTTGATTAATTTGATTGTAGTGATTCATAGTCATATCAACGCAAACAATTTTAATTGTTGGATAATGTTTAATCTATTTGATAATTAAATTGACGCCATCATCTGATCGCTTGATTTTTGTGCCATCTCTATTCTAGAATAAGACTTCCTATTGCACACCCCTTGCCAATCATCACCTGGATGCACAAAAAGTTTGTAATTGTTCTCACTAGATAAAGCTACACACACACAAACCCACACACTCTACGAGCTTCAAATAACTAGGCATGAGTTCTGCCTATTAATGATTCAAGCCTTGATTTCTATTAGCTTACGAATAACACTATGTTGAGATATAAATCATTGTAAACGTTATTCACATAAGCTTCAGAATAATTTAATATTCTAACTCTTAATTCTATTTCTAAAATCTCTAACAGAAATCTTATCTTTAACAAATCTACCTAATCGGCAGTCTATAACACCCTCCTGCAGTCGCCTGTCCTTTTGAAAAAATGATATACAATAGCTAACAAAGATTACAAACTGTTTTCTCTTTGGTGATTATTGTCTGTCTTTCGATGCATCATTGTTACAACCCGCACTTTTTGAGTCCATCGATGCTGGTGGGCCATTAGATTAGATCTGTCATGATATCTTCCGATCGTGCAATTTGATGAAGATGGCAAGATCATAAGCCTTAAATAATTGGATGGATAAGAGATGATGCTGGAGTTTATTGGAAAAGAAGAAAAGGTGATGGTGAAATTACTGCGAAGCATAAAAACCAAGGCCATGGTTGGCTGGATCGCAAGATCCCTACTGAGCCATTTCTTTGATACCATACTAATAAATCACTGTAAACTTTATTCACATCAACTTTGTAATAATTTAAAATTCAAACTCTTAATTCTATCCCTAAATTCTCTAACAACAATCTTGTCTTGAACAAACCTGCCTAATCGGTAGTCTTTAACAATTTCCATGCCTAGGCCTAATTTGTGGGTTTGAAAGCTCAAGCCAAACCTTGCCCTATGCATGGCTACAGTTGAGCTTGAACCACTTGTAAGTTACAGCGTTACTGGATTTTAAGGAGTACAACTCAATGCACCAAACAACTTCTCTATTATTTTAGAAAATGCTCATTTTTTCGAAGTTTATTATACACTTTCAAATTCATGGAATCAATTATTTTCTTCTCATCATTTCTGAATGGGTCTTGTTTTACTTTAGGTTTTTTAACGAAGGAGAAAGTTCCTCGAAGGGAAGATGCACATTGTGTCAACATGCGCAACCTTATCTATGATGTGACATTTATCTTATCTTTACTCCACATATGTAAATAAACGTACCTGGGTCTTCACTTTCTCCAAGAGATTTGCTAAAGGCTCTAGAGACTTTTTTTTTTTTTTTTTCCCTGTAGAGGCTTCTTTTCCCATGAACTTTTGCCTGCTGTTAATTGGTACCATTTTATCAGTCACTATCAAGGTTGATGAGGACGTAGCTATCATTAGAGTATAAAAACTCACTCTTAGAATGATCACTCTCCTCTTCCTCTGTTGGCCTTTGCATTGTCATCAGAAGAACATCTTTCTGTGAAGATCTTGAACGGCTTTTCTTGGCTTTTGAAGTTGGGTTCTTTTTACCACGTGCAGCCTTTTCCCTTGTTTTGATTTCCAAGCCCTTCACCTGTTTCTTAGTAGTTCTGTTGCTTTACACATATTTCTGTTCTTTTTCTTCCTCTGGTTTACTCCACGCAGTGTCACTCTCTTCAAGCACTGTGTTATCTTTTTCTTCTGAATCACCTTTAGAGCTAGGAGGCTCTGCTTCATCTTCAGATTGGACTGTTTCTCAACCTTGGAAGATCTTCAGTTCCCTTTTTTATTTTAGACATTGTCATTCTTTGTGCTCTTTCGAATGTGAAAATTGGAAATAAGGGAATGAATTGGGAGCAATGACTTGTTCCTCATTTTAGGAAACTGTGTGTGTTTGGGGGGGGGGGGGGGGGGTGAGGAGAGCAATGACTTGTTCCTCATTTTAGGAAACTGTGTGTGTTGGGGGGGGGGGGGGTGGGGGGAGGGGGTCTGGGGCTGAAGGAAGAAACTTAGAGAGAAAATAGTCCACCAGATGTGGGACTCGTGAAGTTCAGCGTGAGTGTTTAGTGAAAGGCAAATTGTGACTGGCAGGTGTAGGAGGTGTCTTGAGAAATGGTGCAGATGAGGTTTTTCTGTCTTTATCAGTCTTTGTTTAAGAGGGGCATTAAGAATGTGAAAAGAAGGAGATAGATTCGAAAATAGAGAATGTGATCAAGTGGTCAACCAAAAAGGGAGGAGAAGCATTGCGTAAATTCTAAAGGGAGATTTGGGAGCTCTCTTTGTCAATGACTGGTACTTTCTTACATGTAGACAGAGAGACAAATGAAAAGACCTTCAAGCTAAGCAGGAAGTTAATATTATATCTTTCCTCCCATTGTTAGATTCCTTATGCATTACTAAGAAGGATTTTTTTGGGGAATTTTTGGTTTAGGGTCTTTGTATTTTAGTGGACTAGATGCAACTATACACAATATACTACTACAGTACTGTTTATTGTTTTTCTTCTGCATTTGGTCTTTACTTCTAATACACAATGTTCCTGATATTTTAAACAAAAAAGAGAGGAAAAAGAAGGTATCGAATTCAGTATTGGGGCAAAATATTCACAGAATCAAATTAGGAAAGATGTGTTCGCAGGCTCCTGATTGATGACTTGAAGCGTCTGACGAGGTAGAAGGAAGATTAGGGTATTATTGTGTAAAGGGCATCTGATGATTCAGTATATGGGGCAAAATATTCACAGAATCAAATTCTATCATTACTCTCTGGTGTTTCAATTCTAATATAGTGATACTATTCTCAAAGAGATGTACCTCAGACATGGCACATGAATCATGCATGCACACATCTGTACACTTTTAAAGCCTATAACTGTCACTTCTGTGTCAATGACATGCACCAGAAATGTTTGCTTTGACTGTTCTTTTTTATCCTTAATTTTGCAATGCCCCATCGTACTGGAACCATTCCATTCACCATTTTACTCTTTTTTTTTTTTTGCTATTGTTGACAATTATTACATGCAGCGTACAAGTGATGAAGTGGTGCCTGAAGAGGGCAATGCTGAGCTTAGTAAACCGGCGAATGAACAAGAACAGCATACACTAAGCAACAGAATATCTACTGAGGAACATGTGCAGGGTTCTTCAGTGAAGAAAAAAGCTGCACGTTGGATAGAGAACTCATCCTGCAAAGATGTAAGAGAAGAAGGTAAACTCTCATGAACGAATTCATTAAATTATTATTTTTTTAGGTTAAATAAATGCTACAGTTGAAAATATTTTTTCATGAAATCAAAGCTTGACTATGCCCAGTTTGTTTATTTAAGCTCATAATCCAGCCTATAGGCAATGGGAGAGTGGGAGTTGGACCTCAGGTCAGTACCTTAGTTATTGACAACACCTGTTGGTGTCGGATGT
The DNA here is from genome assembly GCA_038049695.1 of Cinnamomum chago. Taxonomy (NCBI): domain Eukaryota; kingdom Viridiplantae; phylum Streptophyta; class Magnoliopsida; order Laurales; family Lauraceae; genus Cinnamomum; species Cinnamomum chago. The sequence goes on from CP142451.1 coordinate 114,548,674, forward strand.
GGCCCTCTACTTGGCCTATTCAGCCCATGGGCTGAGATTCAGGCCACCTATATTCCCATTCTCAAACCTCATTCAAGTGACAAACGTAGCCATCTTTTCTAAAATCTTGTCATGGTGTTTAGGGGAAATCAAGGTGCATTCTAATGCAAAGGCAGAGCCAAGCCAGCAAGAGATGATGGCTGCCGTCTCCCACATGTTAGCACAGGCGGATTTTGATGAGGTAAGTAGTCTATTAGCACTCTTATGTCTGTATCTGATTTCTACCTTTGCTGTTTGTGTAATTGACATAAACCTCATGAATATTTAAAATGCAGGAGACGATGGGTGATATTCTAAAAGGCCTAGGTATGAAGCTGACCTAGCTAAGAGCTAGTACCTTTTACTTTTCTACTTGTCAATATATAAAATTTGCTAAAAATGTTGTATTTCTTTCTGTTTTTAGCAAATTTACTGACCATTTTTCTCAATGCATCCAAACTGCTGGTGTTCAATAATCAATTATATTGTTATCTAACAGTTAGTGAACTACCAGCTTACTCCTACAAATATTGCAGCATTTGGGAGATGTGATCTGTTAATGTAGATTCGAGTCCAACCTTCCTAGTTGAATGGTCCTAATCATTGGTTAACAAAGGCTTCCCATTGTTCATTCATTTGCTCAGAATTAGTGATTTTGTTGTTCAGCCTGCCATATTATTGGATAGGGTCATATTCATGCTGGAGAGAGCCAAAGTGATCTTCAAGGATAGAATTAAAGGCTTGGTCTCCACTGCCAAAGTGCTGTTTTCCCACCCCATCCTGGCAGCTATGGGAATTCTCATTTAGCTTTTCTTTTTCTTGCTTTTTGGAGCTGATCTAGGCTTCTCCTTTCTTTATTCTGTTTTTGTGGCCTTCCTCTTTTCTCTGCTTTTCCCTGTAGCAGCTTGGCTGCCTCTGTTCTGTTTTGGGGGCTTTGCCCTTTCTTCTTAATTCCAATTTACCATTTAGCAAAAAAAAAAAAGCATCTCAGTCTGCAATACTTTTTCTCTTCCTATTGAAGAGGCTTACTTCAACATATTATTGGATGGGATCATACTTTTATACTGCTTCTGTATCTGTGGCATGCTTCTGTTGGAAAACTGACACTTTTCTCTTCCTATTGCAGAGGCTTACTTCAACATTAATTTATCCCATAGAGAGACTGAAATATGGCGTCTTATTGAAGAAGGAATACGAATTATGGATTTTGGAAAGGAAGAGGAAGAGGAAGAGGATGAGAAATGATAGTTGAGGTGGTGCCCCTGTGTTTGATGTAGCACCTTTCTCCTTTGAGGTAGTCGCCATAAAAATGTCAGAAAGTGACTTGATTTGGCCTGTGTAGGGGCCATCTTAATCCTATCTTCTCATCACTTGCATACTCATGTATTCATTATTGCCTGAGTTTTACTTTTATGAGAGTGATAATGACAGTTGGATTGATCATATTTAAGGCACATGATATATGTTTTAAGTTTGTCAATCAAACGGCACATGTTGGACTATGTTGAACTCATCTGCTTTATCCAACCTTCTCAGTGTTATGCTCCTTATGCACTGGTATTAGCTCTAAGTTCTTCAGTTATAAAAATATTCATGTCATCTTTTTTTATAGGTGACATATTTTGCCACCCCTTAATTGCTTGCATTTTAAATTATGAGGTTTTATCTTTTCGCTTTTCTCACTTTTTGGAAAAAAAATCCAAAAATTAAAAACTTTGTTGACAATGAATTGTTAGCAACATTCAACAGTGATGCTAGCAACCAGACGGCCTACTAATGTGCCAAAGGAGTTTCAATTTTGGTACATCATGGGGTTCAATCAGCCTTCAAGATGCACCAATCGGTTATGGTTTGGTTGGCTAGCTCGCACCCCTCTTTGGATGGGTCAATATAACTAGTCATACTCCTAGGAAACAACTTGGGTTGGCCAGATGGGACATTGATCTAGCCCAAGTCCATCCAAAAATCACATGTGGGTAAGCTAGAGCCCGAGCCAAAACTGAAGATCCAACCCCAAGCCCAAACTAGAGCTTTAATTAACTTGGAAAACTCCTACCAAATTGTCCATCACCGTCAGTTTTCTCTTGATAGAGAGAGATCTTTGGGTTGTTCATTAAAAATAATGACATCAACACTGTCCAAACTTGTGATGATATAGCATCCTTTAGATCGTTTGATAGGAAATTTTCAAGTACAAACTATTGATTAAGATCACTAACAAGGAAAGAATATATGTAGTACGAATGATAGAGATTATTCTAAAGAGATGGGATATTTATCCCACAATCATATGAGATCATGTTAGATTGGGAATATGTTATACTAGAGTTATGATTTGATTAGAAATAAAAAAACCACATGAAATATTAACTCTCAAAAAAAAAAAAAAAAAAGGAACCCAAAAAGAATAATAATGTTTTTGAGTTAGTTAATTATAAATCGGAATAAGAAAAAAATTTCATGTAGCTAGATCCAACATAGTTTGCATAAGGCTTTGATGATGATGATGATGGCATCAAAACTTAAAAAAAAATATAAAATCATTTGTACCTTCATCTTCTTCTGTGCTCAAAACTACCATGAAAGGATGGGAGGGCTCTTTGTAAATAGTGAGAGGTGAGGGATAAAGGACATGAGAGAGAGAGAGAGAGAGAGAGAGAGAGAGAGGGGAGAGAGAAATTAGGGCAAGAGATGAAGGGAATGGGGTAAAGAGGGAGGGGGCTATAACATGTATTTATAACATTTGAAACCCTAATTAGTTTTGCTTCATTGTAATACTAGCCGCTCGATTAAGAAACTTTTCATCGAAGGGCGCATGCTAAAATATCGTATCCTAATATAAATATCTCTCGCTCATCTTTTCTAAATATCGGCTTCCAAATCTTTTATAAGATTCTCGAACAATATGATTAGTGAAGACACGTCGGAGAAATTAATAATTAACCAAAATAAGTGGCCTTCCAAATATAAGGATCATCTGGATGGCACACCACATTTTATTAGAAATTCTCCACAAACCATTTAGTAGCAAAAAAAATAAAATAATGCCTAGAAATGAAATATTAATTATTTGCAATGTTGTGCCAAGTGTCACGCCCCGAGATCCAAGTCCCTTGGGACCCTCAGATTTCGAGACGCGATGGCCCACTAAGACAAGTGAATCAAATCATGTAATAGATTTTTTTTTTCAATAAATAAGGTATGGAGGTTAGAGACAATCAACCTCAATATTTTATCAGTGTTATTAGAAAAAAATCTCTACTATCAGGAGTGAATAACAATATCTATGGTCAATCTCGATAATTCTCTCCAATGAAATTGAAGATGATTCAATTAAATTAATTATTACTAAAATCTAAGATGTGAAGTGCTGCTTATGGTCAAGCCCGTCTCATAAGCAAACTATGGTTCCTCAGGTTTCGGATCAACCTCAAAATCTGGAAGAGCAATGACAAAAAGACCACATGAATAAAACTCTACAAGTAAACAAACTATGAAACCATAGGAAATAGTTAACAATCAATTGGCAGCAAATTTTAGGTTATGACGCATGTGCACGGATATGTTAATAAAATTACAGGGTTATACGAGACCGATGCAACGATAGAAATAAACCCAAATAACATGTGACAAAGTTCAGATTTTAGAAAAATTACAGGGTTACGTGCGACTGAGGCAATAATTGGAGTAATTCGAACAAAAATAACAATTTAACTAAAATATGGAGAAGTTTATGGAGCAATCATCATGAATGAAAAGATAAGGCATCTCTGCAGTAAACTATCGCCAGAATTATGCCTTGACCAAGCACAAAGTAATTGGCATGAGATCAGTGTTATCGGAAATTCAAATAAAAAACTAAAGGGAGCTAGCAACAATCTAGTAATTCTTGTATAAACGGGTTCCCAACCCCCTAATGTCATATCCAAAGGGGGCTAATTCTGCGTGTGACTGTCCCCACGGTGCGTTGGCCATACTTCTGAGGATGCCTTAGAGGTCGCAGGTGTATATTTTCAAAATTCAACAATAATCAATTTTGATTCACAAACAGGGGACAGTTGGAAATACGAATCTTTTAATCTGATTTTAGACAGCTTGCGGAACATATTTCTGAACAATGGTTGATTTCACAAATTTATGATCTTTTGGGGAAGATATCGAGTCTAACAAGCCTGATTGTAGCTTAAGATCATTCATGGGAGTTTTCTCAACAATTCTCACATTCTAAGGCTGCGTTTGGTCACAACAACTACTGATAGCGATTGAGGTTATGTAGAAGCTGTTGCTATTGCTGATGCTTATTGTTGTTGCTGATGCTAAAACTGGGGGGACCGAGATTATGGAATATCAACGATTTGAGGCTCTAGAAGCTGTCGCTGTTGCTGTAGCTTGTTGTTGTCTTATATTTGCGTTTGGTCAATCGCTATACCAATCGCTAATCGCTGTACCAATCGCTAGGAAGTTGCTACAGCCAAACACACCCTAAGTAAATCAAAGATAAACAATTTCCTATGTATTCTATGATTGTAGGGTCGGAATATTGGAAAACATAACAAAATTCTAAATCTATCACATTGGAGGCAAGGGAATGAAAACTCTAAGTACTAAGGGATCATAATAAGGTTACCCGCCTTATTCAACAGTGGATGGTGAAGTTGGTTGTCTTAGCCAGCCCTGATCTAAGCTTTGGTGAGTGATGTTGGTCCCTGGTTATGATGGTTTGCAAATGGATTAGCAATTGGGTTAAGGTGGGTATGAGCTGCAAAAGTGATGGGTTGACTTGGATTGGATTGGGGCCAGGGTTAATAGACTGTGCAAGTGGGTTTAATCTTGTGAAGCAAATGTGGACTTGATCTAGGTTGATTTGGGTCATGTAAATTCAGGTTTGATCAAGTGGGTTCACAGGTCAGGTGTTGGGTTGATTGAGCGGGTCCAGACTCGGGTTTTTCGACTGTGTAGCTCAGTTTATTCTAATATGGGCCAGGGTTTGTGATAGTGGTTGGTTTGGGCGTAAAGGTCAGATTCAGCAATGGGTTTTGGTGGCTCTGTTTGGATGAAAGTAAGTTGATGGGCGGGGGGGGGGGTTGGGTTTGACAAGTGGGTCGTGGGTTAGGCGGGGGGGGGGGGGGGTGTTGGGTTTGACAAGTGGGTTGTGGGTTAGGCTCAATACATTACAAGGGTGGTTTGATTAAATGAACATGATAAGCTCTGGTTGAATGACTAGGTTCAGGCTTGTTTGCCTTAGAATGGTTTTGTAGGTGGCCAAGATGACTTCAACTTTAGTTTGCAGAGTTGAAGTCATCTTGGCCACTAATATCAAGGGTTTGGCCGAGTGGTTAGGACCACGATTCCTCTCTCTTCCGTAGCTAGAGGTCCTGGTATCTACTCCCGGTTCCCCCCTCTTCAGGAACCAAAGGTTGAGTCCACTTGTGCTACCACCTAGGGGCCACATGGGTTTTACCCGGCTTCTCTCTGGGCCCAGAGGGAATAGTTCAATCTAAAAAATTGAGAACCCTCCGTTAGCAAAAAAATAAAATAAAATCATCTTGGGCACCTACAAAACCATTCTAAAGGCAAACAAGCCTGAATCTATTCATTCAACCCTAGCTGGCAGAGTTCTACCAAAAAAACAAAAAAACTTTAGTTTGCACAATAGTGGGCTGAGTTACAGAGTGTGTCATTGTGTGGTGCCAAAAGTGTGTGCATATACATGATTAGCGTTCCCTAGGCACAGCCCAAGCTTGGCTCCAATCCCCATCATGCTTCAAAGTTCAGCTAGAGCTGAGTGTGAACCCATTCATGCCTAGCACGAAATATTGCACTGTCATTCAAGTTGGAATATTTAGGCTATGAGTACAACAGAAAGGCAAACTGTAAAAAAAAGGAAATAAAAATACAAGCATCTATTGATTGGTTGGGTTCATGTTGCAATGAACTAATCCTTGGTTTATCACCACAATCATCTTCATCAAAGCCTTCTCTCAATAATGTATGTTAGGTTGATGTATTGACTGAGAAAGGGAGGTATGAGTATATCTTGTAATCGTTCAATAGTGACCGGTTCTTCTCATCTTAGTCCACGTAAAAATTGTATTTGCTTTTTTATGGTGTGTGATTGGTAGATAATGTGTGTGGTGTTTTCCTAAGAGTAGGGTTACATTGGTTTCGATAGCAGTACCGGCTCAGTGCATCCCGATCTCGGTATCCAAGTTCGGCCACAGCGCCAAGATCCATCTAGTTCGGTAATGGTACCAACTAGACATCCCTTCTCAGCTCGGTAAATAGTGCCAGCTTGCGCCAAGCTTGAGCCAGTCTCGGTAAAGAATACCAACTGGGTTCATTTCGGTCTCGGTATAATTAAGGCACCTTGGCAATAGTGCCTGGATGCATCCGAACCCGACCTCAGTACCATCCTCAGCTCGGTCCGTCCACAGGGGTGGGTACTAGGCCATCATTGTACTTCCATGAAGTTATGACTACGTTGCATAACGTGCTGATAGATAAGACAGACGCTGGATGGTGATCAGGTGTCGCCTTGATCAGTCACATCCGCATTAATACCATGGGTCATCTCTTGATTCGACCTGACAATATTTCCATCTACCCCCACTAAGGGTGTGCCAGGCGAAATCTCTACATATAGGGGAACACCAATCCCTTCTGAGGTATGCAAAAAAAAAAAAAAAAAAAAACGCATCATGGGGCAAGAACAGACTAATGTTATGTTCATCAAACATTACATAAGCGTGTTACAGAACGTCTCGCATAAGAGCATACTTGCCTCTCATCTCCATCCTTGGTTCAGTCACGACACTAACTCAGGCATCGGAGAGCCTTCGGCTGACGGTAGCTAGGGTCTCTGATCTCAATTTCTCTTTCCTTTTCAGGTCCTAAGGCGATCTATATTTCTCAAAGAAGCTTAAACAGCAAATCACAAGTCTTACACCAACCTAATCTGGGCCTTGAACTTTTAGGCACCCACAATTGGCGCCGTCTGTGGGGAAACGACCGACAAAGCCATGCCTCTAGGAGCGACAAAGGATCTACAAAGCCCAGCCACCATCACCGACAACTCCCTGTCGAACCAGTTCCAGGGAAAGTCTGATGTATCAGGCGCAAGACGATCTGTAACTCAAACATGTCTATCAGCAGAGGGGGTGACGACACCTCCTCATCAGAGCACTCCTCCACCGGAGCACCCCCCAACAGAGTGTTGTCCTGCTGGAGACTCCCCTGCGGAGCGAAGGTCCCAATAGCAGTCGGGTCTCGTCATCTCCTCCACCAAGTGGGTCGCGACAGCGATAATGATGAAGATCCGTCCCTTGCTGACACCAGGGCCCGCAACCGCGACCCTCGCATCTTTCGAGTAAGCTTCGCTGCCAGTCAGCAAGCTTCGAAAGAACCTCCTTTAGATCCCCATAGTCATTGTGAAAGCACTGATCGACAGGGCGAACCAAGGCAGACCTCGAGCTTAAGCTCACCAGAGCTTCAATCTCTAGTGGGGCCCCTCTCCCAGTAGAGAATGGCGGTCGCTAGAACAGTCCCCTGACTCACCATGTAATCTTCACCCTCGAATCCTGGCCCGGCAGTGGCGCCAGCTAAAGCTCGAACAGCTCCAATCGCGACAGCTCCGGCAGCAGCCTCGGCGATGTCACCATCCATGACTCGAGTAGGAGCGCAATCCAGCATGAGCTTCAGCTGCGGCCTCGGTGACAGCACCGGCCACAACCTAGCTCCTTCACTTGATAGCTCCTGCAGCGGCCTCGTCTTTAGGAACCAGCTGCTCGGATAGTCTCAATCCTAATAGCTCCAACAACGGCCTCGGTGATAGCACCAGCCTTAGCTCGGACGGTTCTGGTATTAAAAGCTTCAGCAGTGACCTCGGTAACAGCACCAGCCTCTGCTGCACAGTTTTGACGTCAGGCCTCGGTGACAACATCGACCTCGACTTACAAAGCTCCGACAATGGCCTCGGTGAGAGCACCAACCACGAACAACATCATTTACTACAAACAACCCTGTTCCCTCGTCATATTTATGGAACTCGACAGAGGTCTCTGCTCGGTGACAGCACCATCATAGAAGAGACCACAATTCTGTTACAGAACTAGCTGCAAAGCGTTGCAGTTATGGAACTAGACAAAGGTCTCAGCTCGGTGACAACACTAGCATAGAAGAGACCATCGCTCGGTTACAGAACCAGCTGCAAAGTGTAAGGTCCGCGACCTTACTGGGTCAGTTGGGCCCAATAGTAGGCCCGTTGACCAATTTATTTATTTTTATTTTTATTATAATTATTTGTATTTTAGATATTTAAGTAGGTTTAGTCTTTGAGTGAGTTTCTTTTAGTGTTCGGATAGTGTCTGCGAAGTTTCGTTCGATTTCGAGTTCGTTTGATCCTAACAGGGGGTAGTTTGCAAATCAGGGAAAATTGAGTATTTTTTCGAAAAATTCCTATCACCGTGATTTTGGGTTCGTTGGAAAGATCTCGTCGCACTGATCATTTTTGTCTTCTGGGTCGTCTCGATCCGACGATCAGAAACCCTTCAAATAGTCCATTCTTTCACCGGACCCACTTAAGGGCAAATTGGTCTTTTCCTCCCTCTCTTCTTCTTAAACAGGGATTAGCCCTAATCTTATTATCACTTCTGCAACGAGAGTTACAGCAGCCCTCATTCTCCCTCTTCATCTTCTCAAGCCCAGATCTCCCTCTGGAAGAGATTATCTCCGCGATCCGGACCGCACATCTTCTTCCTTTCGATCTCCTCTCTCCATTGATACTAGTTGGTAAGCATTTTCCCATCATCAACTTTTCCATTCGTTTTCTCTTTTGTTTAGAATAGGTTGGATCATGATCTTTTTCTTTCTTTTCTTCTCCGTTGCGTCCTAGATTGCGTTTGGGCGGATTAGATTGTGGGTTTGCGAAAGAAAGCTTCTCCTCAAGTTTTTCCAATTTTTATCATCTTCTTGGTTGAGGCAAGTAGATATGCAATTATCTTTAATCATGTCTGTATTGTCTTCTTTTGATTACAATGATACTCTTGTTAGATTACCCAAATTCCAAGCTTATTGTGAGTATTTTATTGGGAATGACATGTTAGGTTAATTTGTGGTTTGGATTGGATTAATGTTATAATTGTAGCCTTGGAAGTTTTTAATTTAATAGAATGGATGGAAAGAATGATTAAAATGATTGGGGAGCATGGATGATCGTTTTCTGCAGGAAAAAGGAAGAAGAAAAACCCATTTTCGGGCTCAGGTACAGTGCCAATCGATCGGGCCTTCAGTCCGATCGATCGGACTGAAACTGCTCTCAGTTAACTGAGACGAATCTCAGACCGATCGATCGGACCTGTTGTCCGATCGATCGGAGGGAAAGTTTTTGTGAATTATGACAACTGACAAAGAAACGTTGACTGATGAGTACAGGTGGTACTTGTGCATATGAATAGAAAAAAAAAAAGAAAAGAAAAAGAAACAAAGGACGTTGACTGACTACCTGACATGCATATGGGTTTTGTTGAATTGCCCCATCCGATGAATCGGACCAATGGATGGTCCGTCGCACTTTTTATATATATATATATATATATATATATATTTATATATATATATATATAAAGGGTCAAACTTCTATGGGCCATAACTTCTAAACCATACGGCGGAATTTCGCGAGCCATATACCGTTGGAAAGCTCTTTGAGCGTAGAATCCAATGATATATGTCTCGTGATGATTGGAGATCAGGTAGGGAAATAGTTATGGAGATTATTATTAGACCACTTTCTTGTTAGTAACGAGATTGTTAACCTAGGTTTGGGCCTTAGATATTGGAAACCATGAAACCACTCTCACGTGACCATTAATGGGGTTTTGAAATCGTAGCACGTGGCTTGGTGTGCTTCGATGAGTTGTCTAGGTATTCGTGTATTGTGTATGGTTAACCGAATGCGTGTGGAATTGAATCAATCGATGCTCAACATGATTGTACACAAAGGAAATTCTTTATAAGCATTGATTATTCGAATTCCCCACGCACTTCGTTAAAACACATATGGTACATGGATGACAACACTTGCCTAGGTTTGGGTTGTAATTCTTTCTTGACTTATTTAATTGTATCCGTTGTTGTAATTCCTTGTACACTCACTCTCTTGGCATAAAACACCTAATTAATTATTAAACATAATCCCTTGTAGAATTAGGACTTGGACCTGACTTAGAGTGTACCTTAGGACCCCGTGTTATGTAATTAATGAACATGACTGGCTAGACTGAAGGGATTATCACGTGATTGAGTTTGACTTGTATTGATTTGAAGGAGATAATCCCTATGAACATGTCTTGTATATTGAGTTAGCCAGACTTGCTTGTCTTGATCTATTCTTGTGTCAACACCACATTATTATTATTATTATTTGCATATCATGGCCAACTGCAGTTTGGGGGTTTATTGATGGGCCGGTTACTCGGACATCGGGGTGGGCAGTCGGCTTTGGACGGCGTTCATGGCGTTGAATAGTTGGGAGCGGGCTAGGACCGTGCTACTATTCCCAGGACTGGGAGCTGGGATCCCCCTGGAGCCGGACTTTGGTATCAGTAGTCCGGATATGATTGTTACTGGTACCCCGTGAGGTGGCTAGGACATCCACGGAGTCTCCCTCTTGTGCATTGCATTATATTGGTAGTGGTGATTGTTAGTATTGCTAGAATTTCTATTTATGATTCGGATGATTATTTACTCATGCTTTATGCCTAGATTCGATTCCTTGTACTCTCTTGATTACTATACCTGTCATTACTCTTATACTTGATGCATGTCATGATTATATATATATATTGCTTATCTATTGCTCAACATGTCGTTGACTCTATCCTTGGTGTGCAGACTCCTCAGGTGAGTACTACTACGAGGAGCAATCAGGTGAGGAGATCCTAGAGGATCTCCAACCGGTTGAGGAGGAACGAGAGTGGCGTGCAGATGACGTAGAGTAGCGTCATCATTCCCGGCACGAGAGTGATTCATCGGGACTTCCCTAGATTTTATTTCTTCGTTTATTATCTCTCGTTGAACTTTCATATCATTGACTTCTTAATTGTTTTAAATGGCCTTAAGTATTGGGATGGCCATTGTAATAGATTAACTTCATTGCTTAAGTTTTATTTTATTCCTTGTGCAACTTTAACTATTAATGAGATTTATTATTCATTGCTTCGAAATTTAATATGCCTCATTCGTATGAATTCCGCAGTTTTATTTTACTTGAGGTTTGAAATGCAATATCCTCACAGCGGACTTACGATCCTTGGGCCTAAAGGGCAAAATTTTTAATTAGCCCTAAAATTCACTCCCCGGATCCGGTTTATTCTCTAATCGGGTTCGGGGGACGTGACACAAAGCGTCGCAGTTATGGAACTCAACAAAGGTCTCTGCTCGGTGACAACACCATCATAGAAGAGACCACAACTCGGTTACAGAACCAGCTGCAAAGCGTCGCAGTTATGGAACTCGACAAAGGTCTCGGCTCGGTGACAACACCAGCATAGAAGAGACCATAGCTAGGTTACAGAACCAGCTGCAAAGCGTCGCAGTTATGGAACTCGACAAAGGTCTCAGTTCGGTGATAGTACCAGCATGGAAGAGACCACAGCTCGGTTACAGAACCAGGTGTAAAGCGTCGCAGTTATGGAACTCGACAAAGGTCTTAGCTCGGTGACATCACCAGCATGAAAGAGGCCACGACTCGGTTTCGGAACCAGCCAACCTGGTCACGGGACCAAGCGAAGCAACACGCCAAGTTATAGAACTCGGTGGCTATCCTAGTTCGGTTATGGAACCAGTTATGCATTGGAAGGATCTGATCGCCTCCTCTGAGAATCTAGTTCGGTTGTGGAACCAGCTATGAGATTTTCTACCTCTAAAGGTGCAAGTACCTCTCAAAGTTGTTTAAACTTCAGCGCAATTTGAATTCCGGTTGCTGAACCGAGTTTGACTAGCCTAAGTTACTTCTGGTTAAGGAACCAAAGTTATTTCCAATAGTCACTCAGTTCCGGTTACTGAACCGAACTCAACTACTTGGTCAAAATTCGAGCGTTCATGCTAAGAGCTCAATTATAGAAACGAAAATCAAGTACACACATTGTTATCAGAACAAAAGAGATGGCAAGTATGATAATGAAAATTCTCTTTATTGATAAAGAATCATTACAAGAGTCAATTCTTTGCATGAAAAAGAAAAAAAATATAAGAAACTTCAAGATTCAGTAGCCTCGACGTTGACGTCAAAAGGCTCGATCTTGGTGGCTTGGGGAGCATCCTCAGGCGGAACGACTTCTGCAACAGCTTCTGTAGTGGAGGCAGAACCAGGTTCAATCCTGGGGCGAGTGAACTTTGGCAGGTCCTGGTAAATAGGATGATCATCTGCGATCCCTGCCTTCTTCAATGCAGCTCGGCACCCGAGCTCGAACAACTCCGAGCAGATATTCTCGACTTGGGCCTCGTACTCCTTAGTAGCCGCATCCACTCCGTCCTGGAAATATTTCTCGATCTCAGCATCGAACAAAGTTTGGAGTGAGGCTTTCTCCTTGTGCGCCATTTCGAGCTCGGCATCCCGTTTTGCTAGCTCGGCCTCAAGTGCGAGAATTTTCTTCTCCTTGACCGCCGCCACTAGGGCTGAACAGAACCGGACCGCGGACCGGACCATAAAACCGGACTGGACCGGACCGGACTTGTGGTCTTTACAGCACAAATCCGGTTATTTCCGGTCCGGTCCGGTCCAGGCCTTTTAAAAACCGGTCTGGACCGGACCGGATTATATTTTTTATTTTTTTTAATATAAAATTCCTAAGTCATGTGAACACTATTGCTCTCAGTAGTCTGTTCATCAAATCCCTAATCTACTGCTCTGTAGTCCAACCATCTCCTAGAAAGAGCTTCGTGTCATTTTGGAGCCAACGGCCAACGCCATCTCCGACCCCCGTCGTGCCATCTGCGATTCCAAATCGGCAAATCGGCTAAGGAGTAACTGAGTAAGGACTTCTCTGATTCTCTCAGGCCTCAGCTCAAGTAAGGGTTATGGTTTTTCCCCACAAATCCCCAATTTCTCCCCCGTCTTTGTTCCTTTCCCTTTTCTTTACCTCTTTCAGTTTTGAATTGTTGGTGGTTACTCTCATACATGCATAGACATTTTAATGGCTTTCGATTTCACAACCTGTGCCTAAAAAGATGGAGTCAGATTGTCTCTCCCATTGCAAATCAGGAACTGTGAAAGTTCCTCATGTGTCTCAGCCCCGTTGGGCTTTTGAGTGGATAGCTTTGTAGGGTGAGGCTATGGAATGGCTTTTACCCATTAAGGGATTTGCTTCTAAACAGTAGGTCTTTAACAATCCTTGAGGTATATTGTCAGTTCCTACAGAAGATGGAGGGATGAGGTATTGACGGTGAGAATAATGGAGCCTTTTGTGGTTAAATCATGTGGTGGTGAATGCTCAATTTCTGCAAACAATAAATTATCAGCAAATCAATATATTAAAACACTCCCTAGGAATGAAATCAGAGCCATGTAGACCACCACCACCTTTCGCCGTGCATCAAAGTCTTCACCTAGCTCCATTCTATGGAAATGTTGGACAGGCACAAATAAATCATTGATGCTCATAATCAGTTTTTCCATCATTCTATGGAAATGTTGGACAGGCACAAATAAATCATTGATGCACATAATCAGTTTTTCCATCTGGTGCAGTCAGCTTTCTTTGAAAGTCCATGTATACATTAAATTGTCCCCTGCTGATTGGAGAGACAGTCCCCTCTGCATCTTTGGACACTTATTTGGGTTATTCTGAAACAAAGGTTACAATGGATTTGCAGAGAGGCTACTGATGAAATGTGGGCTTGACAAAATAGAGAGTCAGAGCACAAATATTGATCTCCAAGATGTTGACATACACTGTTTCCTTCAATCTCCTACCAAGCAAGGTAGCTTTTACATGTAATTGGTTATCCCAAGCTTTTATGGGATGTTGCACCTATAATGATTGAATAAACTCTATGATAAGATCCACCATTCTGGCATCATAGGCAGGTCCCTCCATTTGGAAGTGGCCAACACCTTCAAGTAAATGAATTTCAGCGCGCCCTGCTGCAGATTGTAGCTTGTTCTCCAACTGCTTTACACTTGTTCAGCCATCTTTGGTACCCATAACAAAAAACAGAGCCTTAGTGCCTGTAACTTTCTTGCTAGACCTTAATGAGGAGCTTATTATTAAGGCATTTTAATCCAGCCAGTCGTTTATATAGGAAGGCTCTGATGTTTACATGCCATACACGTTTGTATAATGAGGCTTACAGCCTGTACAAAGCCTATATTTTAATCTTTTGTTCCCATGATTTCTAAGTTCATGTGTTCGGTTTGATTGTTTTTTTTTGCAGAATGTATAATAAAACATGCCTCCTTTATTAATGTCTCTGATATGTTGTTCTGTTTCAGGCAAAGGTCTTCCACTTCTTTCCTTCTTTATTTATGTTCATAGACTTCTAGCAGGGGATTTCTAAAATGAGTCATGTTGATGCTGGGGGATTGAGTTTAGAGGATGTGGATATGATGGTTGAGGAGGAAGATGTTTCAGAAATTCCCACACCAAGTAGTGAACCACCTAAACCAAAAAGAAAGAATCAATCTATGGTTTGGTCTTCCTTTATAAAGAAGTATGTTGGTGACCCACCACGCCCCAGGGCATTTTGCAAATATTGTGATGCTGATTATGCTGCGAATGGAAATAAGAATGGGACGAAAAATTTGTTGGACCATCTTACTAAATGTAAGAAAAACCCCAATCAGCTACCCCCAAAACAAGACAAGAGGCAAAAAACTTTAGCATATGAGAAGGGAGTTGAGGGTGATGAGAACCCTAGTAATTTGGTGTTGGCAAAAAAATTTGACCATAATCATGCAATAGCTCTTCGTCAAGCTTTGGCAGAGTTTCTTATTGTTGATGAGCTCCCTTTTAGGATTGTGGAGTCTCCCAAATTTAGAAAATTTGTACAGATGCTAGAGCCTTGATTTCAAGTCCCATCTCGCATGACCATTGCTAGGACTTGTATGGACATTTTTAAGGATAAAAAAGCATGGTTGAAGTGTATGATGAGGGCTTGTGATAGTAGAGTTTGTCTCACCACTGATGCTTGGACTTCGATTTAGAATTTGAGCTATATGGTTGTCACTGCCCATTGGATTGACAAGGAGTGGAAATTGCAGAAAATGGTGATTAGCTTTCGTTTGATTGATAATCACAAAGGAGACACAATTGGAGCGCAAGTGGAGGAGTGTTTACATGATTGGGGAATTGACAAGATTATGACCATCACAGTTGATAACGCGTCTTCAAATGATACAGCTATTGGTTACTTGAAGAGGCATCTACGAAGTAATGTGTTGAATGGTCTTTACATTCACATGAGATGTGCGGCGCATATTATGAATCTTGTGGTTGGTGATGGGTTGAAGATAAATGATGATGCAATTACAAGGGTTCGTGATGCAATTAGGTATGTATTTTTTTTTCATTTCTTAGTACTATGCATAATTCGTTTATTAGAAATTCGTTATTTCTTATAGTTGTTTTTTGTGAAATGCAATTAGGTATGTGCGGTCTTCTCCTGCAAGGCTTATCAAGTTTAATCAATGTGTTGAGAAGGAGATGATTGAATGTTCCAAGAGTTTGTGCCTTGATGTCTCAACTCGTTGGAACTCTACTTATTTGATGTTGGATGTTGCTGAGAAGTATGAGTTTGCTTTTGATAGAATGGAGAGTGATGATGTTGATTATCGTCCGCATTTTACTGAAGGTGAGTGTGGGAAGAGGAACTTGGGACCTCCAACAAAAGAGGACTGGACAAAAATAAGGGTATTTTGCAAGTTTCTTGAACTCTTTTATGATGCTACGGTGCAATTTTCTGGTTCTTTGTATGTTACTTCGAATTCCTACTTTCATGGACTCTATGGGGTGCATTCCCATTTGTGTCGTTATTCACAAAGTACGGACAAAAGATTGAAAGACATGGCTGATATTATGATGGTTAAGTACCAAAAATATTGGGGGAGGAATGACAGGTTAAATTTGTTGATATTTATTGCAAATGTGATTGATCCACGGTCTCAGTTACAAGTAATGGGACAAATGGTGAGGTTGATGTATGGTGGAATAGAGGGAGAGAAGTTGGTGGCCAGTATAAGTGATTTGTTTCGTGCATTGTTTGATGAATATGCGTTGGGGTTACCACAGGCTCAGGTGCATTCATCTAGTACTACTAGTGTGCCTCCTCCTCCTGGACCTCCTCCAGTGGTTGCGGGTTCTGGCAGCAAGCTAACTTTATTTGAGGATTATTGGAGCATGGCTGTGTCATTTGGAACATATTCATCAAGTCCTAGTGCAAACTTAGAAATTGATCGGTATTTGGCTGATCCATTTGTTGCTCCAGACAAGAATTTTGACGTATTGAAATGGTGGAAAGATAATGATTTACGATATCCCGTCATTGCTAGGATTGCACGGGATGTATTGGCTATCCCTATCTCCACTGTGTCTTCAGAGTCCGCTTTTAGTACGGGGGGACGTGTACTTGATCCATTTCGGAGTTCATTAACCCCAGCGACTGTGGAGGCCCTCATTTGCACCCAAGATTGGTTGAGGCGTGCTGATGAAAAGGAACCAATTGACATCAAAGAAACTTTGAATTGTATTGAGAGTTATGACATGGATTCCGGTAAATAAAATGTGTTTGTAATTTTAATTCTCCTTTTATTTTCTCTATGCTTTGCTTATATTTATTTGTTTTTAACATTTATTGACATTTAAACTTGCAGAAATGGCAAGCAATAACATTAGCACAGGAACAACCGAACTTGAGACATCGTCATCAACCACCGGCAAGACTTGAGGAGGAGACTCATTTGTGACATTTGCAAGCTTTTTAGTTTGTTAATGTATTTGTTTGTGCGTGTTTGAGACATTTGTATTTTGACTTATAGTGCTTAATTTGTTGAGACATTTGTAACTAATTTGTTATCTTAAGTCAAAATCACTCCATTTTTACGTTAACTTTACAATTCAATAACCATATTGGAAGTAATGTTAACGAAGAAAACTAGACATATTTAAGTGTAATTTAGATGTGAGTTGAAAATGAAAAAATAAAATAAAAGCTCAAAAAAAAAAAAAAAGAAACCGGTCTGGACCACTTAAGTGGTCCAGACCGGACCGGACCGGACCACTTATAAGTGGTCCGGTCCGGTCCTCACATTTAGGCCAGACCGGAAATCCGGTCCAAAAACCGGACCGGAAATCCGGTTGGGCAGCCCTAGCCGCCACGCCTTTTAGCTCGTGGGTTCAGCCGTCACCCTAGTGAGCTCTTGGAGAGCAAATTGCATCTCTGCCTCCTGGCTGCTTATTTTCTCCTCCGCCGCCTTCAGCTCCCAGCTACTCCCTTCCAAGGCCGCAACGAGTTTCTTATTCTCAGCTTCGAGCTTCTCGGCCTTGGAACCACTTTCACTGGCCCTCTCTAGGACCACCTGAACCCTCTACGCCGTCTGAGAAAAAAGACGAAGTCAGAAGAAAGCTAATAGAAGAAAAATGCAACTCTAAGATTTGCATTAACTCTTACCGAGAGCATCGACTGCAAAGACGCGAACAACAATGTTATGTCGTCCGCTCCTCTATGCCTCTGCATATCGAGTGGCAGGGCACACGCTTTGGCAAGAGCGGTCACGACCAACGAGCCGTCATCGGCCTCTCAGGCCCGAGCTGGAGGCTTGGCCTCCAAAAGAGCCGCCCCCGCTGGCTGAGGGACCAAGGCCTCTTTCCGACGGGCCCTCGCCCTGGTGCCTCTTCTCCTTTGAGGCCTTCTCCTTAGCCCCTTCAGCTGGGTGCTGCCGAGCTCCCGAACCGCTGCCTCTTCTCAGATTGGCCTCCCTCTCTTTGGGTCTCGACAGAACGCTGCCGAACAGCACCAACAGCAACAGTAGTTCCAGCAGCATCAGTGCCGGGAGCAACAACAAGAGCAACAGTGGCAGGGGCAATAGGACCCTCC
Source organism: Cinnamomum chago (assembly GCA_038049695.1). Lineage (NCBI taxonomy): Eukaryota > Viridiplantae > Streptophyta > Magnoliopsida > Laurales > Lauraceae > Cinnamomum > Cinnamomum chago. The sequence goes on from CP142451.1 coordinate 114,566,779, forward strand.
CTAGAAGCAGCAACAGAACCCTCAGCGCCATCCGAGACTGCTGAGGAAGAGGGAGTTCGAGTCCCTAATATTTTCGCCCCTAGGTCTTTCACCTTCAAAACTGACCTCCTTTTCTCCATCTCCTCTCCCCTCTCTTCTTCACGGTTGGAGGGAGATGAATAGCTCTCGACGAGCTGGGCCAAATTCACAGCCTCCGAGCTGGCGGGCACGAGCTCCTTCCTCTTAATGTACGTGTGGTACCTCAGCTCGTATCCGAGCAAGGACCAGGCAGCTCCCTCGTTGTGGCCGTGATGCTCGAGCATGAGTTTCAGCTAGCTGTCATTCCACTCCTAGCCGGCGCGCTCAGCTCGCTGCTTCCTCCGGCTGGTCTTTGTACGACAGAAGATAGCATCAGCTCGGCAAGACAAACAGAAGGAAAAGACAACACTCTGAGCTCGGTAATTACTTAAAGGATCCCCGAAGTGTCGAGGAATCCTGTGCAATTTCTCTGCCTCGGTCTCGTCCTTGCCAAACTCCCAGTTGACAGAGACGAGTAGACGATCGTCCCCGGCGTGCCTATTTGAGTCCTCCAGATCATGGACGAAGGGCTCCATCTTCGACTTCCCACGGAGGTAATAACTGTAACCGTCCCCGGCGGTCTTGCACAGGTTGTATACATCCTCGATGTCATGGACACCAAGGTTTATACCCAATATCTTATTCAGCTCGGCAACGCCCATTATGACTTTGAAGCCATCGGGCATCAGTTGGAATGGGCCGAGGTGCCATGTCGCAAAGCAGGCTCTGAGCAGAGGGTGAACGGGGAACCTAACCCCTTCCACTATTATTGAAACTAACGGGAATGACACCCAGCCATCCCGGAAGGATCGATCCTCGAAGAGGTCGTTCGGGTCGTCCAGTTTCATCAGGACATCCTCTGGGATCCCGTACATTTCCCTGAAGCAGGCCATAGCCTCAGGGGTCTCCGCCCAACTCCTATAAAATCCCATTTTTCTACGGGTGGTGATACTGGAAAAGGGGGTTGAAATATAAAAACCCTAAACCCTAAAGCAAAACCCCTAAAAAATAGAAAGGTGGTATGCAAAGACAGGGATAAGGGAGAAACAAACTCACAGAAAGAGTGACGGATTCCAGGCTCCAGTTTGCTTTGTTAGACTTCTAGCAAGGCTCCGGCAGTGTCTCCGACAGAATTCTCTTCTCTTTTGTAGCAGCGCTTTCTCTGATGAAATGTCAAAGTGAAAGAAGCAACAGAAGAAAGAGCCCTATTTATAGGTGATATGGCGCCCGTTCTAATTCCTAAAGGCTCGCGTCGCTTCGATTTCGTTGAACGACCAACCAGATGGAGGTGTTTTCCTAAGAGTAGGGTTACATTGGTCTCGGTAGCGATACCAGCTCAGTGCATCCCGATCTCGGTATCCAAGTTCGGCCACAGCGCCAAGATCCATCTATTTTGGTAACGGTACCAACTAGACATCCCTTTTCAGCTCGGCAAACAGTGCTAGCTTGCGCTAAGCTTGAGTTAGTCTCGGTAAAGAGTACCAACTGGGCTCATCTCGGTCTCGGTATAAGGCACCTCGGCAATAGAGCCTGGATGCATCCGAACCCGACCTTAGTACCATCCTCAGCTCGGTCCGTCCACAGGGGTGGGTACTAGGCCATCATTGTACTTCCATGAAGTTATGGCTACGTTGTAGAACGTGCTGACAGACAAGACAGGCGCCAGATGGTGATCAGGTGTCGCTTTGATTAGTCACATCCGCATTAATACCAGGGGTAATCTATTGATTCGACCTGACAGTATTTCCACCTACCCCCACTAAGGGTGCGCCGGGTGAAATCTCTACATATAGGGGAACACCAATCCCTTCTAAGGTATGCAAAAAAAAAAAAAAATGCATCATGGGGCAAGAACAGACTAATGTTATGTTCATCAAACATTACATAAGCGTGTTACAGAACGTCTCGCATAAGAGCATACTTGCCTCTCATCTCCATCCTTTGTTCAATGGCGGCACTAACTCAGGCATCGGAGAGCCTTCGGCTGACGGCAGCCAGGGTCTCTGATCTCTATTTCTCTTTCCCTTTTAGGTCCTAAGGCGATCTATCTTTCCCAAAGAAGCTTAAACAACAAATCACAAGTCTTACACCAACCTAATCCGGGCCCTGAACTTTTAGGCACACACAGATAGTTTTACTAGTTCATTTTTATTTGGTTTATTACTTCTGCTATGCATTGGTTTTGCATGTGATATTTCACAATTAATAACAATCATTATGATCCATAAGTCATACTTGGTCTAATCGCTTTCTTATGAAACTTCTTCTTTACTCTTGTTGATATACGCTAATCACAAAGCACTCCACTAACTCTCAATGAATCTAAAATTGAAATCCAAAGGTTTTTCTTATGTCTCTTTTAAAATATCCGGACCTCATAGTACTTTGATGAGCAGGCTCAAGGTGGGAGAGGTCCTTCGAATTTCATTTCTTCCACTTTGAATTTGAAGTTCAGAGTTGGCAAAGCTTTGCCGTCTTTGAAGGCTATGAAATCTCTGAAAAAAAGACGCCAAGTCTTGGAGAGTTCTTTCCTCCTATAAAAGGCATCCAAGGGAAAAAAACCACCCTTATTATATAGTTTGGAGGAGCCTGGCCAGGTGATCAAGTCCATGGGCGCCCAGGACTTGGTGCTTCGAGTCTTCCCCCTTCATTTCTACTTTCTTCCTTCTATCTCTTTCTCCTAGTCCATACCTATTAATGTTCTATATACAGGGGTAGCAAAATCTAACCTGACCCAATTTTGACCCACTTCACTTGACCCGCAAGATATATAGGGTGCTCATGGCCCAAGAAAACCTGACTGATTTTTAAATAAGTCGGCTTAGGTCAACCCGCATTACCCGCCTAACCCACATAACTTGTTAGTCTAATATCTTGGTAGTTGGTACTTAAAATAGTTTAGTTTACACAGTATAAGCCAAGCTTGTATTGGGCTTTTTGTGGCTTGCTACTTAACTTAAATATCGCCTTAAAACTTAGAAATAGACTGTGTTTGCGCTAAGCTTCTATGCGTTGGGTTGGTTAAAAGGGTTAACCTGTATTGAAATAGACAATGATGTAATCTTTAGTCCGATTGTGCTCATTAGACATGTAAGTATATGAATTTTTAGGTAACAATCCATTTCTTATCTGATTATCTTTCGTCTGTATCTTCCCCACAATTGCATCATTAATTACAAAATGGTTTTACTCTTGAAGATGCAAGTCCATTTCCCATTTCAAACATTAGCTTGAGCTTCATATTTGAAGATCTTGGATTAAAGTCTTCAGGCAAGATCTCACTAAAAACTTGGTACTAGGGTTTCATTCCACATTAAAAAGCCCTATATATGTGAGTAGGGTTCCATTTCTAAAATATGTTTGTTTCATTTGATTGTTTAAACTCACTGTTGGATAATGTTAAACCTATTTGAGAACCTATGTTATCATTTGATCGGTTCATTCTTGTGCCAATAAGACTTCCAATTGCATATCCCCTGCCAAGCATCACTTGGACAGACAAAAAGTTTGTAGCGGTTCTCTCTGGATGAAAGCTACACAGAGAAGCCTACGCACTTTGCGAGCTTCAAAGTCCTAGGCCAGATCTCAACCTAATATTGATTCAACCATTGATTTCTATTAACTTTCAAATAACACTGTTGAGAGAGAAATCACCAAAAACTTTATTCCTTCAACTGTAAAAAGATTTAAATTTCAAACTCTTAATTCTATCCCTAGAATCTTGAACAACAATAACACCCTCCTGCAATCATGTCTTTAAAAAAAGGATTTGGATTCGCTAATGAAGATTACAAACCCGTTGATCTTTACAAATAAAGAACTGGTCATCATGCCTTGTCGGTGATCGATCACTATTTTTTTGTGGATCCATAATGTCCCAACCCACTCTTTTTGAGTCTGTTGCTATCGGTGGCCCACTAGATCATATATTTTGTGATTTCTTCAAGAAGCCTTTACATGTGGTTAAATGTCAAAATGACATTTTGTTGATATGCTAGCCAGTTTATGAGCACTTGCTCCAATTGACAAAAAAAACTTTCTAATTTTGGTAGGTCCATAGTCTTGAAGACTAGTTTTATTGGGAATATACCTTTAACATGGGCCGTTGATGTTTGAGAACTAACTCCCTAACTGCATGACAATGAGGAGAATGCTAAAATGGGTTCATGGTACTGAGTTAGTGTGTTAAGAACTTTATATGGATGGTTCTACTATAATGCCTAGGCTTCATGCAAATTTCCCAAGAGGGCTTTTTTATGACGTTTATTATGAGATTTCTTTCATAATGTGATTTTTTTTTTACTTCACCATGTTTGGATGACAAAACTGGGGTGGGAAAATAAACATTTATGGTGACATTACTTATCTTTACTACACTACAAGCATCTTTTTTATTTATTTATTTATTAAAAAGGCATGATAAAGTTGTGGTGAAAACTTGATGACAAAAAAGTGCTTTATAATCTTCAAAATACACACACACACACTCACTCTAATGTTGTACACATCTACTTTTACTTCAACACCCTTCTCCTTCTACCTCACTTTCACTCATTCGGTGCTTCTCCAAGTAACTTGCAAAAGCCTTGAGGGGCACTTCTTTCTCTCTTGAGAGGCCTTTTTCTTCTTGAGGAACTTTTGCTTACTGTTAATTGATACTATTTTGTCAGTCACTGTCAAGGTCGATGAGGTTGTAGCTTTCATTAGAGTAGACAGTTCATTCTTAGAATGATCACCCTTGTCTTCCTCTGTTGGCTCTTCATTATCATCGGGAGAACATCTTTCTGGCCAGAAGATCTTAACGACTTTTCTAGGCTTTTGAAGTTGGGTTCTTTTTAACAAGTGCAGCTTTTCCCTTGCTTTTGTCTCCAGACCCCACCAATTTTTAGCGGTTTTCTCGCTTTACCCATTCTCCTTTTCATTTTCATCCTCTGGTTTACTAACCACATTGTCACTCTCTTCATGAACTATGCACTTCCGAAACACCTTCAGAGCTAGGAGGCTCTGCCTCAACCTTGAAGATCTTCGGTTCCCTTAATTTTAACTTCAGATCTCATCATTCTTTGTGCGCTTCCAAATGCGATATGGCAACAAAGGGAAAGAATTTGGAGCAATGACTTGGTTCCTCATTTCGTGAAACTGAGGGACTTTGAATTAGGAGGCTGAAGGAAGAAACTTATAGAGAAATGGAGGTCACCGGATTTGGCATTTGTGAAGTTCAGTGTAGGTGTGTACGTAGTGACATTAGGACTGGCAGGCATAGGAGGTACAGATGAGCTTCTACTAATCTTTCTCAGGGTTGGTTTACATATAGAGGCATTAAGAATTTGAAAAAGAAGGTAATAGAACTCATAATAGAGAATCTGATCAAATGGTCGAGCAATTCTTGTACATCTATATTGTTTCAAGCAAAAAAAAAAAAAAAAAAAGAAAAAAGAAAAAAAGAAAAAAAGAAAAGAAGCTTGGTCAAGAAAATGAAATTGGTGTACATTCTAAAGGGAGATTTGGAAGCTCTCTTTGTTAATGACTATTACTTTCTTACATGTACATAGATACGGGCGGACCCAGGTACATGACACTGAGGGCTGAAACTCCCACTCATATATGAAAAAAGTTATTTTTTTTAAAAGAACCCCTGCGTATTAAAAAAATTGATGGATTTTTTTAACATTTGTCCCCTCATCCTATATTTTCATTTTACATGGAGCTCCCAAGTTGAATTTCCTGAATCCGCCCTTGTACACAGAGATGCTAGGATTCGTTCTGCATTATTAGGAATGATTTTTTTGGGGGAATTATTGGTTTAGTGTCTTCGTATTTTTGGGGACTGGCTGTAACTATACACAATATACTATTATATTGTTGGTTGCTTTTCTTCTGCATGTAGTCTTTACTTCTAAGAGAGAAAAAATACACAATGGACCTGATTTAAAAAAAAAAAAAAAAAAGAAAGAGAGAAAGAAAAAAGAAGAAGAAAATACTAGTTCTTTTATCAGTAGGAACGACTAGTGTTTGCAGGCTCCTAATATGAGGTTTGAAGCATCTGACCAGGTGGAGGGAAGATTAGGAGGGAAGATTAGGGCATCATTCTGGGCCTTGTTTGCCTTATGATCTTAGTTCACAAAATACAGGTTTCTATTGAGTGTAAAGGCCACCTGAAGATTCACTAACCCTCTGTTTGGGAAGGGGGAAGGGGGGCTCCTAATATGAGGTTTGAAGCATCTGACCAGGTGGAGGGAAGATTAGGGCATCATTCTGGGCCTTGTTTGCCTAATGATCTTAGAGCACAAAATACAGGTTTCTGTTGAGTGTAAAGGCCACCTGAATATTCACTAACCCTCTGTTCGGTGGTGGGGGGGAAATGATTTTGGAGGGTGTTTGGGAATGGGGGGAGGGAGAAATGGGGGGAAAAATGAGTTGCTTTCCTTAAAAAAATTTTCCCCCAAAACAGGAGGGAAAATGAGGGGAAAGTTCTGAAAATGACTAAACTGCCCTTTTACTCTAATTGAATTTTTTTTCAAAAGCAAGGATAAAATGGTTTTTGTCTCTATATCCCACAAACAAACAAAATTATACTTTTTTTCACTTTTATTCCCCATACTTTTTTACTTTCCAAACAAGAGGAGGAAAAATTAATTTTCCCTCCACTCCTCTTCATTTTCCTTTCCCTTCAAATTTTCCCTCTCCTCCCCTCCTCTCTTCCCAAACGGAGGGTAATAGTGCAAAAAACTCTACTTTCTCTTTGGTGTATTTTTTTTTTTTTTTGCTAAATGGTAAATTTGTATCAAGAAGAAGCAAAAGGGCAATGCCCCAAGGACAGGGAGCAAAAGGGCAATGCCCTCTCTTCCGTCAATACTTTCTCTTTGGTGTATCAATTCACAAGTAGTGATTCTTAGAACCTATTCTAAAAAAGATGAAATGGTATAGATAAACTCAAACGAGGCACATTAGTCATGCATCCGCACGTGTACACTTCTCTTTACATCTCTGTCAGTTCCGTCAATACACCAGAAAAGAATGCTTTGACTGTTCTTTTGATCCTTAATTTTGCAAAGCCTTATTCCTCATCTTCTGGCATCTCACTTTCAGAGACCTCATCATCCGCACATGTGTACACTTCTCCTTACATCTGTCACTCCTGTGTCAATACACGAAAAAAGAATGCTTTGACCCTCCTTTTAATCCTTAATTTTGCAAAGCTCTATCTTATTGGAACATGCTTTTACTTTTTTTTTTTTTTTCTATTGTTGACATTTGTTACGTATCATACAACAACGGATGATGATGTCTGTGAAAATGAGGAGCATGAAGAATCCAAAGAACAAGAAGACTTCCTGCCTGAAAAAGACCGCACTGGGGTTAATAAAGCACTGAAAGAGAAAGAACATGACACACAAGGTAACATAATATCTACAGAGAAACATGTGCGGGGTTCTGTTTCAAAGAAGAAAGCTGCAGTTGATAAAAATAACCCCGCCTCAAAAACCGTAACAGAGAAGGAGCAAACCTGTACATCGATCATTCTTGTCTTGAATCCCACTAACATGCGAATCTACGCAAATAACCGGTACATCAGCTGACAACTTGGGTCTCGTGAGAGACTAGAGAAGACATAAAAATAACACAGTTGTTGCTATACTTCAACAGCTGAAATCTAGGGCAACTGAAGTTGCATAGGCATCCATTTCAAGCTACTCCTCTGTATCATTCTCAGGATTCTCTTTCGCTTCCTCTTCCTCTTCGTTGTCCATCATATTTGTTATCAGATCTTCAATAAGTTTCCTTATTCCAGCCTTTCTATGGGACAAGCTAAAGGCTGAAATAAGGAGACTTATTGAAGATGCGATAACAAATATGATGGACAGCGATGAGGAAGAGGAAGAGAGAGAGGATTCTGAAAATGATGCATAGGAGTAGCTTGAAATGGGTGCCGATGCAACTTCAGTTGCCATAGATTTCAGCTGTTGAAGTACAGCAACACCTGTATTATTCTTATGTCTTCTCTAGTCTCTCCCTACACCGAAGTTATCAACTGAAGCCTTAGCAATCTTCTTCGTAGCTTGGTGGGCCGACGACCATGACAATGAGGCATTATCCTACCGCATGCAGAGTTCACCTACAATAGCTCGTGTAATCGATCAACACAGATGAGCCCGTTTAAGATCATGTATGGTTCAAACCACACAAATGTTTTAGACCTTACACCGATCCAAAAGCCATGGAAGGTTAGCGAAGATGTTGAGGAGATGGCTTGGAACAAACAAGCAATGTATTAAGAGGTTCGGAGGCGTCTACATGCTACCTTCTAACTCTTTTATTTTAATAAAATGGTTGGCTAGCTCGCAGCCCACTTTCGATAATCTGTCAATACCTAATCACTCCTAGGAAAGCTACTCGGCTTGTCAAGAAGATCTAACTCGAAGCCAAAACTAGAGCTAATTAAGAACAAGGAAAACTCCTAACTATCCATCGTCATCGGTTTTCTCTTGATAGAGAGAGATCTTGGGTTGTTCATTAAAAATATGACATCAACACTGTTCAAATATGTGGTGATATAGCAACCTTTAGTTCTTTTGATAGGAAAGGTTCAAAATATTGATTCAGCTCATTAACGAGGAAAGCAAGGAAAGAACCTATATTACGAATGATAGAGATATTCTAAAGGGATGGGATATTTACTACAATCATAGGAGTTTATGTTAGATTGGGAATATATTACACTAGAATTGTGACATGATGAGAAATAAAACAACCATATGAAATATAAACTAAAAAACTAAAAAAATAAACCACAAAAGGAAGCTGGAAAGAAGAAGGTTTTGAGTAAGTTCATAATAGATCGGAATGAGAAACATATTTTTTGTAGCTATATCAAACATGGTTTGCAAAAGCCTTCAATGATGATTGCATAAACCTTCGATGAAGATGATGATGATGGAATGAAAACTCAAAAATAAAATAAAAAACTAATATAAAATCATTTTTATCTGCCTCTTCTTCTGTGCTCAAAACTACCTTGTAAGGATGGGAGGACTCTTTGCAAAATAGTAAGAGGTGAGGGTTTCAAAGGGATGAGAGTAAGGCTCGAGAGATTAGGGCAAGAGATGAAGGAAATGGCGTACAGAGGAAGGGCGCTATAACATGTATTTATAGCATTTGAAACCCTAACTAGTTTCACTTCGGTGTAATGCTAGCCGTTCGATTATGTAACTTTTCATCTAAGGGTGCATGCTAAAATATCGCATCCTAATTTAAGTATTGCTCATTCATTTTTTGTAAATATCGGCTTCCAAATCTTTTATAAGATTCTTGAACACTCATTTTTTCTAAATATCGGCTTCCAAATCTTTTATAAGATTCTTGATCATCCATTTTTTCTAAATATCGGCTTCCAAATCTTTTATAAGATTTTTGAACGCTCATTCTTTCTAAATATCGGCTTCCAAATCTTTTATAAGATTCTTGATCACAATGATAATTGAGGACACGTCAGAGAAATTAATAATCAACCAAAATAAGTGGCCTTCCAACTATAAACGAAGATTACAGCTTGAATCATCTAGATGGCACACCACATTCTATTAGAAACTCTCCACAAATCATTTAGTAGCAAAAAAAAAAAAAAAAGATGCCTAGAAATGAAATATTAACCATCTGCAATGCGGTGCCAAGTTTGTGTGGGTGGGGACCAACCCAAGTTTGGCTCCAATTCCTCTCATGCTTGAAACGCTCAGGCAGAGGTTGTCACAGCCCCGTTCAACTCAGCATGAAATTGACCGCTTTTTCCCACGTGCGGGAACGGGGACTTTCTAGGAGATCACCTATTCTATATACTGCTCCCGCTCGAGCACGCTTAACTCCAGAGTTCTTACGGTTTCCGAGGCCACACAGTTTTAAAAAGCCTCATGTTAAGTTAATACATAGTTTGATTCATAGGCCTAGGATAAGGACTTGGATATTTTCGATGTGGGTTACCTGAGATTCACCGTTTGAAGCCCGTGGTTGACATGCTATGCCCCGTGGTTAAGGGTGCCGCCCGAACCAAGTCATCACATTCTCCCCCACCGAACTAACTCAGCATGAAATTGTCCGCTTTAGCCCACACGTGCACGCGCGGGGACTTCGTAGGAGGTAACCCATCCTAATATTGCTCCCGGCCGAGCAATGTTAACTCCAGAGTTTTTACGGTTTTCAGGACTATACGGTTTTATAAGGCCTCATGTTAAGTTAATACAGGGTTTGACTTATAAACCTGGGGTTAGGACTTAGATATTTTCGATGAGGGCTAGCGGAGACTCACCGTTTGAAGCCCATGGATGACACGCTACGCCCCCTGGTTAAGGGTACTGCCCGGACCAAGTTCTCACAAAGGTGAGTGTGAACCCATTCATGCCTAGCACAAAATATTGCACTGTCATCCAAGTTAGAACATTTAGGCTATAAGTATAAAAGAAAGACAATGTCGTTCAAGTACTTTACGAAAAAAAAAGAACTATAAAACACAAGCGTCTATTGATTGGCTTGGTTTATGTTACAGTGAACTAACTCTTGATCTATTACCATCATCATCTTCATCAAAGTCTCATATCAATTATATTAGGACCATTTATAATTAATTTTGTTTCACCACTCTAGTCTATTCTAGGTCAAATCCTTAAATAGATTGTACTTCGTCAAATCTATTTCACTATTTCAATCCTTGTCCTCTTTGCCATATACCTTTTACTTGAGTGGCCATAGCCTATTCAGAAAAAACTTTTCTTTATTTATATATATTTTGGATAAAACTCTGAAGGTTTCTAGAATGGATGCTTGTTCCCAAAAAAAAAAAAAAGTGCACAATGGAAGTAACCAAATCAAATCAAAGTGAACCAGTCTACCAATCACATGCCACAAGAAGGCATGACCAATATTTTATGTGGAAACCCTATCCAGAGAGAAAAAATCACGATAAAAAAATCAAGCACTATTGAACAGTTATAAGATATATTCATAGCTTCCTTTTCCAGTCAATTCGTCGACCTAAGGACTGTTGTTGTTCTTGTACATCTCTTCGTTGCCACGACTCATCACCGTGCACCGCTCCTCGTATTTGATCCAGCAACACCTTTAGAACCAAGATGCTCAAATCTTCTACAAGAAAGTAGAAGCTACAAGCTCTCTAGAATAACCTTTCAGCCCAATCTCTCAGTGATGACTCTAGAGAAGAAGAGGTCTCTCAATGATTTTTCTCTGCTCAGAACAATGAGATAATTACTTGATGGATCACTTAGGGTTGAGAGATATACCCTTTAAAGAGCTTAAGATTCGTGCCTTAGTATTAGAACACAAATATGACTCAACTTGGAAATTCCAGTTTCAAAAGGAAACAAATTCGCAGAACATTCTTGGAAAACTTCCGCCATCCGATCGATCTGGTATGGGGTCTGATTGATCGGTTAAACCATTGTCTCCCGAAATTTCTCTGTCAGTGCCTGTCAACTGAGACCATACCAACATCCGATTGATCTGATCTTTATCCGATCGATCGGGCCTATTGTCTTCTTGATTTTTATCAATTTTCTTCTATCTTCGCTTCAAATCTTCCGATGACACAACCACAATCCATTCTAAAATAAATAAAAAGATTACCAAACTCTCCAATTTTGATTCTATCGTCTTCTTTTTATGGCTCTTTTTTTAATGACTCTATTTTGATGGGTCTATCCAAAAAAGCATAGAGATATCAAACAAGCTCTAAAATGCACTCATTTCTTATACTATATTTCCTACTTTTACCACACATCTAACTATAGCATCATCTATACTATACTCATTTTTTGCATGTCATGTTTTAGAATTAGCCATCATAATGCTTCATAGGTCATACTTGGTCTAATTACTTTCTTATGAAATATTTACTATAATCCTATTGACACACACTGATTAAAAAGCACTCCATTAACTCTCAAAGGATCTAAAATTGAAATCCAAAGGTCTTTTTTTTTTTTTTTTTTTTGTTGTCGTTGTCTTTTAAAATATCAGAACCTCATAATATTTTGCTGAGTGGACTGAAGGAGGGAGAGGTCCTTCGAATTTCATTTCTTCCACTTTGATTTTCTTTTTTTTGCTTGAAGGTAAAATTGCATGCATTGAAGAAGGAAAGGGAAGGGGCAAAGCCCTCCCAAAGGACAAAGAGAAAACAACAGGGAAAGGCAAACAAAAGGCCAACCCAAAAAGCGACCCAACCAAAAGAGGAGGGAGAAAGAAAAACAAAATAAAGAAGAAGAACACAACACCCAACAAAAAGAAACACAACAGCACAGAGAGCAAACACACTACAGCATAGACCAACACATCACCACCAACTACTCAGCATAACTCAGTCGACAGCACAGCACACTCTACACCACATAGCACAACCAACAGATGGGGAAAAACAACAAGGCTGAGCAGGGAGGGAGAAAAGGGACTAGCACTGAGCCAGAGACAAAGCAGGAGGTCAAACCAGACCCAAACCACGCAGGACTGGATGGGGAAGGGAGATGGCGAACTTCCACTTTGAATTAGAAGTTCAATGTTAGCAAAATTTTGCTGTCTTTTGAAAGCTATGAAATCTCTGAAAAAAGATGCCAAGTCTTGGAGAGTTCTTTCCTCCTATAAAAGGCGTCCAAGGGGAAAAGTCACCCTTATTATAAAGTTTGGAGGAGCCTGGCCCTGGCCAGGTGCTCAAGTGCTTGGGTACTATCACATCCCAAAAAATATAACCATGGGATAATGTGAAAAATAAGAATAAATATTTATTTTCATGTGTTTAATACAACACAAGCTTCCAAAAGTGGACCCACATAGCAAATCGTGGTGAGTCAAAATAAATTTCATTAAATTCAACGGAAGCTTTATTCAATTGGTATTCAAGGTTCACAATTAAGATCCAATACAATCATCAGATGAAGAAAGTTCATCTAAAGAAGTTCTAAGATGACGTTCTCTCCCAAGCAGGCCCAGACGGCTCCGTAGCCATCTCTGGCTCTCCACTCAGGTTCGTCAACTGGTTCAAATGCTTGAAACGTTTGACATCCCCCGTCTCCACAATAGGGTAAGGGTCAGTTCCTATGCACCAATAAACAAAGTAAACAACAAGCACGAAAGCATAATTTATAAATAAAATACAAGATCGATGTGAGTAATGACAGGTAATGATCATAAGAGATTAACAATGGAACAATGATAAAAAGAACGTATAACCTAAATCCATTCTACACAATAGAGCAATACAATAATCACACATAAGCACTGCTATTGCTTCGGGTGGTTAGCCCTAACTATAAAGCGAGAAAACCCGTTCGAAAGCCGGCGGTCATAAACCGGTTCGTAATCGAAATCGTAGGCCGGATAAACCGGTTCGAAATTCGGATATTACAGTGTCCGTATATATCGGTGATCAGCCGTCCAAATACAACTGCAGTCGTTTGAATATGACCCAATCAATATACATATATATACACATATCATAGTATAATAGACATAATGATCAGTAAGGCTCTTAACACAGAAACCCAAGTCAAAGTGAAGGGCTGACTGCACAATAATCCACACTCGAATACCAAACAAATCATTCGAATAAACTTCTACAATATCTCAATCGATTGCCACGCCACATCACGGTTCATATCCAATCAACATAGGGTATGCAACTAATAGACGAATATGAAACTCAATTATGAATGCAAACCCGAAGGTCAAGGAATAATCACAAGCCAATCCTAAGGTCAAACATAAGATCCCATATCCGACAACCACATGAATCTCTAAATAGATAAAAGATCAACACATCCCCTCTTAATCAATGGTGCATAGACCTAATTAAGGGTTTTTCAATAAAGATGAGTTGATATCGAATTCACTAGGATTTTTCCGAGGTCATACGAAGTATTAAATCTCACGTTGGTAAGATACCGTTTGCCCGGACGATATTTACTCGGTCCAATGATCCAATTAACCAAAGTACGAAAATATAATTTTAACATATTAAAAACCATAAGTATCATTCAATATTTAATTTTCAAAAAATAATAATCTTAGTTTATAATTTTAGAAAAATTGAGAACTCCATCCAAAATATTTTCCAAATTCAAAATAAGCAAAATGTCTAATTTGAGTTTATAAAACAATTTACAGGGCCCTTTTTCCAAAAACAATTACTTATGTCACATGGGTCTCTTTTGTAAAAAACAGGTCCATATCAACCGGTCAACCACCCCCTCCTTATCCAACACAGAACCCTTTTTCCAATTCATGTACAAGTTGAAACCAAAGCCACACAGAACCCTTCCTCAAAACGTCGAGCTCCACGCCAGGTTCATCAGGGACGTCTGGACAGTGGCCCCACTGGACCCAGTCCCAAATCAACTCCACCAAGTAGGTCGTCCAGCCATACATGGCCATATGATCGGGCCAGATCTATGATCCGACCAATCATTGAGTCCCACAACCTGATTAAATACACATAAAATATCCTAAGAGTACTCACGCCTCCCAGATTGCAAACACAAGATGGCAGCCAAACAGGGTTCACTCCATGTGGGACCTACATCAATGGGGTCGCCCATGGGTCTACTACCAGATCTACGGTTTTGATCAAACATCGGTGGGATCCACCTAGGCCCCACAATCCAAACCTGTGGTAATAGATCCAGACAATCTGTTCTGGAATTCTATTCAATATTGGCTGCACGGTTTCCAATGGGTGTGAATTATATCCAACTCACACCACCCACCTAATATAAGTATTAGCCGATTGCACAAAATCATAAATGTAAAACGATTTTTCTCAAAAATCTCACTGCATAACCATATTATCATATGAAAAAGGGCATCAAAGGATTTCTACATGCATCATCACGCAAATCAAGGAATAACATAAGCATTAAATATATAAATTATGGTTCTGCCAAAGCCCAAGGTGCTAACTCAGAGAAAAGTTGGAAGAGAGAGAGAGTTGTATGTGAAAATAAGAGAGTGTGGTGGTCTATAAATAGGAAATAAAAATAGGAATTGCAGTCTAACTTAAATTCTAAAGAATAGAGTTTGGGTTCTAAAAGTATAGGAGTTTGGAGTAGAGAGGGATTAGAGTTTTGGTTTGAGAAGAACTATTCCACTAAATTGGGTCCGGGTTAACTATGGGTCAAGATACTATCCGATAAGCCTAACTCACCAACCTAAATCTAACGTAGTCCCCACTTAGACTAATCGCATATTTAATTAAAATACAATCAATTATATAATAATCATAAAATAAATAATATATATAATGTAATACCAAAATGTCACAGGTACCCAGGACTTGGTGCTCCGTGTCTTTCCCCCTTCATTTCTGCTTTCGTCCTTTTATCTCTTTCTCCTAGTCCATACCTATTATTGTTCTATATACACGGGTAGCAAAATCAAACCTGACCAAATCTCGACCTACTTAACTTGACCCGCAAGATGTATAGGGTTCTCACGGCCCAAGAAAGCCCGATTCATTTTTAAATAAGTCGGCTTTGGTCAACCCACATACCTGCCTAACCCACATAACTTGACCCCGTATCAAAGCCCCTTAACTAAAATTTGGTAGTTTAAGATCTTAGTACTTACATAGTATAGTTTATACAGAATAAGCCGAGCTTGTATTAGGCCTTTTGTGGCTTGCAACTTGACTAAAATATCGCCTTACAACTTTAAAATAGATTGGTTCTGCACTAAGCTTTTACATGTTGGGTTGGGTTAAAAAGGTTAACCTGAATTGAATGCGGGTAATACGGGTTAAGTTGACTCACATCAGTTGCGGGTTAAAGTTACTTGACTACATTTATAAGATATGTCGGATACTGGTTGGACATCAGCCCGTGGAAACTTATATTGCATTTACACACTTTGCTTGTCAACAAAAATATAACTTGTCATGAAACAACAAAATTAGCACTCATTGGAACCATTGCCATTAACATTCCATAGTTTATTTCGATGTAGGGCTTATCTATCCTTCATTTCAGATTACCCGTACACCTTTTTATTAAACCCTTAATTTGCTTGGAGTCGTTGGATCGATCAGGTTCAAACAAACAAATGATATTTCTAAATTAAGGCCAATCTAAGCGAGTTTTGTAGGCATTCTGTGCAGGTATTGGTTAACACGTTTCTTCAATTATCAAAGTAACAAGGAAAATTAGCACTATGAATTCTGACTTTTTACTTCAATCAACTTATTTTTAGTTTTGTAGATCTAAATGTTTGGAAATGTTAGAGATCACCTTTTACCATGTCTTACCCACTGCAAACATAAGAAAGACTGGGGTCCCTTTATTTAGGAGGCCCCACTATTTTTATCTTGTTATATCTATGTGCTTATAAAACAGTCGGACTTTGAGGGCTTAAATGGATGACTAAGGCTTGATGATAGTTCCGTTATTTGGTCTACATTTAATATTAGATATATATATATATATATATATATATTTTGTTGACGAGGGAGTCCAGCCTCTTTGAGAATCGACTATTCCCCTCCTGGGCCCGTGAAATCTTGCCTCCCCCACACATCAGGTAAGTCTCTCTTTTGTTTGGGCAACTGGCCTCAAGAAGAGAGTGCAAGTTCGAAATTGTAACCTTCGGTGTTTGACCCGTGGTCCTAGCTAGCCGATTGCACAAGCCCTCGGGATTTTAATATTAGAAATTCTAATCCTTCTCTATAGTTAATTTTAATGCATCTAAGGTGATACCACAAAAAGGTTCTTAAGTTTATTATTTATAACCACTCGTCTTCTAATGGCTACTCAGTGGAGCCCACTTATTTGAAATCCAAAATTCTTAAAATGCCTGTCTTACGAGAAATCTCACTCTATAGAAGTTGGGGCACCATTAATTTGATCATGGTTGAAACACTTAAATATGTGATCCAACATGATCACGCCCTACTTAGAAGGCCTACAGATGCCTTAACCCTGTCCGATCCAGTCCGATTTGACCTAACCGGAGGACCCAAGAACACCCCACTACTTAGAGGAGAACGTCTTAACGTTGATTAAGGGTGAGCGTGACATTCGTAAATAACCCTCTATTTTTTTAATTTTTTTTTGAAATGGGTCATAACCCTCGATCTATTTTGAAGGCTCTACTTTATTTATTTATTTATTTTATTTTTACGTATACACTGATAAAAAGATGTTAAAATTTTGTTAGCTAAGATGGATGACTAAGATTTGATGATTGTACTTAAATTCAGTCCACATCTAATATTGAAACCATCTGACCCTGTCCCACTGAGTGATTCACATCATCTAATGTGGGCTCATGAAGGGATCAAATTTTAATGTTTGAAGCTAGCCCCGAGTGTTCACAAGATCTACCTTTAAAATTTCAAATAGCTCAAAATAAATGCCATCTATGAAGTTGGATTCGATGTTAGACTCATCATATAAAATATGTGAGTTTTTATAGGTATGTATTTTATTGATGTACATGTAATTAATCTAACCATGGGACCATGTACGCACATGCATACAGTCAGATTGACCTAAAACTTTGATTTGGGCCCAAGCAACGAACCTGTAACCATATCCCCCCAGTTTAATTGTATACTATGGATAGGTTTCATGGCTGGCAATTCATCCCACGTTTATCAGATTTGGGTTATATAATCTGCCCTCACAAAATCTTGTACTTTCCAAACTTGGAAAGACATGATATCTTACCATATAAGAGAGAAAAGGTAAGGTACTCCGGAGGGCACTTTACTCTCACAGTTCATCTTAATCGTCCATCTCATCAATGTAAGTGACTCTAGGAAACAGTGGCCCACCTAGGGACAAATCACCCATGCATCAGAAATGATCATGTGTCCACATTGTAACAGCAGTTCACTCTTGATTCTCACGTGCATGGTGGCTCACGTTAATTTCTTCCAATTCACACCTATCACACTCTTCTCAGTTAGAGTGACGTGTGTGTAATGTTCCATGTTTCGACCAACTTGCTTGTGGGCCCACCAACGGTCCGAGGGTTATAATTTAGCTGCTCCTCAGCTTTCCACCAAAAGTGAAAAAACCCGCGTCTTTCGAATTCGGACGTCACCTGAGACTGTATTTAGAGCAGCCAACTCTCACTCGTTGAAACGCCAAGCATCAAGCTCTCAGCTTTCAGTTTCCAGCTTCTTCTTCTCTCTATAACGCTAGGGTTGTTAGGGTTTCCTCTCTCTCTCCCTAAAAAACGATCTAAAACACTAGAGACAGGAAAACTACAGAAATGGCCGGTGAGGGAAGACAAGGGAAAGTTGGGCTGATAATGGGGAAAGGAGAGGAGTTGAATAAGTATGAGCGAAAGAACAAGAGAGGTATAAAAAGGAAAGGAGAAGTGATGAACAAAAGGGAGAAAGTAGATGATAAGAAGGTGAAAATGAGTAGTGGATCGACATCGGGGACGGCGGAAGTAGAGAAACAAGAGGAGAAGAAGGTGAGAAGGACCAGAGGATCGACTGCGATTGCAGCTAAAGAGTCTCCAAGGAAGTGGCCTGTGAGGGAGAGGAAGGTGGTGGAGCGCTTTTCGTTTCCTCAGGAGAGGGAGTTGGAAAGCATGTCATTATTTATCAAGAAGGCATGCATGCGATTGCTTTCTTTTATCATTTCCTTCTCGATCGCTCTCTTTCTTTCTTCTTCTTGTGGGTTTTGTGTTGTTTTGGTTGATTGATCAGGGTGTTGGTTGGATTGCAGGGAAAGGGAATGAAGCTGAAAGACATTCCAAATGGTATGGTTTGTTTAGATCTTGTATACTATTTGAGACTTCTTTTTATATTTTATATAATATATACAAATATTTTTGTAAAATGTTTTGATCTTAAAGTGTTGCTTGTTTTGAATAGGATCCTTTCTACCGAAAGAGATTTTGTAAACTGTTTTGATTTTAATGGTGGGTCTGTGAAGTTTTTGTTTGATAGAAATGGAACTGATTTGTTACTTGCTTTGCATAGATGTTTTTATTAGAAAAATAGATTTTGTAAACTATTTTGATCTTAATGGTGTTTAGTGATGTTTTTGCAATGAAAATGGAACTGATGTGCTGCTTATTTTAATAGAGAATCTTTTTCTTCAAAAGAGATTTTGCAAACTATTTTGATCTTATTGGTGTTTTGTAAAGTCTTTTACGATGGAAATGGAACTGATTTGTTGGTTGTTTTTTATGGTTTTTATTTTTCTTTGTTATCCCAAAAGAGACTTTTTAAACTGTTTTGATCTTAATAGTTTTTTTGTGATGGTAAAGAAACTTATGTGTTGCTTGTTTTTCATAGGATTCTTTGTTACCAAAGCAGATTTTGTAATCTGTTTTGATCCTAATACATATATAACATACAATAGTCCAGTTAAGGTTAGAGTTTCAACACACAATAATATAGATAACAAGGCCAAATGACCACAATGCTCTTAAATACTAGATGACTAATCCATACATCAATCTGGTTAACCCTGTAATACAAGACATAGCCTATTATTTTTTTACAAAAAATAGTTTTTGTAAACTGTTTTGATGTTAATGGTGTTTTGTGATGAAAATGGAACTGATGTGTTGGCTTGTTTTGCATAGGATGTTTATACAAAAAGAGATTTTGTAAACTATTTTGCATGGATTTTTCTCTTTTAGCATGTGTTTTGTGAAACTTTTGTGATGGAAATGAAACTTACGTGTTGCTTGTTTTGCATAGGATTCTTTTTTTACCAAAAGAGATTTTGTAAATTGTTTTGAACCTAATGGTGTTTTGTGAGTGGAGCGGCGGAATCAAGCGACAATCTACGATAGATAAATGCACGAATACACAAATCCGCACAATCACAAGAAAAGAATCATAAAGATGAAGACACAATATGTATGCAGTTCCGTAATACCAGTTACATCTATGGAGAAAGCTTACCTCAATTCATTTCTCTTCTTTTATGGGTACGGTTAGGGTTTCAACATACACCAATATGTATAACTTGGACAACTGATCAAAATGCCCTGGAACACTAGATGACAAACATTTAATTACATCAATCCAGTCAACCCTGGAATATAAGACGTACCCCAACAACTTTTGCGATGGAAATGGAACTGATGTGTTGCTTGTTTTGCATATGATGTTTTATACAAAAGGAGATTTTGAAAAAAAGTTTTGAATTTAACAGTGATTTGTGAAGTTCTTTATGATGCAAAAGAAATAGATGTGTTGGTTGTTTTGAAAATGAGTTTTTTCTACAAGAAGAGATTTTGTAAATAGGTTTGATCTTAATGGTGTTTTGTGAATTCTTCACAATGGAATTGGAATTGATGTGTTACTTGTTTTGTGTAGATTTTTTTAACAAGGATTTTGAAAATTGTTTTGATTGTAATAGTGTTTTGTGAAGCTTTTGTAATGGAAATGGAAATAAGTTTCTTGTTTTACATGAGAAATACTATGAGATTTTGTAGACTGTTTTGATCTTAATGGTGTTATGTGAAGTTTTTGCGATCGATGGAAATGGAATTGGCGAATAGCCTTTTTTTTTTTAATAGAGCTTCTCATAGAATTTTGCATCCATGTCAACTTTTTTTTTTTTTTTTTCCTATTTGCATTGGATGCCTATGATTTCTAAACAGTGCCTATGAGATGATGGCATATGGGCCCAAATGTGCCCACCGGTGTGGCCACAAAGAGACTCAAATGTTCTGTTGACCGGGCCAGCAAAACTTGAACAGGCCTTACTTTCTTATGTTTTAAATGAACATGAATGGCGGTTACCATCCAAAGAATTTTTTTTTTTGCTAATTGGTAAAATTGTATTAAAGAGAAAGAAGAAGGCCAAAGCCCCAAAGGAGAAAGAGAAAAAAGAATACAACCAAAGAAATACAACCGGAAGGCCAGCCTTGAAACAGGAAGGAATCAAAAGAAACAAAAACAGAGCTCAAGAGCAACTTAAACATGACAGCCACATCCAAAGAAATTTGAGTAGCTGACCATGATAATCCATTTTTCATTAATTTGGTCCTTAAAGATTTATATTGTCTAAAATGTATTTAACATGGTTAAAAAACATACCACTCTGTGTCTAATTGAAAACAAAAGAAGAAAAAAAATGGTTCCAATGAAGTTTCCAATGAAGAAAACACGTGAAAAAACATAGTAAAAAAAGAAAAAGGATTTTTTGGTACACCAACTAAGGGAGCTTGGACCCCCCATTGAGCCCTTGGGTGAGGTATAAGGGAGCCCTCTGGTGAGGGTAGAATACCTCGGCCGAGGTGAAGGGCCCTAGGGTGAGGGAAGGTGGTATGCCGATGGTCGATCCTTGGGCAGTCAAGTGAGAATTGATGCATCTTGCAACTAGGGTTAGATGTCGTGCGTTTTTGAAAAAGGTTTAGTGTTGATCTTCTGACGGTGCTTTGCAATGATAACTATTGCTTCTGTTTTAGAACCTTCTCGTAAACCTTTTTCTTTGCCAACTTAATCAGCTTTAATTATAAATAAGAATCCGTTGAAGAATAGTTTGGGACAACCCCTCGCGGCTGATAGATTTGGCTAGTTTAGGACTAAGTTATTTTACAATTCATCTGATGTAATAGCAAAAAAAAAAAAAAAAAAAAAGAGTCCTTGTAAACCTACTCTACATGCTAAATATGTAAACTACCAAAAAAAAAAAAAAAAAGCAAAAAGGAGGAATGCCCAGAAAATAGATCACTTGGTCCACTCTTTAAAAAAAAAAAATCACACAATTCAACAAAATTGTTAGTTTTTAGAATAGGGATTTATAATTTGGTCAAAATTATTGTGATTTTTCAATCTTTTGTGATTTATATATGCAATTCAAATCATTTTACATATGTTTCGATTTGATTCGTTTGATTGAGGTTGTGAATGGGGCATGAGTGTTTGAGCTTTGCTTACCTATTGACAAGCACCTGTCCCAGCCAATGTGGTGGCCAAGGAGAATGAAGAATTGTCTTGACTTGTTGTATAGAGTGGTTTACCTATATGTTTTCTGATGTTCACTGTTTCAGTGGCTTATAAGTTGTCAAAGAAAAAAGCTGATAACAACCTCCAAATGCTTCACACAATTCTCTTCGGAAAGAAATCAAATGTATAGTCTCCTTCTTATGCCTTTTACTTACTTTATTTCAATTTAGTTTGAAGTCGCATAATGTCTTGTTCTTCTTTTGTTGTACAAAGTTTCTTTTCTTCCTCTCATGTTGTTTACTTGGTTGCGAGTTACCGGAGTGTTTGAAACCTCTAATTTCCTTACAGAAGTTAACAATTGTATTGATTTTGCAGAAGTACAATATGAAACGAAATATATCTCAGTTTTCTGGCCTTGTTTGGACTCAGAATGAGGTGCTTCCAATACGAAAGCCTTTACTTCTTTTTTTTTTCCTTCTATTACAATGAGGCATGTTTGTTTACATAAAGGGGATGAGTAAAGGAATATAAAAGGTCAAATCTGTAAAGGAAAAAGGAAGGGGTGGAGAGTATATGCACTATATGACAAAGGAGATTTTTCCTGAAGTTATTGCACTTAGGGGGAGTAAATGCAAGAAGACAAAAGGAACCCTTTCTGTCACATTGGTCGTCTTAATCTACTCCCACTTTGACATCCAAAAAAAAGTATAGAGTAAACAAATCATATATGTGACTTTTCCAAAAAAGATCAAGATCTTTGCTGCTGTTAACAACGTGTTGCTGATTGACACATTTTTTCTGTAGGAAAAAGAAAGAAAAAAACTAAAAGTGAAAGTTGATAAATGTGTTAAGGAATGCTTGTTTGATTTCTGTGAGTTGCTTGACATCCCTGTTACCAAGGAATCAAAGAAGGTTAGTTGTTGATCGAAAATGTCTTCTAATGCCTTTATTATTTATTTCTATGAATTACTACATCTGGCTATATGCCTTTTCAGGTGGAACTATCCGCGAAATTATTGGAATTCTTAGAATCTCCTCATGCTACAACAGATGTCTTACTTGCTAGGAAGAGACAGGTTTTTACAGTACTATATGCATTTGGAAATTGTTATGGCCATGTAAGTGCTTGAGTTTATTTTATATTTTACTAGTGATATTTGTTTCTTCTTTTAGTCCAAGAGAGGTAACAAGCATACAAGGAAGGTCAATATGATCAAGGCATCATCACCTGAAGAACTGGTTGAAATAGAAGGATCATTGGAGGTTATTTTCTCAAAACTCGCATATGAGGATTATCCTCGCTAGGAATTTCTTTTTTGTCTATTATAACAGTAGCTTGAATATTATACTACGAATCACAATACTCTCTATTTTGAGCTATGCACACACAAACTCCTGATTGGGACGAGTTCTTTATTTGTCCTAATGTGGGTATTGCTATGGATTTCTTTTCTTAGATTAGCATCGAAAGATGATTGTATGAGTTGAGTTTAGAAAACCAGACTTGGACTCGGACTGAGTAGAATCGAGCCAAACTTATACGTTTTCATTTCAAAATTTTCTTAAGAGACCAATTAGGGTACCTTCTCCACAAAAGAAGGCCTTCCTATCTCCCCTCTCCAAACTCTTATCTTTCCCAACCATCAGTTACATCAACTCTATCATCTTATCAATCCTCTTTCACCAACCTTTGCAAATATGGACCTTTATCTTATTATTTTTTTTTTTTGCTAAATTGCAAATTGAATTAAGAAAGAGAGGAAAGATTACAGCCAAAAGCAACAACAAACAGCAACAAGAGAAAGAAACAAAAGAGCTCTAGTTCAACCCTTGGGAAGGCTGATTACAGAGAAGAAAGAAATAATCTAGGGTGCAGCTGGAGAAGGGAGAAGATAAGGAACTTAGAGCAATTGAGGCATCCACTAAAAAGAATTTAATCACAGATTGGAGAGAGGGCACCTTGTTAGAGAAGAGATATTCCTTTCTTTCCAGATGCTGAAGAGAGCAACAATGAAGAGGGCAGCCAGACCTTTCTTCGCTTTGGAGCAGGAGTTTGCGGAGAAGGCTTTCCATTTAGCTGAGGCAGAGCTGGAAGAAGAAGACTGCAAGTTTCCTTTCGACTCCAACCAGTCCCAAAAAGAGGAAGCTAAGGGATAGAGGAAGAACAGGGAAGGGGCGGATTCCTGATGGGAGCCACAGAGAGGGCAAGAGGACGCCAGCTGAACTCCTATGGATTGGGCCCAGACGTTGGTGGGAAGCTTATTGTGAAACAACTTCCAAGCAAAGCAAGCAGTGGAAGGCTTGAGGAGGCTATTCCAGCCAAACTTGTGCCAAACTCTGGGGAAGCTTCTGAGTCTAATGGAGTCCCAAGCAGCAGAGAAAGATAGGGTGGGGGAGTTGGAGCTGGACCAGATCAAGGCATCAGGTTCTTCCTGCAGCAAGAAGGAAGCTGATAGGGAGGAAGAGAAATGGGCAGCCTGCTTAAGGATGAAGGAGCTTGAAAATCTTTGGGGATCAGAGAGGAAATCCTTCACTGAAACAGACCAAGGGAAATCCATACCAGGGAAGATCTGCGCCAAAGATAAGGGGCCATGCCATTTATCGTGCCAGAAGCTAATTCTATTGCCATCTCCCAGAATCCAGTGACTGTTCTGAAAAATGAAGTGGGAACTTTGCTTGATAAGCCTCCAGATACAAGAGCCATAAGAGAGAGAGTTGGGATGCCAAGGAGAGAAGCCTTTGAGGTACTTGGCTCTAAACCAGCTGGCCCACAGAGAAGAAGAGGAGGAAGCAGACCAACCCAACCTTAAAGAATTGGCTGAGATCATATCCTTCAAACGGCGAAAACCCAGGCCTCCTTCTCTCTTAGGCTGACAGATTGAATTCCAGTTGATTAGACTCTTTTTAGCTTGCTCAGGGCCCCCAGACCACAGGAAATTTCTCATCCACTTTTCCAAGAATTTACATACCGAGGAAGGAATTGCGAGAACCAAGAGGATGTGTATGGGAAGGCTTTGGAGAACATGCTTAATAAGAATGACTCTCCCAGCAAAGGAAAGCATGTTGCATTTCCAGCCAGCCAGCCTCTGCCGAAAAGAATCCTTGAGACTCTCAAAATACTGAGCTTTGGGGCTGCCAATGAAGAGAGGAACACCCAAGTATTTGGTTGGAAAGTAGGCCCTAGGTATGCCTAAGGATCTCAAAGTTCTGGCTTTGAAGGACTCCCTGCTGTTTCCAAAAAGAACATTACTTTTCCTGAGGTTGAAATGCTGCCCAACAGCCTTTTGGTAGGCTTCCAACACACCTTTAATAGCTTTGATACTCCTAGAGGAAGCTTTGAAGAAGAGGAGAATGTCGTCTGCAAGCATGAGGTGACAGACAGGGGGGGAAGAAGGGACTCTGTAAATTGGAGACACCTGATTTAGGGAAACCAGCTTACTAATATTTAAGCTAAGAAGCTCTTCCGCTAGAATGAAAAGGTAGGGAGAGAGAGGATCTCCCTGCCTTAGCCCGCCCTTGACTTCAAAGTAACCTGCTGGTTCTCTGTTGATGATAACGGAGCCTTTAGAGAAACAGATGCATTCAGAAATGAGAGAAGACCAGTCCTTGCTGAACCCAAAGAAATCCAAGACTTTGAATAGGAAATTCCAATTTAATTTGTCGAAGGCTTTGGAGATATCTAGCTTCATGCATATGCCTTTGCCTTTGGGACCCTTTTGAAGGTTCTGAGTGAGCTCATGAGCTAAAGCAATGTGGTTTTGGATTTTTCTTCCTTTTAGAAAAGCCACCTGATGAGGGGAGATCTTATTCAATAGTGCTTAATTAGGGTGAAGAAATGGTAGAAAAAAAATAGTCACTTAGGAAGCTAAATAGAAAACAAAAGGGTTTTAAATCCTTTTGAGGTGGATCTCAACTTGGCCTATGTGACGAGTCCGAATCGACTTGGCCACAGCCAATTTCTCAAACCCTAGGAATGAGGGATCACAAGTTGTAAGAGCTTTTGTTATTAGTGATGACATCCCCATATATTAGGCTTATTTATAGGATCTGCCATACAAGATCCAAGAAAATGATCAGTTAGGCAAAGAACTTACACAATTCAAGAATGTGTTACCTCAATCTTAATTGAGATTAGATTAGAAAGAAGCAGATTAAAACCTCCTAACTATAGGCATGGGATTATAGATAGGTCATATTTATTTCTGAATTCACATTAAGTACTCATGCAAGGTAATTAAAATTTATGATATTTGTTATTTGAGCTTTCTGGGAAAGAATTTTTTTCCCTATCGGTTTCTTTGTGAATATAGGTAAGCCTCCTTTGTGAATATGGGTAAGTGTTCTTTGTGATATAAGTTAGCCTTCTTTGTGAGGGTTTGGATGTGAGGTATAGGATCGAAGGTCATTTGTTGGCACTTTTGTTAGTATTTTTATTGGCTAATTCATGAGTTGGACAAAACTCTGGGTCCATTGAGTTGTATTTTCTAATTTATTTTAAAATGGACCATGGATGTGTCACCGGAAGAGCTGAAGTGAAGAATAGAAGAAAAGAGCAGACCAGAAGAAATCCCCCAGGCCCAATCGATCGGAGCCTCAGACCGATCGATCGGTCAGAAAAAGCATCCAGTTATTTGGATGGTCCGATCAATCGGATGCACAGTCCGATCGATCGGACATCGTGCACAGATTTCGGGAAAGTCTCCAATTTTTATACGAACTTGTTTCCTTTTGAGACACTGTTTCCCTGTTTGAGTCCTACTTATGCACTAAGTCTAAGGCACGAATTTGAGGCTATTTATAGGGTATTACTCTCAACCCTAGGAGACACCACACACACAACTCTCATTGATCTGAGTCAAAGATATCTTAAAGAGAATTTATTCTCTAGAGTAATTGAGAGACTATTCTGAAGGGCTGCTCTAGAAGGTTGTTGCTGTTTCTACTTTTCTTGTACAGATTGATCATCTTGGTTGACAAGGTGCGAGGAGATCAAGTATGGAGAACGGAGCGCGGTGGATGTCGTGTCAGTGGATTCTTTGCAAGAATAACTACAGTCCTTAGGTCGAGGTACAGACTGAGGTAAAGGAGTTTGTGAGTATATCTTGTAACTGTTCGTGAACTCTTGATTTCTGGTTCGTGGTTTTTCTCCCTGGATAGGGTTTCCACACTAATTATTGTGTCTGCCTTCTTGTGGTGTGTGATTGGTAGATAGTTAGTTCCAAATTGTCTGATTGGTTTATTCTCGCTGCATTGATTGGTTAAATTAGAACTAGTAATCCATTCTAGTAGCCCTCATAGAAATTTCAACTTTGACTTACCTTACTAGATTAGGATTGACTTTGTAAAGGACTTAAATGAGAGACTTGGTTTCATTAATTTTTGAATCAGACAACGTATGAATCAACAGAGCCAATTAACAAGATTAAGGTGCAAGGTGATTCTTTGAAAAATTCTTATGTTAGCTCCCAAGGAGGCAGATGTCTGGTGTTGCTAGGTATTTGATGGATTCTTCGAGATTATAAAGGTATGGATTTCTACATGTTCTCCAAATGAGGCAAATGTGTTGGCTATTTTGGAAGCCATAAAAATCTTCTGTCGGTCTTTCCAATGGATTTGGTAGTGGAGAGTCACTCCTCTAATGCGATTTCTTAGATTTCTCTGGATAAGTTCAAGCCTTGAAAGCTCTACTTCGTCTTCATTGAGACCAAATCTTTGATTTCCCGTTTTAGTGTTTTTTCCATAATGAAGTTCGCTCGACTAATGGGATTGCGGATGCCCTAGCAACATAGGGGGTTCTTAGATCACTTTTATCGGCGGATATTATTTTCTCCCATTAAAATTGCCACTTTCGCCCTAAATGGATCTTTTATTGGCGGAAAATAATTTCCCCCACTAAAAACAAGAAGTGCTTATCTTTTAGTGGCGGAAAACAACTTCCCCTACTAAAGGAGTCGTTTTCCACCTCTAAAAGCCATATTGTGAGGGCCGAGTATATATCTCATAGTGCTCTGTCTTAGTTTTAATTTGCTTATTCATTTTCAATCAAACTCAATTTTGATGATACAAATTGTTAGGTCGTTAACCGACATCATTAATATGGTATCAGAGCTAGGCATGTTACTTCTATCTATCTGTTCCGTCCGTTACCATCTATCTGTTTTGTCTGTTAGTGGGGTTTCAAATTCGAATGACTACGGTCATGAGTTTGAAACCATGGAAGGCTTGTTATCACCATTTGTTTGTCCACCATCAATGAAAACTTGTGCTCTCCTTTTTTTTTCTTAAGGGCGTAATTATTATTAAGAAAAAGAGAGAAAACATAGGTTCCTAGAGGCCCTATAAGAGAAACAAACAACTAGAGCTCAAAAAAATACAGCACTACAAAGAAAAACCCAAAAAGAACCCAAAAAGAAGGAAAACCTGGGACACCCAAGGAATGCGAAAGAGACTGAAGATGCTGACTAATGGAAGGATTTATAGCTTTCCTGTGGAATTTCTTATTGATCTTCCCAAGAGAGAGTGAGAGAAGCCGGGACTGAGGGAACTTGTGCTCTCTAATCATCTACTTGGTAGCTCTAACAACTTCATATCAAGAGAGGCCGCGTGGCAAAGGTAGAGTTGAAGAAGCAACTAACATCCATGTTCGTGTCATATACAAAGGACCAAACTAGGACAGAGGGTACTATTCGAACGTCCGTGGTTCTTCAACAGAGATGTGACCTAAGAAAGAAATGCATAATGCTTACTCATTTAAAAAGGACAGTGTAAGATCATATTGTGCCCTCTGAGAAGTTCCCCACTTGAAGCTCTTCTAAATCACATTCAATGTTGAAAATCATGCAAGGGTATCTAAAAGAGCCTCACAAACTCTTTTTTTTTTTTGACAGTAAGGGCGTCACAAAATTGAGGTCGAATTTCTAATAAACCCCAAGAGAATGATGCAAGGAAAGGGTGCAAAGGGGTCATCTTAGGCAATGGCATGTTACCAAATAGGAAGAACTTCTCACGAGGATTTGCTCCATGTTAACTTACACAAATGCCACAGGTTGAAGCTTCCTAATTTGTTAAAGCACTTTAATGGTTAAGGTCCGAATATTTGATTAGGAACGGTTTTTTCCTTTGGAAGTGTTAAAAGCCATCCCTAATTAGCAGCGACTCAAAACCACACCGAAAATCTGTTCCAAATCATCACTTTTGGTGTAGTGACAAGCGTAATCTTATACAATAATCTCTTTTTTAAAATCTCTTAACCAATAAAAAGTTCCCTACAAAACTGCTCCTCTTACCCAAAAATCTCAATGCCAAAAGTGTCATGAATAAAATTCATGCTCTTTCCAAAATCATCTCTCCTCTTTTACAAAGCTCACTCACTTTCCCTAATGTCTTTTTAATAAAATTAATTTTATTACCAAATATATTCTTCCCCTCTCATGAATCTCTCTTAACGGTACTCAATTTTTCTTTTGATTAAAGGCAATTGTAATTGTATTAAAAAGAAAGGGAGGAAGACAGGCTAAAAGCCCCAACAAGAAGAGCCACCAAGGCACCTATACAAATAAGGATGAGCCAGAAAAAACAGGGGAAAGGAGATTTCAATTAAATACTTAACTTTATATTTCTAATGAAAGAGATTTCTAATTCCTACAAAACAAAAATTGTGAAGTTTTCTAATTGTGTTCTATGTATCTTGCGTGTTTTGTTAAAAGTTCTTGGACTTAATTTGAAATCACGCCAATTCATGGTGTTCATTCATTTGAAGAGGGGAGAGAGATCTAACTTTCATGCACCAATGTTAGAAAAAAAATGAAAAAAATGTGCTTAGCTTGTATTTGAGTTAATTAACAGAACCCAGAAAAGGCATCTATAGATTTATGGTATGGGGCTATTATGCAATGAAAATAAAATATGCATTTTTGAGCATTTTAGGCAACGATCCCACAATTGTATCATTACAAAATGGTTCTACTCTTGAAGATGAAGTCCATTTACCAGTTCAAACATTAGCATCAACTGCATGTTTGAAGATCTTGGCATTACTTCAGGCAAGATCTCACTACAAACTTGCTATTAGGGTTTCATTTCACATTAAAAAAAACCCTATGTGAGTAGGATTCCATTTGTGAAAAATGTTTGTTTCATTTGATTGTAGAGATTCAACATTGGATCAAGGCAAAAGATTTTAACTATTGGATAATGTTAAACCTATTTGAGAACCATGTTATCATCTGATCGCTTCATTTTTGTCCCATCTCTAATCCAGAATAGGACTTCCTATTGCACATCCCCTGCCAAGCATTACTCAGACACACAGAATGTTTGTAATAGTTCTCATTGGATGAAAACTACACAGAGAAGCCTACATGCACTCTGCAAGAGCTTCAAATAGCTAGGCCAGATCTTTGCCTAATAATGATTCAACCATTTATTAACTTTCAAAGAACACTAAGCTGAGATAGAAATCACCATAAACTTCATTCACTTCAACTTCATAATAATTTAAATCTCAAACTCTTAATTCTTTCCCTAAAATCATGAAACAATGCAATCAAATGTCTTAAAAAAAAGGATTTTCATTTGCTAACTAATATTATAAAAACCCTTTGATCTTTGAAAAACAAATGATTGACATCTCGCTGAACTGATTATGATGTCTTGTTGGTGATCACTATCTGTCTGTGGATCTTTCAATGTCCCAACCCACTTGTTTTGAGCTCGTTGTTGCCGGTGGCTCACTAGATCATCCAATTGACAAAAAAAAAAAGAAAAAAAACCTCTAGTTTTGGCAGGCACATAGTCTGCTAGAAGACTAGTTTTATTGGGATTATACCTTTATCTTAGGCCTTCGATGTTTGAGAGCTGCATGACAATGAGGAGACTGCTAAAATGGGTTTATGGACTGAATTAGTGTGTCAAGAACTTAATATGGATGGTGCTACTATAACGCCTAGGCTTCATGCATGCATATTTCCCAAGAGGGCATTTTATGACATTTATTATGAGATTTCTTTCCTAATGTGATGTTTTTTCATTTCACCATGTTTGGGTGACAAAAATGGAGTATGGAAGGAAACTTATATTGTGACACTAGTTACCTTTACTTCCATAGGCATCTTTCTTTTTACCACAAAAAAGGTGTTTTAAAGATTGGTGAAAACCTGATGACAAAAAAGTGCTTTATAATCTTCAAATACACACACAAACACACTCTTTCTTTCTCTCTCTCACCTATAGTTTACCTCCTACTTTCTAAATAAATATTTTACTACACCTCTACATTTATTTTGACAAACCTCTCCTTTACCATCTTAGACATCCACCTCACCTTTACTCCACTTTCATAAGAGACTTGCGGAAGGCTTGAGTGTCTTCTTTCTTGAGAGGCCTTCTTCTTCCCGAGGAACTTTTGCTTGCTATTAATTGGTACTATTTTGTTGGCCACTGTCGAGGTCAATGACGCCGTAGCTATCATCAGAGTAGACAGATTCACTCTTAGAATGATCACCCTCATCTTCCTATGTTGGCTCTCCAGTGTCATCAGAAGAAGATATTTCTGCATGTGCAGAAGATCTTAACAGCTTTTCTAGGCTTTTGAGGTTGGGTTCTTTTTAACAAGTGCAGCCTTTTACATTGATTTGGTCTCCAAACACTTCACCTGTTTCTTAGCAGTTCTGTTGCTTTACGCATGCTCCTTTTCATTTTCTTCCTCTGCTTTACTCACCACATTGTCACTCTCTTCATGCACTATGCATCCTGTTCTTCCCAAACACCTTCAGAGCTAGGAGGCTCTGCCTCAACCTTAGAAGAATCTCTAGTCCCCTTTCTAACTTCAGACATCATCATTCTTTGTACGCTTTCAAATGTGAGAAATGGCAGCAAAGGGAAAGAAACTCGGACTTCGGAGCAATGACTTGGTTCCACGTTTCGCAAAATTGAGGGGCTTTGAATGAGGCTGAATGAAGAGAGTTATAGAGAAATGGAGGCAACCATATTTGGGATTTGTGAAGTTCAGTGTAGGTGTGAGTAAAAGGCACATAAGTACTGGCAGACATAGGAGGTATCTTCAGAAATGGTGCAGATGAGGTTCTATTGTCTTTCTTAGGCTTGGTTTATATAGAGAGAGGCATTAAGAATTTGAAAAGAAGATGATAGAACTCATAATAGAGAATCTGATCAAATGGTCAAGCAACTAGTCTCAAGGAAAAAAAAGGTCAAGCAACAAGGGAGGATAACCAATGAGATTTGTGTACATTCTAAGGGGAGATTTGGAAGCTCTCTTTGTCAATGACTGCTACTTTCTTACATGTACACAGAGATGCTATTCTCTAGCATCCCATTATTAGTGCAAAATATTTGCAGGATCAAAACCGATCATTACTTTCTCTTTGGTGTATCAATTCACAATTGGTGTTTCTTAGAACCTATTCTCAAAAAGATGAGTGGTGTAGATAACCTCACACGAGGCACATTAGTCATGCATCCACACGTGTACACTTCTCCTTACATCTCTGTTACTTCTGTGTCAATACACCAAAAAAGAATGCTTTGATTGTTCTTTTGATCCTTAATTTTGCAAAACCCTATCTTATTGGAACCATTCCACTCACCATTTATCTTCTTCTTCTTCTTCTTCTTCTTCTTCTTTTTTTTGCTAATGTTGACATTTGTTATATCCAGGAGCGTACAACAACAGAGGATGATGTCAGTGAATATGAGGAGCATAAAACCGAATCGAAAGAACAAGAAAGCTTCGTGCCTGAAGAAGACTGCATTGAGGTCAAAAGGGAGCTGGTAGAGAAAGAACAGGATACTGCTTCAAAGGAGGGAAAAGCTGCACATGTAAAAAAAAACCCTGCCTCAAAAACCGTAACAGAGAAGCAGCAAACTGGTACATCATTCCTGTCTTGAAACTACTCAAATATATAGGTTTCACCTTCCTCTCTTCTTAGCCGTTGACATTCTGTTTTGCAGAGAGTGCATGAAGAAAATCATTGTGAACGAATGAACAATGAGAAATAATTTATTTTGCAACTGAACCATAGGAAGGAAAGAACTTGGCATGCAGAAATAAACTTTCATAAGCAAATTCACGAAATTACATTTTTTTAGGTTAAATAAACTCTAGGTTTTAAAATAGGCTGGGATGGGCTGGCCTAAAGATTTTTTAGATGCAGGCCAATTATTAAAGCTCATATCCATCCAATGGACCTTGGGAGTCAGACCTCAAATAAGACCCACTTGTGAATGATATGCTTGGCTAGGCTTGGCCCTCCATTTGGCCTATTCACCCCATGGGTCTAAGATTCAAGCCACCAATATTCTCAATCTAAAACCTCATTTGTAGGATCTTACATCCTATTGAGCTACCACTGATCCCAAAACCAATTGGTGATAAGAAACGGCACAACAATAGTTTTATGGTGAGGGCGAGGGCTCGACCACAATTATGACCGCTCAGGAGCGAGGGTGGACGTTGACCTCAACAATCCCTCCCTCAACGGCAGACCCGCCGCAACTCCTGCTGCGAACTCGCAAAACGTGTGTCCCGTGACTCAAACACCCGACCTACCAGGCTCTGATACCACTTGTAGGATCTTACACCCTATTGAGTTACCACTGATCCCAAAACCAATTGGTGATAGGAAACGGCACAACAATAGTTTTATGGTGAGGGCGGGGGCTCGACCACAATTATGACCGCTCAGGAGCGATGGTGAACGTTGACCTCAACATCATTCATCTTAAGTGATACATGAGACCATCTTTTCTGAAACCATGCCATGATGTTCAGGGGAAAACGAGGTGCATGCTGAGGCACATGAGGGACCAAGCCGCGAGGAAATGTGGGATATGGTCACTGGGTTGCTGAAGGAAGTAAATTTTGATGTTGTAAGTGGTTTTTTAGCACACTCTGGTGTCTGTATCTGATTTCTGCTCTTCTTGTTTGTGTAATTGACATAACCCTCATAAATACTTGAAATGCAGGTGACTTTTTCTGATATTCTGAAACGGCTAGGTATGAAGCTGACTTAGCTTTCAAGCTTGTACCTTTTATTCTAGTGGTCAATACATAGAATTTGCTCGAAATGTTATATTACTCTATGCTTTTAGAGATTTAACTGACGATTTTTGTCAATGCTTGCTGAGTGGTGGTGTTCAATAACCAACCATATTGTTATCTAGCCTTCAGTGCACTACCTGTCTTACTCCAAAAAATATTGCGTCATATGGGAGATGTGATTTGTTAATGTGGATTCAAGTCCCACCTTCCTAGTTGAACGACTCTAATTGCTGGTTAACGTAGGCCTCCTATTTTTCATTCATGTGCTCAGAACTAAGGGGCTCAGTCTGGAATACTTGGACATTTCTCTTTACTGCTTATGTATCTGTGGTTGTTTCTATTTGAAAAGTAACACTATTCTCTTCCTATTGCAGAGACTAACTTCAACACTAGCCTGTCCAACAGAAAGGCTGAAATAAGGAGCCTCATTAAAGAAGCGATAACAAGTATGACACAGAATGAAGAGGAAGAAGATGTGAAAGGGGGGAACAGAGTAGGCCGACGACGACGATAGAGTGGGCTGATGACCTCAACTGTCATTTCCTCGTAGATTGGATTCCAATCCCATCGTGAGCCCAATGACCCAGACCCTTTTCTATTTTCTTTTTAGATTGTTTTGGCCCAGTTGTTGTTAAGAGTATTTCAGGACTTTTCATATCTTATTTTTGTCAATGGCCTAATTTAGATTCTCAGAACATAACTCTAAATCAAAAGTTTTGGGGAGAGGTTTTGTTGAAGAACGACATTAATGGTTCAGTTGTCTTTTTTATGTTTAACTGCTAGCTGCTGGTTTTAGATTCTATTCTCTGAATTTCCTGATCTTCTGTTTATTTATGTTCCTACTTCTTGTTGGGTGATTTGTGAATGTGGGGTGTGGGTTTGTATACTGTTTAGTGTGTTCTGCGTGTTGTATACAGGCTGCATCAGTGCATTGAATCACAGGACCCTGCCTTGCTGCTGCTTGTGTTATCCAGCCAGCATTGCTGCACACAGATTGTTTCCTACAACCTGTAGTGCACCACAAAGGCTTCCAATTGTCGATTCATTTGCACATTATTAGTGATTTAGTTGTTCCACCTGTCAAATTCTGGGATAGGGTCATATTCAAGATGGGGCCTGCCACTAAGCATCTCAGTCTGGAATACTCCTTCTCTTCTTATTGAAGAAGCTTACTTCAACATATTATTGGATGGGATCATACTTTTATACTGCTTCTGTAGCTGTGGCTTGCTTCTGTTCGGAAACTGACACTTTTCTCTTCCTATTGGGGAGGCCCCTAATAAGTTTTCGTTTCACTTCATTTCATTAACTTCCAATTTCATTTATCCCATAGGTTCCCACTCAGTTCCTATGCATTTCCCTTTATAAGAGAGGCTCTTTATTCCCTCTAGAAGTCTCCTCTCTTTTGTTTTAATAAAATGGTTGGCTAGCTCGCACCCCTCTTTTGATGGGTCAATACCTAGTCATACTCTCCTAGGAAAGCAACTATGTCCATCTTAAAATTGCATGCAAGTATAACCCAAGCCAAAACTCGATCAAGATCCAACCTGAAGCCCAAACTAGAGCTTTATTAGTTGACATGGAAAACTTCTACCAAATTGTCCATCATCATCATCATCGGTTTTCTCTTGACAGGGGAGAGTTGTTGGGTTGTTCACTAAAAATAATGACATCAACACTGTTCAAATTTGCTGTGATGTAGTGTCCTTTACAACGTTTAATAGGAAATTATCAGATACAAACTATTGATTAGAATCATTAATAAGGAAATAATATGTACAGTATGAATGATAGAGGTTATTCTAAAGAGAATGGATAGTTACCACAATCATATGAGTTTATGTTAGACTGGAAATATGTTATTCAAGAGTTGTGATATGATTAGAAATACAAAGAATCATTTGACATATAAACTTCAAAAAACAAAAAAAGAAGCCAAAAAGAAGAAGAATGGTTTTGAGTTAGTTAATAACAGAGTAGAATGAGAAACAAATTTTATGTAGCTACATCCAACATAGTTTGAATAAGGCTTTGGTGATGATGATGATAGAATCAAAACTCAACAATAAAATAGAAATCAATATAAAGTCATTTGTACCCGCCTCTTCTTCTGTGCTCAAAACTACCTTGTAAGGGTGGGAGGACTCTTCATGAAATAGTGAGAGGTGAGGGATAAAAGAGATGAGAGAAAAAGGTTCAAGAGAGATTAGGGCAAGAGATGAAGGGAATGAGGTAAAGAGGGAGGGGGCTATAACATGCATTTATAACATTTGAAACCCTAATTGGTTTGCTTCGGTGCAATACCAGCCGTCCAATTTTGTAACTTTCCATCTAAGGGCGCATATGAAAATATCGTACGCTAACATAAGTATCGCTCGCTCAACTTTTCTAAATATCGACTTTCAAATCTTTTGTAAGATTCTCAGACAATATGATAATTGAAGAAACATCGGAGAAATTAATAATCCGCCAAAATAAGTGGTCTTCCAACCGTAAACGGAGAATGCATCTTGGATCATCTAGATAACACGCCACATTTTGTTAGAAACTCTCTACAAACCATTTAGTAGCAAAAAAGAAAAAAAAAAAAGGATGCCTAAATGAAATATTAACCATCCGCAATGTGGTGCCAAGTATTATAGATATGGTGTGTTGTGTGTGTGAGAGATTTATGTTCCCTAGCTTGGCTCCAACTTATCTTCAGGCTTATGGTCCTGCATTCAATGAGCTCATGGTAGGCCTGATGCAATGTCTCATGCTCCATCTGGAATTTGGTTGTCTATAACAACAAACAGAAACCGTGTTGATCGCCCAAGTATTGTATCCATCTTCTTCTTTTTTTTTTTTTGCTTAAGGGTAAATACGTATTAAGCAGAAAAGCAGATCTTACAAAAGAGAAGCTCCCAGAACAGGGAGAAAACCCAAAAATAAGGCTAAAACAGCCATATCCACAAGACAAAACGTGTTAAGCTAAAAGAAAACAGAACATTCTCAAAACAAGCAGAGAAAAATAAAAATAAAAACAGGAACTCCATTACAGCTCCAAACAGAAATTCAAAAAATGAGTTATCACTGTAGCATAGACAGAGCAGGAAGAGGACAGCCACCTGCAGTTAAGCTGGCCATCCCTTGCTTTTCTTTCACCAGAGAGGGCTTCCTCGACTTATGTTTGGAGTCATTCTGGGAGGGTCCAAAGAACGAAGATGGCATGGAAGAAAGTTGCTGCTGCACTCTTTCATCCCAAGACATCTCTGCCCGATGATAAAATCTTCCAAATTGTAGAGGCAGAAAGGGATGAAGCAAAATGACTGAGCTACTATACCTATAACTGATTGGCCAGCTTGTATGAGAAGAACAGGTGGATGTCAGATTCCTCTCCACTGAGGTAGTTGTAGCATCTGGAAGTTAGTGACCATCTCCTCTGGTTGGCCCAGTAATCTGTAGGAGTTTTCTTATGCATTAGTCACTAGCTGTTTCTGCTATTTGGATTTCTAGAAATGAGGTAGTCTTTAAATAGACTTTCTCATATTTTTCAAGTGCAAGAATTCCCCCTAAAGACCTTGGTTTTCATAGATCTCCTGCTAACTTCACCACCTATAGTTATATTCTTTCTTTTTAGGAGTGTTTAGATGTAATTAATATAGTCTCCTTGTTTGTTTTCTTTTGAGCCCTATTTGCTCTCCTTTTGGCCTTGTTTTCTCTGTTTTTGTCTTTTGGGGTTGGTTATTACTTAACCACCTTCTCCTTTCTTCTAAAAAAAAAATACCTTTCAATAAAAAAAAAGTTTGGCTCCACTTCCTCTCATGCTTCAAAGTTCAACCAGAGGTGAGTGGGAACCCATTCATGCCTAGCACAATATATTGGACTGTCATCGAAGTTAGGACATTTGAGGGTGGGCCTTCGCGCAACAGTAAAGTTGCTCCCTTGCGACCTCATTGTCACGGGTTCAAAATGTGGAAAACAATCTCCCACTTATGAGGGTGAGGCTACATACATCTAACCCTCCCTACACCCCCACAATAGTGGGAGCCTCGTGCACTGGGTTGCGCTTTTTGAAGAAGTTTATTATTTATTATCATGAGTCTTCTAATGGCTTCTCAGTGGGACCCACTTATTAGAAATAAAAAATCCTTAAAATAAATGCCTATATCTTTTGTATGAGAAGTTTCACTCCGTAGAAGTTGGGACACCATCAATTTGATCATGTTTGAAACATCTCAATATTTGATCAAACATGACCACCCCTACTTAGAAGGCCTTAAGATGCCTTAGCCCTGCCCGACCCGACCCGGCCTGACCCAACCTAGGAACACCCCACTAACGTTGATGAAGGGTGTGCGTGACATTTGTAAGATCCAATGATCATAGCCCTCTATTTTGAAGGCTCTATTTTGTTTTTTAGTTCTTATTTATACACTGATAAAAAAAGTGTTAAAATTTTGATAGCTAAGATGGATGACAACAACTTGATGATTGTACTTAAATTCATTCCACATCTAGTATTGAAACCATCTGATCCTGTCCCACTGAGCGAATCTCATCATCTAATGTGGGCTCATGAAGAGGGATCAAATTTTAATGCTTGAAACCCTGATTGTTCACAAGATCTACCTTTAAAATTCGAAATAGCTCAAAATAAATGCCATCTATGAAGTTGGATTCGATGTTAGACTTATCGTATCAAATATGTGAGTTTTTATAGGTATGTATTATATTTATGTACATGTAATCAATCTAACCATGGGACCATGTACGCACATGCATACAGTCAGATTGACCTAAAACTTTGATTTGGGCCCAAGCAACGAACTTGTAACCATTTCCCCCCAGTTTAATTGTATACTATGGATAGATTTCATGGCTGGCAATTCATCCCCCGTTTATCAGATTTGGGTCACAGGATACCCTCACAAAATCTTGTACTTTCCAAACTGGGAAAGACATGATATCTTACCATGAGGAGAAAAGGAGGAAAGGTACTCCGCAGGGCACTTTACTCTCACAGTTCATCTTAATCGTCCATCTCATCAATCTAAGTGACTCTAGGAAACAGTGGCCCACCCAGGGACATTGTAACAGCAGTTCACTCTTGATTTTCTCGTGCATGGTGGCTCACGTTTATTTCATCCAACTCACAGCTATCACACTCCTCAGTTAGAGTGATTTGTGTCAGTGTGTGTAATGTTCTACGTTTCGACCAACTGGCTTGTGGGCCAACCAACGGTTCGAGGGCTACAATTTGGCTGCTCCTCAGCTTTCCACCCCGAAAAAACCCGCGTCATTCGCATACGGACGTCACCTGAGACTATATTTAGAGCAGCCAACTCTCACACGTTGAAACGCCAAGTATCAAGCTCTCCAGCTTTCGGTTTCCAGCTTCTTCTTCTCTCTAAAACGCTAGGGTTGTTAGGGTTTCGTCTCTCTCCCTAAAGAGCAATCTAAAACGCTAGAAACAGGAAAACTACAGAAATGGCTGGTGAGGGAAGACAAGGGAAAGTTGTGCTGATAACGGGGAAAGGAGAGGAGTTGAAGAAGTACGAGCGAAAGTACCAGACAGGTAGAAAAAGAAAAGGAGAAGTGATGAACCAAATGGAGAAAGAAGAGGATAAGAAGGTGAAAATGAGTAGTGGATCGACATCGGAGATGGCGGAAGTAGAGAAAGTAGAGGATGAGAAGGTGAAAATGAGTAGCGTATCGATATCGGTGACGGCAGAAGTAGAGAAACTAGAGGAGAGGAAGGTAAGAAAGACCAGAGGATCGACTGGGACTGCAACTGCGACTGCGACTGTGGCTAAAGAGTCTCCAAGGAGGTGGCCTGTGAGGGAGAGGAAGGTGGTGGAGCGCTTTTCCTTTCCTCCGGAGAGGGAGTTGGCAAGCATGTCATTATTTATCAAGAAGGCATGCATGCGATTTTTTTCTTTTATCATTTCCTTTTCTTTTTCTGGGTTTTGTGTGGTTTTGGTTGATTGATCAGGGTGTTGGTTGGATTGCAGGGAAAGGGAATGAAGCTGAAAGACATTCCAAATGGTATGGTTTGTTTAGATCTTGTATACTATTTGAGACTTCTTTTTATATTTTATATATTATATATATACAAATATTTTGGTTAAATGTTTCGATCTTAAAGTGTCGCTTGTTTTGAATAGGATCCTTTCTATTGAAAGAGATTTTGTAAACTGTAGTTTTGATTTTAATGGTGGTTTGTGAAGTTTTTATGATGGAAATGGAACTGATTTGTTCCTTGTTTTACATAGATGCTTTTTAGAAAAATAGATTTTGTAAAATATTTATTGACCTTAATGGTGTTTTGTGAAGTTTTTGCAATGAAAACAGAACTGATGTGTTGCTTATTTATGCACAGAATTTTTTTCTACAAAAAGATATTTTGTGAACTATTTTGGTCTTTTTATTTTGTAAAGTCTTTTACAAAGGAACTGGAACTGATTTGTTACTTGTTTTTCGTGGTTTTTTTTTTGTTACCCAATGAGATTTTTTAAAACTATTTTGATATTAATAGTTTTTTTTCCTTTTTTTTTTATGTTGGAAATGAATCCTATGTGCTGCTTGTTTTGCATAGGATTCTGTTTTTTACCAAATGAGATTTTGTAAACTCTTTTGATCCTAATGGTGTTTTGTGAATGGCGCAATAGAATTGAATGACAATCCGCGATTGACAAACGCACAAACACACAAATCCACGCACACAATCACAAAGATAAAGACACAATGATGCATGTGGAACCGCAAAACAACCTACGTCCACGGGAAAAGCTCACGTTAATTATTTTTTCTTCTTTTGTGCATAGGATTAAGGTTTCAACATACAACAATATATATATATATATATATATATAACACATGGCCAAATGACCAAAATACTCTAAAATCCTAAATGGTTAAACAAATACATCAATCCGGTTAACCCCGGAACACAAGACATACCCCAACAGTTTTTGCGATGGAAATGTAATTGATGTCTTTCTTGTTTTGCATAGGATTTTCTTTTTACAAAAAAAACTAGAATTTGTAATTTGTTTTTATGTTGATGGTGTTTTGTGACGCTTTTGCGATGGAAATGGAACCAATGTGTTGCTTATTTTGCATAGGATGTCTTATACAAAAAGAGATTTTGTAAATTATTTTGACCTTAATGGTGCTTTGTGAAGTTTTTTTATGATGCAAATGAAATTGATGTGTTGCTTGTTTTGGATACAATTTCCTTTTTCTTGAAGAAAAGGTTTTGTGAATTATTTTGATCTTAACCAATATTTTTTTTTTATCTCAATGGTGTTTGGTGAAGTTTTTTGCGATGGAAATGGAATTGACGTGTTACTTGTTTTCATAGAATTTCTTTTAACAAAAATAGATTTTATAAATTGTTTTGATCTTAACAGTGTTTTGTGAAGTTTTTGCGATGGAAATGGAAATGAGTTGCTTGTTTTGAATGGTTTTTTTTTTATTTAATTTTTTGGAAAAAAGAGATTTTGTAGATTGTTTTGATCTTAATGGTGTTATTTGGATTTTTTGCGATGAAAAGGGAACTGATCATGTGTTGCGTGTTGTTTTATAGGATTTTTAATAGAACTTTGCAATCACGTCACATTTTTTTCCCTTTGTTTGTCCTTATATTTTCCTTTCTCTTACAAATCATATATTCACAATGGGCACAAATTAGCCCATTAAATATGTAAGGTGACTAAAGGCCTGTTTGTTTGATGGGTATTGAATTCCTTTGCATTACCTACGAGAGAGGATAAAAGTGAAGAAGCCCCATCAAACAATCACTCTTTTCCATTTTTGTTTATTTTAATGGTTTGATCGATAACAATGATCTTTTTTTTAATAGCAAGTGAGTGTTTTGTTTTATTTTTTTTTAATTTGCATTGGATGCCTATGATATCTAAACAGTGCCTCTGAGATGTTGGCATGTGGGCCCACTAGTATGGCCCCGAAGAGCGTCAAATGTGTTCTGTTGACTGGGTCAGCAAAACTTGTAAAGGCCTTACTTACATTTTAAATAAACATGAATGGCGGTTACCATCTAAAAATTTGAGAAGCTAACCCTGATAAAGAGGATGTTTTCAGTGGCTTGACCGAGAATCTTTTCTACTTTTTATGTAAAAAAGATGATATTTTGTTGTCATTTAGTAGAGAAAAGAGGTTTTTTAGACATTTAAAAAAAAAGAATGAGGAAATTCTGAATTTATATGCTTTTTATATTACCCCTGGTCTTTTTCTTGTCTGGATAATGGAGGCTTTACCTCACCTCCATTCAATTCACCACTCATCCAAACATGCCCTAAAGATTTCTATTGTCTAAAATATATTTAACATGGTTAAAACACAACACTCTATGTCTAAAGGAAAGCAAAGGAAGAAAATTTTATTTTCATTTGTTCGTTGTTTGAAAGAGACTTGCATGTATTAGATCCTGAAAACATTTCCTTCAATTCAAAAACCAAATTTTAATGGCTGAAACCAAGTTTGATCGAATCGTGTGAAGTTTCAAATGAAGAAAATAAGTAAAGAAACACACAAAAAAGAAAAGGTTTTTTCTTGTACCCCAGCTAAGGGTGTTGTGACCCCATTGAGCCCTTGGGTGAGGTAAAGGGAGTCCTCTAGTGAGGGTAGAAGACCTCGGAAAAGATGAAGAGCCCAAGGTTGAGAGAAGGTGGCATGCCTAGGGTTGATCCATGGGTAGCAAGGTAAGAATTGACGCATCGCATCTTACCACTAGGGTTAGATATCGTACATTTTTGAAAAAGGTTCGGTGTTGATCACCCTAGGCAGCTTGGTGAGAATTGACGCATCTTACTACTAGGGTTAGATGTCATACGTTTTCAAAAATGGTTCACCATAAATCTTCTAACGGTGTTTTGGAATGCTAACTATTGCTTCTCTTCTAGAACCTTTTTGTAAAGCTTTTTGTCTGCCAACTTAATCACCTATAACGCGGCAAATAAGAATATGATGGAGAGAAATTTGGGACAGCCCCTGGGCTGATAGATTAGGCTAGTTTAGGACTGATATAGTTTACAATTCCTCTGATGTAATAACAAAAAATAAAAAAACCAGAGTCCTCATAAACCTACTCAACATGCTAAATATATAAATCACCAAAAAAAAAAAAAAAGGAAAAAGATGAATGTCCACAAACTAGATCACTTGGTCCACAATTATTTTTTAAAACTATTATTATTATTATTATTATTATTTTGCTTTAAGGTAAAATTTGTATTAAGCAAGAAAAGGAAGAAGCCCCCCAAAAAGCCAAAAGAAGGCTAAGATACGACAGAGCTAACCCAAAATGGGCAAAAGGAAACAGCACAACAAATTTTAAAAATTATTGAATTGCACAATTCAACAAAATTGTTAGGTTTTAGAATCAGTATTTCTGACTTGGTATAAATTATTGTGATTTTTCAGTATTTTGTGATTTATATATGCAATTCAAATAATCATTTTACATATGCTTTAACTTGATTCATACTATTCAGGTTGTGTATGGTATGATTTTAACAACCTTTCATCTTATCTGAATATTCGGTTTACATGTATAGTGTGTAGGCAAGAAGTCTAATGCCTAGTATTAGCAACATATAACTTACCACATTTTGGAGTCCGGATTTGAGATGAGGGAAAACCCCAAGGTGACTGTGAGTGGACCATTCATGATCTATCATGTCACCGCAAGTAGCCTGCCATGCATAAAAGCAGAGACTCCCCATGGTGACGTGACGGACCCTGAGTGGTCCACTTATGATCACTGTGCGTAATGCCACTAAGAGGATCCTGAATCCACATTTTGGTGGTAGGGACATACCCTCCCATAGGGAGGATGAGTGTTTGAGCTTTGCTTACCCATTGACAAGCACCTGTCCCAGCTAATGTGGTGGCCTACAGGAAAGAAAAAAATATTATCTTGACTTGCAATAGAGTGGCTAACCTATATGTTTTCTGATCTTGTTCACTCTTTCAGTGGCCTACAAGTTGTCAAAGAGAAAAGCTGATAACAACCTACAAATGCTTCACACAATTCTCTTCGGAAAGAAATCAAATGTGAAGTCTCCTTCTTATGCCTTTTACTTTATTTTATTTCAATTTACTTCGAAGTTGCATAATGTCTTGTTCTTCTATTATAGTGCAATAACCATTTGGTTTCTTTTTGTCACGACCCGGACCCGAGATCAGAGTCGTACTCCGGATTTAGGCCTATGAGGAATCTCTTCAGCTTCTTTGCCTCGGTATCAATCAACTCGAGGGCATACTTAGACAGTTTCAAGAAAGTATGTACATATACAGCTACTGTCATGTGACCTTGCTTCAAGGCCAAGAATTCTGCCTCCTTTTGCTGTTGTACATGCTCTGGGATGAATTTCCGCTGAAACTGCTGCCTGAAAATATCCCAAATACCC
This sequence comes from Cinnamomum chago, assembly GCA_038049695.1. Classification (NCBI taxonomy): domain Eukaryota; kingdom Viridiplantae; phylum Streptophyta; class Magnoliopsida; order Laurales; family Lauraceae; genus Cinnamomum; species Cinnamomum chago. The sequence continues at coordinate 114,611,222 of CP142451.1, forward strand.
TCAGCGGGCATTGCCTTAAAGGCATCTTTGACACTCTTCCACCACGTCTTCGCTGCATCTCTAAACATGGTGGAGATGAGCAGTACTCTCTGCTTCTGCGTGCAGACAACTGTTTCAAACACATCTTCAATGTGTTCTAGCCACTCATCTGCTTTCATGCAATCCTCATCTCCATGGAACTCAGTAGCTCCCCTCTTACGGAACCTCTCAAAAATAGAATGAGGATCCTTGTCCTTATGCTGCAACACCACTTGTGTCTCTACATGTGGTTGCTGAACTGGCATTACTGGAGATTGTATCTGAGCCTGCAACTGGCTCTGTACTTCCAACATCGTAGTTATTTGGGCTTGCATACCCATTTGAGCTTCATGGCTCCTGGCTAACTGCTCCAAAATAGCAGTAAAGCGCGCATCAGAACTAGGAGGGGGAGGCGGAACAATAGTAACATCATCTTGTGACCCTGACCCCGATCCTGATCCTGATCCTGATCCTGAGCCTGACGCCATACTGTAACAATAAGGAAGGTAAGAATTCATCTAAACACTTCCATCTCAATTAGTTCACATATATATCACATATAGTGCAAACTGTAAACATAAATCCATAGCTGGATTTGTTCGAAACACACTTCTCACTGCGTGCCTAGTTTGACTAAGTATTTTAAGTTTTCTTAACTTAGTCTTTGTAATATAGCTCTGATACCATACAATAAGTATGTCACGACCCGGATCCGAGATCAGAGTCATTAGGGTTAACTCCCGGGTCGCGATGCTCATACTTACTCCCGTAACCCCGTTTAACCGAAGTTACAACGAAGCCTACAAGGGATCTTACATACAAACCTGTCAATGTACAGTGCGGAATGTACAAGAATATACATTGACAAACGAATCATATACATAACTTTGAACTGTACAATTCCTTCACATGGTTTCAGACACCTAATAACAACCACTGCATATTTACAATACAATGCATGGTACATTACTTACAATACCAAAATGATTATACAAAATAATTTCCAAAAGACGCTATGTTTTCTTCTCTTAAATCACGTCCACTCCGCTAGACCTCCTGGAGGTAGCGCATGGGCCTCCTCCGCTGCCTGGGCGGTCTCCGAGGGACCGGCACGGTTAGTTGAGCCTGTAATATCATTAGTAATACCGTGAACACAACGGTTCAACAAGGTATACACATATCTATGACATTTCATAATTCCTACAATTCATTGCTTAACAATTCTAAGCAATCCATAATAAATACAATTAACAATGACCATGATATACATAAGCAACAATGACAAATATATGGCAACTACACTAGCAAGGGTTTCAACTCCATTCAATTCATTAATCTTCCAAAGGAAGCAATTCATCATCATGTATTCATTAGTTTCAACCTTTATTAATGGCTTTTCAATGTATGACTTCTCAGTCAATGACCTTTCGGTCCAATGTGGTGAGATCTCCCAGTGTCTTGATCAGAGATCACTGGTGCCTCACGGAGCTCCGGACGCTCCCATTCTCATCTACTGCAGTAGGAATAATCATTTCATTTATCAATTCATTCAGTGCAATTCAATAATGAGTTAAGAAACTGCTAGGTAGTGCCAAACCCGTTATACATTAATGTATTCATCTCATTCTCACTCTAAAGTAAGCCTCTATCCAATCCTCTAACCAACCATGGAGTGCAACTATGGTTCTCAATGCAAGTATTACTTTTTGATGACATTACTTAATTGATTATGCATTCGAATAACCTTAGTTAACACTTATGGAGGTTTTATACGAGGAGCATTGATGATCACATAAGCGATCTTAGTTTTCTCAAAATTCCAAAACTCACTGGAATTTTTCTCAATACGAATAAACTGGTCAAGTTCGGCTACCTCGGCGGCTACCTAGCGGTTAGCCGCGACTGTGCAGGCGGCTAGCCGAATTGTACTGGCGGCTAGCCGAACTAGGTTCGGTCAGCACGCGGTTAGCTTTCCAGAAGTTGATTTTCTGACAGGAATTTCTGACCAATTTCAGTCAGCTCGGCGGTCACCCCGCGGCTAGCCGAAATTCCAATTTCGGCTAACCGAAATTTGGCGGTTAGCTTTCCAGAAACTCACCAAATTCGGATTTTCTGGCGGTTAGCTCGCGGCTAGCCGAAAGTCGCCCAGAAACTCAGTTTCGAGCTTCTGAAGCTCTGAACCAAATCCACACTTTTGAACTCCATGAGTTCATACAAGCTATATAAAAGCTTAAAATCAATAGAAATGCATACACTAAACCCTCATTACATAACCTAATCCCTGCATAGGGTTTCAACCCTTAATTAAATCAACATCTAATTCATCATTTCTTTTCCCATTAAAGCCACTATAACTTCTCAACAATCATCAAGCATAAACATATGTATCTACTTGCCTTAGATGAAGCTTGAGTGTTATAAACCCTTTCTTAGCTTGGATTTAGAATGGAATTCCCCTCTTTAAAGCTTGGAACTCAATACAAACTCAAGAAGATCTCCAAGAAGATGAAGGAGTTGAATCTCTTTCACTTGCATCAACTTGCCTTCACTCTCGACGAAGAAGAAATCAACGAAAGAAAAGAAATGGAGGAAGAAATGAAAAGAGGAAAGAAGTTGCCTAGGTTTTCTGTAAGTGAATGAACTCAAATGAGTTCCTTTCTTATATATAAGACCCCTTTTTACATTAAACCCCCCATTCATCATTTCATTTACACTTTGAGTCACTTGAAGGTCCATTTGCTCCAATAGTCGTCGAATCAATTCAAGCCTTTTATGAAAGTTATCGTACTCGTCGAGATACACATGTTGGTATCAAGAGTTTCCGTATTCGACAAAATACGTATAATTCCGTATTTACACACAAGTCCTCAATATGCTCATTTGAGCTTCATTTTCCATTTAATTCTTTTCAATTCATTTCACAACCATAGTTACTATTTCATTAAGCCTAAATAACTCATAGTTAGGCTAATTCAATTTCATTTAATCATTAAACCGGCTTAATTAGTGGTAAGCTCAATTAATTAGAGTTAATCGTGATTAACTCGGGACGGAGCCTAACACTTTTCTTCCTCTCATGTTGTTTGCTTGATTGTGAGTTATTAGAGTGTTTGAAACCTTTAGTTTCCTTACAGAAGTTAACAACTGTATCGGTTTTGCAGAAGTACAATATGAAACGTAATATATCCCAGTTTTCTGGCTTTGTTTGGACTCAGAATGAGGTACTTTCAATACAAAAGCCTCTTTTTTTTTTCTTTCATTACATTGTGGCATGTTTGTTTATATAAAGGGGGGAGAAAAGGAAAACACAAGGTCAAATTTGTATAGGAAAGACGAGGGGGTGAAGAGTAAATGCACCATATAACAAAAGAGTTATTCTATAGAGGAACCATTTATGTCTCATTGGTGATCTTAAGCAACTCTACTTTTGGCATTTGAACAAGTTTAGAGTAAAACAGTTACATGGGTAGCTTTTCCCTCTCTATATTCTTGGCATTTAAGCACCATGATGTACTTTTTCACTTTCCTTCTCTCCTGCAAAGAAACATAAAAGTGCATGGGGAGTTGATTACCAAACTTTTGATAATTGCCGCCACTAAGATCAAGATCGCGCGTTGTTCTTTACCAAAAAAGATCAACATCTTTGCTGCTATTAACAACCTGCTACTGATTGACACATTATTCTCTGCAGGAAAAAGAAAGAGCAAAATTGAAAGAAAAAATTGATAAATGTGTTAAGGAATGCTTGTTCGATTTCTGTGAGTTGCTTGACATCCCTGTTACCAAGGAATCAGAAAAGGTTAGTCGTTGATTGACAATGTCTTCTAGTGCATACATTATTTATTTCTATGGATCACTACATCTAGCTATATGCCTTTTCAGGTGAAACTATCCGTGAAATTGCTGGAATTCTTAGAATCTCCACATGCCACAACAGATGTCCTACTAGCTAGGAAAAGACAGGTTTTTACAGCAATATATATGTATTTGGAAGTTGTTAGCGTCATGTCAGTGCTTGAGTTGTTTACTTTATATTTTACTAGTGATATTTGTTGCTTTTTTTTTAGTCAAAGAGAGGTAATAAACGAACAAGGACAGTCAATATGATCAAGGCATCATCACCTGAAGAACTAGCAGAAATAGAAAGATCACTAGAGGTTATTTCTCAAAACTTGCATTTATCCTTGCTAGGAATTATTTTTCTGCCTATTATAATAGTTGCTTGAACACTATACTGTGAATCACAATACTTGCTATTTTGAGCTATGCACACACAAACTCAATGTGGATGCAGTGGATTTCTTGGTATTATTTCTTTTCTTAGATTAGCATCGAAAGATGATTGTACGAGCTGGGTTTAAAAACCCATACTTGGACTCGAACCGAGTTGGATCAAGCCAAACTTATATTTTTCATTTCAAAATTTTCTTAAGAGACCAAGAGGGCTTAACGCTATCTCCTATCTCCACCAAAGAAGGGCTTTCTATCTCCTATCTCCATACGCGTACTCTTCTTTTTCCCAAGGATTAATCACATCAATTCTCTCATCTTCCAAGACATTCATCAATCCTCTCTCACCAGTACCTTTTCCAGATGGCAACTGTATCTTATTCAATAGTGTTTAGGATAAAGAAATGGTAGAAAAATAGTCACTTAAAGCTAAACAGAAAACAAAAGGGTTTTCAACACTTTTGATGTGGATCTCGACTTGTCCTATGTGCCGAGTCTGAGTCGAGTCGGCCTCAGCCAATTTTTGAAACCCTAGGAACTAGGGATCACAACTTGTAAGAGCTTTTGTTATTAGTGGTGATGTTGAGGTCAATGTCCACCATCGCTCCTGAGCGGTCATAATTGTGGTTGAGCCATCGCCCTTACTATAAAACTATTGTTGTGTCGTTTCCTATCACCAATTGGTTTTGGGATAAGTGGTACCTCAATAGGGTGTAAGATCCTACAAGTGGTATCAGAGCCTGGTAGGTCGGGTGTTCGAGTCACGGGACACGCGTTTTGCGTATTCGCAGCAGGAGTCGCGGCGGGTGTGCCATTGAGGGAGGGATTGTTGAGGTCAACGTCCACCCTCGCTCCTGAGCGGTCATAATTGTGGTCGAGCCCTCGCCCTTACCATAAAACTATTATTGTGCCGTTTCCTATCACCAATTGGTTTTGGGATAAGTGGTACCTCAATAGGGTGTAAGATCCTACAGATGACATCCCCATAAGGCGTTTTTTATAGGACCTCCCAAACAAGATTCAAGAAAATGACCAGATAAGCAAATAACTTACACAATTAAAGAACATGTTACCTCAATCTTGATTGAGATAAGATTGGAAAGTAGATTAAAACCTCCTAACTATAGGCGTAGGATTAGAGATAGGTCACATTTATTTCTGAATGCAGATTAAGTACTCATGCAAGGCAATCAAAATTTATGATATTTGTTATTTGAGCTTTCTGAGAAAGAACTTTTTTCCTATTGGTTTCTTTGTGAATATACGTCAGCCTTCTTTGTAAGGGTTTGGATGTGAGGTATAGGATCGAAGGTTGTTTGTTAGCACTTTGATTTACCTGACTAGATTAGGATTGGCTTTGTAAAGGACTTATACGATATTTGGTTGCATCAATTTTTGAATCAGAAACCGTATGAATCAACAGAGCCAATTAACAAGATTAAGGAGGAAGATGTCTGGGGTCCAATGGAGGCAAAGGTGTTGGCTATTTTGGAAGCCATAAAAACTTTCTCTCGGTCTTTCCAATGGATTTGTTAGTGGAAAGTAACTCATCCAATGCGATTTCTAAGATTTTTCAGGATAAGTTTAAGGCTTCGAAGCTCTCCTTTGTCCTTAATGAGACCAAGTCTTTGATTTTTTGTCCTAGTGTTTTTTACATAATGAAGTTCGGTCAGCTAATGGAGTTGCAGACGTCCTAGCAACATAAGGGGGCGGGGGGCGCGGGGGCCTTCTCAGATTACATTTACGGTTTTACCGGCGGAAATTATTTTCCGCCATTAAAAGTCTCACTTTCTCCCTAAATGACACTTTTACCGGCGGAAAAATGTTTCCCCCACTAAAAATGAGAAGTGCTTGTCTTTTAGCAGCGGAAAATAATTTCCCCCACTAAAGGCATTTTTTCCCACCTGTAAAAGTCATATTGTGAAGGCTAAGTATATGTCTCTCATAGTACTCTCAGTCTTAGTTATAATTTACCTATTAATTTTCAATAAAACTCATTGTTGGAGATATCAATTGTTAGGTCATTCATTAACATCATTAATATGGTATCAGAGCTAGACACGTTCCCCTAGAAGGCATGTTACTTCCATTTATCTGTGATCTACCATCAATGGGAGCTTGGGAACTTGGGCTTTCTAATCATCTACTCGGTACCTCTAACAATTTCATATCAAGAGAGTCTGTGATAAAACTAGAGTTGAAGAAGCAACTGACATCCATGTCTGTATCATTTACAAAGGTCAAAACTGGGACTGAGGATCTATGACATAGATGATAGATGTGACCTACCAAAGAAATGCATATGCTTACTCCTTTGAGAAGGACGATGTAAGATGATATTATGCCCTCCGAGAAGTTCCCCAGTTGAATCAACATTGAAAATAATGCAAGGGTATCTAGAAGAGCCTCACAAACTTTTTTTATTAACAGTAAGGGCATCACAAACTTGAGGTAGAATTTCTAATCAACTCTGAGAAAATTGATAGGCCAAGCCCAAATGGCCCAATCCATGTGGAAAGCCCAATCTTATAAAAACCCACCAAGCCCAAAGTGGTCCAAGTCCAGTCAAGTTCATCAGGGAGCTACATAGCCTGGCTACATCATCAGGAGAAGCATCCAGGAGCCTCCCTCGCCACCTTGGAAGGAGTCAGTCCTCTCCTCATCTTTGACCGAGTCTCATGGAGAGCACCTCAACCACCTCGCCCGATTGAGAAGAAGTCGTGAGCTCCACCACAATAGCTGTCTAGTTGCTAGTAAGTCGCCCCAATCTGTTAGGGGGCAACTATAAATTGTAAGCCCCACCAACACTTGGGGGGCAGATCACATTTTTACCTGAGAACGACTCTCTCATCTCCTTCTCAAAGTTTGTACTTTTTGCTCCCTGCACCCTTGAGCTAATAAAGTACCTAACAACCAAAGCCATTCAAGAGTGGACGTAGGTCACGATTGACCGAACCACTATAAATCTTGTTTCTCCCATCTCCCTTTACTTTCAATTATCGCATTTATTACTCACACTTAATAAGTGGTGTGCAAAGCCATTTTGTGCATCATAAAAAATGATGCAAAGATAGGGTGGAGGAAAAATATCTCATGAGGATTTGTGTCATGTTACTGTACACAAATCCCACAGGTTGGAGCTTCCTATTTTGTTAAAGCTCTTTCAATTTGAGGCATCCACATCTTGGGATGGGATTAGCAGGAGGTTATATGTGGTTCACATCAAAATACCCATGTAAGGCATTCGATCATGGGGCCTTAATGAAGAATTATGATATTTTCAATTTGATTTTTCTGTGAGAATTTTTTGCCATTTTTTTCTTTGTGAAACTTCCACATTGGCCTTTTTGTAGTGACCGGTTACACACAAGCATAATCTTATACAATAATCTCTTTTAAAAAATCTCTTAGCCAATAAAAAGTTCCCTACAAAACTGCTCCTCTTACCCCAAAAATCTCACTGCCAAAACTCACATGAATAAAATTCACGTTCTTTCCAAACTTATCTCTCCACTTTTACAAAGCTCACTCACTTTCCCTAATGTCTCTTTAATAAAATTAATTTTATTATCAAATATATTCTTCCCCTCTCCTGAATCTCTCTAAGGTACTCAATTAAGTAATTAACTTTATATTTCTAATGTAAGAGATTTCTAATTCCTACAAAACACAAATTGTGGGGTTTTCCAATTGTGTTCTATGTATCTTGTGCGTTTCTTCAAAAGTTACTTGAACTTAATATGAAATCACGCCATTGTGGACAATTCATCTGATATTTGTATTTGAATACATGGTGTTCATTCATTTGGAGAGAGAGATATCTCACTTTCGAACACAGAAGCTAGAAATAAACGAAAAATAGGCTTAGCTTGTATTTGAATTAACTAAAAGGCATCTATAGATTGAAGGCACGAGGCAATTATGCAATGAAAGTAAAGTGTGCATTTTGAGCATATATCGGATTTTTCAGGTGAGAACTTGTGGGTCCCATTTGGGAATAGGACGAGGGGGATGAAAAGATCTATGTGAGATCACCCCAAATATCAAGTTTGATTACATCCCCATTCCCCTTATCCCTTCATCCGTGCCCACAATTTTAATGGTTTCATATTAAAAAAAGTATTCAGTCATAGATCCAACGATTCAGTCCATTCGGATGTGTGCCAATCCTTTAGATCAATGACTATCAAGGGGGTCTCTATTTGTAAATGGTTTGGATGGGTTGCTAGGTGGGCCTCACCAAAAGTTTTCACATGCAAACATCGATCCAAATATATAATACATGTATCATTTTTATCCTCTCTTGCTGAATTTTGTTATGGTCTTAGCTCCTTAGCCTTCATGGATCTTTTGCTTCCTCCCCTTTCTCTCCAACTTCAATTTGGGCGGCAATTGCTTTTGATGGAAATGCTACAGGAAGAAAATGCGCAGTTGTCATCTTCTTCCATGCCATCTGTATTTTCTAGTTTCTCCATAACGACTCCAAACATCAAAACCAGAAACCTTCCCTGCTGAGAGCAAAACTCATCTTCCTGGACCGAATGAAAGGTTTGGTTAGCTCCCAGCCAGCTACGAGACATCCTTTGCCACTTCACCCCATCTTAGTCCTATTAGGGGTAGCAAATTAGTTTTTGTTTGTTTAGTAAGTTTGTTATGTTAGTTTTAGTTGCCCTGTTCTGGTCCTTGTAATTTGTTTTCTTCTCTGTTTTGGGGGTTTTTGCCCTGTTCTCTTCTTCCTTCAATATATACTTACTTTCTAGCAAAAAAAAAAAAAAAAGTTTGATGAAAACCCAAACGAGCAGCCCATGTTGTTCCAAAACGACAAGCTAATTAAGAGATCAAAGCACAATAGACATGAAAGTAGATGAGTTTTTAGGCAACGATTCATTTCTTATGAGATTATCTTTTGTCGGTGTCTTTCCCACAGTTGCATCATTACAAAATGCTTCTACTCTTGAAGATGCAAGTCCATTTTCCATTTCAAACATTAGCATGAGCTTCATGTTTGAAGATCTTGAAATTAAAGTCTTATCTCACTAAAAACTTGCTACTAGTGTTTCATTTCACATTAAAAAAACCCTATTTGAGCAGGATTCCATTTTTGAAATATGTTTGTTTCATTTGATTGTAGAGATTCACCATTAGATCAAGGCAAAAGATTTTAACGGTTGGATAATGTTAAACCTATTTGAGAACCCATTTTATCATTTGATCGCTTCATTTTTGTGCCGTCTCTAATCCAGAAGAGGATTTCCTATTGCACATCCCCTGCCAAGCATTACTCAGACACACAGAATGTTTGTAATGGTTCTCATTGGATGAAAACTACACAGAGAAGCCTACGTAGGCACTCTGCAAGCTTCAAATAGCTATGCCAGATCTTTGCCTAATAATGATTCAACCATTGATTTGTATTAACTTTCAAAGAACACTAAGTTGAGATAGAAATTACCACCATAAAATTCATTCACATCAACTTCAAAATAATTTAAATTTCAAACTCTTAATTCTTTCCCTAAAATGTCGAAACAATGCAATCACATGTCCTTTAAAAAAAAATGGACAAACTAATATTACAGAAATCCTTTGATCTTTGAAAATAAACAATTGATATCTAGCGGAATGGATCATCATGTCTTACTAGTGATCAGTATCAATCTGTGGGTCCACAATATAAAAAAGGCATTTTGTTGGTATGGTAGCCGTAGTATGAGGGCTTGCTTATATTGAAAAAAAAAAAAAAAAAAAAACAACTTCTAGTTTTGGTAGGCCCATAGTCTAGAAGACTAGTTTTATCGAGAATATACCTTTAAAATGGGCCATCGATATTAGAGAATTGCATGACAATGAGGAGAATGCTAAAATGGGTGTATGGAACGAGTTAGTGTGTCAAGAACTTAATATGGATGGTGCTAGGTACTATATCGCCTAGGCTTCATGCACATTTCCCAAGAGGGTTTTTTTATGACATTTATTATGAGATTTCCTTTCTAATGTGATGGTTTTTACTTCACCATATTTGGGTGAAAAAAATGGTGTAGGGAAGGATACTCATATTGTGACACTAGTTACCTTTACTCCTCCAGGGGCATCTTTCCGTTTTTACCACAAAAAGGTATGATAAAGTTTGGTGAAAACTTGATGACAAAAAAATGCTTTATAATCTTTAAATACGCACACAAAGACACACAAAAACACACACTCTTACTTTCTCTCTCCTCTTTCTCTCGCTCACCTATAATTTACTTCATACTTTCCAAACAAATATTTTACTACGCCTATACTTTTACTTTGACAAACCTCTCATTTATCTTCTCTGGCATCCACCTCACCTTTTCTCCCTGTCTTTTTTAAGAAACTAGTAGAAAGCTTGAGAGGCATTTTGTAAGATCCCACATCGCCCGTGGGGTTGCCCAGAGACTAAACTATAAGTCAAGACCCCCTCCTATTGCAGTATGAGGCCTTTTGGGATGCTTGCGGGCCAGTCCAGAAATTAAAACCGTGTGGGTCAAAGGCCCAAAACGGACAATATTAGGCATGGTATCATGGGTAGGAACTTTTTCCCGTTGTTAAATGGTATCGCTTTGTCAGTCACTATCAAGGTGGATGATGCTCTGGCTATAATTAAAGTAGATTGTTGTGATCGTGTGTGTGGAAGTGTGCGATCAACAAGCAAAACAAATCAATCCACACAAAAGGAACACAAGATTTACGTGGTTCGGTGATTTCACACCTACGTCCACGGGCAAAACTCGTCTTCTTCTTCTCCACTAAACAGAGTTTTTACACCTCATTAGGGTTACAACCAAAAGAATTAATATGTAGTTTCGACAAAACTCATATTACCCCTCAACCCTAATACAAATGGATTGGGGCTGCAAACGAGCCCAAACTCAAAACCCATATACCCAACATAGACAAATTCACTCTTAGAATGATCACCCTCGTCTTCCTCTACTGGCTCTTCATTGTCATCAAAAGATCTTTCTGCGCAGAAGATCTTAATGGCTTTTCTTGGCTTTTGAAGTTGGGTTCTTTTTAACAAGCGCAGCCTTTTCCTTTGATTTGGTCTCCAAACACTTCATCTGTATCTTAGCAGTTCTTTTGCTTTACACATGCTCCTATGCATTTTCTTCTAGTGCATTACTCACCACAGTGTCACTCTTCATGCAGTATCCATCTTGTTCTTCCGAAACACCTTTTTAAGGCTCAGCCTCAACCTTGAAAGATCTCCAGTCCCCTTTTTAACTTCAGACATCATCATTCTTTGTATGCTTTCAAATGTGAGAAATGGCAACAAAGGAAATTCTTTTTGGAGCAATGACTTGGTTCCTCGCTTTGCGCAACTAAGGGGCTTTGAATTAGGAGGCTGAATGAAGAAACTTATAGAGAAATGGACGCCACCTGATTTGGGATTTGTGAAGTTCAGTGTAGGTGTGTAGTAAAAGGCTTACGGGGACAGCCGGACAGGCAGGCATAGGAGGTATCTTGAGAAATGGTACAGATGAGGTTCTTGTCTTACTATGAGAGATGATGGTGGGAGCCCTCTTATTTAAGTTGTTGTCATTAGATATGGATGTGAGAGCTCCACCTCTCATAGGAGCATTTCCCTATATATATATATATATATATATATATGCATTAAGAATTTGAAAAGCAGGTGAAAGAACTAATAATAGAGAATCTGATCAAATGGTCAAGCAAAAAGTGCCTGATTTATAAAAAAAAATTAAAGAGAAAGAGAAAGAAAAAGAAGAGCATACTAGTTCTTATTATTATTATTTTTTTTTTTGTTTAAGTAGGAAAGACTAGTGTTTGCAGGCTCCTGGTTGGAGGTTTGAACCATCTGACCAGGTGGAGGGAAGATCAGGGTATCATTCTGGGCCTTGTTTGCCGAATGGTCTTTGTGAACAAAATGCAGGTTCCTGTCCAGTGTAAAGGCCACCTGAAAATTCACTATATAGTGCAAAATATTCACAGAATCAAAACCGATCCTCACTTTCTCTATGGTGTATCAATTCACAAGTAGTGATTCTTAGAACCTATTCTCAAAAAGATGAATGGTATGGATAACCTCACACGAGGCACATTAGTCATGCATGCACACATGTGTACACTTCTCCTTACATCTCTGTCACTGCTGTGCCAATGACACCAGAAACGAATGCTTTGACTGTTCTTTTGATCCTTAATTTTGCAAAGCCATATCTAATTACAACCATTCCATTCACCATTTTTATTTTTTATTTTTTATTTTTTTTGCTATTGTTGACATTTGTTACTTTCAGGAGCATACAACAGATGACGATGTCTGCGAAAATGAGGAGCACAAAGAGGAATTAGAAGAACAAGAAGAATTCCTGCCTGAAGAAGAGAACACTCAGGCTAAGAATGCACCAAAAGAGAAAGAACAGGAGCAGGATACAAAAGGTAAGAGAATATCTACAGAGAAACATGTGCAGGACCCCGACTCGAAAACCCGTAACAGAGAAGGGGCAAACCAGTACATCATTCCTGTCCTGAATCCCACTAACCTGTGAAAATCTTGAATCCCATTCTGTTCTGCAGATATGGCATGAAATAAAATCGTAGTGAACAAATGAACAAAGAGACATCATTTATTTTGCAACTAAAAACATATGTAGGAAAGAACTTGGCATGCAGAAATAAACTTTCATAAGCAAATTCACTAAATTACATTTTGTTAGGTTGAATAAACGCTAGGGTTTAATTAAAATATGTTGGGATGGGCAGGACTAAAGCTGTTTTAGATGCAGGCCAATTATTGAAGCTCATATCCAGCCAATGGGCCTTGGAAGTCAGACACTCAGACCTCAAGCTAGTCCATTGCCAATTGATAAGGCCCACTGGTGAGGGATATGCTTGGCCAGGCTTGGCCCTCCATTTGGCTTATTCAGCCCATGGGTCTAAGATTCAGGCCACCAACACTCCCATTCTAAAACCTAATTAACTCATCTCAAGTGATATATGAGACCATCTTTTTTGAAATCATGTCATGATGTTTAGGGGAAAACGAGGCGCATGCTGAGGCACAGGTGGGACCAAGCAATGAAGAAGTGTTCAACATGGTCTCTGGGTTGCTGAAGGAAGTAGATTTTGAAGTTGTAAGTAGTCTATTAGCACACTCTGATGTCTGTATCTAATTTCTGCTTTTAGCGTTTGTGTAACTGACATAACCCTCATAAATACTTAAAATGCAGGTGACTTTTTCTGATATTCTGAAACGGATAGGTATGAAGTTGACTTAGCATTCAAGCTTGTTGTACCTTTTATTTTAGTGGTCAATATATAGAATCTGCTAGAAATGTTAGATCTCTCTCTGTTTTTAGAAATTTTACAGACCATTTTTTGTCAATGCTTTCTGAGTGCTGGTGTTCAATAACCAACCATGTTGTTATCTAACCTTCAGTGCCCTACCAGTCTTACTCCAAAAAATATTGCAGCATAGGGGAGATCTGATTTGTTAATGTGGATTCAAGTCCAACCTTCCCAGTTGAATGGCCCTAAACATTTGTTAAAAAAGGCTTCCCATTTTTCATTCATTTGCTCAGAACCAAGCACTACGGTCTGGAATACTTGGGCATTCCTTGTATACTGCTTCTGTATTTGTGGTTGTTTCTGTTTGAAAAGTAACACTATTTTCTCTTCCTATTGCAGAGGCGTACTTCAACACTAGATTGTCCCATCGGAAGGTTGAGATAAGGAATATTATTGAAACTGTTATAATAAATATGATGGAGAGTGAAGAAGAAGAGGAAGAGAGAGAGGATTCAGAGGATGATGCATGAAATGGTGACTATGCAACTTCGGTTGCCATTCATTTCTGCGCTTGTAGTAAAGCAGCAGCTCTTCTCGGGTCTCTCCCAAGTTCTTGGAACTTGTTAAGGGTCTTTGGTTGATTTCCCCACTAAGGGGTTAAGGAGTTGATTGGTTGACTTGGTAGATTTTATTGATCATTTTTAAGGTTTTTCATTGTCAGTGATGAACCTCTTTGCATTGGGAACAAAATCTATACATTACTTATCAGAAATGATAGTTGATGTGTTTTGCATATGTTCTTGCATTGATGTAGCACCTTTTCTCTTTTGAGGTGTGCTACACCAACCTATTTCGAAATTGTGGTAGTCTTTAATTACTTTTTAAAGAGTCAATAACTATGTTGTTACCATAATTACTGTTACCAAAACGCAATCCTGCAAGACCAAGTTGTCATCAATAACTTTCGGGCTTTAGAGCAGGATTATTGCTGTTTTGGTTTGGTTTGCAAAGTTAGAAAGATTAGAAAAGTGAAAATGGTTGAGGTGGAAATGGTAGTTTCCTATATAAATGAAAGGAAAACGTTAAAGGGAACTTAAGAATGACCTAGTGATGAAGGCTCACACTCTCATCCCACCCACCAAGGATCGATCCCTAGTGGGTGACTTAACTACTCTCCAACTTGGCCACGGAGCCATGTAAGCAACAAAAAAAAAAAAAAAAGGAAAATGTCAAATGTCAAATGTTAAAGTTTTCGTTTCACTTCATTTAATTAACCCCCACTTTTTTTTGGTGATTAATTTCATATGATGTTCCTCCCTTTGTTGAAGTCCTATTGTTTAGGTTTTTTTTTTTTTTTAATGTTTCAAAACTCTTTTATATATCGCTAAAGACATTGGTATTTCCTTTTATCAGTTTTTATTTTTTTATTAATTTTTAATCTTTTTCAATCACTTAACTATCGCATATTTTTATTATCTTTCAATTTTCTCCAGAGGTTTTCTCATTTGTAATGCATTTTACTTCATGAGATACGCTAACTTTTTTTAACCTCACTTGATAAAAGCTCATTGTATTTTCTTTTTCTTCTAGTTCTTTTTTTTTTTTTTTGTATTTGCTGTACCAAAATGTGTATTTTCCTTTGTAAGAGCAGCCCTTTATTTCCTCTCTAGAAATTTCCTCTCTTCTATTTTAATAAAATGGCTGGCTAGCTCGCACCCTTCTTTCGATGGGTCAAAACCCAGTCAATACTCCTAGGAAGGCAACTTGGGTTGGCCAGATGGGATATTGATCTAGCCAAAGTCGATCAAAAAATTGCATGTGGATAAGCTAGAGCCCAAGCCAGAACTCCAGATTCAACTCGAAACCTCAACTAGAGCCTCTAGTCAACATGGAAAACTCCTGCCAAATCGTCTGTGGTCATCAATTTTCCCCTCACAAAGAGGGATCTTGTTTTTTCTAATGGTAAGTACTCAAGCAATCATACTCACCCAAATCTCTCACCATCCGCACTCCAGCCGTAAATTGATCCATGGTTGTTTCTAACGAAGATAGATCTTGAGTTGTTCATTAGAAATAATGGCATCAACACTATTCAAATTTGTTACGATGATATCAAAACTCAAATAACTAAAAAAAACCCATATAAAATCATTTGTACCTTTTTCTTGTGTGCCCAGCTACAAAGACTTCTCTTTGTTGATCTATGATGCTCTCTTATTTTCTCTTTTGTTTATGTAAGAATGAAAGGGCTCTTCGCGAAATAGTGAGGGGAGGTGCGGGATAAGAGAGATGGGAGTAAGAGGCTTAAGAGAGATGAGGGCAAGAGATGAAGGGCATGGGGTAGAGAAGGCGGAGGCTATAACATGTATTTATAACATTTGAAACCCTAATTAGTTTCGCTTCTGTGTAATACTAGCCATTCGATTTTGTAACTTTCCATCTTAAGGTGCATATTAAAATATCGTATCCTAATATAAATATCGCTCGCTCATGTTTTTTGTCTAAATATCGACTTTCAAATCTTTTATAAGATTCTCAAACAATATGATAATAAAAGAAATCTCAAAGAAATTAATAATCAACCAAAATAAGCTTCTTTCCAACAATGAGTAAAGAATGGAGCTAGGAAAACGGCTTAGGAATAGGGGTGTTCACGGGCCAAGCTTGGGCCCTACTTCTTAAAACTTGGCCTAGACCTAGATCAAGCCATAACCGGTTGGCTCGAGCCCAGCCCGCGTAAAGCATGGCAAGCCTAAGCCCAACCCGAGATAACATTATAACAAAAGAATTACGCCACTTAAAAGTCCTTACCTCAATTGGTTTAGTTTGTTGTGCACCAATGATATGTCATGTGTTCAAATCTTGCCTCCCTTTTTTTTTCAACCATTACTTTATGGTCGGGCCAGGCTTGGGCTCTCTACCAATCCATCCATGCCCGGCCCATCTATTAAATGGGCCCAAATAAATTATTCACGTCTGACCTGAGCAGGAAAATATAAGGTCCAAGCCCGAGCCAAAGTGGGCTATGCCAAATTCGAACTCAAGTTGGCCCGGTTCATGAACACAAGCTGTAACCTCTAAATCCTATATATAGGTTTTCCAAGACAACTCCCTTTCCATCGTCATGGAGTCCAAATCTAATTAGAATTTAGATTCCTCTTAGCATAGGAAACTCCATTAGGTCAGTGACTATCCATAAACACTATAGACATCTCTATTGAGGAGATTTACTAATGTTGGAGTCTTTATGTGACTTGGTCTTCTAAAGTGGGAGACCCACATAAGCGTGTGATCATTGGGCCACACTTAAGTCCAATAATTCTAACATTCTCCCACTTGGTCTCTATGACCACAAGCACTACTCCATTATTCTTTGGTTATTGTGATAACCAAAAAATTATCAAATGTGACTAACCAGTCCTATTTGTGCTAAGCCTTTATACTATGATCAAATAAAAACTGTCAATCCAAATCTTGATGGTCACACATCATTATTGCAATATGAGAATTGGAGGTTGTGGTTTCAAACTCGTGCTCTCCCTTAGGCCACTTGCCCATGCTTTTCTTTACATGTCTAGGGAAAAAGTTGCTTCTCGAAGAGGGTAGCTGGACACCCTTCTCAGTAACAAAAAAAAGTTAGAAGTATGAAAAAATTAATTTTAGCCATAGAAAATTTTACAACATCCATGTTCCGTACATTAAAACTGTGTGGGAGATCAAATTTCAGCTGCCAAAAACTTTATCATAATTTACCAACTATCAGGAGATTTTAATCCATAAAAGATAAGTAAAATCTGGTAAAGTAAAAGGAAAGAGAAAAGTGGTTACTTTACTAATCTCTCTCTCTCTCTCATTACTTAATGGAAAACAAATACAAATTTTACTTCACGAAAAACTTTACCTCACCATCATTAATTACATTATCTTTTTCCATTGATTCACTTCACCCTTAATTTACTAGCAAATAAAAAAAACATGCCATAAAGTTCTCCAATAATACCAAAGAAAATAGAAAAAGAAAAATGTCTGGTAAAGTCAATTTCATTTACTTAAGCCTCTTACCAAGTTGCAGCTGGCCAATTTTTTAACCTCTCAAAAAGCCCCCTTTTCATTGGTAAATGCAATCACCCAAAAAAAAAAAAAGATCAATTTCAGCCTTGTTGGAGATCCTAGAAGCCTCTCCTCCCACCATATATCTTGGAGTTCCTTTATTTTTTGGAAGCCCAAAATGTTATCATTTAATTTAGCTTTTAAATAGTCTTCGTGTGAAACTCACTGGGTAGACGACAAGACTTTTGTCTTCTTTTTCGCTGTAAGACTGACTCTGGTTAAACATGTTTTGGATAGTATGTCAATTCACATTTATCTTGCAATTCCTTTCCCTAAGAACGAGCCTCTTGTTTCTCATGGAGACTGCTGTAAAAAAAAAAACTCCAACTCAAAAGTGGGTGAGATCGATTGGAGTCAGACTTGCTTCTAGACGTGTTTTTATGTTGTGCCAACGAAGAATCTGAAGGATACCTGTCACGCCTCCAAAAGTGAAATCGGGATTATGAGTGAGATTAGGGCCAATTAAAATTTTTTCCAATATAATCAAATGTAACTTTCCATAATCATGTCCCATCTGGATCGAAGACCGCTGCGAGGTGTAAACATTTCCTCAGATATATATAACAATAGCGGAAGCTTCAAAATGCAAGTGGTATCTTAAAGATGTATAGTTTAAGAGCAAAATACTAAATATCATAATTAGAGTTCAAGTTTGAGACTATTAACAAAATGTTAATTACAAAGAAGAAGGTCATACTAAAACTAGGACTAAACAAAAGGATAATAAAACCAAAAGATAGAACTAATCAGATATACTGTGAAGGCTCTCATGTACGGGGTCGTTACGGCTATACAATGTCGTTCGTACTGTACTCTAGAAAGTCATCAGACTGATCTGCCTGAACTTCTTCCATCACCTCCTCTTCGGAGTAGAAAGGCTCGGTACCTATGCACCAAGTATAGCATCATCAACACAATGGTTGGCAAGCAGATAGATATATAAATCACAAAAGATATGCAGTACTAAAGAGAGTAAACGATAAACAAGATCATGAGAAATACGTAGCATTCTGATCATAAGAATTGCATAACATTCGAATTATAAACAGACTATCAAAGTAGGTGGTCCACATATGCTAATTACCACGGGATACTACCCTCCCTTACTCACATTGAGTTGTAGTAGAGATATCAATAAATGGGATCAAATCCCGGTGTTTAATAACAATAACAATAATAATCATCTCTTGGCTCATGTAGCTCGATCCCCGTGGGCTCTAGCTCGGTCTTGCCTCGAGGCTATAAATCCAAGTCCTCTCACAGTTGGTGCCCCAGCCATGTTGAACGTTAACAGTTGAGTGGTGCCTAACACAAAGAATTCTAAAAGAACATCGGTGAAGGGCTAGGTTCTCTTGTGCGAACAAGATTCAACAATATTAGAGAGACTACTTTATTCTAAATCAAATCAAACTTTAAACAAACTTCAATAGTAGTTCTCTTCAAGCCTTACAATTAAAGCCTCATAGCCTCAACACTTCAAATGAACTTCAAAGTAAATGAAACAACAAAAGGGATCATAAGTCCATCATCTAAGTCCTCAAAGTGATCCTCAAATAAAGAAAAGAAAACAGAACTAAAGAACATGTTCGTTACTTGTAGATAGTACCAGACGGTACAATTCAGAATCGAAGACGATAAACAATCCAATCCTAAGTACAAATGTTAATTCTGAAGCATCGTACTACCTATTCAATCAACGAAAGGGTTAGGGTTCACGATACCCAGACGAATAATCTTCGTGCATAGATTTAAAGAAGGATATCCTATTGTCCCGTACCATTTAAGATTGAACTAGGTTGGATCCCGATACAATCGGAATAACCGTGAAGAACTTCGGCTCAAGACATCCTCACACATAGTCAAATGAGTCCACAAAAGGGTAACCAAGTTCCACCTAAGTCCATCCAGAAATATGGTGAAAATCCCTTCCAGGAAGAAATCCCAGTTGTCCCGGTCGATCCGGTCATTGGCCGGTCGACCACGTGTACAATGAGCCCGGTGACCTAAGAAGGCCAGGTCGACCTCCCCATGTATACCCGGTCGACCGAGGTCAAGGCCGATCGACCTGCAGTTATAAGTGATAAATGGGTAACAGTGTTTGGATTAGGTTCCAGAGAACCAGACCCTGTGTGGCCGGTCGACCGCGTGCGCTGCGGAAACAGAGCCCATGTTCTATTTCTGCAATGAAATGGGGTCATTCCATTTCCTCCTTCTCTGAACCTGATTAGCAGTCAATACAAGGATAAAAACAACCTAACTACGATACACAAATCTAGCTAATCAAGTCGTTAACATCTACATCCATTCCATTAAGCTAATAAACCAAATTATCATGTTTTCAAACCTCTAAAGTATAAAATGAGCAAAGAACATCTAAATCATGATTTTTTCATACAAATCAAGGAAGACAAACATATCAAACATAAATATAACTATTTACTTGCCTTAGATGGAGAGCTTGTCCCAAAACTAAGAAGAAAATGGGAAGAAAACCTCTATGAAGCTCCAAGAAGAAAAGGCAACTCTCAAAACCCAAATCACTCCTACAAATGCATGCCAAGGGTTGAGGTGAGTCTCCCTAATCCATTTCTAACTAAAAAAGGAAGAAGTAGAGATGGTCTACAAGCTTTAGGAGCTTACCTTGGAATGGGTTGTGGATGAAAAGCTTAGAAAAGTGGATGGTTTGGATCTTGGAAGCTTGAGGAAGAAAATGGGATGTTTTGTCGTCGACGCTAGAGCTCCGGTGACCGTCGGCAACAAGGATAAAGTGAACGAGAGAGATGAGAGAATAAGGAGGGAGGGGCTGCTGCTATTGTTATGTTGAATGAGTGAATGAAGGGATGGGTTTTGACCTAATATAAGGGGATGGGCTTTGTAAACAGGCCATGGGCCTTGGGTTGGGTTTGGGTCATGTTCTGAGTCGGGTCCAAGGTTCACAATTGATGATTTTCGAACATCTTCGACGTGTCAAATCGAAACGCGACAGAAGACTAATGTTCGTGGAATGTTGAGATATGCCCGATGCACCCAAATTCACAAAACTTATAATATTATAAGAATCCCTGAAAACTTACCCAAATAGCAAAACACCCCTCTATTCTACCCAAACGCACTCCGAATCGTGCGAGACTTCGCACACGAGATTCAACGTGAAACCCGACTTGCTAAGACTCTAAACACACTTACTAACTAATCACACAATTAATTATAATTAATAGAAGAATAAGGGATGAGATGTTACAATACCTCCTTTTCTCCTGTGATATTGCAAAAGGCCTTTGGAGATGGCTTCTATCATCGGTGGGTTTTTCTTCAAGTATGCCAATCACGGCCACCAACATCTAGAAGGCAATCTCAACATGCAAAATTACATCTCAAGCTAAGTGGGCAATGCTGGTTTTTTTCCACACTAATTACTTCATTTGGATATGTAGAAACGAAAGCACCTTTCATGAAAAATCTATTTCCACGGAATGGGACAAGAAGAGACGCCTTCTTGAACATCTATCCACCCCAATCAGGTCCATTCCGAGCCATGTTCAGAGACCAACTCATGATGCCCTTTTTCATTTTTTGGGAGACCTCTCTTGTGAGGTCCCACCCTTGGTGGGCCCTCTAAGGGCTAATTTATAGTCTAATTAATCTTAATTAATCTTAATTGATGTTTAATTATGTTAATCCTTGTTAATCTCCGCTAATCTTCACTAATCCTTGCTAATTATTTCTAATTATGGCTAATCTTGGTTGATTACTTATTTGTTTGGGCTAGTTAGGAGCTAATTAGATTAACTAGTTAGACTTCCTAAGTTGGTTAGAATAGTTTAGTGGGTTAGTATTTTAATTAATTGGGTGTTGGGTTAATCCTAGGCTTTTAGAGTTAGGCTAGTTGTTAATAGAGTTTAACTAAGTGATTAAGTGGGTTTAGTAGTGCTAAGAAAGGTGCTCTCTCTCTCTCTTCTAGAAAGTTCCTAACCAAATGACCCAACCACCCTTAAACCCTAATCCCAATTCCACTAAACCCTAGGGCTAAACTAGTAACTAACCACCCCTCCTATCTATATAAAACCTCTCTTACTCCCATTGCAATAAATCCTAAACCCTAATCCCAGCCCCCATCCCAAGGAGAACCTCCAACCCTCTTCCCAAGAAAACTGCCCCAGCCCATTACTGTTCCTCCCAACTACCTTCCCTTCGTTCCACTCCTCTCCTACGTTGGAGAGAGACAACCAGCTACTGTTGCTGGGATTTTTGTGAGAAGCTGCTGCTACCATCTCTTCTTCTTCCTCATTTCCTCCAAGTCTCTGCTGGAAACTTCAATCAGAGAGCTGCTGTTGCATTTTCCACTTCCAGTTACTCTGCTGGAATCCCTTGAAGACCCTTGCTGCAGCTGATACACCATTTTCTTCTTCTTTCTCTTCATTTCTCCCATCTGTACCTTGTTGGAATTTCCATCCGGAAGAAGCTCCTGCTGCTGTGTTCTTACCCTTCATTTCAGCTGGGAGCAGCCACCCCACTTCATCTTCTTCCTCCCCCATTTCATCGTCTGGGAGCCATTGCTTTAGTGCTGGGACAACCCCCTTGGAGCTGCTACCATTTGACTGCTGCTGTGTCATCTCCTCTTCTCCTTCTTCCTTGCTGAGCTGGGGCCATCCCAGTTGGACTGGGAATGTCTTGAGTCTTCTGCTGCTACAGCTGCTGCCATCCTGCTGTTTATCTTCTCCTTCTTCTCTAATTAATTCTCTCTGCAAGCCTCTCCTTATCTCAAGTAAAAAGGCAAGTGCACCTACTGATTAACATAGAATGTATGTGGTTTCCTTTGATTTCTATGGTTTCATCTCATGATTTGTGATTATTGAGTTTTAGAATTCTACCTGAGCCTAGTTGTGTATGGGATGGAATGGCCATTGATGGAAGATTAATAGGTCTAAATGATGATGGATCGGGCATTGATGTGATTTTGTAATTTTTAATTGTTGTTTAAATAATGGAATTGACTGGAATTTTTAGATTGAATTGAATGGGGAGGTGTTGAGGGCGACTGTAGCAGTGGCTCTGTAATAGCCACTGCTACAGTTGCAATTTTCCTGCAACAGAGGCGGTGTTGGATTTGTTATAATAGATTGTGATGAGATCAGTGGGGCCCAGGGGGCCACCTTCGGAGATCCGGGCCGCTCATCTCCTCATTGGGGCTTGGGCGACGCTAGTGGCATGGGCTGATCACGTCATGGAATCCTAGTGGGCCACCAACGTTGTAATTGTCGCTGCTGTCGTCAACCCATTTCATCTGGGTTCTGTTTGAAGAAGCCTGTCGTGAATTGATGAAACAGAGAGAGAGATGAGTAAATGAGTCAATGAGTGAATGAAGGAAGGAAAGAGAGAGGAAATGTGTTGACGTGGAAGGAGATGAGGTGGGGGTAGGTGGATGATGATCCACCTGGCTTGAATTTGGAGAGTGGAGTGAGTGTAGGATGACATGATGAGATGACCACCTGGCTTGAAATTGGAGAGGGAAGTGGGGGTGGGTGAGAAAAAGTTAAGAGAGTTGACTTGATGGTTTGGGGCTTGGGTAGTTCTGTGAGTGGGTTTGGGGCTTGTGTAGTTCGGTTTGTGGGTTTGGGCTTTGGGCCCAGTGGGGGCCCACTAACCTATAAACCCCTAGTTTCTTACTAATTGATTTAAGCCCTTAGTTTTAATACTTTTTATTAGCACCTTTAATTTTCATAAATTAGAATTTAGATCCTTTAATTTTCTTGGGCCCAGCGGGGCCCACTATTTTCCATAACTCATTAGTTTAATAATAAAACAAAACTTTTAGTTCCTAATGTGTACGATGGGACTCATTGATTTTTAGAAATTAGGAGAGTGGGACCTAACCTTAGGAAACCCTATTAAAATAAATTAACATGTTACTTACCCTTAAATTAATATTTCCGGACCCCCTTTAGTCATTAAATTAATTTAATTAATTTGGACCCCTTTAGTGTGACACTTTTATAAATATCATTAGTTTTTATAAATTGATTAAGCCCTGGGTATTTACGAACCGAATTCGGATAGTTTGTGCATAACTTGGATATTTCTGTCAGACACAGACCTCAGTGCAAAGTTGAGATTTGGCCTGGAGTTTGCTGACTCAAGTATCCCCGTGTACCAGATCGACTGGCTGGCCACCTAGTCAATCGGGTACACTGGGAATCCCAGAATCCAAACCAAGTCCCAACTTTAATTCCAGTGGAGCAGATCGACCCGACCCTTGCCAGGTCGACCTGCCACACTGTGCACTCTAGGGTGTGAGTTTAGCATTGTTTTATAATTAATCGATTGTAGGACCCATTAACCATCACAAATGAACTTCCATCAATGTGCCAAGCACGAGTCAATGGCGTGGCTCGACCTTGACTCGTGGGGACCACTGTTTAGTGTTTTGGTTGATAAATTTAAGATGATTCGACCCCTAAAAGTTGTCAACAGTGCCCTTAACCAACTAAGCACCAAAATACATTATTTTACGGCATTAATGACATCGTTTAGAGATCGAATTACCGGAGATAGACCCGAACCTAAAGTGGCCCATTTACCTAGGATTGGACCGTTGCTTTTCCCGTTGATTATCTGATTGAAGTTTATACTTCACTGTTATTTTACTCTGTCGTTCTTAGATCTTAGAATAGCTGTTTACTATTAATTAAACATAATTGGAAGACCTGAACCTATGGTATCTAGAGGTGACCCGATGGTGTGATTTCGTAGATCATTGACCCGTGTCTGTGTCTAGGCGGGCCCTTATTGGGCCTAAGTTTGGAGATTTGAACCCTTTAGTTGAAGAGGCAGTTTCTTTTGGACTGTTTGAGTAATATGGATCGAAATGGAATGGTTTATCATTATAAGTGGACTAGTTGCCTCGTGTGGATAGTTTTAGACCAGGCCATGTACTGATGGGCCTCGGTATGGATCCAACGAGTGGGCCTGGACTGTGATTGAGATCCAGAGATTATATTGAGATGAGTAGACCTCTTAGAGATATTGTTAGGACCTTGTTCACGCAAGGCAAAGCCTAGACAGACACAGACCTTAGAGTTATTCTTGAGTCGGCATGAGCATTCACTCGGTTGTTTTAAGCTCAGCCGGTGGACTGATCATCCCCGGTTGGAGCTAGTTGAGTGTTGAGGAGCTATCATGATGAGCTAAGACGGCAAGGTGTCATGCCGTGCCGATCTGGAGTGATGAGATGATGAGTTGATGAGTGATATTCGGGATTAGTTATTCCCTGGTGAGATTCCCCACCGCGACTGTGTTCAGTATGGGAGGGCCGCGGCATAATATCCCGCGGTATTCCAGCTCGTGTGAATGTGCCACTTAGTTATAGTTGTGTAGATGATTTCCTTATACTGATTCCTTATGCTTTACATGCACTATTGCCTAGTTCTCTTTCCTTGTTATTCATTTAATTTATGTACCCGTCTTTACTTCATTTGATATATATATGCTATGTTAGTAGTATGCTGTATCTTGCCAGATCGTTTAGATCTGACCCATTCTATGGTGCTTAGGCCTTGACCCAGAGATTCCCGATGACACACTAGCCCTCGTGGAGGCACCGGTAGCCGGAGAGTATGCGTGGGGCCCGGCCGACACGGATGTCGAGCCGGAGGGCGGAGACGAGTTTATTCAGGGATTTTGAGGGACTCACTTTGTTTGGGTTTTGAGTGAAACTTGTTGTGAGAAGGGTAGAAAGATAAAAATGTATAACTTCAAATTTACATTGACTCATTTTAATTAGACCACTGTTCTGCTTTCTTTATTATATATGATACCTATTGCTTCCGCTCAAATCAAATGTTATGCTTCCGCAAGTTTTAACCATTGATTGTTATTCGGTCAAAAAGTTTTAAATTGGACCTCACTGCGGCCTACGATCTTGGAAGTTCTCGGACTTTCAGGGAAGTAGCGCGCCAATTTCGGGTGATCGAACGAGTTTATCGGTA
This sequence comes from Cinnamomum chago, assembly GCA_038049695.1. Classification (NCBI taxonomy): domain Eukaryota; kingdom Viridiplantae; phylum Streptophyta; class Magnoliopsida; order Laurales; family Lauraceae; genus Cinnamomum; species Cinnamomum chago. The sequence goes on from CP142451.1 coordinate 114,636,844, forward strand.
TCCAGAATTGGGGCGTTACATCTCTCCATTAACAATATGTAATTGTAATTGATTGAGTATTACCTAATCCTTTTTTTATTTTTATTTTTTTACCTTTTGGCCTTTTGAGACAGCCTATAATTCTCTAAGCATGTACAGCTTCTGGGTTTCCATTTTGGGGCCTTAGCTTAGCCCTTGTTCTATTTTCTTCCTTTAATTCAAATTTACCCTTTAGCAAAAAAAAAAACAAAAAAAACAAAAAAGAAAAAAAAAACTTCATTTACTTATAAAATCTCCTTATAGGAAAGGTCCCTCTATTCTGCTCTAAAACCTGAAGTACTTACATTGATGGGCGGCGTCACATTCATCACAGTGGGAATTTGAAAAAAATATTTAAAAATAATTTTTTTTATGCTATGAATTAGAATTTTGAGTTTGGCTCCACATTAACTTTTAAGTTTGACTCCACTCAATTTAAGAGTGTCACCCCCACATTAGCTAACTTTACACCTTTTCTTTGTTGCTGTGGTAGTGAACAAAAGTCACCATAAAATACCCACTGCCTAAGTTAATGGGCTAATTGCCTACCAAAATATAAAAACAAAAATTAATGAGGGTCCATATTACTGATATGCGCTCTAGCAACGAGTTTTTAGAAGTTAAAGGAATTGGTGACATTGCTAGAAAATTAGAGGAGACAAAGAAGGATATCGTATACAAATTGGTTTGTTTGCTTCTAAAATTGGCATTGATTTTACTAGTAGTAACGATGACGGTAAAAAGAGCTTTTCAGCAATAAAGTAGGTAAATAACAAGTTGCGTATCTGAATGGGAGATCAATGGATGAATGGCTATTTGATCACATATATTAAAAAGAATATGATTGCTAGCAGGGCTACACAAAAAATCCGATATCACCGTAAAACCAAACCGAAGCAACCGAACCGGATGGTTCAGATTGGTTTTTAGTAGACCGGTTTGGTTAACGGTTTGAAAATCATAAAAACTGTTTACATTGGTTGGTTATTGGTTTGAGCTCATGGTTAACTTCTTAAACCGAACCGACCGTATGTAGTAACTTAAGTGTTGTTTTTTTTACTATTTTAGTCTTAGCGTTTCGTTTTTTACTACTTTCAACGTTACATTCCACAACTCCATTCTCACATGAACTCAACCGTTAACACTGCCTCAGTGCATCTCTTCTAATCTCTCAAATGCTTTTTGATACTTCATTGCAGATGGAGGGGTTACTGTACATGGTGTTTTCCTTCCATCATAATTCCTACCTCGTTTCAATGAAGTTTTTATCAGAAACGAGCACTCTTGAGAATGTTAGAAAAGCCAGTAGAGCCTAACCTTTTGATGGTTGGTTTTGGTCTCACATAACCAATGTGTTAAGAAATTTTCATTTTTGAAAAATACAATGGGTTCTGATACAGATTTCGTATGTGTGTTACTTTTTTTAACATGAACTATTATTCTATTGTAATTCTAAATGGTATCATGTGGAATGAATGTTTCACTGCAAGTTGGTTATTGTGTTTTTTTTTTTTTTGGTGCACTTGCGTTTAGTCCAAACTCTATTTTTGAAGTGGAATTATTTTTTATATGCGTTTAGTCCAGTCAGGAATGTTGGATTTTTATGTTTGCACTAAACATTGGAATAAATGCAAAGGACGAGGTATCATCATTTTGAAATTTTCAATGTCTAATTTTCAAGAAATTAAAATGAAAAACAATTGTTAAACCGACCTAACCGAACCGAACCAAACGGTTCGGTTCGGTTCGGTTTAAGCCCTCTCTTTCGGTCGGATTGGTTAGGTTAATTAAAAAACCGACAAGTTTGGTTTGGTTGTTGGTTTTAGTGTTAAACCGATCTGAACCGCTCATGTGCAGCCCTAATTGCTAGTGCTAATAATGAAGCTATTATGCAACGATTTCAACACATGAAATCATATTCAGGACATCTATAGGAGTTTATATATTAGGATTAATAACTATTAGTAACAATGTATTAAAATTCCTATTTATTTATTTATTTTAGAATTTAATATTATAATTGTCAGGTTATCGGAAATAGATTATTTGAGAATTTTATATTATATTTGTCAAATTTCGAAAGTAGATGGCAGATGTTGATAAAGAAAAATAAATAAATTTATTCGATTTGTGAATGCTAAGTTTTTTGTTGACCCCACTCACTTGAATTCCTGAAGTCACCACTGCTACCTTCACATACTTTCTACAGTAAAAAAAAATCAACACCTCCGATCCATTTCTTGTTGTAGACTATCCAATGTAGAATCTGGAATATGTCACCCAAAACAATCAGATGCATCAAGTATGATTTCTTACGTATGGTTGGAAAATTCGTGACTTAGACTTGACTCGTCCAATGTAAGAAAATTAACTTAGATAGAGTCAATGCAGAGACCTAGGAGAGTCATGTCTTTTTCTAATAATTTCTTTAAAAAATTAAAAATAAGCCCACTACTTATAAAACATAAAAATATATTTATTTACATGCGTTCATGATAAAAAAATCAAATAAATAAATTTACATATTAAAAAAAGGACTACAATAAAGAAAATAAAAAAAATACTATAGTATATTACAACAATTTGTTCATCCAAATATAGAATGTAAAAGATCAAATTTAAGTCTCAAATTGCATTCCAGTCATCATTTTTCAAGTTATTGACTCCAACCTCATGCATAATTACTTATAAACAAACTTTAATTGTTTGAAATTAGATCTACCTATTAAATGGTTTGTAATAGAAATAACTTATTAAAATGAGATAACTAGGCCGAGTCTTCTCTATTTTTTACTCGGTTCTTTGTTAAAATGGGATGACTCGAGAGAAATGTACTATTGTATATTAAAATTCCCTACCTCCCCCACGCATCGGGTAAGTAACACTTTTGCTTGCGGAAGCGGCTCCAGGAAGAAAGCACGAGTTCAAAACTGTAACCTCCGGTTTTTGAGCCGTGGTCCTATCCAATTGCAATGCTACCCGTCGGGGTTTTAATATTATAGTGGGCATATTCTAATCCTTCTTTATAGTAAATTCAAATGAATCTAAGGTGACCACAAAAAGGTTCCGAAGTTTATTATTTATAATCATGAGTCTTCTAATGGCTTCTCAGTGGAACGCACTTATTGGAAATCCAAAATGCTTAAAATAAATGCCCCTCTCTTTTATACAAGAGATTTCACTCTATGGAAGTTGGGGCTCGCACCATCAAGTTGATCATGTTTGAAACACTTAAATATGTGATCAAACATGATCACGCCCTACTTAGAAGTCCTAGAGATGCCTTAGCCCTGCCCTGCCCTAACCTACCCGACCCAGGAACACCCCACTACTTAGAAGAGAAGGGCTTAAGGGTGTGGTTGACGTACATTCGTAAGATACACTGATCATAATTCATAACCCTCAATTTTGAAGGCTCTATTTTATTTTTTTAGATTTTTTTATACACTGATAAAAAAAAAAGTGTTAAAATCTTGAGAGCTTAAATGGATTACTAAGATTTGATGATTGTACTTAAATCCAGTCCACATCTAATATTTAAACCATCTGGCCCAGTCCCAATGAGTGATTCACATCATCTAATGTGGGCTCAAGAAGGGATCAAATTTTAATGTTTGAAACCCTGAGTGTTCCCAAGATCTACCATTAAAATTCGAAATAGCTCAAAATGAATGCCATCTATGAAATTGGATCCGATGTTAGATTTATCACATATAATATATGTGAGTTTTTGTAGGGATTTTATTTATGTACGTGTGATCAATCTAATCATGGGACCATGTACGCACGTACGTGCATACAGTCAGACCGACCTAAAACTTTGATTTGGGCCCAAGCAATGAACCTGTAGCCATTTCCCCCCAGTTTAATTGTACACTATTGATAGACTTCATGGCTGGCATATTCATCCCCCGTTTATCAGATTTGGGTCACAGAATCCCTCACAAAATCTTGTACTTTCCAAACTGGGAAAGACACGATATCTTACCATATATATTAATAGAGAAAATGTAAGGTACTCCGCAGGGCACTTTACTCTCACAGTTGATCTTAATCGTCCATCCAATGTTTCAATGAGATGGTTCCATCTCATCAGTCAAAGTGACCCTGGGAAGCAGTGGCCCATCTAGGGACCAATCACCCGTCACCTTTGCATCAGGAATGATCATGTGTCCTTGATTTTCACGTGCATGGCTCACGTTTATGTCATCCAACTCACAGCTATCACACTCCTCTCTGTTAGAGCGATGTGTTGTAATGTTACACGTTTGGACAGACTGTCCGAGGGCTACAATTTGGCTGCTCCTCAGCTTTCCACCCAAGGCCAAATAACCAGCGTCTTTCGCATTCGGCCGTCACCTGGGACTCTATTTAGAGCAGCCAACTCTCACTCCTTGAAATGCCAAGTATCAAGCTCTCAGCTTTCAGTTTCCAGCTTCTTCTTCTCTCTATAACGCTAGGGTTGTTAGGGTTTCCTCTCTCTCTCTCTCTCTCTCTCTCTCTAAAAAGCGATCTAAAACACTAGAGACAGGAAAACTACAGAAATGGCTGGCGAGGGAAGACAAGGGAAAGTTGTGCTGATACTGGGGAAAGAAGAGGAGTTGAAGAAGTACGAGCGAAAGAACAAGACAGGTAGAAAAAGAAAAGGAGAAGTGATGAACCAAATGGAGAAAGTAGAGGATAAGAACGTGAAAATGAGTAGTGGATTGACATCGGAGACGGCGGAAGTAGAGAAAGTAGAGGAGAAGAAGAAGGTGAAAATGAGTAGTGGATCGACATCGGTGACGGCGGAAGTAGAGAAACTAGAGGAGGAGAAGGTACGAAAGACCAGAGGATCGACTAAGATTGCGACTGCGGCTAAAGAGTCTCCAAGGAGGTGGCCTGTGAGGGAGAGGAAGGTGGTGGAGCGCTTTTCCTTTCCTCCGGAGAGGGAGTTGGCAAGCATGTTTTTATTTATCAAGAAGGTATGTGATTGTTTTCTTTTATCATTTCCTTCTCGTTCTCTCTCTTTCTTTCTTTTTCTGGGTTTTGTGTGGTTTTGGTTTATTGATCAGGGTGTTGGTTGGATTGCAGGGAAAGGGAATGAAGCTCAAAGACATTCCAAATGGTATGGTTTGTTTAGATCTTGTATACTATTTGAGACTTCTTTTTATATTTTATATATTATATTCAAATATTTTTGTAAAATGTTTCGATCTTAAAGTGTCGCTTGTTTTGAATAGAATCCTTTCTACTGAAATAGATTTTGTAAACTGTAGTTTTGATTTTAATGGTGGTTTGTGAAGTTTTTATGACGGAAATGGAACTGATTTGTTACTTGTTTTGCATAGATGTTTTTTAGAAAACTAGATTTTGTAAAATATTTATTGACCTTAATGGTGTTTTGTAAAGTTTTTGCAATGAAAACAGAACTGATGTGTTGCTTATTTCTGCACAGAGTTTTTTTTTTTTTCTCTACAAAAAGAGATTTTGTTAACTATTTTGATCTTATTGGTGTTTTGTAAAGTCTATTACGATAGAAACGGAACTGATTTGTTACTTGTTTTGCATGTTTTTTTTTTTTTTTTTGTTTACCAAAAGAGAATTTTTAAGCTATTTTGATCTTAGTATATAGTTTATTTTTGTGATGGAAATGAAACTTATATGTTGCTTGTTTTGCATAGGATTTTTTTTTTTTTTTTGCTAAAAGAGATTTTGTAAACTGTTTTTATTCTATTGGTGTTTTGTGAGTGGAGAAGTAGAATTGAATGACGATCTGTGATCGACAAATGCACAAACACACATATCCACGCAATCACAAGCAAACAATAAAAATATGAAAACACAATGATATACGTGGTTCGGCAAAACTGCCTAAGTCCACGAAGAAAGCTCACGTCAATCTTTTCTTCTTTTGTGCTTAGGGTTAGAGTTTCAACATACGACATTATGAGAGCTGTTAATGATACAACCTAAGCTTCTCTGAGCACATCCCATTTTTTTTATGATGAGTATAAAATTACCTAAAAGAACATCTATCAAAACTCTCTCCCTTCCAACATCTTTCTACACTCACCCACCCCACCTGCTCAGCCACCACCTTCCCCCCTGGTAGCAACGGGGATGGGAGGGATAGACAGGGAGAAGGAGAGGGAGAGTGAGGGGGGAGGGGGGGAGAGAGGGCAGCGGGCAGGGAGAGGGAGAGAGATAGGGAGATAGACAAGGAGAAGGAGAGGAAGAGACAGGGTGGCGGGTAGGGCTACAATAAGGACAGGGAGAAAGGGAGGGAAGGAGGACAGGGACAAAGAGAGTGAGAGTGAGAGGGAAGGAGAGATAGAGATGGGGAGAGAGGGTGGCGGGTGGAGGGCAGCAGTAGGGAGTGAGAAAGAGGAAGGGAGATGGAGAGAGAAATAGGGAGATAGGGCGGCAACAGGGAGATGGAGAGAGAAAGAGAGAGGGGGAGAGGGCAGCGGGTGGAGGCAGGAAGATAGAGAAGGGGGAAAGGGGAAGTGAACTGAGAAAATGAGGGTGGAGGGGTAAAGGTATCTTGGGAACAATGGCATGTGTAAAGAGAAATTTGGGAGATATTTTGAGTTACTTAGGGTGTGTAGGGAGAAGGGATGTGCTTAGAGAAGCTTGGGATGTGGCATTAGCAACTCAATATATATATAACATGGCCAAATGACTAAAATGCCCTTGAACCCTAGATGACTAACCCACACATTAATCCGGTTAACCCCGGAAGAATACAAGACATACCCCCAACAGTTTTTGCGTAGGAAATGGAATTGATGTCTTGCTTGTTTTGAATAGGATTTTTTTTTTACAAAAATTAGATTTTGTAAACTGTTTTGATGTTAATGGTGTTTTTTGAAGCTTTTGCGATGGAAATGGAATTAATGTGTTGCTTGTTTTGCATAGGATGTCTTATACAAAAAGATATTTTGTAAAATGTTTTGACCTTAATGGGGCTTTGTGAAGTTTCTTATGATGCAAATGAAACTGATTTGTTGCTTGTTTTGCATACGATTTTTTTTCACAAGAAGAGATTTTGTAAATTGTTTTGATATTACGATGGAAATGGAATTGATGTGTTACTTGTTTTGCATAGAATTTTTTTAATAAAAATAGGTTTTGTCAATTGTTTTGATTTTATTAGTGTTTTGTGAAGTTTTGCAGTGGAAATGGAAATGAGTTGCTTGTTTTGCATGGGATTTGGAAAAAGGAGATTTTGTAGACTACTTTGATCTAAATTGTTGGTGTCATGTGAAGTCTTTGTGATGGAAATGAAACTGATGCGTTGCCTGCTTTTTTATAGGATTTCTTATCGAATTTTGCATCCATGTCAACTTTTTTTTTCCTCTGGCCTTCCTTATAATTTCCTTTCTATTACAAATCATTCGCAATGGGCACAAAGTAGCCCATCAAATATGTAAGGTGACTAAATGCCTGTTTGTTTGATGGGAATTGAACTCCTTTACAATACCTATGAGAGAGGATAAAAGTGAAGAAGGAAACTTGTAAAGGCCTTATGTTTTAAATAAACATGAATGGCGGTTACCATCTAAAAAAATTTGAGTTGCTGACCATGATAACCCATTTCTCACTTTTATTGTCTAAAATGTATTTAACATGGTTAAAACACACCAATTTGTGTCTACGGGAAAGCAGAGGAAAAAAATAGGTAAATTTTGATTCTCTTTTGTTCATTGTTTGAATGAGACTTGCATGTATTAGATCTTGAAAACAGGTCCTCCAATTCACGTATCAGGTTTTGAAGGCTGAAACCAACTTTGATCGAATCGTGTGAAGTTTCTATTGAAGAAAATAAGTGAAAAAAAATACAGAAATAAAAAAGAAAAGGCTTTTTTTTTTTGTACTCCAGCTAAGGGAGCCGGGACCCCATTGAGCCCTTGGGTGAGGTAAGGGAGCCCTTTGGTGAGGGTAGAAAACCTCACGCAAGGTGAAGAGCTCTAGGGTTAGGGAAGATGGCATGTCCAAGGTCGATCCGTGGGCGGCCAAGTGAGAATTGACACATCTTACCACTAGGGTTAGATGTCACACGTTTTCGAAAAAGTTTAGTGTCGATCTTCAAACAGTGCTTTGTAATGCTAACTATTGCTTCTCTTCTAGAACCTTTTTGTAAACCGTCTTGTCTACCAACTTTATCACCTATAACGGTAAATAAGAATCCAAGGAAAGACCTCTTCTCAACTCTAGGTTCAACACTCTGGAATTAGTCTGGCCTCTAAGTGTTGCCTGTGTCTTCAAGAGCAAGAGTCTACTCTCCATCTTCTATTCCTCTGTCCCTTCTCCACGAATATTTGGAAGTGGATCCTTTCAAAGGCGAGCATTGCTGTTGCTGGTTCCCTTCTCCCTTCTAAGATTTGGCAGGTTCTTTCTACTCACAGTGACAGATTGGCTTGCAAAGGTGCTGCTGCTATATTCTTCTCTACAGCTTTTGCATTATGGAATTGTAGAAATGATGCTACTTTTTCCAACTTCAGAGCCTCCCAGACGAAGGTTACCTTATACCTGACTGAGCTTCTCTCTGTCTCTCTCAAGCGTATTACCAAGCCTTTTTCTGGTAGACCTCTAAAGCTTCTTTGTAATTTTTTATTCTCCAATTTTTAAGCCTGGTTTATGTTTCTGGGTTTCTGTTATTTCTCGTCCCTGCTGTTGCTCTTTGAGTTTTTTTTTTTTTTCCTCTGTGGGCTCTCTGCCTTTGTCTCCTTTCCCTCTTTCTTTTAATACAAATTGTCTTTTAGCAAAAAAAAAATACGAATCCAAGGAAGAGAAATTCGAGATGACCCCTGGGCTTATAGATTAGGCTAGTTTAGGACTAGGATAGTTTACAATTCCTCTAATGTAATAGCCAAAAAAAAAAAAAAAAAAAAAAGGAGTCCTTGTAAACCTACTGTACATGCTAAAAATATAAATTACTAAGAAAAATGGAAAAAGAGGAATGTCCATAAAACAGATCACTTAGTCCATTTTTTTTAAAAAATTACTGAATTGCACAATTCAACAAAATTGTTAGGTTTTAGAATCGGGATTTCTGATTTGGTATATATTTTTGTGATTTTCTGTCTTTTGTGATTTATATATGCAATTCAAATCATTTTAGATATGATTTAATTTGATTCGTATGATTTAGGTTTTGAATGGTATGCTTTTAACAAACTTTCATCTTATCTCAATATGTGGTTTACATGTAAAGTATGAAGGCAAGAAGTCTAATGCTTATTATTAGCAACATATAAATTACCACATTTTGGTGGTAGGGACATACCCTCCCATAGGGAGGATGAGTGTTTGACCTTTGCTTACCCAATGACAAAAACCTGCCCTAGCCAGGGTGGTGGCCTACGAGGAGGGAAAAAAAAACGCATTGTTTTGACTTGTTACAAGAGTGGCTTACCTATATATATGTTTTCTCATCTTATTCATTTTTCAGTGGCTTACAAGTTGTCAAAGAGAAAAGTTGATAACAATCTCCAGATGCTTCACACAATTCTCTTCGGAAAGAAATCAAATGTGAAGTCTCCTTCTTATGCCTTTTACTTTATTTTATTTCAATTTACTTTGAAGTTGCATAATGTCATGTTCTTCTATTGTTGTGCAATACCTATTTAGTTTATTTTCTTCCTCTCATGTCGTTTGCCTGGTTGCCAAGAGTGTTTGAAACCTCTAGTTTCCTTACAGAAGTTAACAACTTTATCGATTTTGCAGAAGTACAATGTAAAACATAATATATCCCAGTTTTCTGGCTTTGTTTGGACTCAGAATAAGGTACTTTCAATACAAAAGCCATTTTTCTTTCATTACTTTGAGACATGTTTGTTTACATGGAGTAAAGGAAAATAAAAGGTCAAATTTGTATAGGAAAGATGAGAGGGTGAAGAGTAAATGCACCATATAACAAGAGTTATTCTTCCCCAAGTTATTGCAGTTAGAGGGAGTAAATGGAAGAGGGAAAAAGTAGGGTAGAGAGGAACCATTTGTGTCATATTTGTGATCTTAATATGCTCTCCTTTGGCATCCCAACAAGTCTAGAGTAAATTAATTATATCAGTGACTTTTCTCTCTCTATAGTCTTGGCATTTAAACACCACGTTGTACTTTTTCACTTTCCTTTACTTCTCTCCTACAAATAAATATAAAAGTGCATGGGGAGTTGATTACCAAACTTCTGATTAGTGTCGCTATTAAGATCAACATCGTTGTTGCTGTTAACTACGTGTTGTGGATTGACACATCTTTTTTGCAGGAAAACGAAATCGCAAAATTGAAAGAAAAAATTGATAAATGTGTTAAGGAATGCTTGTTTGATTTCTGTGAGTTGCTTGACATCCCTGTTACCAAGGAGTTAAAAAAGGTTAGTCGTTGATCAAAAATGTCCTCTAATGCCTACATTATTTCCTTTTATGGATCACTACATCTGGCTATATTCCTTTTCAGGTGGAACTATCTGCGAGATTGTTGGAATTCTTAGAATCTCCACATGCTACAACAGATGTCTTACTTGCTAGGAAGAGACAGGTTCTTATAGTAATATATGTATTTGGAAGTTGTTATGGTCATGTCAGTGCTTGAGTTTACTTTATATTTTACTAGTGATATTTGTTGCTTCTTTTAGTCCAAGAGAGGTAGCAAGCGTACAAGGACAGTCAATATGATCAGAGCATCATCACCTGAAGAACTAGCTGAAATAGAAAAATCACTGGAGGTTATTTCTCAAAACTCGCATATGAGTATTATCCTAACTAGGAATTTCTTTTCTATCTATTATAACAGCTGCTTGAATATTATATTGTGAATCACAATACTTGTTATTTTGAGCTTTGCACACACAAACTCCTGATTGGGATGAGTTCTTTAGTTGTTTTAATGTGGATGCAATGGATTTCTTGATATCATTTCTTTTCTTAGATTAGCATCAAAAGATGATTGTATGAGCTGGGTTTAAAAACCCAAACTTGGACTCAGACCGAGTCGAATCAAGCCAAACATATACTTTCTTATTTCAAAATTTTCTTAGACCAACAAGGTACCTTCTCTACGAAAGAAGGGCTTTCTATCTTCCCTCTCCATACTCTTCACTTTCCCAACCATCAGTCACATCAACTCTATCATCTTCTCAAGACATTCATCAATCCTCTATCACCAACACCTTTTCAAAAGGGGACCTTTATCTTATTCAATAGTGCTTAGGGTGAAGAAATAGTAGAAAAAATAGTCACTTAGTAAGCTAAACAGAAAACAAAAGGGTTTTAAACCCTTTTGAGGTGGATCTCAACTTGGCCTATGTGATGAGTCCGAGTCGACTTGGCCTCAGCCAATTTCTCAAGCCCTAGGAATGAGGGATCACAACTTGCAAGAGCTTTTGTTATTAGTGATAACATCCCCATAAGGCTTATTTATAGGATCTGCCAAATAATATCCAAGAAAATTATCAAATAAGCAAAGAACTTAACACAATTCAAGAATATGTTACCTCAATCCTGTTTGAGATTAGATTAGAAAGAAGCAGATTAAAACCTCCTGACTATAGGCGTAGGATTATAGATAGGTCATATTTATTTCTGAATTCACATTAAGTACTCATTCAAGGTAATTAAGATTTCTAACATCTGTTATTTGAGCTTTCTAAGAAAGAAATTGTTTCCTATTGGTTTCTTTGTGAATATGGGTCAGCCTTCTTTGTGAGGGTTTGGATGTGGGGTATAGGATCGAAGGTTGTTTGTTAGTACTTTGATTTACCTTACTAGATTAGGATTGGCTTTGTAGAGGCCTTATCTGAGATTTGGTTGCATCAGTTTTTGAATCAAAGAAGATATGAATCAACTGAGCGAATTAACAAGATTAAGGTGCAAGGTGACTCTTTGGAAAATTCTTGTGCTAGCTCCTAAGGAGGCAGATGTTTGGGGTCGACAGGTATTGGATGGATTTTTCGAGCTTGTAAAGGTGTGGTTTTTTTTCATGTTCTCCAAAGGAGGCAAAGGTGTATGTTGGCTATTTTGGAAGCCATAAAAATCTTCTCTCGGTCTTTCCAATGGATTTGTTAGTGGAGAGTGACTCCTCCAATGCTATTTCTTGAATTTCTCCGAATAAGTTCAAGCCTTGGAAGCTTTACTTCGTCTTCTATGGGACCAAATCTTTGATTCCCATCTCAGTGTTTTTTCCATAATGATGTTCGATAGGCTAATAGGATTGCAGATGCCCTAGCAACATGGGGGTTCTTTGATCACTTTTAGCAGCGGTAGTTGTTTTCCGCCATTGAAAGTGCCACTTTCTCCCTAAATGGCATTTTTGGTGGCGGAAACCAATATCCCCCACTAAAAATGAGAAGTGCTTATCTTCTAGTGGTGGAAAATAATTTTCGCTACTGAAGGCCTTTTTTTTCACCTCTAAAAGTCATATTGTGTGGGTCGAGTATATGTCTCTCATAGTGCTCTGTCTTAGTCATAATTTTCTTATTCATTTTCAATAAAAACTCATTGTTGGTGATATAAATTGTTAGGTCGTTCACTGACATCATTAATATGGTATCAAAGCTAGGCATATTACTTCCATCTATTTGTTTCGTCCGTTAGTTGGGTTTCAAAGTCGAACGACCGAGGTCATGATTTAGAAACCTCTAGCAGGCATATTACCACCATTTGTCTGTCCATAATCAATGGGAACATGAGCTCTCTAATCATCTACTCGGTAGCTCTAACAAATTCATATCAAGAGAGGCCGTGGCAAAGCTAGAGTTGAAGAAGCAACTAACATCCATGTTCGTGTCATATACAAAGGACCAAACTGGGTCTGAGGGTACTATTCGAACGTCCGTGGGTCTACAACAGAGATGTGACCTGCCAAAGAAATGCATATGCTTACTCATTTGAGAAGGAAGGTGTAAGATCATATTATGCCCTCTGAGAAGTTCCCAAGTTCAAGCTCTTCTAAATCACATTCAATATTAAAAATCATGCAAGGGTATCTAGAAGAGCCTCATAAATTTATTTATTTTTTTAACAATAAGGCCGTCAGAAACTTGAGGTCGAATTTCTTATCAACCCCGAGAGATTGATGCAAAGAAAGGGTGCAAAGGGCTCATCTTTGGCCACGACATTTTACCAAATAGGGAAAATATCTCAGGAGGATTTGTGCCATGTTTTTTTTTTTTTTTTTTTTGCTAAGTTGCAAATTGAATTAATAAGAGCAGAAAAGGGAAACAACAGCCCAAACAGGCAAAAGAGAAGAAACACCAAAGCAAAAGCAGAAACAGCAGCACACTAACTTAAAAAAGAATAGTGCTGATTACAGAGCATGGAAAAAGAATCTAAAATAAGACTTGAGAAGGGAGAAGATAATTTGCCAAGAGCTAGGGAAGCATCCTCCAAGAAGAATTTAAAAGCAGTGTCCAAAGTAGGTACCTTGTTGTTGAAGATACATATGTTTCTAACCTTCCAAATGCTGTAGATAGCAATGATGAAAAGAGCTCCCAGCCCCTTCTTGGCAGTGGAGCAAGAGTTTGAAGAGAAGGTAGTCCACTTTGCTGATGCAGAGTTGGAAGGGGGAAGCCTGAAGTTCCCTTTGGCTTCTAACCAGCCCCAGAAAGCTGTTGCAAAAGGGCAGAGGAAGAACAACTGGAAAGCTGACTCCTGATGGGAGCCACAGAGACAGCAAGAGGACGCCAAATGCACTCCAATGGACTGGGCCCAGGCATTCCCAGTCTATTAATTGGTGGGGAGCTTGTTATGGAATAATTTCCAGGCAAAACAGGCAGTGGAAGGCTTAAGCAGATTATTCCAAGCGAACTTGGACCAGACTTTGGGGAGGGATCTGGATCTGATGGACTCCCAGGCAGTAGCAAAAGAGAGGATGGGGGAGTTGGATCTTGACCAAATTAGCTGGTCAGGCTCTTCCACAACGCTGAAAGATGATATGATTTGTGCCATGTTAACTTACATAAATCCCACATGTTGGAGCTTCCTAATTTGTTAAAGCTCTTTAATGGTTAAGGTTCAAATATTTGATGAGGAACAATTATATTCTTTGGAAGTATTAAAAGTCGTTCCTAATTAGCAACGACTCAAAACCACACCAAAACTCCGTTCCAAATCATCACTTTTGGTGTAGTGACAAGCGTAATCTTATACAATAATCTCTTTTTAAAAATCTCTTAACGAATAAAAAGTTCCCTACAAAGCTGCTCCTCTTACCCAAAAATATCACTGCCAAAAGTCTCATGAATAAAATCCATGCTCTTTCCAAATTCATCTCTCCTCTTTTACAAAGCTCACTTTTTTTTTTTTTGCTAAAAGGCAATTTGAATTAAGAGAAAGAGGGAAGAGAGACAGAGGCAGAGAGCCCACAAAAGAAAAGCTCAAGGAGCAACAACAAAGAAAAGAAAAACAGAAACCTAGAAACACATACCAGACTTAGGAATTGGAAAACAAAAAATTACAAAGAAGCTTAAAAGGTCTACCAGAAAAAGGCTTTGTAATACGCTTGAGAGAGACAGAGAGAAGCTCAGTCAGGTATAGGATGACCTTCGTCTGGGAAGTTTTGTGGTTGTTAAAAGTGACGTCATTTCTGCAATTCCATAGTGCAAAAGTTGTGGAGAAGAAGATGGCAGCAACACCTTTACAAGCCAATCTATCACTGCGATGAGAAAGAGCCTACCAAATCTTAGAAGGGAGAAGATGACCAGCAACAGCAGTACCCGTCGAGGAAAGGATCCACTTCCAGATATCAGTGGAGAAGGAACAGAGGAAAATAAGATGGAGAGTAGACTCCTGCTCTTGGAAGCACAGGCTGCATCTAGAGGCCATACTGATTCCAGAATGTTGCAACCAGAGTTGAGAAGGGGTCTTACCGTGCAGAAGCCTCCAAGCAAAGAAGGAAACCCTTGGCTGCTGAATGGAGTTCCAAACCAGCGGAGACCAGTTCGACCAGTATGCTGAAGGATTATGAGATCTGACGATTTGCCAAGCTTCCTGGAAAGAGAGACCTTGGTCCTCGTGGGATCTCCAAAGCAGAGTATCTTTAGAGAAAGGATCCAAAGAGAGGTGTTGGACACCTTCCTGCAGAGAAGCAGCTGCTGCAATTGAGATATCAGGAGAAGACAGCCAATGGGTTCCATCCCAAAGGGAATGGAGCTTCTGATTAGGGGGGAAGTAGAAGGAGGGATACTGAGAGGCCAGGCTACCAGCTTGCATCCAATTATCGTACCAGAGGTCAACCAGCTTGCCATTGCCAACTTTCCATTTACTACATGTTTGAATGTGATGAGCTAGAGTCCTGATTTTCCGCCAAATACAAGAGCCTGTTTTAGAAGAGGAAGCGTGCCAGAGAGAGGATCTTACAAAGCTCACTCACTTTCCCTAATGTCTCTTTAATCAAATTAATTTTATTACCAAATATATTCTTCCCCTCTCATGAATCTCTCTAAGGTACTCAATTAAGTACTTAACTTTATCTTTCTAATGAAAGAGATTTCTAATTCCTACAAAACACATATCATGAAGTTTTCTAATTGTGTTCTATGTATATTGCGTGCTTCTTTAAAAGTTCTTGAACTTAAATTGAAATCACGCCAATTCATGGTGTTCATTCATTTGAAGAGGGAGAGCGATCTAACTTTCATGCACCAATGTTAATGAGAAAGACAGGAAAAATAGGCTTAGCTTGTATTTGAGTTAACTAGTAGAACTCAGAAAAAGCATCTATAGATTGATGGTATGAGGCTATTATGCAATGAAAATGAAATATGCATTTTTGAGCATTTTTCACGTAAATATGTAATACATTTATCATTTTTATCCTCTTGCTGAATTTTGTTTTTGACCTACTTAGTTTGATGAAAACCCAAACGAGCAGCTCATGTTGTTCCAAAAGGACAAGCTAATTAAGAGAAATCCTTCGGTCAAAGCACAATCGACAATGTTGTGATCTTCAGTCTTACTAGCAAAATGCCCCCATGCTTAGCACGGGCATTAAAAGTCATATAGAGAGAATAACATTTAATTTTATGACATAAATAAAAAATTTAATTTTAATTTCATATATTTATATTTTATAAAATATAAAATAGAAGTGTTAATTTCTCACACAAATTTATAGGTTTCTTAAAAATTACACAATTAAAATTTAAAATAATTAATAAATATAGAAATTTAAAATCTTTAGTAGAAACATGAAATATGAAATATTGAGATGGGTGAAATTATAAGAAATTTAAAAATATGAGATTTTCCAATTAGAAACAGGTTTGGTAGTGAGTTGGTTGCCTTACGTCAACCAAGACAAAATAATATATCTATTTCCATTTTCACATATAGGTGCCGTAAATTATGATTTATGTCGGAAATTGAAATTAAAATTCATAAAAGGAAACTAAAATCACAAAAAAGGAGTAAAAAATATGCAAATACCTTGGTTTCTTGAAGAGAAGAGAAGACCCAATGAGATTTGCAACCATTCACACGGAAAAAAGAAAAACAATGCCACATAGAAAATAGGCTTGTGGTAAGAAGACATTGAATGGAGAAGGTTACAACTCATTTTCTCAATTACTCATTTCAGTTACAAAAAAAGGGCTCCATATATGTCAATTTCAGTTACAAATCTCCATAACAGTTTTAAGAGTTAATAATAGGCTTAGGTGAAAATTAAGAGGAATTTAAAGAGGCATTAAAGAGGGTCAAATTAGTATCAAAATGGTCAAAATAAAATTAAAATGAATCGGCTGATTCTCAATTGGAATCAGTTCGCTTCATATATATATTATAATTGTGCTCATTAGACATGAAAGTAGATGAATTTTTAGGCAACGATCCATTTCTTATCAAATTATCTTCGGTCAGTATCTTTCCCACCATTGTATCATTACAAAATGGTTCTACTCTTGAAGGTGCAAGTCCAGTTTCCATTTCAAACATTAGCATGAACTGCATGTTTGAAGATCTTGGAATTACTTCAGGCAACATCTCACTGAAAACTTGCTATTAGGGTTTCATTTCACATTTAAAATAAAAACCCTATGTGAGTAGGATTCCATTTGTGGAAAATGTTTGTTTCATTTGATTGTAGAGATTCAACATTGGATCAAGGCAAAAGATTCTGACTATTGGATAATGTTAAACCTATTTGAGAACCCACGTTATCATCTGGTCTCTTCATTTTTGTGCCATCTCTAATCCAGAATAGGACTTCCTATTGCACATCCCCTGCCAAGCATTGCTCAGACACACAGAATGTTTGTAATGGTTCTCATTGGATGAAAACTACACCGAGAAGCCTACGCACTCTGCAAGCTTCAAATAGCTAGGACAGATCTTTTGCCTAATAATGATTCAACCATTGATTTGTATTAACTTTCAAAGAACACTAAGTTGAGATAGAAATCACCATAAACTTGATTCACATCAACTTCGAAATAATTTAAATTTCAAACTCTTAATTCTTTCCCTAAAATGTCGAAACTATGCAATCACATGTCCTTTAAAAAACAGGATTTTCATTTGCTAACTAATACTACAAGAAACCTTTGATATTTGAAAATAAATAATTGATATCTTGCTGAACTGATCATCATGTCTTGCTGGTAATCATTATCTATTTGTGGATCCATCAATGTTGCAACCCACTATTTTTTAGTTCGTTTTTGCTATGGCCCACTAGATCTTATATGTCGCGATCTCTTAAAAAAGTATTTACAAATGGTTGAATGTAGAAATAGCATTTTGTTGGTATGCCAGCTGTTGTACAAGGACTTGCTTCAATTGACACAAAAAAAAAAAAAAAAACTTCTAGTTTTGGTAGGCCCATAGCCAGAAGACTAGTTTTATTGGGAATATACCAGTAACATGGGCCATCGATCTTTGAGAACTGCATGACAATGAGGAGAATGCTAAAATGGGTTTATGGAACAAGTTAGTGTGTCAAGAAGTTAATGTGGATGGTGCTACAGCCTAGGCTTCATGCAGATTTCCAAAGAGGGCTTTTTTATGACATCTATTATGAGATTTCTTTTTGTGAAGTTTTTTACTGCACCATGTTTGGGTGAAAAAACATGAAGTACCATGTTAGGGTGAAAAAAATGAAGTGGGGAAATAAACTTATATAGTGACACTACTTACCTTTGCTCTTCCATGGGCAGCTTTCTTTTAACCATAAAAAGGTGTGATAAAGTTTGGTGAAAACTTGATGACAAAAAAGTTCTTTATGATTTTCAAATACACACTCTTATTTTATCTTTCCTTTTTCTCTCTCTCACCTATAGTTATCCTCGTACTTTCCAAACAAACATTTTATTATACCTTTACTTTTACTTTGACAAACCTCTCATTTACCTTTTTTGACATCCACATCACCTTTACTCCATCACTTTTCTAAGAGAGGCTTCTTTCTCGAGAGGCCTTTTTCTTCGCGAGTAACTTTTGCCTGCTGTTAATTGGTACGATTTTACCAGTCACTATCGAGGTCGATGACGCCGTAGCTATCATTGTTGTAGACAAATTCACTCTTAGAATGATCTTTCCTCATCTTCCTCCGTTGGCTCAAGCACTTTTTCATTTTTCTTCCTTTGCTTTACTAACCACATCGTCACTCTCTTCGAGCACTGTGCATCTTGTTCTTCTGAAACACCTTCCTTGCTAGGTGGCTCTGCCTGAACCTTGGAAGATCTTCAGTTTCCTTTTTAACTTCAAACATCATTTGTTTTACGCTTTCAAATGTGAGAAATGGCAACAATGGGAAAATTTTTGGAGCAATGACTTGGTTCCTTGTTTCGCAAAACTGAGGTGCTTTGGATTAGGAGACTGAATGAAGAAACTTATAGAGAAATGGAGGCTACTAGATTTGGGATTTTTGAAGTTCAATGTAGGTGTGTAGTAAACGGCATATTGGGACTGTCAGGCATAGGAGGTTCTTGAGAAATGGTACAGATGAGGTTCTACTGTCTTTCTTAGGGTTGGTTTATGTATAGAGAGGTATTAAGAATTTGAAAAGAAGGTGATAGAACTCATAATAGAGAATCGGATCAAATGGTCAGGCAAAAAGTTTCAAGCAAAAAAAAAGGGTCAAGAAAAAAGGGAGGATAACCAATGAGATTGGTGTAAAGGGAGATTTGGATGCTCTCTGTCAATGAATGCTACTTTCTTACATGTACACAGAGATACCAATCTCTAGCATCCCATTATTAGATTCCTTCTGCATTATTAGGAATAATTTTTCTGGGTACGTAATTATTGGTTTAGTGTCTTTGTACTTATGGGGACTGGATGTAGCTATATTGTTTGTTGCTCATCTTCTGCATGTAGTCTTTAATTACTTCTAACAGAAATACGCATTGTTTCCGATTTTTTAAAATTAAAAAAAAAAGTCAAAGAGAGAGGAAAAGAGAGAAAATACTAGTTCTACTCGAAAGACTAGTGTTTGCTGGCTCCTGGTTGGAGGTTTCAAGCATCTGACCAGGTGGAGGGAAGTTAGGGTATCATTCTGGGCATTGTTAGCCTAATGGTCTTTGTGAACAAACTGCAGGTTCCTGTCCAGTGTAAAGGCCACCTGAAGATTCACTATTAGTGCAAAATATTCGCGAAATCACACGAGGTTTATCCATTCACAAGTAGTGAATTCTTAGAACCAACTCTCAAAAAGATGGAATGGAATAGATAAACTCACGAGGCACATTAGTCATGCATCCACACGTGTACACTTCTCCGTGTGTCTCTGCCACTTCTGTCAATACACGAGAAAAGAATGCTTTTGACTGTTCTTTTGATCCTTAATCTTGCAAAGCCCTATCCCTCTTCTTCATGCTTCTCATTTTCAGAGACCTCATCATCTGCACATGTGTACACTTCTCCTTACATCTCTGTCACTTCTGTGCCAATACACCAGAAAAGAATGCTTTGACTGTTCTTTTGATTCTTAATTTTGCGAAGCCCTATCTTATTGGTTTGCAAAGCCCTATCTTATTGGAACCATTCCTTCCCTTCACCATTTTTATATTGTTAAAATTTGTTACATTCAGGAGCGTACAAATGATGCAGTCACCGAAAACGAGGAGCATGACGAATCCAAAGAACAAGAAGACTCTCAGCCTGAAAATGAGAACACTGAGGTTATGAAAGCGCTGGAAGAGAAAGAGCAGGAAACACAAGGTAACAGAATATCTACAGAGAAACATGTAAAGGATTTGAGTCAAAGAAGAAAGACCAATTATTTAATCTCATATCCATCCAATGAGCCTTGCTAATTGAGAAGGCCCACTAGTGACAGATATGCTTGGCCGGGCTTGGCCCTCCATTTGGCCTATTCGGCCCATTGTAAAACCTCATTCATCTCAAGTGATACATGAGACAATCTTTTCTGAAACCATATCCTGATGTTTAGGGGAAACCAAGGAGCACGCTGAGGCACAGGCGGGACCAACCGATGAAGAAATGCTGGACATGCTCTCTGGGTTACTGAAGGAAGTAGATTTTGAAGTTGTAAGTAGTCTGTTAGCACACTGATTTCCGTATCTGATTTCTTCTTTTAGCGTTTGTGTAATTGACATAACCCTCATGAATACTTAAAATGCAGGTGACGTTTTCTGATATTCGGAAAAGGATAGGTATGAAGCTGACTTAGCATTCAAGCTTGTACCTTTTATTCTATTGGTCAATATATAAAATCTGCTCAAAATGTTATATTTCTCTCTGTTTTTAGAAATTTTGCTGACCATTTTTGTCAATGCTTCCTGAGTGCTGGTGTTCAATCAACCATATTGTTATCTAACCTTCAGTGTACTACCAGTCTTACTCCCAAAAATATTGCAGCATAGCTAGGGGAGATGTGATTTGTTAATGTGGATTCAAGTCCCACCTTCCTAGTTGAATGGCCCTAGACACTTGTTAACAAAGGCTTCCCATTTTTCATTCATTTGCTCAGAACCAAGCACTTCAGTCTGGAATACTTGGGCATTTCTTGTATACTGCTTCTGTATTTGGGGCTGTTTCTGTTTGAAAAGTAACACTATTTTCTCTTCCTATTGCAGAGGCTCACTTCAACACTCGTTTGTCCCATCGGAAGGCTGAGATTAGAAGACTTATTGAAAATGCCATAACAAACATGATGGAGAGTGAAGAGGAAGAGAGCGGGTATTCTGAAAATGATGCATAGGAATATCTTGAGCCTGTGCAACTTCAGCTGTTGTAGTACAGTTGTATTATTCTCATGTTTTCCCCAGTCTCTCCCCGGTTCTTTGAATTGTTAAGAGTCTTTGGGTTTATTTTTCCTCTAGAGGGTTAAGGAGTTGATAAGTTGACTTGGTAGATTTATTTATCATGTTTAAGGTTTTTTTTCATTGACAGTGATGAACCTCTTTGCATGGGGGGCAAATTTTATATATTACTTATGAGAAATTATAGTTGAGATGGTGCATATGTGTTCTCGATGTAACACTTTATCTTTTGAGGTGTGCTACCTATGATGCCCAAATATGGCATGCATACGGCAGGAACACTTCATGGACACGGTAAGGACATAAATTTTACATATAAAAAGTGAAGTTGGATACGATGCGACCCAATACGTTGTCCATTTTAAAGTATCCATGCATCATAATGTGCTACACCATCCTATTTCGAGATTGTGGAAGTCTTTACTTTTTATAAAAAGTCAATAACTATATTGTTACCATAATTACAGTTACCAAAACAGCAATCCTGCAAGACCAACTTCGAATAAAATGGTGTTACCATAATAACTATATTGCTACTTTTTAAACAGTCAATAACTATATTGTGGAAGTCTAATTTCCTCTAGAAGTTTCTTCTCTTCAATTTTAATAAAATGGTTGGCGAGCTCGCACCCTTCTTTGAATGAGTCAAAACCTAGTCGTACTCCTAGGAGGCAACTTGGGTTGACCGGATTGGATATTGATCTAGCCAAAGTCGATCAAAAAATTGCATGTGGATAAGCTAGAGCCCAAGCTAGAACTCAAGATTCAACCCAAAGCCTAAACTAGAGCCTTTAGTCGACATGGAAAACTCCTGCCAAATCGTCCATGGTCATCGGTTTTCCCTTGACAGAGAGAGATCTTGTTTCTATTTTTTAATGGTAAGTACTCAAGCAATCATACACACCCAAATCTTTCACCATCAGTGCTTATATCGCAGGAGATAGATCCCTGGTTGTTTCTAAGGAAGAGAGATCTTAGGTTTTTCATTAGAAAAAATGGCATCAACACTATTCAAATTTGTGATGACGATGTCAAAACTCAAATAACTAATAAAAAACCATATAAAATCATGTGTACCTTTTTCTTGTGTGCCCAGCTCCAAAGACTTCTCTTTGTTGATCTATGATGCTCTCTTGTTTTATCTTTTGTTTATATAAGAATGAGAGGGCTCTTCGCGAAATAGTGAGAAGAAGTGAGGGATAAGAGAAATGAGAGTAAGAGGGTTAAGAGAGATGAGAGTAAGAGGGTTAAGAGAGATCAGGGCAAGAGATGAAGGGAATGGGGTAGAGAGGGCGGGGGCTATAACATGTATTTATAACATTTGAAACCCTAATTAGTTTTGCTTCGGTGTAATACTAACCATTCGATTTTATAACTTTCCATCTTAGGGTTTATATTAAGATACCGTATCCTAATATAAATATTGCTCGCTCCTGTTTTTTTTCTAAATATCGGCTTTCAAATCTCTTATAAGATTCTCGAACAATATGAAAATTGAAGAAACCTCGGAGAAATTAATAATCAACCAAAATAAGCGGCTTTCCAACAATGAGCAAAGAATGGAGCTAGGGCCACGGCTCAAGAACCAGAGGTTGTGGTGCCAAACTCGTGCTCTCTCTGTGGTGCCACTTGCCTAGGCAAATTAAAGCCTGATTTAAAGTGATGCGTGAGAGAGGCAGGGACTTAAAATGTCCGAGGGGATAGTCGGTTCTCAAAGACGCTGAATACCCTTGTCAGGAAAAGAAAGTAAAAAGTATGATAAAATTAATTTGAGCTATCAGTAATTTTACTACTTCCGTGTTTGCTAGGTAAAAAATGAGTTATAAATCAACTTTCAGCTACCAAAATTTTTATCATAATTTACCAACTATCAAGAAATCTTAACTCATAAAAGACAAGTAAAATCTAGTAAAGTAAAGAAAGACAAAAGGTGGTTACTTTACCACTTTTTTCGCTCTCTCTCTCTCTCTCATTACTTAATACAAACACAAACATAGATTTTACTTAACCAGAAACTTTACCCCACAATTATTTACCATTACCTTTTTTTCATTAATTTACTTCACCTTTAATTCACTAGCAATTAAAAAACCATATAAAATTGATTTGAGCTATCGGCAATTTTCTACATCCATGTTTGCTAGGTAAAAAATGAGTTAGAAATTAACTTTCAGCTGCCATAATTCTTATCATAATTTACCAACTGTCAGGAAATCCTAACTCATAAAAGACAAGTAAACTCTAGTAAAGAAAAGGAAAGACAAAAGGTGGTTATTTTACCACTTTCTTTCGGTCTCTCTCTCTCTCTCATTACTTCATACAAAACAAATATGGATTTTACTTCACCGAAAACTTTACCCTACCATTATTTACCATTACCTTTTTTCCATTAATTTACTTCACCTTTAACTCACTAGCAATTAAATCTGGTAAAGTATGAAAGGACCGTAGATCTTTACACAGCATGGTTAGAAGCAAAGGGATTCAATAAGCCATACGAGTTTGATCTTGCCATGACTGTCTGGTGGGAAAGATCAACATTGTACATGTGCATTTGGAATCACAGCTAGCAAAGGGTAGAAGTTCCAACAAGAGCTCGCACCGCGAGTGTAGAGAATTTTTCACTGATTTAAAATGGAGACTTGGCATAATGATGCTAAGAGTTAGCGCTAAGGGAGAGGGTTGAAGCCATCATTGACTCAACACATGCACCGAAAGGGTTGGGCCGATGACACTATATAGGTTGGAATATTATAAGGGATATTCTATTATGAGGTTAGTGAGGTTTATGGATATCTCTTTAGGTTTATGTTTTCTATTGTGGTTAGGATTCTAATATTTTAGCAGGTGTGTTTAGGTTTTTCTATTTATACCAATTTATACCGATGGATGTAATTTATTTTACTCATAACACAATAATGCAGAGTTAGTGTTTTCGGCGTATGTTCATCTTTTCTCTCTTCATTCTCCCTCAACAGTAAGTCTTAGTTCACAATGCTTCTACCACTCTTCAACGTTCATTCATGGTTTCAATGGCATTTAGAGTTATCAACAAATTCATATTGTACACGTTCATGAGTGCAGAAGACTCCTTCAAGTATATGTTGGCAAACTTAAACGTTTTTTTCCGTACTACCACGGTTAGTCATGGTCCTTATGATAACCCTCACTTGTGATGAAAGTTAAGAAAATCCCTCAAATGTTCTCCATACTAGTATATTTTTTGCGACATCACAATTTTTATTTTTTTTGCGATATCACATAAAATTCTCTTAAAATACAAAGAAATACCAAGAAAGTTTTATGGGATATCGCATGACCTAATTAAAATTTTGTGATATAGCAAAAAAGTACCAATAAAGAGAACGCCTAAGTGATTTTCTCAATTACTTTCGTTACAAGGCGAAGTTATCCATGACTAAATAGTAGTCGTACAGGAAAAATCCCAAAAGTTAATCACTCGATAACATGAAATGATTAGGAGCTGCTTAGCAATCTCAATGTAGACCAAGTATGGGATCCCACATTATAGTAATCCAAATTTGATTAAAACATGAACAATAGGTGTCATTAGCCAACCCATGGGGTGTCGAAATCTGAAACATATCCCTAACAATTGAGCCCTATATTGCTGGGCTGCACATAAAACTACATGGTGGACTCGTAAGAGTAAAAAATCTTTAGCTTAGAGGGTATTAGCATGGATCAAGGATGTCTGTGGCAAACTGGCAATAGCATGATCCAATGACCATGTCCCTCCATTCAGATCTTTTTTGTTTCTTTTTATGTACTTATAGAACAATTAAGACTTTGAGACTAAAACATAGGAGTGATGTTTGATAATTGTGCTAAACTCTGGTTTACATTTAGTTTTAAAAACTTTGAGCCCTACCCTATCGTGTGACTCAAACGCATCTAATGTAGGCTCACCAAGGGTTTGAAGTTTAATAATTTTCTTATATAAGAGATTAGAACACATGCACTCTTAATCACACACTAATATCTTTAAAGGCCTCATTAAAAGTTTAAATAGCTCTATAAGATGAAGAAAAAAAAATAGCTCTATGTAAAAACTCTCCATTTCTAAGGCAATGTTCTCCTGCGAGAAAACCGCATGTTGGTTATATACCCTTCAACTTTTGGGACCCACTTAAATGCCTTCTTATGTGTGGAAATGGAGTACATGGACCCTTGGATCATCCCAGCCCCTTGATTTACTAAGCTTACAATTTGATCGACTTTAATGTGGGCCAGGCCCCAAGCGACGAACCTCACGAATTTCTCGTGCGTGACTATTGCAGTCACGTATAGTTTCCTGTTGCGGTCCCTTTAATCTCACGTGAAGAGCACGTGACTTGTCTCCCGTTCTCAAATTCAACACGCCATTTCCTCCTCTCCATTTCCAAGCCTCCGAACAGAGGAAAAAGGAAAAACAGGAATCCATAGATCGATCCTCTCTGTGGCCGGAACTCAGGCAATATATCCGGCGCCTCAACCGTTTTTCATACTCTCTCTTCTCTTGGGGTCTCTCTCAGGCTCTGTCTACTCACTTTCTCAACATCAATTCAACTTCCCACCTGCACCTGAAACCCTAGGTACATCTATCTCTCTTCTTCTTCTTCTTCTTCTTCTTCTTCTTCTTCTCTCTTGTTTCTCTGCATGCAGATTATGTGGGGGTGTTTACAGATGGATGGAAAGATGGAGTGAGAATGTTTTTGACAAATTAGGGTATGGTTGTTTGGTTGGGGAGGAAATGGAGCTTGAGAAAAATGGCCCCAGTTAGTTCTGTTTTACTGTAGTCAGTTTTCTCATCCAACCCAGAAGGGTTTAAGAGCATATAATCTCAATCAGAATGTTTTCACTCTCTTTGAGCATATAAAACAGATTGGTTTCATTTTCTGATAGAATTAGAAACTGAAGAGTTCATTTTGTATGGTTTTTTAGCTACTATTCTTTACTTTTTAGGTCCTAAGCTACTTTCTTTGAAGATTTTGTGAATAATTTCACTATTGAAACAATACTATTAATTTTTTTATTTTATTTTTTAAGATTCAATTTTGTAAGTAAAAACCACTGAATTAATTGGCATGGAAAAATGGGAAATCATTTCTTTCCTCAAAAATCATTCTTTTTCGGCGTAAAATGCTCAAGTTTCCCATTAGAAGTTATAGGTATTTGGAAATAGTTTATGGGGGGAGAATGATTTTCCATTGCTCTATGTTAAAGTTTTCCATGGGAGGTGGAAGAATTTTGAGGGACATGGAATGCAGATTTGAACTCAAGAGGAAGAGAGCCATTCTGTGCAGTTTTTTTACAATAGTGAAAAGCACATTTCACTGTGGGAAATGTTTTTCCCCATGAAACAGTAGAACCTGTAATTGTGGAAGATAAAATCTTCAGTTTTTATTTTCTGCAAAATATGAAATCACTATAGAAATTAAATGCAGTAGAAAGCTATTGTGCGCAAACATACCCTAAGTATGTGGCGACATAGGCAGGGACAAGAAATAAAGGTGAAGTAATTACAACTGTATCTGTGATGAAGAGTCTAATCCTAAATCTTCGCACAGAAGCGTATTAAAACTACACCTTGATGAAGGCATTGGTTTCTGGACAACTTATATTAGAACTTCTGATGGCAAGAAGGAATGAAACATGCTACTGAAAATTAGAGAAAATGCATTTGGACATTGTAATCAAGTAACTTGAGATGTTGTAACTGTGACCCAATGCTACATTGAATAAATGTTTGCACTGATCAACCATAATGAGGCCCCTTTTGGTACTTCTGATTGAGTCAAATGGGGTTGGCCATGGGCAAGTTTAGAGCAGTGAATTGAGGGTGCTTTTGGGTTCCTAGGGTTCTGGATTTGGGTGCATTTTTGGGGAAGTTTGGAGGATGCTAATTGGGTTTAGGTATGAACTCTTTATTAACTGTCCGATGGTATGCCTGTAGGAACTGTTTTCTCGCTTGTGCAATGTTGGCTTAAACACCCACAATACCATGTCCATCATTTAATCCAACACTAAAAATTGTTTGGTGGTTTGTACACTCTCCCATGTATGCGCGATTGATAAATCCTACTAAGATACCATTTTACAAAAACGAAAAAAAAGGGATAAATCTTGTTGCAATCAAACTTGCAACGTCATGTTTGCAACAATGAGCAACTTCCAAATGCGCTATTGGCTCTTGTTGGATAGTATGATCTGCTAGAAATACTTGACTTTTGTATGCATGAAATTGATTTCAGTTGTACTCTAACACAGCGAATTTCACTCCATCAAAATACTTGGTAATGTCAATGGACAATTGCGAAGACACTCAAGAGCGCTTTGCATGGAGCTCACAAAATGAGGCACTAGGTGAAAGTAGAATCTTTGTGATCCAAAGTCCTCATTATTTAATATTGATAATATAGATCGAAATGTCAATAAATTGGTCATATCGGCTGAGACTGCTCCATTTTGTTTGCATTTTGTTGGTGTTCACATGCATATTTTATCGGCTGATACAATGCATATCGGCCGAGAAGTGTCAATATATATCAAATGACCCCAAAAGCCCCTCCTTTCTACATTCATTTATAAGGAACAAATGGATTTTAGTATGCTCATTTATTCAATCATGTGGGCATTGGTGCATTATTATTATTATTTTTTCTGAAAAAAGTGCATTACTACTTTTATTGTTACTATTATTCATTTAAAAAATTGTTTTTGACATTGAAGGACAGCAGAGAGTAGAGATCTTAATCCACATGATAGTAGGTTAAAGTGGATTTTGTTACGCACTTGCGACTTTAGTTACACATCAACATGGAAGCTTCTTATTATTTGAAGAAATCCAGCAATTCCATGGCTACTCGAGCCAAGGGTAAGTTAACAAAATCCAGAGTTCCAGTGGATGATAGAGGCAAAGATGATGGGGTACCGGACCCGAAGGTTGGCATGGAGTTCGAAACTGAGAATGATGCTTATGATTTCTACAATAGACATGCCAGAAAAGTGGGTTTTAGTATTCGGACCGATTGGAGAACTGTAGTTCGCAAAACAGGTGTAGTGAAAGCTAGAAGGTATGTGTGTTTTAAAGGTGGTCATCGCGTGCCTGATAAACGAAATAAGAATGTGAAGCATCACCGTGGTGGAAAAATAACTGGTTGTGAGGCATACATGATGGTTAGGCTTCAAATTAATGGAAAATATCGTGTAACTGAAACTTATCTTCTTCATAATCATCGTCTTGCAACCCCCAGACAAGTTCACTTGTTAAGATCACAAAAAAAATTCGTTGTTTGTAAAGCAGCTGCAGCAAATGATTGTGATAGTTCTGGGAATATACCAAAAAAAGAAGAATCCATGAGTGGTGAAGATGAAGGTAAAGATAATTTGGAATGTATTCCTGTTGATTCTACAAATTATTTAAGATCGAAAAGAATGAAAGCAATGGAGAAGTTAGATGCAGGTGGCTTATTAGAGTATTTCAAGAGTAAGCAACTTGAAGATCCGTCATTCTTCTGTTCTACTCAGCTTGATGCTGACAATCATATCACCAATATTTTCTGGTCAGATGGTAGAATGGTAATAGACTATGAGCGTTTTGGTGATGTAGTTTGCTTTGACACGGCATACAGCACAGAAAAATATGGCAGACCATTTGCACCATTTATTGGTATTAATCATCATAGGCAGGTGGTAATTTTTGGTGCTGCTTTTCTCTATGATGAAACCACTGATTCTTTCAGGTGGTTGTTTAGAACCTTTTGTGATGCAATGTCTGGAAAAATGCCAAAGATCATTTTTACGGACCAAAATAAGGTAATGGAAAATGCAATTAAGATGGAGTTGCCTGAAGCTGTTCATCGTATCTCTGTGTGGCATATGTTTCAGAGTGCCTTAAATCACCTTAGGTGTGTATTTAGTGCTTCACGTACTTTTTCCGATGACTTCCGCAAATGTGTGTATGATTATGAGGAGGAAGATGAATTCCTTCAAGCATGGGATAATATGATAAAAAAGTACAGTCTTGTAGATAATACATGGTTACAACAATTATTTAATGAAAGAGAGAGATGGGCTGTGGTGTATGGCAAAGACACGTTTTGTGCAGATATGAAAAGCATACTACAGACTGAAAGTTTAAATAATGAGTTAGAAAGGTATCTGCATCCTTCTCGGAATATTCTTCAGTTTTTTGAGGATTTTCAAAGAATGGTTGATGAAAGACACTGTGCAGAATTAAAAGCTAATTTCAAAATGATACAAAGCTCCCCGAAGGTTATTGTACCTGTTGACATTTTGACGCATGCATCAAGTGTCTACACGCCAGTGATGTTTGAAATGTTCCAGACTGAGTATGTCAATGGTCTGAATTGTATTGTTAAAGGCTGTACTGAGGAAGGGACAGTGAAGAAATATGAAGTTACAGATGGAAAAGGTCACTGCCACATAGTTACATTGGACTCGATGGACGAGGCCACCGTCTCCTGCAGTTGCAAAAAGTATGAATCTTTAGGGATTCTGTGCGGCCATGTGTTAAGAGTAATTGGGAACACCATAAGGTGTGTTCCCACCAAATACATATTGAAGAGGTGGACACGAGAGGCATCTACATTGTCGTTGGAGCCATCAACTAGTGAGTTCATATCGGTAGACGACCATAAGAAAGTTTTCTCACGACGTTATAATCATCTGTTTCTTAACTTTGTTAAAGTAGCTACAGGGGCTGCTGAAAGTGAAGAAGCATATGAATTCACCTCTAATCTTTTGGACAAGATGTGGCAAGACATAGAAATGATATCGAGAAATGTAACTCGTGGGGAACCATCAGGAAATGGTGAAAGCTTAGGTGATGAGGTTGGGGTTCAAACTGACAGCCTCAAACTGACGGTCGATGAGATACAGTTTAAAGAAGTTAATGGGTTTGGAAGAAAAATGGGAAGTGGCTCTGGTGGACACAGCATGATAGGTTTTTTTGAAAAAGCACCTGCACCAAGTATCCTTCCTTCTAATACCTGTCCTACACCAATATTCTGTCCGGTTCCAACTACTCCACCCACCTTCTTGTTGCAGGTACTACTTTGATTACCCTTAATGACATTGGCGATTCCACCCTAACTTATTTTTGAAATATTTGGGTAGTTACTGTTTCTTTGTGCATTATATTGGAATTATGTAATGGTGGGCTGAATCCAATAGTTTTTTTATGATCAAGCCCATGTATAAAGTCACAGCATATGCTTCATGTCATGGTGGGCTGAATCCAATGTTACTGATTTAGCATCCACTTAAATACTTAATCTTGTTCACACTGTTACTTCATGCAATTTCTTGTCCATCATTATGTTTTTTTTTTTTTTTTGAAGTTTTTTTTTGAAGTTTTTTTTTCAAGAAATTTTTATAGTCACAATGATGCTGATACTATTTGGTATTTCTATGTTCAGGGAAACTTGCCTCATGATTTCTACCGAGAGTCAGTGCATAGCACCTCTAACTTGAGCCAAGTAATCTGGCAAAACTAAAAAATTTCTTTAAATGTCATGTCATTTAAATATTCTAGAAATGCCTTTTGATGGTTCTATGTTTATTTTGCAGGAGTCATCACTATTTGGCACGTCTCAACAGTTTGTACTTGGCAGCAGTTCACGAGGAATTTCAAAGGAATGACAATCACCACTAAACTAACCAACCACTGACGTAAGATGCATTTGTTTTGGGGAAATTTTCAAATTATTTCATTTTAGAGCATTGTGTCTTTGAGCATCATCGCCATTATTTTTGGACATTTATTTAGCCATGATAGTGCTATTGTATCTTCTCTTTTTACCCTTCACAAGAATTTTTTAAAGATGATTAGTGTGATCTTATGGATGGATTAACTTAACAAATTTGGACAGTGGGTGTATTTCTCCCTTACTCTACTCATTTTTATGCGATCCCGGTCTTGATAGTCTTGATAAGTCCTTATCAAGGATCATAATAGCAATTGCAATGGGCGTAGCGGTCATTGGCCAAAACGCTACATAGCGGGCAATACATTGCGGTGATACATAGTGGTGTGCATGGAAGTAAATATCGGCCGATACGAAGCGTATCGGCCGATATATCGGGCGTATCGGCCATGGCCGATACGCTTCAATGAAATTATCGGCCGCCACGGGTGTATCGCACCCGTAGCGGCCCGTATCGAGTATCGGCCGATACATACCGCCACGATATGTGGCGGCCGATACACGAGGGGGGGGGGGGTTATAAAACCCCCCCTTTTGGACTTTTTAGGGTTTTTTACCCTTCTCTTTCATCTCTTCCCCCCTATGGTTGTTGTTTTCACCTCTTTGTGGTCCATCCTGCGTAAGTTAAAAATAAAAATAAAAATAAAAATCGAATCGGGGCTGCCGCCTCGAACCCCGCCTTTATGGTTGGCGGCCGCCCTCTTTATCAGTACTTTTCATATATTGAATGATTTATCATGAATGCATGCAACATATAATGTTTATGTTCATATTAAGCTAATTTTGATCACCAAAGTTTTATGCTTAAGGTTAGGTCTCACCACAATGACCCTAACAATTAAACACTGATATTTGGCTCTAATAGTACCATCATGATATTTACATTACATATTGTTCAAATGTATGAATATAAGTGTCTCCCAAATCCCTTTTGGTGGTGATCAAGGTATTCCTAATTTCCTATTTCTTTCACTAACTCTCTACTCCCTTTGTCATTTCTAAATTGGTGTTGAATGTTGATTGTTGATCACTTCATAGTTCATTCACTTGATTGAATTTGAACCTTGAATGCTGAAGTATTGATATTTGATTGTTCAATGTTCACTAATGACCTAACTCTTAAGTCTTCTTAATTCTTATGCCTTTATTTCATGTTCTAATTTTTTTCTATTTAGTTTTTCATTACTTTTTAAGTTAACATTACTAAGAAACATGAATACATGTGAAAAAACTAATCATTACTATTATTTTCTATTTATACAGCGATACAGGACATCATATATTGAGGGCACCGCTACGCCCCCTTTTCTTTCTTACTTTTGCAAAAGAACCACATTTTCTTTCATTTTACAATTTTCTGGATTTTCTGGAATTTTTTCAGATTTTTTTGGCGATTTTTTAAAATTGCACCGCTACGCCAATACGTATCCCCAATACGCTACGTATCGCCCGCTTCGTATCGGTTTGGCGGCGGGCCGCTACGCCCGCCGCTACCGATATTTTCATCCTTGGTGGTGTGAATTTTTAGGTGATAAATTTATTTTTTTTTCAAATCTTGTGTAGTGGCCAATTTTTTTTTAGTGATTTGGAACCATATAAGGGTAGAGACAACTTTAGGAAAGGCTATTGAGGAGAAGAAATAGGAAAAACTATGTTTTAAATAAAAATTTGCTTGGCTCTGCTAGGTTTTATACCGTAGCACTACTATTTTCAAAATAGTGTAGTGGCCTCAACCCTTGCTGCCGATAATGCGCATAGTGGCTGCTATTTTGAACTATGGTCCTTATCTCTTAATCTAACTAACTATAAATATATAGTTAAACCCTAATTTGTGATTACTCTCAATCCTGACAAAACTATGGGTCGTTAATGTTTGATTTTAAAATGATCTATGAAGCTAAAACATTTCCTTGGAGAGGCGGACCATAAATGTAGTTAATGTTTTTGCAAGTCCCATTAAATAAAAAAAAAAAACTTTCATGTTCGTATGGGATTCATTTTCTTACACTGTATGAGCTTTTCCAGTTTCCATTGTTGATGCTATATAATGTTCGCCTTTTGATGATATTAAATCCATATCATTTCCAATTTCCACCTCTGATGCTGTATTTGGTGATTTAAGTTCAATCATAGAGGGAGCTCTTCAATACAACATTCGCGTCTCATTTTCATAAATCTCATGTAGTACAAGTGACACTTAATGTGGTGGGTGCATAATCTGTGTGATTTGTTGATATAATTGTGCTGTCGAAATGGGTATATCGGCGGTATGATTTGTGCTGAATTTAGCTATATTATAGGTACCGTTTGTGTGATCCAGTGCTAAAAGTCAATTGTAATGTGGGTGGACTACGTTATGGTTGAGCTAGTTCCCTTGATTTGAACCCATAGCATTCTCTAATAGCAGTCTAACCCTTAGACTGAGAACTTACACTTCAAAGATATGCACACACCAAGAGGAATAAATGCTTACAGCAAACAGGAGCTTGTTTACCTTCCTCGATATTTCTTCAAAGTTGTTTGTGAAAAAATGAATGAGACTAACCCTATTCACTAGCTTTATATAATTAATGGCTAAGATCAATCAACCTGTTGTATTGTTTCCTTAATGTTGCTTCAAAGTTGTTTGTTACAAAATGAATGAGACTAAACATTTTTTTTTATAGACCTAATCTGAAATCTGATGCACATGTGTACCAACCTATCCGCACTATTCTAGAATTCTCTACACAAATCCACAATTTTTAAGAATGCGCTAGATACTTCTACACAATTTGAGTCTGCCCTATTATTCAATATTATTTTGGGTCCTTGAAGATCTCTGTTGATCAATCTGGAACCTTTTGTCCATCTGATCATATGAGCTTCTCTCCACTTTGACGGTCATGATGTGCATTTGACTCTAGCAACCCTCCATCTATGCCATTTTACAACTCGCCACATTATGTGCACACCATGAACCATAAGCACATGCTATCTGATTTGATGCTATAATTGAGCTGCTGATACGGTATATGAATCCTTTGATTTGGGGCTGGGCTCTCATTTGTAGCCTGGGAATGTGAGCTTTCTGTACTTTGTTATTGTGGTTGATGGGGCTGTTATTTTTGGTTTTATTGACATGGGGCTGCATTCTGTATTTTGCCATTTTGGCCAGTGAGATTTTTTTTTTTTTTTTTTTGGGTGTGTGTGTGTGTGAATGGTGCTGGTGAGATTGTTATTCAGCATGAAAACGATAACTGTCGTTGATATGGTTGATATGGATATGATAGACTAATACATCTGTTACTACTTTCATTTTCTTATGCTGTGTTGATTATGTAGTTATTGTAATTTACTAATTTCAAATTGTTACAGCAGATTTTACCCAAAAAAAAAAAAAAAATCTATTACAGCAGAATGGCAGATAAATTGGGACTAATAATACACCTTGTGCTTGGTGAGAGAGCAATTTGTTGTCAGTGTTAACTGAAGTTGTTTATTTTGTTTGGATAAGTGTTGTTTCATTAAATGTGTTTCTACCTAGGATGCCCAGATACGGCAGGTACACACCATGGGATATGCCAGGTACATAGATTTTACACATATAATGTGAAGTATTGGGTACACTACGACATGATATGTTGCCTAGTGTGAAGTATTGGGTACACTACGACACGATATGTTGCCTAGTGTGAAGTATTGGGGTATCATAGGTTTCTACCATCCAAGTCTGCCTTTTTAGACCCAGCTTTTGAACACCACTTCTCTCTCTCGGGGTGATACATATATGAATCACGTATGGGCCGATACTTTGATGGGGTGATACATATATTGGTTTCTTGACAACCAATATCTCGCATGGCAATTAATACTGTTTCTTTGCAATATTTGAAATTGTGCTGTTTATGGGATAGCCTTGGCAACTAATACTGTTTCTTTGTTGTTTGAAAATGCAGGATGCAAAAGTGTTTGGGCTGTATAGATAGGATTGTAATGTAGATGCAGCTTATGCTTCAATTTCATGCATCAAGCTTTTTAACCCCATCCTTCCAGCAGGTAACATGACAATCTACCAATTTGTGGGTTTCAATGAATGCATTGGCAATTCCATTCCGATTCGAGAACTACTTACCAGTGGATTGGGTCTGTTTGGATGGATGTATGTGAAAGTGGGGTTCTGAGCCTTTTGTGAGGATGGTTTCAGTGTGCAACTACAATGTCTGCTCTTGTAATTTTGAATACATTAATAAGACATCATTTACCCTGAAGAAATACATGTCCTTATTATTGCAATTGTGGTTTTTGTTTCCAAATTTTACCCACATTGGGAAGATATTGGGACCCATGGGATGAATGGCTGCAGCCTGCACCCTAGATCGCACAATCATTGCCTCCAATTCTAGAAGCACATGCCCCATGCACTTTTGAAAATTCCACATTTGAAAATAAAATTCTTTTCTTCTAAAATATTTACAGTTACATGTAGACCAATGGGATAAAAAAAAAAAAAAAATTTTCTGTGCTCTTGTTTCATTGTTCTCTTTGAGGGAGGGAGGGAGGCGTTTGAGTCCAAATTAAGACCATATAGATTTTTATACTAATATTATATTCATTTTTACTTATATAATGTACTTAACACATACATTTATGTATGTATATATAAATGTATAATATATGGCCATGGCATTGGGCATATGGGTCTTTGACTACGAAATTATGGACCCAAACTGTGGACTGCATTTTATTCGGGGAATGATCCTTGAGCATCAAAATCTATTCAACTGATTGCACAAGATCCTTAAAATTGAACCAGATTGTAAGATCAGGCAGATGAATTTTTCCCAAAAATTCTACCTGCTAAATATCCCAAAATGCACAATGACTGGATTGTCAGAAATGCTTGCTTTGAAATACACATCCACCTGGTTCCACCACATTTCTTAGTAGATATTACATGAAAGAAAATCTTAGAGGTCTGATTAACAATGAGAAATATCTTATTATGCCACTTAACCATAAATGGGTAATAACTTGGCATGCAGAAATAATCTCTCACAAACAATAAAACAAATTCATGTTAGTTGAATAAATGATAAGAGTTAGAAATAGGCTGGGATGAAAGGGCTTGGTAGATGCTGATCAAATATATAAGCTCATATCCAGCATATGGACTATAAAGTAAGGCCTCAGGCCAGCCCCTTGGTAGTTGATTACGCCTATTGGTGTTGAATATGCTCGGCTAAGCTTGGTCCCCTTATCTCGCCTACTCAGCTCATGGGCCTAAGTCAACCACCAATGTTTCCATTTTGAAACCTCATTCAATAAAGGATAAATGCTACCATTTTTGTGAAAACATGTTATGATCTTAGGAAAAATCAAAGCAAATACAAAGGCAAAGGCGGAACCAAGCCGCGAAGAGATGCTTTGTTGTGGTCTCTGAACTGTTAATAAAAGTTGATTTTGATATTGTAAGTAGTCTGATAATACTCAATGTTTGTATCTGAATTCTATTCCAGTTTTTTATTTAGTGGACATAAACCTCATATATACTTGAAGTGCGGGGGGATTGTCAGATATTCTTAAGGAACTAGGTATGGAGCTGACCTAGGATTACAACTTTTACCTATTACTTTGCTCCTAATTAACATGTACAATGTGCTACAAGTTTATATTTCTTTCTAGTATTAGTAATTCTACCAACCATCTTGGGAAATGCACCTGAAGTGATAGTGTTCACTAATCTACATCTGATTTGCAGAGGAACTCTTAGTGTAATACTCCAAAATATTGTGGCAAGTTGCTCATGTGGATTTTTCTCGTTGAACGGTCATTATCACTAGTTGACCAAGGTTTGCTTACTGGTGGTTTGGTCAATTGGTGGTTATAGCCATTGACCCAAGAAATTGGGACAAGGTCCACAGGAGCAACTCACATTTAACATGCTGTAATATTTTTGGGAATAAGATGGGTAGTTCCTCAACGCATTAGATGACTATATGGTAGGTTATAGAACTTGTTGTTTCGTTGCATTGACCAAGATAATTAGTGAACTTATTAATAAAAAGAAAGAAATATAACATTTTAGCACATTGTATAGGATGGTTGGTAGAAAAGTAATAGGTACAACTGTTAATATCAGTCAAGCTTCATACCTAGTTACTTAAAGAATATCTAACAACGTGTCGTGCATTTCAAAGCAGCTACTAGGATTATATCAAAATAGAAATCTGATATAGACATCAGAGTGTTCTCAGATTACTTGCAGCATCAAAATCTACTTTCTTAAAATTTCAGAAATGACAAGCCAGCATCTCTTCTTGGCTGGTTTTGCCTTTGCTTTCACATTTGCATTGTTTCTCCTTGACATCATGACATGGTTTCAGAAAAGGTCTCGTCTATCCCTTCCGGTGAATAAGGTTTCAAAATGGGGAATATGTGGTGACTTGACTCCCTATCTTCCTATTCTGCATCATCCTTGGCATCCCTTTCCTCTTCCACTTTGTTGTGCAACAAATCAATATCAAAGTGAGCCCCTACAATAGAAGAGTGCAATGTTAGCTTTCTGACAAAACACACCACTGCTTCACAAGAATTATAAAAGGAATGTCTAAATATACCTAGTCACTAAATGGGCAGGTGTGACGATGATCACCCTCTCTTGCATGGATTTTGTTGAAGTCCACGGAAGAGAGGATGAAAGATGGATTTGATACATGAGTAGCTGACCAATTTTCTAAGATGACTCACTTTATACCATGTTCTAATCTTGCTGATTTCATGAAGTTAGACTTCTCTTCTTTTAATAAGTGGTTCATCTAGAAAGATTATCTAAACACAATCAAATCAGACAAGGGTACGAAGTTCATGAGCTATTTTAGGAAAACATGGGGGAAGATGATATAATCGAAACTCTATTTCTTCGGTGCTCATCGCTCGTAGATAGATGACAAGACAAAAGTCAAATGTATAGGTATTGGCGTTGTTAATGGTGGAATCAAAACAAAAAAAAAAATGAACCCCTATAAATTTAATCATACCTGTCCTCTTCCTTTGTACAATTAAGGGAGGGGACTTCTCTCTTTGTTGATCTTCCTTGCTCACTTTTTCTGCCTCCTGTCACTGTAGATGTCTTCATCTTCTGCTCTTCTCAGATGAGGGCAAGAGGAGGTTTGGGAATGTATTTATAACATTTGAAACCCTAATTTGTTTCGGTTTAGCGACTTTAAAACTAACCGTTGGATTTTATAACATTTCCATCTAACGGTGCTTATTAAAACACCGCAGACTCTTAATTATCATACATTTATTTTCATAAATAGCAACATCGAAATCTTTTACAAGATTTGCGATAAGTTTGATAATTAAAGAAATATTATATAAATGAGTGTCCCTCGGACTCAGGGCCAAAGGCTGAGTGGGAGATACCTAGGATCATTAAAAAAAAAAGGAAAAAGAACTAATATAGAAATTACTAACCAACAAAACATATAACATTGCTACATGAAATGTGGAATACAACATATGAAGGTTTCAAATAATCAGTTTCAATATCTTAGGGTTTATTAGTTCAATTGACAAAATGGACAGCTTGGATTATAGATATGTTGCCCAAAGAAATGATAAAAAAATTAAAGGTAGTTGATGAGCTCTACAAGAATGCAAGCATCTTTTTTAAAGAGAGGTATGAATAACTTTCACCGCTTTTTTCTTGTGAAATTTTTTTTGTGTATAAACAGCATTTCATTTCATTTGTACAGCATTTTCACACCTCATTTATTCATTATAAGTACAAATCATTACAAACAAACATGATGATGCATAATCTCTGCACATGTGTATCATTTACATACACATATATATATAGGGAAATGTTCATATGCATCTATCCCTCACCATAAGGTGAAGGATACTTACATAAATGGGGAGTTTCAAGTACAAAAGGGGCTTTCAAGTACATAGGGTGTACTTGAAACCCCCCATTTATGGAAGCATTCCTCACCCTATGGTGAGGGATAGATGCATATGAACATTCCTTATATATATATATATATATATATATATATATATATGATTACAAACACACAGCCAGAAAAGACTACATGTAATATTCAATAAGTTAAATGAACACGGTGCTCCAACATGCGTACTCGGTTTAGCCAAGGCTCAAATCCAACCTCAACTCAAAGTTCACTCTTGCTTTAAAGTCCATGCTTGAGTTTTGAGTCTCAAAGGGCAAACAAGCTCTGCTCCAATTTCCATCATTATCAAGCCAAGACATTCGGGCTCTGGTTTGACCCAACCTAAGCTGCACTTTTATGCAATCCTCATTTCAATTAGGATCAGTTACAATAAAACTATATTGTTAGTACTGTCCCATTTTCATTACTACCTACTCAGTTTCAGGGACATAATGTGAAAGAATAGTGCTTGAATTATTTTATCTATATAGGTCCCATCCATGCCTAATTCAATCTGTTCATATTGCACATATATTTACGTGAGAGATAACCTTTTTATGACTACGTGGGACACTCCATGACAAACCAAACACCCTTACACTCACTAACCACAAGGAATTAGCACTGAGCCACGCATCCTACTGTGGTAATAATCTGAACAATAATCACTGTTGGATTAAAAAGAGGGGACAAAGAGAAGTGGAAGGTCTGGAAGCAGGCACGGAATTGAGCTACCTTTCTTTGCAATTCTCCCTCTCCAAGTGACCCAAAAGGGCCAAAACCAATCTTTTGGTTTTGAGTTGCATTGGAGAGTGGCAGTGGCAGGGAAGAGGAAGAGAGAGACTTTTCCGCCCTTACAAGTTGATGTCGTGGTTCAGTCAGAGTGAACCAATAATTGATTCAGGTTCGGCCAAGCCTTGGCCTTCACTGGTTCAATGATGAAATAAATCTCTAAACATTGGCTCTTTTGAATTGTGGGTTGAGATCAAGAACCACTATTGTTGCTTAAAATCTTGAGTGTACAAAGCTAGAATCACATTGTTATTCTGAACTTGGA
Source organism: Cinnamomum chago (assembly GCA_038049695.1). Taxonomy (NCBI): domain Eukaryota; kingdom Viridiplantae; phylum Streptophyta; class Magnoliopsida; order Laurales; family Lauraceae; genus Cinnamomum; species Cinnamomum chago. The sequence goes on from CP142451.1 coordinate 114,676,792, forward strand.
GGTGTTGTGGATTAGGATCTAGAGCTACATCATCAACTTTTTAGTCCTTAATGAACCCCATTCCCGCACACATTATCTTTTCTTCATATTCGGATTGGAGACAGATTCATCGTATCTAGTCTAGATTGAGAGACCCATCTACATTTTACGTGCAATAAGATCAGGAAAGATGACTAGTGAATATTGTCTGCAAGTATCAAACTTGGCGAACCCTTTTCACGAACCATCTTGATAGTGTCATCAATAACTGAAAACAGTGAGATTGGATAAGAATTTTCTCTCGTAAACGGACTTTAAATTGTTCATAGGTGATCTTAGCACATGGTTAGTAGGACATGGAAACGTCTCATTGTAGATAAGAATTAGGCAAGATTTAACCCCATAGGTTATCCTAATCCTTAGTTTTGATAGTTTTTCTAATTTTAATAACTTTTTTAACTATGCATTTTTGTAAGATCTGTACCACGAGTAAAAGTACGATGATTGTCGCTTTTGCTTAGTGCCAATTCACGAGGTTAGTGAGTATCAAGGGAGTGAATTGATCAAAGGTGAGCAAATTGGAGCATGAAACCCAACCACATATACAAAATATGTGGTGTGCTCGAAAGAGAAAAGTTATTGAGCTTAATTAGAAGGTCTTAGTATAGAGTAAGGGTCTGCATGACATTGGAGTGATCAAATGATCATGACCCTTTATTTTAGAGGCTTCAAAATCTGTAAAAACACATGCACTGATAAAATAAATAAATTTTGAGGCCTTAAGTTGATGACTAAGATTTGATGATAATACTTGTATTTGGACTGCATTTAATATTACAACCTTTTGAGTTCTAATAATCCTTTTCTTTCACTTGATTCACATACTTCTAAGGTGGGTTGGTTTCATAGGTTTTGAGGTCTAATATTTGTAGTCATGAGTATTTGAAAGGCTCCTCTGCTAGGCCCACTCATAAAAAATCTAAGCAGCTCAAGATAAATGTCTTCATCTTAAATGAAAAAACTTACGCCCTGAGTTGGGCCTACCATCAAAATTGATCAACTATTTCATACATGATCAATCTAAAGTCAACTTCTATGGGAATGAAATTTACTGGGACCCATGAGGCATTTATCTTGAGTTGTTTAAAATTTTATTAGGTGAGCCTTACTAAGGCAAACTTGGTTGGACCAAGGGTGTTTATTAGTTGAACCCAACCCATATCTAACCCATTTTAAAACGGGTCACATAAACCCACACCCAATGCGTATCAACCTACCCAACCCACACAGTGCAAGCCAGCCTGTTTAACCCCATCCAAACTATATAAAAGCTTCAGCCAAGCCCAATACGTTTTAAACAATAAGGCAAGCTATATTTGAGTTTTCCTTGCAGCCTAAAAGGCCCAACATAAGCTCGTCTCATTCAGTCATTCCATATAAAATAAATTATTCCGAATACAATCTATTTAAATGGGTTATGTGGGTTATACAGGTCAACCCTAAGCAGAATGTGTACTTAAATTGTCGGTTTCTTAACCATTAATCGACCTGTACTTAATTGTGGTTTGGGTTATGCGGATCAAATATGGGTCAGGTATGTTGCCAACCAGAGGTAGGGTTGTAAACCGGTCGGTTCCGGTCCGGGTCCACGATGGACCTGGAACCGGAACCGTTAAAGAGAAGGTAGAATCGGATCCGGACCTAGAACCGATTTCCTGGCTCCGGAACCCGAATCAAAACCCTATCTGGGACGGGTCTGGATCCGGGTCCAGGTCTAGGTAGAAAATGATATTAAAAAATATGATTTTTAAGAGAGATTTTCGAAATATGAGGCAATATGTCGGGTCTCAAGTCCACGGGTTCGAATCAAGAGGGAACCAGACGGTGACTCATTTACTTAGCAGGTACTAAATAAGGACCTAAACCCGATTTTTAAAGGGTCAGAACACTAAATAAGGATATAAATCCGATTTTTAAATGATCAAAACCTCTAAATTACCCATGGGGCTAAAATGGTTAAAGAAAGCCTCAAAGAATTTGTGCCCAGTCTGAGCCTCACATTCAATCCCTGTTGGCTGTTGCTGCACTGGGGATGACCATAATCTCACGTGAAGAGCACGTGACTCGTATCCAGGCCTTAATTGCAAGCCATTACCCCTTCCTTTTTCCCTCTCCCCACCCCAAAGCAGAGAAAAAGAAAATAAAATACAGAATCGATAGATCGATCTTCTCTGTGGCCGGAACACAGACAATATCTCTGCAAGCAACGAGTCTCAGCCGCTTTTCAATACACACTCTCTCTCTCTACCTATATATATATATATATATATCTACCGCCCGCATCTCAAACCCTAGGTACTTACCTCCACCTCTCTTTTTTCTTCTTCTTCTTCTTCTCTCATATGTCTGTGCATAAAATTCTTGTCAGGTGTTTGTCATATGGATTATATTAAGACGAAGATGGGTCTTTTTGTTTGGATGTGGATGGAAAAGGGGCTTGAGAAAACTGTCCCAGTTGAGATTGTTTTGACATGAAGAGTTTCATCAACTTGTTTTATCATCCAATCCAACTGACCCCAGAAGGATTAAAGGGCATATAATGATACAAGACATAGGATGATGAGGAGGGTTTTGAGATTGAGGAAACTGGCCCCAGTTCAAATTGGGGGCATAGAATTCAATCACATAGTGTTATTTCATTTTTCCTTCTTCCAGATATGGGATGAGGAGGATTTGGGGGTGTTGAGGGAACTGCTGCCAGTTCAAATTGTGAACTGTGTGGAGGGTTTTTCTCAATTCTCATCCAACTTTGTCTAAAAGGATTTTCTCATGAACAGCACTTTTGTTATCGTAATAGAAAAGAGTGGGTTGGGAGAGGAGTAGCCCCATTTTCATGAGGAAGCGCCAAAGCGTAACACATGATATTCTGCTTGGGTAGAAGAGCTGGAGATCATAGATTGCTTCTTAAGAGTTTTCTTCCCCTTTCTGAGAGAGAGAGAGAGGTAGAAGAGCTGGAGATCATAGATTGCTCCTTAAGAGTTTTCTTCCCCTTTCTGAGAGAGAGAGAGAGAGAGTATATGCATGAGGACACCCAGTGAACAGTTTTGGGGGCAGAAACAAACTGGCTGAGTGTACCACAAAAATGAAGTCTGTCCAAGCCATAGTGAGATAAAAAAGCTGTCACCCACAACCAGGTGATTATGGGAGCCAAAAGAGATTGCCATCAGAAACTCTTAGCTTAGCATTACAATGGAAATTGATACTGGTTTGTTATCAATGAGTCCAGGCCAAGAAATAATCTCACAAATATACTTCTGTTGAGAAAGAGGATACCTGCAAGGTGAGAAAGTGACCTAAATACCAAGCTTTTAACTTGTCGGAGTTAAGATTGTTCAAGCTGGGGAGAGTTGATGGAGGTTGCATATAAGCCAGTGGGCCAAAAGTCTAGGGTAGGGGTAGATCCAAGGCCCAATGGGGCCCAATACCTTATCACAGGAGGCTCAATTCCAATTAATTGATCCATTGGTTGAGCAATAGACCTGCTGGTTCCTTGTAAAACCAATTAGACCAAGGTAGATATTTAACTTAGCCGTTCTACTTTATTGTTTTCTTGAAAATCCTTAATTACTAAGAATCTTATCGTGATAGGTGAAAGTTAATTACTAAGAATCTAGTTTAGTTAATTTGTTGTTATCATAGGATTCCTTGACTGATAAAAATCTGACAGTGATGGGTTTCAAAAGAGTCCAATACTCTGTTATAAAGGATTTGATAAGGGTAAGGAGTGGAAGATTTGTCCAATCATGTGCAAACTAACCTCTGAGGGCTGTTTAAATTCATGCATCTTCTCCTCTCAAGCACTCAATGAAATAAAATTGTTCACTCTTGTTTTGGGGTTGAATGTCTATTGGTGTGAGAAAAGACTTGTGAATGTGCTTATTCTTTAAACTTTAGCTTGGAGAGTAATCATTGGTTACTCTTCCCCTCCCTTGCTGCGTCTGTATTGGACAGCACAAGGTACATGTTAATCGCTGAACCTTCTTCATGGGAGTCCACTGATTGTGTTCATGAGGGACGGTTTACTTTAATGATATTCTCCAATAAAGAGCTTAAAAAAGAAAAGAAAAAGGTTACATCTCCACATTGGTGCATATTATTCTTTTTAAAAAAGAGAGAATAAGTGAGAAGAGTGAGGAAGGGATCAAAATTGTAGTATTTTTATGTCTCAATGCAGTGAGTCTTTTTTCGATGTATTCAGTGCTGACTGACTTCAATGGATGGATCCAAAACTCTTTAAGAAAACAAGTTATGTAAAATGCAACTATCAATACCATTTGGTAAGTTGTGGTGCGCAGATGTACGAGTCATGTTCTTCTCTCTCTCTCTCTCTCTCTCTCTCTCTCTCTCTCTCTCTCTCGCATATGCATGTGCATTACATACCTTATTTCATTTGTCTTGAAAGAAATGCATTTATTTAAGCCATCATCATCATCATTAAAGCCTTGTCCCGAATGTTGGGGTCAGCTCATTCTTCATTCCAATTTATCATGAGCCAAATCCTCGGATAGGTTTCACTTCTTCAAAGAAATGCATTTTAGTATGTTCATTTATTCAAGCATGAAGGTATGGGTGCATTATCCTTTTTCGTAGTAAATATTATTGATCGAAGATTTTTTTTTATTGAAGGTCAACAAAGAGTAGAGATCTTAATCCATATGGTAGTAGGCTATATGAAGTGGGTTTCGTCCATCAATCATGACTTCAGTTACTTGTCTTCTTGGATGTTTCTCATGATGACTTGATGAAATACAACTCTTCCATGGGTGCTCGAACCAAGGATAACTTAACAAAACCCAAAGTTCCAATGCATGATAAGGGCAATGATGATGGGGTACCAGACCCGAAGGTTGGTATGGAGTTTGAAAATGAGGGTGATGTTTATGATTTCTACAATAAACATGCTAGAAAAGTGGGTTTTAGTATTCGGAAGAATTGGAGAACTACAGATCGCAAGACAGGTTTAGTGAAAACTAGAAGATATGTATGTTCTAAAGAAGGTCACCGTGTGGCTGACAAACGAGATAAGAATGTGAAGCATCACCGTGATGAGACAAGAACTGGTTGCGAGGCATTCATGACGGTTAGGATTCAACTTAATGGAAAATATCGTGTAACCGAAACTAATCTTCTTCATAATCATCTTCTTGCAACCCCTCATCAAGTTCACTTATTAAGATCACAGAGGAAATTTTCTGTAGCAAATGCTGCAGTAGCCAATGATTCTGTTAGTTCTGGGAGTACACCGAAAAATGTTGAATTTATGAGCAGAGAAGGTGAAGATCATCAGGAGAATGTTGGATGTATACATGTTGATTCTAAACATTATTTAAGATCAAAAAGAATGAAACCAATGCAGAAGTTTGATGCAGGAGGCTTATTAGAGTATTTCAAGAATAGGCAACTTGAAGATCCATCATTCTTTTATTCTATTCAGCTTGATGCTGATGATCGTATCGCCAATGTTTTCTGGTCGGATGGAAGAATGTTGATAGACTATGAGCGTTTTGGTGAGGTAGTTTGCTTTGACACGGCATGCAAAACAGACGAGTATGGCCGACCATTTGCACCATTTATTGGCGTGAATCATCATAGGCAGGTTAATATTTTTGGAGCTGCTTTTATCTACGATGAAACCACTGATTCTTTCAGGTGGTTGTTCAGAACTTTTTGTGATGCAATGTCTGGGAAAAAGCCAACGTTAATTTTTACAGACCAAAATAAGCTAATGGAAAATGCTATTGAGATTGAGTTGCCCAAAACTGTTCATCGCATCTCCTTGTGGCATATGTTTCAAAATGCCTTAAAACACCTTAGCCATGTCTTTTGTGCTTCGCGTTCTTTTTCCAATGATTTCAGCAAATGTGTTTATGATTGTGAGGAGGAGGATGAATTCCTTCAAGCATGGGATAATATGATAAAAAAGTACAGTCTTGTAGATAATACATGGTTACAACAATTATTTAATGAAAGAGAGAAATGGGCTGTAGTGTATGGAAGAGACACATTTTGTGCAGATATGAACAGCATACTACAGGATGGAAGTTTGAAGGAGGAGTTAAAAAGGTACCTGCATCCTACTCGGAATATGCTTCAGTTTTGTGAGGATTTTCAAAGGATGGTTGATGAAAAACGCTATGCAGAATTAAAAGCTAATTTCAAGATGACTCAAAGTTCCCTGAAGGTTATTGTACCTGTTGACATTTTGACACATGCATCAAGTGTATACACACCGAAGATGTTTGAAATGTTCCAGACAGAGTATGTCAATGGTCTGAACTGTATTGTTAAAGGCTGTACTGAGGTCGGGGCAGTTAAGAAATATGAAGTTTTTGATGGAAAAGGCCGCTGCCACATGGTTACTTTGGACTCAATGGATGAGGCCATTGTCACCTGTAGTTGCAAGAAGTATGAGTTTTTAGGGATTTTGTGCGGCCATGTGTTAAGGGTAATTGGGAATACCATAAGGTTTGTTCCAACCAAATACATCTTGAAGAGGTGGACACAGGAGGCATCTACATTGTCGTTAAAAATGCCAAGTAGTGGATTCAAATCGGGAGACGACCATAAGAAAGCTTTCTCACGGCGTTATAATCATTTACTTTTTAACTTTGTTAAAGTAGCAACAAGAGCTTCTGAAAGTGAAGAAGCATATAGATGTGCTACTAATCTGTTGGACAAGATGTGGCAAGACATAGAAAGGATATGGAGAAATTTAGCTCATGCGGAACCTTCAATAAATGTAGACATGGAAAGAATATGGAGAAATTTAGCTCGTGAGGAACCTTCAATAGATGTCGAAAGCTTAAGTGATGAGGGTGGGGCTCGAGATGACAGTCTCAAACTGACGGTTGATGACCTGCAGTTCAAAGAAGCTAATGAATTTAGAAGAAAAATGGGAAGTAGCTCTGGTGGACATAGCATGAAAGGTTTTTTTGAGAAACCACCTGCATCAAGTACCGTTCATTCTAATACATGTCCTGCCCCAATATATTGTCCAGTTCCAAGTACTCCACCAACCTTGTTTTTGCAGGTACTACTTTAATTACCCTTAATGACATTCACAATTTCAGCTACTCATTTTTGAAATGTTTGGTTGATTATCATATCTTTGTACATTTTATTGGAATTGAATCATGGTGGGCTGAATTCAATAGCTTTTAACTATCAATTCCATGTACAAAGTCACATCCTATGGCTACATGCATGTATTAAACTCCCTTCAGATGTGCACCGCCAACCCAATTTAATTGATGTAGCATCCAATTTATTTTTTTTAAATGTTTTGAAGTTTTTCTTTTTGATTTTTTATGGTTGTCGTAATGGTATTGATAGTATTTGCATAAATTTTATGCAGGGAAACTCACCTCATGACTTCTACCGAGAATCAGTCTACAGCATGTCTAACTTGAGCAGAGTAATCTGGCAAAACTGAACAATTTCATCAAATATCATGTCATTTAAGTATCTAGAAATTCCTTTTGATATATATAGATTTTTTTTTTTTGGTTAATTCCACAGGAGTCGTCACTATTAGGCACATCCCAACAGTTTGTAATTGGCAGCAGTTCTCGTGAAAGTTCAAAGGAATGATAATCACCATTCACCACCATACTTGCTACCTACTGAAGTAAGATGCATTTTTTTGGGGGAAATTCTTAAATTAGATATGAGGGAATTATTTTATTATTTAGCATCTTAGCCATCATTTGGTATTACTTTAGCCATGATTGTTCTATTAGTGTCTTCCTTTTGCCCACTTTTGACCATTGGCTTATTTCTTCTTGAGGCAGGCCGAACTAGGCATGATTGGCCCACGTTTGGATCCGACTGGATTCCAGACGTGCAGTTCCCATATTTCCTATTTGCAGCAATACTTTCCTATTTTTCTAGATTTTTATTGAGTAGTAGTTTCTAATTTTATTTTGTAATTAGATTAGGATTTACAAGCAACTCAATCCTATTTAAGACGAGGAGGTCAGTGATCCTTCCTCAATTTAGGAAAGTCTTTCAAATCCTAACCTAATTACAATTTTTTAATTGGAATAAAATTAGAAACTATTGCTCAATAAAAATCTAGAAAAAACAAGAAAGTATTGCTGCAAATAGGAAATATGGGAACTGCATGTTTGGAATCCGGTTGGATCCAAACGTGGGCCAATCATGGGCCTTCGAATCTAGTTCGGCCTTTATCAGTTCCATTTCTCATTTTTACAGAATTCAATGTTGGCCAGTCACAATCTCTAAATCTGACCCTAATCCTACTGTTAAACCCTATCTTGTGATTACCTTCAAACCTGACCATAATCGGGTGCTGATTTTTGGTTTTAAACCAATTAATGATGCTATTTCCATTTCCGTGGAGAGTAGGACCATATATGTAGGTAATGTCGGTGCAAGTTTCCATGCCTCTTGTCGCTTTCAGGTTTTTATACTATGGGCCTTTCCATTTTCCATTATTGTTGCAATATAATGTTCATTTTAGATGATTTTAAAGATATATACCATTTCCATTTTCCATCTCTGATTCTGTTAAAGGGATCTCTTTGCCACGACATTTTGTATTTATCTTATAGACCGCAAGTCATATGTATTACTCTGTTGACAGAAGAAATGAGGTTAGTGATCTGGAAAAATGTTTTTTTTTTTACAAATCTTTGATGAGAGTCAATGAGGGACTGCATTGTATTGCGTGTGTGAGCATGTGTTGTGTCAATGTTTTTTTTTTTTTTTAAGCTGAAAAAAAACTAGAATTGTAGTCTGTAGCCTGTACTGGTGATATATGAATCAGGTGGCCAATAATTTGTATCAGTTTCTTGAAAACCAATGTCTTGCATGTATCAGCAATATTTGAAACTGTGCTGTTTATGGTACTATCTTGGCAGATAACACCTTCTCTTTGTTGTTTGAAAATGCAGGATGCCAAGTGTGTCAGGCTAAATCGCTTTGGCCTGTATATATATGATTGTTGATGCAGCTTATGCTACAGTATTGTACATCAAGTTTATTAACCCTATCCTTCCAGACATGTGCATGACAATCAAGCAATTTGTGGGCTTCAAATGAATGCAATGGCAATTCCAGTTCTATTACCTGTCAGTGGATTCGGTCTGTCCAGATAGATGGCCAGGGTGTATGTGGAAGAAGGTTCTGAACCTTTTGTAAGGATGCTTTCAATGAAACTACAATGTCTACTCTTGTAATTCTCAACACATCAATCAAACATCATGTACTCTTTTAAAAAAAAAAACTCATCTCATTGTCATTTCCATTGCAATTGTGTGCTCTCCCCCTTTTTTCCTTTCTTCTTCTTCTTCTTCTTCTTCTTCTTCTTCTTCTTCTTTTTTTTTTTTTTTTTTTTTTTTTGAGCTTTTACTCATGCTGGAAAGATTGGGGGATCCATGGGATGAATGGTTGGCATCTAGGATAACAGCTACATGTTGAGGTATATTACCTTTCCTTTTCTATGAAGAATACACCCAGTTCAAAAATTCAGTTTGAGTAGTTGGAAGGTAAAGAGAGAATGAAATTAGGCGGACATGCAATGAGAACCACACTTCTTTAGGATTGGATTTAATAGGGTGATAGCTGGGCAATCATTTCCTATCTAAGGGCAGTTTATTTGTCTGTTTGATGGTATTTGCAGATCTTCACCTTCACACCTCTGGTTTATCCCCTTGAATTTGGCGGGATGACATTGCTTAGAATTTCTAAGAATTCAGATAATGATGAAACATAGATTCCCAGAAGGTGAAATAAGAAATGGTAAAACTAGTCTTTTGAATGTGATTTTGAAATAAGGAGGTTGTGGGGACTAGGCTTTCCCTTTAGGTCTGGTTGGGGCTTACAATGGACTGGGTCAGCTACAGCCCAGGGATGAGGATAGGAAAGTTCAGGTCAGATCCATACTATACCTGGACCTGAACTCAAGTTGCTAACAGAGACCTCTACCCAACTTAGGTCCATGTAATACACGTCCCAATTTTAAATTGAAGGGACCCAAACCAGAAAAGAGCCTGTATCTGAGCCCAAATTAAGGCCCAAATACTTTTATACTGATTTTGTTATACACAATACATATGCGTGTGTATGCATGTGTATCTGGTATATGGTTGTCGAGTATGAAATTCATGGATCCAAATTGAAGACCATCTTGTTTGGTATCCTTGCAGTGAACTAGAACCTGTATTTGGATTAAAATGGGTCTAAATATTGGACCGAGACGCATACATTCATTTGGGGCCATTAGCTATGCAGGGACCTTCCTCCTCCTCTTCTTCTTCTTCTTCTTCTTCTTCTTCTTCTTCCTTTTTTTTTATATATATTTAGATCTCGAGTAGGTCCCTAGTCGCATTGAGCACCATGCACTGTATAGGCTCAACCCAAATCAAACCAATTTATTGATCATGTTGGAAATGTCAATCCAAACCCATCCTAGAAGTAGGAAGTGTAAACCCATAGCATAAACTCACCACTAGGGTTCGGATCTATGATGCATTGATACGTCATGGATACGGCGAGGACACGCCATATACACGGCAGGGCCACGGATTTTACACATAAAAAGTGAAGCATCAGATACGATACGACATGATACGTTGTCCATTTTGAAGTATTCGTACATCATAGGTTCGGATTGGGTTGATTGGTCATAATAGAATTAGTCAGGTGTTAAATTGATTTGAGAACTAAGTATTGCCCCAGTTGGGTGGGTACCCCTTTTCTCATCTAATTGCATAGGGAATGTTCCTAGGTTCCTTTCCAGAGCGGGCAGGCGTTCTATGGCATTAGTCTTCTCTCCCCTTTGTTGGGGTTTTACATGGGTCCTAGCCCAGCCCCCTTGACTGGGTTAAAAAAGAATTGATCTAGTGGGTTAAAAAGCAAGAATGGGTCAACTTGAACCCAACTAATTAACTAATTGGGTAAAAGAAATTATCTTGAAACCAACCCAAAAAAATGAAAAAGGGTAAACCCTAATCCTAAATTATCAGGTCGTGTTGGGGTCGGTCTCCAAGTTGAACCCGGAATTGCCATTTGCAAGCCCAACCTTTTTGAATCAATGGTTTGGGTTTGTAAATGATGTACCATTGTACGGAATCTTACCTAAACTGGATTTTTTTTTATTCAAATCAGCAGTTTCCATTTTTTGTTTCAAGGTTAGTAGTTGTTGTTGAGCTAATACAGCTCATGTAATAGGGACACAATAAAACTTCAGTTCAAATCCTTCTATTATTGAGAGAGAGAGAGGGGTATGGGATTGTGTATGAGAAGACCTCTCTCTCCTATGTTTCTGGAACTTTATTGACTTGTCCAAGGGAATTACAACAAGAAACCATTTAAGTGCCATTCACGTTGACAGCCTTTTTTCCTGTTTAGTCTGGTTGGATTGTGGACTGGGTGCCCCATCATTTGGATAATGGTGATTGAAGTACACTTCTTGTTGTATTATTGGTGAGTTTCTTTCTCTTTGTTGAATGCAAATTGGTGGCTCTTTTTTATCAGTGGTCCATTGTAGGATGTGTAGCTAATGGGTAAGAATAAGGACACATCACAAGGAAACTGGAAAAGCAGTTTACCCAAACTGATGTGATAGTCCTTGCTTTCTTTATTAACATGATGGACTCCACTCTTCCAACAAAGGGGTAACAAGAACATTTTCTTATTTACTTTCCGCTGGAACGGTTTTTTAATAGAAATTGAGTCAAGGGATGATGGAAAATAAATACTCAGTCGTCACCTAGTAATCTAAATAGCGGGAAAGTCAAGGTTTCATCTACATCTCTAACTATGTCTTCATCCCTTGATTAATCCTATGATGAAGCTCTTATTTGACAATGAATTCCTATGCAATCAAATTACATGCAAATAAACAGTGAGCGTCCCTTCCCGGCTCCTATTTGGAATGAAATTTGGTGGTGATGTATTTATTTTGAGGTGTTTGGGTTTCTCCTGAAGTAAGCTATATCAAGTACCCTCACAAAATTTCTCAAAGAAACTTCTTATAGGGATCTGTATCATCATGTGCATCTGCAGTGGATCTCTTCACTTGGCCATGATCTCCTGCAGTCCATATTGTGATGGTACAGATGCAAATGCATGGGATCCAATGTGGTCCACACCCCGTTTCCACTCATTAAAGTCATAGACCTGATAGGCAAAGGTGCAGAGGGATTAGGGGAATATAAAACCTCTCAGGTTCAGAGCTCTAAAACCATCAGCAAAGCCCAGCTCAAAATTCAAACCACTTAAAATCACTTTGACCTTTACATTTGGGCCATATTTCACTCAAGTTGGTGATATGTCCCAATCAGATTGATTACACCTGCTAACATGATTAAGATTTTAGTAAAGGGAGATTCTTATCTTGTATTCTACATGTGATCAATCTAAGGGTGCGCCCAATCCATCTGAAGTGATATTTGGTGAAGATAGGAGGGTCAATTTCTTTGAGCACTTCGAATCCAAAAGCGGGCTCCACTAATGAAAATATAGCACTGGACTCACAAAATTCTATTTAGCCTGGCCTCTTAGGATACAAAATTTGATCTAGGGGTGGTTCGTATCCATTTCTCCAGGGCTAAAACATTTGGACCCATTTGTGTATACTGTTATTCAATTCCTAATATTTCAAGCAACTGCCAAATGGGCTAATGATGATTTCAAGATACAAGGATGGACAATTTCAGATACTCCTATTAAAAAACTATAACAACCAGTCACATATAAAATTACTATTTCTGAAAAGTATCAGGATATTTCTTATTTTATGGTTTTTCTAAGAATATTATTGGGAGAATATTGCAAAAACTTAAATATTTTAAAATAAACTGAAATAAAAAAAATATTAAATACCATTTAACATTTTTTAAGAATTTCTAATTTATCCCATTTTCATTCTGATTCTTTCATTATTTTTTACAAGATTCTCAATTTTGGGAAATATTTTACAAACATAGTGATATTATTAAAAATGATAGTGATATTATCAAATATCTTCAATGATTGTGACAGTGATAACAGTGAATTTTGAGAGAGAAAGGGAAATGTATCTTAAGTAACTTGCTTAGGATACCAACCTCACCAACACCATTACAGGTGTTCTCTCTGTTTCATCACCCCAAAAACCTTTTGACTGGGTGATGTTTGTTCCATAACCAGTAGCCAACCCCCACCCACTGCAAATGCAGCTATTGATTTGCTGTAAAAGATTTTAAAAAAGAAACCCACAAAATCCTTTCCCTTCTTCAATTAAGTGACTTTGTGAATAAATGAAGGATCCAAAAGAAGTTTCTCTTTCCATTAGCTTGCATCCATACCAACTAATATCAACTGCCTACACCTGCCATTTCTTTCTCTTTTGTAAGAAAAAAGGACATCTTTGACTGAGTTACTCCTCTCTTCTTTCTATATATACATGTATAAGAAGACCCATTGCTTATTCTCTTAACAGCATTTCTGATACTGCAGATTGGGGTGCAACTCAAGTGCATTTGAGACTTTGAGTTCCTTTCTTTGTTGTAAAACTCTTCATCCAGTAGCTTCTGTTGAGGATATTTTCTCAGTTCACAGACATGGTTCAGTATTCTGAGAATCAGGTAAACAGTACATGTAAAAAGCATGAAACAGAGTACTGTTTTGAATTGTTCTTTTTTCTGGGTTTTTCTTGTTTTCTTTGTTGATTACATGATTCTTATTTTCCATTATAATAAGGTTTGAATGCAGGAGTAGTGTTTTTTTTATTCCATAGTTCATTGTTGAATCTTTAAAAAAAAAAAAATTAAATCACCCTCATTTCTTGCACATTGTCCCATATTTTCAGTATAAAAAATCTAATTTGAGTTTGTTTGTCCTTTTTTTTTTCTTTTTTGGGTTCTGATCTTCTTCTTCTTTTTTTAAATACATTGGTGGTCTAACTTGACTGAATTGATGCTCAAAATAAGAAATCAGTGAATGGCAAACAACCACCGTCATTAGTTGGATGGCTAGCAATGTCAATGTCCTGACATTATTTTTTTTATTTTTTGTTTTATATAAATACACACACAAACAAGAGTTTTCGTAACTGTTAGTGCGACCAAATGAATATCATGTTTTCTTTATTTCCCAGGTTATTGTGAGAGGTATTTTTCTATCAGTAAGGGATAGTTTCATCAATTTCCGCTAAAAGAATTTTGAATTGTCCTAAAAAAGTCATTGCCCAGTGTGGATCCTGCCAAAACAGGGTCCTGGAGACAGACCTAACCTTTAGAAGGGTCCACTTTGTTTGAGAGGAATTAAATTCCTAGGATTTTAAAGCTATACCTTCCTATAACAGGAGTTTCCTAAATGATCAGAGGTGAGGATTCATAAGATGCCATCAAATAATCTCCCCTCCTAATCGGAAATGATTTCCCACTCAACGCTGGTAAATTAAATTCTAGGAAGGGGATGGTTCCATCTGCATCTCCGCGGCCCCTCACCTCCTTAGTGCTCCTTTGATCAAATAGACTTCAGTATCAATTCCTGCAAATTTGATGAGATGTAGGCAAATGGGCCATATGTCTCCTGTACCATTTTCCTCCCACAAATTTGTCTCTTCTGTTTCAATGACAATTTACTTGTACTGACAAAAGAAAAACCATTATTTGGAGCCTGGCAATGAAGCTATGTGGAAAACATTAGAGATGGTAGATTTTGCTTTAATATTTACTTGGGACCTTGTTTTATGCACATATTGATGTCTTTTATGGTCTGATTTCAGGTGGCAGAGCTAGGAGAAACCATTCAAATGGAGAACTCTCATGAAAATGGTTTTGAATTTTGTGTAAAGCAAGGAGAACCAGCGCTTGTTCCTCCTGTAGAGAAAACAGAGAGGGGTCTTTACTTCCTTTCAAACCTTGACCAAAACATTGCAGTGATTGTACGGACGGTATACTGTTTCAAGGCTGATGACAAGGGTAATGAGAGAGCTGCTGAAGTTATTAAGGAGGCCTTGGGAAAGGTTCTAGTTCACTACTACCCACTTGCAGGACGGCTGACCATCAGCTCTGAAGGGAAGTTGATTGTGAACTGCACAGGTGAGGGGGCTGTTTTCGTTGAGGCAGATGCAAATTGCACTATGGAAGCAATTGGAGATATAACAAAACCTGATCCTTACACTCTTGGGAAGCTTGTTTACAACATTCCTACCGCAAAGAATATATTGGAAACACCTCCACTAGTAGCACAGGTCTGTCAATTCTTTACACAATCACCGTCTTCATTATCATCATCAAAGCCTTTATCCATCAACTTGTGGTCTTCTATAATAGTCAAGTAGAATACATTCTTTTATAGCCGATTGCTAATCCGATGCTAACCTGCAGCATCATCATCATCAAAGCCTTATCCCATCAAACTAGAATCGGCTATAATAGTGAAGTACAACACGTTCTTTGATAGCCGAATCTTGATCTGATGCTAACCACCATCCTTTATCTGAGCTTGTAACTGGCCGGTGTTAATGAATAGCACATGGCGGAGGAATGAATTTGTAGTTTGTACACAATCATTTGTTAGTCTTACAACCCCATAATGCAATAATTGAGAAATTGTTTGTGTTGGTGATTTTGTTTAGATTACAAGGTTCAAGTGTGGAGGATTTGTTCTTGGGCTAGCCATGAACCACTGCATGTTTGATGGGCTTGGAGCGATGGAGTTTGTCAATTCATGGGGTGAAACTGCAAGAGGCCTGCCTCTCTCTGTCCCGCCATTCATTGATAGAAGCATCCTCAAATCTAGAGAGCTGCCTAAAGTAGAATTTTCCCACCACGAATTTGCAGAGATAAAAGATGTATCCAACACTTCCACTCTCTATCAGGATGAAATCCTCTACCGATCCTTCTGTTTTGACCCCGAGAAGCTCGAAAAGCTCAAGAGCAAAGCCATGGAAGATGGAGTGCTTGGAAAGTGCACAACCTTTGAAGTACTCTCTGCGTTTGTGTGGAGAGCTCGAAGCCATGCATTGATGCTAAGGCCTGATCAACAGACAAAACTCCTTTTTGCCGTTGATGGGCGGTCTAGATTTGACCCGCCGCTCCCAAAAGGATACTTTGGCAATGGAATTGTCTTAACAAATTCTCTTTGCAGCACCGGCGAGCTTAGTGGAAACCCGTTTTCATTTACAGTTGGGCTAGTCCAAAAGGCTGTTTCCATGGTGACTGACAGTTATATGAGATCAGCAATTGATTACTTTGAAGTAACAAGAGATAGGCCTTCTCTAACTGCTACTCTTCTGATAACTACCTGGTCTAGACTATCCTTCCACATCACTGATTTTGGCTGGGGAGAGCCTCAACAATCCGGCCCAGTAGCCCTGCCTGAGAAGGAAGTGATCTTGTTCCTTTCACATGGAAAAGAGAGGAAAAGTATAAATGTGTTGTTGGGTTTGCCTGCTGCATCCATGCCAATCTTTGAAGAACTAATCCAGATCTAAAGAACCAGGAACTGTGTGTCATGCTATGGTTTTATTCTAAGTGGAGTTTGTATCTAGCATAGTTATTCTGTTCCTAATAAGCTTTCTACTGCTCCATCAAGGAGGAAGTGTTCTTTCTTTACTGAGATGTCAAGGAAGAGCTACTTCAAGTAGAGATTTATATCTATATCTGTTTATATATATAGATAGAGATTCTGTCTGCTCAACAGAGCAAGGTCTATGAATATATATGTATTCAATTTCAATTTCCTTTTGCCTTGTTATTTATGTTAAACTTCTTTCATTGTGGGACTCTTAGGATACGAATCTCCAATTGCATTCCTGATGGTGTGTGCTTGATAACTGCTGTAAACTGTGACATAGCTTAGATACTTCTCGTGGAAACTGGTTCATATATTTCTGCAGAAACTTTCTTGTTTTATTTTTTTATAACATGGGAACCCGCGACCTTCCTTCGGTTGATCATTGGTAAACCCACGGATACATAGAGTCACTCACTAACCCTATATATTGGGTATGGCCTTAAGGGATTCAAAGACAGGACCTTTATGTTAAAACTGAACTTCCTAACCACACGATCAGTTTAAGTGTGGGTAACATTCTTAACTGGTACAGCACATTTCACATGGATGTAATATTTTACTTCCAACTTTCTTTCATTTTTTATTCTTTTTTTTTTTTTTTTTTTTTTTTTTTGTAGGGTGGCCTATGAAGCTATACCAACTTATAATTATAATAATGCATGAAATTTGAGAGACTTAGATGAACAGAATGTGATCTCAAAGCAATTAATTGCCAATGGCCATCTCTATGTACTTCTTTTTTTACAGATTTTCCCCCTATTTTTAATGTTTCAAATACAAAAGGTTTCCCATAAATATGAATCTTAGAAAAATCTAAATTTTTTTAAAAGGTTAAGTTTATTCTTTTTTAATTTGAGATATTTTCATTTTTTTCCAAATAAAATTCCGATGGCTCGAAGGGTCAAGAAGTCTAGCAATAAGTTGGAGGTCTCCGCTTCAAATTGCTTGAACCTTGCTTAATAACAATGCTAGTGGGTGGTGTAATGTATCGGAGATTTACCAATGATGAACCCTAGAGTGCGGATTCCATGTCATAAAAAAATAATAAAATCTGGACAATTTGATCGATGACCCACGTGCCCTACATTCAATCCGAGCCACTTATTGCGCCTGGCCCAGGGCGTCATGCTAATTGAACGGCCAAGATCTCGCATTCTTACCCGTCAATCTTATATGTTCAAATCGCGGGCCACCAATGTGGACAAAACCCTCTTGCATGCATATAATAAAAACCAAA
Organism: Cinnamomum chago; assembly: GCA_038049695.1. NCBI lineage: Eukaryota > Viridiplantae > Streptophyta > Magnoliopsida > Laurales > Lauraceae > Cinnamomum > Cinnamomum chago. The sequence continues at coordinate 114,694,601 of CP142451.1, forward strand.
CCATCCTTCGAAGTGAGAGAGAGAGAGATGGCAATGTCAATGGCAGTATCAGGTGAAATCGGCTTTTCATGGAGGTTGAATTCCAAGCAGTCCTTTGGAAATGTTTGTTCGAGATCCTCCCGATTACATGTTAAGATGTCTACAGCATCATCCTTCGAGGAGAAAAAGAAGCAATTCACGCTTCAAAAATCTAAAGAAATCTTCAACGCTGCCAAGGTTTCATCTTTCTCTCTCACTCAACTCTAAACATTTAGAACTTGCTGCAAATGCGGTTTTTTTGTAATCAATCTTGTGAGAGCTTGATTTGGTTTTGGTCAGTGATGGCAAATTTTATTTTGTAATCAATCTTGTGAGGATTTGATTGGGTTTTGGTCAGTGATGGTGAATTTTCTTTCATTTGTTTTCTACCTAACAAGCTCAAAATGCGCTTTTAGTTCTTTGTTTGAGAATTTGTATTGATTTTAATCAGTGGGTGTGAGTTGGATTGGTCTGTTCTGCTCTTATGGGAGATGGGTTTCTCCTTAACAAGTGGAAAAATACAAGTTTTGTTCCTGATATATGAGATTTTGCTTGCTCTTTTAAGTCATTGATGTTGCGTGTAAGGAACTGATTATAGAATTATATTAGACTGAGAATTTGGGGTTTGCCTAATCATATCAAACCTGTAGATAATTGTTAATGGGTGGAAAGTAAATCTAGAAGATGTTATGGATCTTGGGTTTTAATTAGAAATTGGGCTTTGTTACTGTGACGTGAAGAAAGAATAGATGCAAATGGGAAACAGGTACTATACTAAAAAAATATGATTGCAACTTATTTCTTATTGAATATATGAACTGGTTTCATTGTATTATACATGATTTTATTTTTTGTTGCCAGACCCTTTTTTTTTTTTTTCAGTTTCTCTGGATAATCCTAAGCTGATGGATACGTTAGCTAAGCTATATTAATTATGATAAAGCTGAGAATTTAGCTGGTACTAAGTGATGGCTGTTAGCATCAATTGTTTTAGATTAGGGTATAACAGCATATGATATGGCGAGATTCCCAGGTTTTCCTATGCATAGGTTTGTGTACTTTCTTTGTTCGTTTCCCGATAACGAAATGAAATGCACAAGTATGAGTCATTCAAATACCCCTGAAAGATGTTCCCTTCCTCTCTGTAAGAATCAGACAAAACCTTTATCTTCGACTTTAGAAATGCAGGATCCTATGTTTTGTTAGATGAACAAGAACTGTCTGTAGCTCCAAACTTCATGAATTATAGTTGTTTTTCAGGAGAAAATTATTAACAGTATCTTGTGAATTATGATCGTAAGTTTGTATGATTCTTCTATATCAAGGGGAATTATGGTGATGAAGATATATATAGATGCTAATTATTTGCATAAATAAATTCCCTAGCAACTTCTCTTACAAGAAGAATTCATTGTTTCTTTTCTTCTCTTTTTTCTCCCCAAGGGTGACTAAATCCATGGGGAGCTTTCTCGGCTTTGTAGCATATTTAGTGCTTAACATTTGGTACTGAAGCCATTCAATGATATTTGGACAATATAGAGGGAAAATTGTCTCAATTCCATATTATATTGATTATCTGGGCTTTGTTTGTTGATCAATAGAATGGAAGTTCTACTTCTATCATAAATGGGATCCTGAGAAGATCAAGATAGAAGATTCTATCCTCTTTTTTTTTTCTTTGTATAGGCCAGCATTACTCAACCTCCAATATTGTGGTTGTGACAATGGGCACCTTTCTAATTTTGTATCCATCATGCAAGAAATAGTACAAATAGACTCTCATTTTTCCCCTTAAGTTGAAGAAAAGTAATGAAAATGGAAAAAATGCTTATGTGAATAAAACATTACTTGCAGAGCAAGACTTCTCGCGTCTTGATGCTTTCAGGAAAAACACCGATGTTTTATGTTGCAAATGTATTTTTCATGTGAGCATATGGTTCTCACATTATTCCACTGGGTACTCAAAAAGACAGAGATCTACAGAACTCCTCATTTAAATAAAATAAAGTGCAATGATCTCTCTCCTTCAAAGAGATGTGGACACAAGGATATTCAAGAGCAAAACAAAAAAAAAGCTCTTAATCTTTAAAGAGGCTTGTATTTTGTCCTTAACTTGCTTCAAGAAGTGATTTTGACAATATATTTCTTCTTTTCTTTAATATCTCTCCCTTTTGTTTTGTCTCCTCCTCGGATGAATTTGGTGTTTCTATGGGCTTCCTAAATCCTAAGCATTCCTAGATCAGGGAGAGATGGGGAAGCACATGCTGTAGGCGGAAGAGCAATAGTGACCTGCCATGTCAACCATCCTCCAACTGCCACTCAGCTACTAGCTTCAGGAAAATTGGCAACTTGGTTGTAATCCAGTAACACAGTGTAGGGAAGGGGAAGAATAGCCAAGGGCTATTCTCCAAGCCAAAGACTCAGGGTAGATTGTCTAGGTCTCACACCAAATACAGAGAAAGCTCAAAGAGAGAAAACTCAGAATTTTTATTCAATTACTAAAAATCTAGGAAATCTAAGAAATCTTCTAGAAATTGGAAAATAAATGTCTTTGGAGATGCATTTTGGGAGATTTTCCACTTATTGGCCTTTTTGGACTTGGGCCTTCGGACATAAACCTTGGGGCGTGGCCCGCTATTCTGACTTGCATCATCCAGCAGTCTCATAAGTCATAATCCTGTGGAGGGATGAACAGTGGCCAACTCAGCACCATCCTCTATTCGCCATCCTGGCAGCTGGCTCCAGGAAGCCCCAACCACCACCCTAGCTACTAGCTTCAGGAAACTGGGCAGCTAGGATGTATCTCGAGCATTGTGCCCTACATCTTGAGTGACCTTTTTGTGATTTTTATTCATATGAGAGAGTATCTTATAGGCAATTTTCGAACTTCTTAATCATCTTAGGATGGAAAAACAGTACACATTTATCTAGATATTTGGGCATGGGTGTAGGATTTTTAGAGATGATATAGATGTGATCGTAAAAATCAAATGGGTTGGGTGTAGGTTTGTTGGTCGATGGACATGGCCATCATGGTAAGAACATGTGGGTTTTAAATATTACTGGGCCAAGGCCCAAAAAGATAAGGAATGAGGAAGCATGTGGTTTTCATGGTTTATTGGTTTTGACTCCAATAGAATGAGAATAGCAACATGAACATGGCTTCTTAGTCTTGGGCTCAATATACTTGGGTCATAGCATGTTGGGACTTGGGTCAATGTAAGTTGATCAAGGATGGGGCCTGGGTACTCTCTTTTTTCTTTTTGTCATGTGGATGTTAATAGTAAATGAGGTCAATATTTCTTGTTGCTTCCTCACTCTTAGTAGTGACATATTTGAGCATTTGATATAGCGATGTTGATTTACCTGCGTCTTACCTCAAAATATTTCAAGTGTTGTTTTCAATCAGAGTTCATATCATGGTTGCGTCCTAATTTTTATGGTTCCCTTTCTGAAAGCCATTTGTTGTTTATTAGGCAAAAAACTTGTCATGCAATCAGAGTTTAGATTCAAACATTTTTATTTTATTGATATCTTCATGCCTTCATCCTTATCCCACCAATATCAACCAATGGATTTTCATAAACGAAAAAACCAGTCTTTTGTAACTTCTAAAATATTATTGTATTTGTCCAACTGCTAATATTGCACAGATGGGACAACCTTGCCACCACCAACCCATAAGATACTTTAGGTACATTTTGGAAAGCCTTTTGTAAAATGTGTTTTTTTTTTTTTCTCGTTTAACTTGTGTAAGAAACTGTGGTGTAGGATTTGATGCCTGGAGGTGTAAATTCGCCTGTCCGTGCCTTCAACTCGGTTGGGGGACAGCCCATTGTCTTTGATTCTGTTAAGGGTTCTCATATGTGGGATGTTGATGGGAATGAATACATCGACTATGTTGGTTCGTGGGGCCCGGCAATTATTGGTCATGCAGACGATCAGGTTCATTTCCTTTGCTGGAATTCTGCTTTTATTCTTCTTTTTTATTCACTTACTCATGGTATGAAGATCATCATCATCAAAGCCTAGTCCCAACTATGTTGGGGTATGAAGATTTACATCTTATTCATTATAATTGTGACATGAGCAAATGCATGCTTGCACATGCACACACAAAACAATTGTAGTTTCTGGTTAGCCTATCCTGTACAAATAGGATGTGTGCTTTACTTATCCTGATCGATGACCTGATAAACCCCACTCTTAAATGAGTTGTGTAAAAATGTCTTCCATAGTCCAGATCGGGAGATACCACAAAGCATGGCTGCTTTTTTACCTTATGTTTTTGTCCAATCCTTAGACAAAGGTCAGCTAAAATAGTATCATATTATATATACATATACATATATAAGTATGCAGATTTGGACTACTGTTGGATCCACAGTCGAGGGGTTTATGAACATTGACTTTTTATTGCCCAGATCTAGATCATGATCAATCTACTTGGATCTATTGTGTTCCCAATTTGCCTGTTGTCTGGACTTGCCGATAACAAAGAGTTATCTGACCGTTGATTTTTATGGCCGGTATCTCGGTTAAGTCCTGCAACCTGTACCAACCTGTGGGAAGTAGTCTCAGCCCCCCAGGTGGACCTGACAGGGCTTCTGCCCATGATCTCCATGGGCAACATCACTGAAGAGCTTGGCTCATTAACTTCCTCAAATTGGATACAATTGTCTTTTAAAAACAAAAAGAAAGAAAAAGTAAAAAGAAGAAAAGAAAAGAAGCAACGTTTCCTTCATCCAAATGGAGCTCACAGTTCCTAATTTTGAGCAGGTTTTATTATTTTTTGGTCTATTTTCTCAGGCCTAATTTGGTCGAGGGACTTTTACCATTTATGTCAAGTTTCGGTCCTCCCAATTCAGCTGAACATCAGTCATCTACAGGACTTTTTGGGTTTTTTTCTAGACTTCATGTTTCCTTGACATGCCATGCAAGCTAATGGGCCTAACTCACAGCTTTTTCTCTTGTTACTTTGTGTTACACTTCAACCACCATTGATTTTTTGTTAAATTGTAGAGCTTTTTGAGTACCATTGAACTGTAGTTCTATGAATTAGAGTTCTACAAATTGTAGACTTGTACATATTAAGGCTAAACTGATGATGGTGACATACTCTTTAGGGGAACAAGCACTAAGATCTTATTACTCAGAAAATGATTATAACAATATGTGAACGAAAAAAATTCTATTGGTACATTGTGAAAGAAATACCACATAACAATAATGTGATAATTAGAAATCACGTTTGTGTCCAGGTGAATGCAGCCTTAATTGAGACCCTAAAAAAAGGCACCAGCTTTGGTGCTCCATGTCTTCAGGAGAATGTACTGGCAGAGATGGTAATCACAGCTGTACCGAGCATTGAGATGGTTAGATTCGTTAGCTCAGGCACAGAAGCTTGCATGAGCGTGCTTCGCCTTGCCCGCGCATTCACCCACAGACCAAAGATTATCAAGTTTGACGGTTGCTACCATGGTCATGCCGACCCCCTCCTAGTCAAAGCTGGCAGTGGGGTTGCCACCCTTGGTCTCCCTGACTCACCAGGGGTCCCCAAAGCTGCAACTGTTGACACCCTGACTTCCCCATACAATGATCTTCAGACTATTAGGAACCTCTTTGAGACCTACAAAGGTGAGATTGCTGCTATAATCCTAGAACCTGCTGTCGGCAACGCTGGTTTCATTGTGCCCAAGCCTGGTTTCCTGAATGCCCTCCATGAGATCACGAATGAAAATGGTGCTCTTCTCATCTTTGATGAGGTGATGACCGGGTTCCGTTTGGCTTACGGTGGGGCCCAGGAACATTTCAGTGTTACTCCTGATCTGACAACACTAGGAAAGGTCATTGGTGGTGGCCTTCCGGTTGGAGCTTATGGAGGGCGAAGGGAGATCATGGAGATGGTGGCACCAGCAGGCCCCATGTACCAAGCGGGTACATTAAGTGGGAACCCATTAGCAATGACAGCAGGTATTCACACGCTCAAGCGGTTGAAGGAACCTGGGAGTTACGAATACTTGGATAAGATCACCCAGGACCTTATTCATGGGATATTGGAAGCTGGGAAAAGGGCAGGTCATGAGATGTCTGGTGGGTATATTAGCGGAATGTTCGGGTTCTTTTTCACAAAAGGGCCTGTTCACAGCTTCGCAGATGCAAAGAAGAGTGACGCTGCTAAGTTTGGGAGGTTCTATCAGGGAATGTTGGAGGAAGGGGTGTACTTTGCACCCTCCCAATTTGAGGCTGGATTTACAAGCTTGGCACATACTTCTGAAGACATTGAACAAACAATAGCAGCTGCAGAGAAGGTTTTCCGGCAGATATAGGCAGTATATCCCCTTTCCCTTTATCTTTTTACGTCTTAAGCCTGTTCAGATCTTTGTGGACCGGGTGCAGGTTCCTCTATTTACCTTTATATGAGGTTCATGCGTTTGGATATCCCGAGTCACCCTTGAGAGTTGTTTTGCTCTTTACTGTAACCAATTACAGTGTACACATAGTTAAAGATAATCAGAGTTACAGGTAAACTGAGTCCAAGGGAACTATAGCCAACCTTTGTATTTGGAAATTGTGAGAGGCTGTTTGTTTTGTAGAGTTTCTTGTTTAATAATTTTTTATGGAAAGCTCGGCATGAACTTCTGTGAATCCCTTTCTTCCTGCATTGTTTTACTGATTTTCTAATGATGTATGTTGGAGGCCGACTCTAGATTTATGAGACAAGGCTAAGATAATGTGATAAATCTTATATATACTGTAGAACGCATACTACAAACATCAGTACAGTGGAGGCCTAGGGTGAAGGCATACCACTGGATCAAATCCTACGATTAGTTTCTTGGATATTATTATAACCCGATGGAGTGTTTTTTAGAAAGTACTAAATGGTGATCATCCCTTCAATCAGATTTTAAAACATTTTTGTCTAAACCCAAAATCTTTTTTTCTTTTATAACCCAGGGTAGCTCCTAAGCAGCTCGGCCCAGGAGCCTTTAGCCCTAAGCCCGAGGGACATTTGATTATAGACAGCCGAGAACTAATCCATAGGGGCACATGTAAATCCTTCTATCCACATGCACCGGGTAAAACTATGGGAGGTGGCCAATGGAGTGATGCTTTTTCCTCTACTAGGCATGACAAAAAATTCTAGCGGGGCCCACCCAAATGGGACTATGATATCAAAATTCTTCTAGTTTGGGAGAGTCTAAAGTTGTCTAAACATCCAATCACTGGCCTTCTTAACCATTGAATGTCGACTGCTGTACTAGTTTCTTAACAGCCTATATTGCAGCAGTCTGATGGAAGCCATATTCGGAAGACCTCCAAGGCACTATCCGTTCATAAAGGGGACCTCCAGATGGTTTAAACCAGCTTCAATAACTACTACAAAAAAAGTGTAGCTTACAGAACCAAACTATGAAAGGAAAAGCAAAATACCAATAGCATATCAGTATTGGTGCTAAGGATGGAGGGATAAGATAACCAAGATCTGGGGCCAAAAGTGGATGGTGAGGAGATGGTGTGAATATAGAAGTGTATCTGGAAATTTAGGAAAATGTAGAGCAAGGGAGGGAAAGGTGGTATGTGAGGAAAAGTTGGCAATGGGAAAACTAAATGGTGTAACAAAAGGGACTTTTGGGGCATTGAAAGAGCCTGTCATTGATTCAAGTTTCATAAAAGACCAGCAATGCTCATAATTCAGTGCACTTGAAACTATAAATGCATTGATTAGTTTGCTTGGATTTGGCTGGCAAATACACTGTTGAGCTCCAGGCCAACAATACTTCATAAAGATGAGCAGGGCCGGTTCTGAATTTTTCAGGGCCCAGGGCAAGAGTAAAAGTTAGGCCTCTTCAGCCATCATATATGATAATATCATTGGTAGGCCCCACTGATGTGAAAAATTGGCAATGAGTTGATAATGCCCAAGTATAACTATTTGAAAAAAAAAAAGAAGAAGAAAGAGAACTAAGACCAGAATTTAAGCATTATATATCGGGAATAAAGAATCATTGGTGGGCCCCACTAACAAATGAGGAGAACAGGTGAAGGGGTGAAGGCTTGATGATCTGTTTGTAAAAAAAAAAGCCCCAAATCATCCTAACGCTCGACCAGATTCTCTCAGAATTTCAGCCATCAAATATAAAATATCATTGGTGGGCTACACTGAAGGATGCTCAAATCAGTGATGCAATAGGCACTCTCAGATGATTTGATGATGTGCCTATTGATGCCCAGGACGATGGAATTCATTGGATGAGCCCTGCCCCCACCAAATGATTGAAAAGAAAATAAAAGGTAGAAGCTAGAAGGAGAAAGATTTTGCCCCCCCCCCCCCCCCCCCCCCCTCCGGAAAATGGGCCCTTGGCAAGGGCACTTACAGCCCCTGTTCAGGGCCGAGCCTGGCTAGCAAGAATATATGAAAACAATATAAAAGTTTTAAATAAGAAGCAATAAAGCTAGAAGGGGATTGGAACACTTATGGTGCAATTCAAATTGACCCTCCATCCAATAGTTCTATCAATTCAAATTGGTGCAAACTCATAGGATTCAGTGACATTGGTGGTGGAGGTTTGGACTTTGGATCAGTGCAGAAGTGGGCTCCACATGCTACTTCTCACTAATCGCCCCATGCAAGGTGAATGCACAGAAAAATCTGCCTATAATAGACAGTACGTGGGGAAAAGATACCTCCAAAACTCCTCTGCAAGACGAGAGATCTCAAAGAGAGTGATGTGGGAGAAGGCCAGGTTCAGAAAAAGAGGGGGCGAATTGCACCACAGGAATGATGAGATACAGATATAGATTTTGCGAAGATGCCCTAATTTTATAAACAGGCTGGAAATCGGTGTGGATTGGCAACATCGAGAAGATGGCCCCCTGAAAAAGGGGCCCGGGGCAAGGGCACTTACTGCCCTTGCCCAGGGCCGGCCCTGAAGATGAGTTCCTTGGAGAGTTTGTAAACCGCATCGCAATTCGTCTAATGTAGTTTCAAAAGCTTTTCTCTCTTTCTGTCTTTTTTTTGCATTCGCACCATACAAAGCTTCCATATTTGTCCAAACATGCTGGGGATAATTTTTGCTAAGTGAGACCAAAAGGAAGACAATTGAACATTTGAGTATTCTCTCAAAAGAAGCTGGTTTAGTCCAAGGGAAATTCTAAACACACACATCCAATTTGCTGAGTCAGCTCGCATGTTGAGCTCACTTACAAGAAAAATATAAACTCTCCTTTTTCACTGAGCCCACCCACAAAAAATTACCAATGTGCCCTTCTTCTTCTCTTTCACCTTCTTCCTCATTTCCCTCCACTCATCTTCTTCTCTTCTTTGTCGTCAGCTCATCTCCTTCTCCTTCTTCCTCATTCCCATCGTTATCAGCTCATCTTCTTCTCTTCTTCAGCATATAAATTGAAGTTCATCATCTCCTCGTACCTCTTCATCTTCAACTTCCTCCATTTTGTTTTCCTCTTTGTTAAATTTTTTTCAACTAAATAAACATGTAATCTATGCAAATGGAATGGAGTGTGGGTTGCAATTGGGAGGAAAACATAGTTGAATGAAAGGGACGAGAGAGAGGAAAAGGCTTACGGATTGCAACAATATATATATATATATGGTTCGCGTTATGACGTAGATCCATGCACGTTAAACATGCACGGATCTACATATTCGTGTATAATTTTTTTTGCTCGGCATATGAAAACCGTGCACGTCTAATATGCACGGATCTGTGTATCCGTGCATAAATGAAGTCAAGGGTACAGTCGGAATTTCACATATGGATATTTTCGTAATAAAAAAAATTTAAAACGTGGGAGTGCTTAGCAAATGACGTGAGTAAGTTTAGAATTTCCCTTAGTCAAAATTGAAAAATGTATGAAAATCGGCTTTTTACATTTCTTTTAAAGGTAAGTTCATAATAACTAGCTGAAAATAATTAGACAAAGGAAGACAGAAAATGGTAGATCCAAATCAATTCTAAACCATAAAATAAAAAATAATGATATTATGAACTGCACAATAATATTGTTCTATTTCTTGACAAAATGCCTCCGTAATATATATCATACTGTTTTTCTTTTTTTTCTTTTCAAAAATGAGTTTACAATAAAATGTTATGATAGAAAAGCACTATAAACAACGATGATATATTTCTTAAAAAAAGGGAAAATATAAAACAACATTTTCACAATATCGATCATCCCAAGCGTAAACTAGAAATCATCCCAACATTATCCTGATAATGATATCTCTACTGTTATCACGCACCTAACTGTTAGCAAGCACAATCTCTCAACCCTTAACCATCCACTCTCCCAACAAAGCTATAACCATCCACTTTAGCCCCCACCTTCTTACGTTTCTGTGAGAGATATTAGTCTTTTTGGGTAAATAAATACAAAATTCATAGATAACATCCATCTAGATCAGATCAAGAACATCGAACTAAATCACTTGATTTAAGCTACTGCAATCACTTGATTTAAGCTCCTGCAATCACTTGATTTAAGCTCGTGCGGCGTTTCAATAGAGTTTCCATTTTTAATGTCGGACTTAAGCACACATTTGGCCAGAAGCTTTCTGATTGATTCCTCAACTTTAATTGAGGAGAAAATGAACAAATAAATTCCCTTTTATATTTGTACATTTTGTATAATCAATGGCTTGTCTTTATCCATATGTCACAAGTCGAAAGGATGAGAACCTTCTAGTAGGATGTTCTCAGCACACAATCCTAATCTGAAGACTTAGAGCATCTCCAACAGGTACTTTATTTCTTCATATGCCTTTTTCAAAAATAAAGGCTTATGTGGCAAAAAAGGCATATGTAAATTTGGCATCTCACTTGGGCAACTCCAATAGAGAAGTTAAATTATTATTTTATTCTTTTTTCATTTAATCTTCATTTGCTTTATTACATATATCTTATTTATATTTAACGGGATTGGTACGATTTAAATATTATTAAAGTAAGAAATTATTAAAAAATAAAAATTGCACAAATTGTACTTGAAACTCATTTTTCATTGAAAAGGTAAAATCAAATTACATAATATTATAGTCAATCACAAGCTTCTTCATATTGACCTTGGAAATGCCACAGGTGCTCCACCAGACCGGCTTGGAGTTGAGAATGTGTACTCTTGTCACGAATACACAAGTGGTTTTGAATGAAATCCTGAAATTCCGTAGTGTGGTCACGTGACACAGGAAGGTCACTGCATTCACCCTCTCGTGCATCGTAATTGGGTGGAAGATTTTGATCGTGTTCATCTTCGATAATCATGTTATGCATTATGATGCATGACTTCATTATATGCTGAAGTGTTTGACGATCCTAGAAACGAGCAAGCCCACGAACAATTGAAAAACGTGCTTGTAGCACTCCAAACGCACACTCCACATCCTTCCTTGCGGACTCTTGAGCTGCAGCAAAATTTGTGGCTTTTGGCCCGTTAGGACATGGAATTGTTTTTACAAATGTCGCCCACGATGGATATATGTCATCCGCAAGATAGTAGCCAGTTGTATATTCATGATCATTGATTGAGTAGTTGGTAGGAGGAGTTCGGCCTTTAGCGAGGTCGGTAAATATAGGGGATCGATCTAAGACATTGATATCATTGTGCGATCCCGGTAGTCCAAAAAAAGAATGTCATATCCAAAGATCATACGATGTCACGGCTTCAAGAATCAAAGAAGGCTCACGGTGGTCTCCACGAGCATACATACTCTTCCACGCAACTGGACAGTTCTTCCACTTCCAGTGCATACAGTCTATGCTACCTAGCATCCTAGGAAACTCGCGTCTCTCACCTTCTGATAACAATCTACAAATGTCAGTACTATTTGGTGTTCTCAAGTACTCATTGCCAAAAACATCAATGATCGTTTGAACAAACTTTTTCAATGATTCTATAGAGGTACCTTCAGCAATCCTCACGTAATCGTCCACAGCATCCGCCGCAACTCCATAAGCAAGCATCCTCACTGCAGCTATAACCTTTTGAAGAGCTGATAAACCAAGACTGCCTGCACAGTTTCTTTTTTGTTGAAAGTATGGGTCATGAGCCTCCACTGCATTTACAATTCGAAGAAAGTGAGGTTTGCGCATTCGAAACCTCTTTCGAAATTGAGAGGGAGTGTAGACAAGGTTTTCACTGAAGTAGTCATTGTAAAGCCTGTGATGTCCTGAGATTCGTCCTCTCTGGATGACCGCGTGACCTTGAATAGAACCACGATGCACTTTCCTTCTCCTTCGTAAGTTTTCTCTTTCTTCTTCCAGAGCAGCCCTACACAACATCTGCAACTCTTCGTCCGAATCGGAATTTATGACAGTATGCCATAGCTCATCCGTCATGTCGGAAGATGAATCAGTATAATTTTGAGACATCTCCAAAGTGATGAACCAAATATTTTCTTATTTTGAGATGAAGAGAAGTAAGAAGTTTGAGTGTAAGAACTTTTTTTCCAGAATGGTTTATATATATGAAATATTCCAACGGCTAGTTTTCTCCAACGGCTATAAAACGGCTAGTTTTCACTAACGGCTAGTTTTCTCCAACGGCTATAAAATGGCTAGTGAAATGACAACATTATAAAATTGAAGTACAACATTATATTTAAACAAACAATAATTCATTAATTAAAATAAAAAATACATATTAATTCAAAAATAAAATACAATTCAGAAACCATCACCTAACCCTCCTCTCAAAATTTCAAGTCTTTTTTTAGCATAGTATTGTTGTTGCTCCTCAGACATATTGGACGTATCCATACTCATGATCTCCATCTCCATATGTATTTTCTTTAATTTCACATTCTTCTCATCTTGCTCGATTTTTTGCTTAAGAAGCTCTAATTTTTTTTCATCTCTTTCCTTTTTGTCATCCATCATTTTTTGGATGAGATCTACAATAGGTGTGGGCTCGTTGATAGTGGTTTGCTTCATCTTTCTTTTCTCAGCCTTTCTGCCTGGTGGTCTCGTCATGGGATCATAAGCATTGTTAATTGTCTCATCCTCCTCAATATTTATGGGAGTGCTTGGATTAGAAGATGACGAGTAGCTAGAAGTTGAAGATTTTGCTCTTTTTACAGATGTCTTCTCTAGTACTTGTTGATGCAGTTGTATCCACTTTGGTTGGTGCCTCAACAAGATCCAAGCATGGTCCAAGGTGAATCTTGATCCATATGATGTTCGTAAATTTTTTTTGCTTCTGCAATCTGAAAATTAAATGTAAGATCAAATTAAGAATAAAAAAAAATTCACACACACACATAGATAATTTTACCTTATCTTGTTCATTCGTGCCACTTTGATTTCTGGAAATAATTGTGGCAAGACATCCACAAAATTTGTTGACAGAAGCTTGAATCTTTTGCCATCGTTGTGACAACATTTTGTCTGTTCGATCACTGGGAAATTGCTTATTGTTGTGATAGTATTCTCCCACTCGTTCCCAAAAAGCCTCAAGTTTCTGCTCGTTTCCATGCACAGCATCCAGGCTGGTGTTCAACCACGAACCGATGAGAAGACGGTCTTCTTCTATACTGAAGCCGGCACCTCAACCAACGGCCTTTTTCTTTGGGGCATCATCAGTAGGGAGTTCGGATGCCTCACCGAAAGATTGTGAATATAAGGTAGAAAAATTAGGAAATTGAGATAATTGAGAATCCATAGTGTGAATGAGGAAAAAAAAGACTTCAAACACTCATAATTTATAGATATTCAAGCTCAAGAGTTTCTCAAATTTTCACAATTTATAATTACCCATTAAAATTTTAAAAAGTAAAAAAAAAAAAAAATGCAACGGCTATAATCTAACGTTCACTAACTACCATCATATCAGAGCATCATATCAACTGATGAAAACAAACTACCCAATGGTTGAACCACTGCCTTGTATTATTATATTGAAAAAATAAGAAATGAAGGCTGCCTTTTGGTATGCCAAAAAAGACATACCAACCCATATGCCTTTTCCAGCTCATTTTTACCGTTGTTGTTGGAGGCCATCCCCACATACCATTTTTTACCGTTTGATGTCAACTCATGCTGACTTGGAAAAATAACTCCTCCGTTGGAGTTGCTCTTATACATACTCTTGTAGAATATTCCATGAATTTCTATATATACTTCCATAATTTATAAGAATACTCTAGACATAAAGTATTTTTTACTATTTCATATCCTTCCAAGATCTCTGTCAATCAATATAGATCCTTTTGACCATCTCATCACTGTAGAGAGGGACAAAATTGGTATAAGCATAGGTCATCAATCCAAACCCAGCTTGCCAGTAGAGAGGGTCAAAATTGGTCTCGCATAGGTCATCAATCCAAACCCAACTTGCCGAGTGGAAAGGTCAAATCATACCCTAAATTACTCGGTTGATTTGGATTTGGTTTAGATTTGTTGGTCAGTTAAGTAAATGGCACAAATGTGGATCATTATAGACCGCATTCAAACTTGACCTTTTTTTTTTTTTAAACCCAGCCAAAGGGGCCGGGACCCAAGTGGAAACCCACACACATGAGAAGACAGCTCACTCTATTGAGAAAGGAGTTCGCACACGAGGAAAGAAAGCCCACACAAGTGGGAAGGGAAGCTTATACACATGGGAAGAAGTGGCGTGCCAGAGTTCGAATCTTGGACAGCCAGGTGAGAACTGCCATGTCTTACTACTCAGGTAATGAGCTGTTCTCAAACTTGACCCGTTGATGATTAGCCTCAAAAGAGTTTTAGGGTCTAACTTATTACAAGGTACGAATGGCCATTAGTGGGCAGTGGATCAAGCTGTGATGATGGGCTCACTAGCCAGTATCATCTGAAATGTTAACCAAAACCCTACCTGTAACTAGAAAGGATCAACCCGAACACTAAATTACTGGATCTGATGGACTGGGTAGGCAATTGGGTCAGTGAATGCCACTCAACCAACGTTTGTGCACCATTGTAAGGGGGGTCCATTAATTGATTTGTTGTTTATTATCTGGATTGTTGCCAAAGCACAGGGTGGCTCACATCTTGAATCCTAGAAGTTAATGAGTCAAGAAGTACAACAGTCCATCTAAAGACATCACCAGAGGTCCACTCTGATCAGCCCAAATTATCTGGGCCTGATGGATTCATAATTCATTCAGAGGTATGAGTAATGGAACCAAACAAGACTTGCTTACGTCCACTTCTTTATCTTAGTATTAGCTAGTCTCATAACAGGTGTAGCCAGCATTCTAATTTTACTATTCAATCAGTCCCAAGGGTTTAATGCTTTGTAGTCAGGCAGGGCCTATCCCTTGGGCCTTTCTGCAGACAGAGGTGCAGGTCCATCACATGTTGATAGAGTTAAAGAAGAAAAGAAACTGGAATCAACCCAGAGAGTCATGTGTGCTGAGCTGAGGAACATGGATGCCAGACATAGACTTTCTTTCTATTTGTCCATGTTTAACGGTGTTATAAGGCATGT
Organism: Cinnamomum chago; assembly: GCA_038049695.1. Classification (NCBI taxonomy): domain Eukaryota; kingdom Viridiplantae; phylum Streptophyta; class Magnoliopsida; order Laurales; family Lauraceae; genus Cinnamomum; species Cinnamomum chago. Next base: position 114,710,090 of record CP142451.1, read on the forward strand.
ATTTTTATTTTTTTTTCAGATTTCAATCCAAAAGTGAGTTCCATTCGGATCGATGTCAAAACATGGGGCCCTGTTATATTCACGAAGTGGCTTGTGAGGGATTGGATGGATCATAGGGGCCCATAGGTTTTCTTGCATGATGCAAGAGATGCACAGCAAAACAAGATAAAAAAAAAAGGAAAAAACTGCATCCACATGATATAGGGTGCAAGAGTTCAAGTACAAGGTCGGTGTGGGATTTTCAATCTCGTCCATTAACGAACTATGACTCCCTTAAATTAAAAAGTAGGGACGTGAACTCTGTAGGAGACCTTTATATATATTTAAAAGTATTAACTTGATATATTTTAATATAATTTACTAAGCAAGTATTTGATAAACTAATTATTAACCGGACTCAAAACTTTAGACTGGCTTACAAAAAGTGGTTCATTGACATCCTTATTATATATCTAGGGTTTGAAAATGAAGATGTGGATGCGTAATTACTAAGCAAGCATGACGCTACTAGCCAAATAGTAATTGAAATAGGGTAACTAAACAGTCCTTTGCTTTGTTTGAAGAATGAGAAGAGGTAAAACTACACCTCTCTCCCTCTCTCCATCAAACAAACAGAGTGCTTTGACAGATGGAAAAGTAAAAAAATTTCCAAGCAAAAGCAGCCTAAAGCAAGCATTAAGCGTGCATTAGTAGGGTACACGTGTGGGGAATGGTGACCATTACCTCCTTTTTTTTCTCTTTTCAAAAGCACTACTGTCTCTCAACTCACAAGCCACAACTCCCTACTCTCAAGAGACAAAACAGGGCCTAACCTACCTTTAAAGCTTACAGGACTCCATGCAAAACCTATCCCACAAATGCCCACCTAGGGTTTGGGTTGTCTCCTCCCCCTCCCCCTCCCCCTCTCCCTGAAATGCTGTTTTCTGCTTTTTTATAATATTTGGATGAGATTATAGTCAAAAGAGTATTTCTCTCCCCCTCCCTCCCTGTAATGCATTTTTCTGCTTTTTTTTATAATATTTGGATGAGATTATAGTCAAAAGAGTATTTTTAGACTTCAGAGAAGTATTTAGCTGAGACCTGAATGCTACTTTTGAAATGTTGAACCATTGTTTGGGGTTAACCACCAAGATGTGTCTGGACATGAAACAAGGGTTTGTACAAAAATGGGGGATCAAATGATCAGGACTATGTATTGAAGGGTTCAGAAGTCTAATGGTTTCATAGGTGCATTTCTAATTGTTGAAGTTCATATTTGATTTATATTCAAACATGCCCTGCATGCCACGGATCCTACGTCAAATCAAGCAGGGCGTAAGCCAGCAGAGAATACAATCTCACTTATGATAAGATTTTGATATGTCCCCACAAATAAGACTTCCAATTGGATAAGTGGATGTTGATTTATTTGAGCGTGACTCTTTGGGAATTCTCTATATAAGATAAGAGAACCCTAGGGTTGGATGCGCTTCATTCTCATAGATTACACAGATGTGAAGAGATTCATAAAGCTTTATAATTGTCGGAATGCATATAGAAATCTCTAACCGCATGTCAGAATCTCCATATTCAGATCCATCAATTGGGTCCATGCTTATCCTATGTTGGAGAGCATGGCGTTAATGGCAGAACAAGATTCCCTCATTTTAGTTCATTTGAGGCTCATAGTTGCTTGACCAATGGCATTCATACCACTCATGAGTGGTATATGTAGTAAACATAATAATATACACACATGATTTATTTAACCGTTGATATCACCCATGGAGGGAACTTTTAGCCATTGCAATGTGATATGAGTTGAAAATTTCCAAATAATCGGTACCACCATGGAAGATTTTTTTTATTACCAAAACATAAGCCATATTATATGAGAAAAATGTGATTTAGTAAAGATATTAATTTATTTTATTTTTAATTTACTCACATCTTTTTAATCCGATGGTGAGTATCAATATAGCAAAAGCAAATCTAGAGTCATGCATAAAATTGAGTTAAAGTATCGCGAAAAGCCTTTGAAACATGGCTTCACATGTACAATTTAAATTCGAGCTCAAATGAACTTCTTTTAAACATTGTAAAAGTAAATTTCTTGGGCCTTGTTTGGTATCTCTATTTATATTTCGACAGAGTAATCAACAATAGAAACACACACAAAAAAAAGTTATAAAAAAAAAAATGAATAAAACTCTTATTCTCACAAGCCTAGAAATGGAGTCTTTTTACTTAAAGAGGGTTTGCCTCTACTTCTCAAAAAAGGATAAGAGCATAAAATTAGGGGCTTTTGGCGGTAGGTCCCTCATCATTTGCTTTTGTAGCCTAAGGTCCACAATATTTTACATACCAGCGGCAGTCCTCTCATGAAAATGACGTAGTGAAAAAGACAAAAAGGCCCCTATACACGTCAGTAAAAAGGCTTCGTTTAAAACCACTTGAAACCATTTCATAGAAGCAAAAATCAGATTTATCTGAATTGCAGAAGCAAAAGGCGAAGACGAATGAAACTACGAAATCTAGAAGCAAACTCAACTAATCGAAGACCTCCATCATCTAAATCGTCTTCACTTGGTAAGAAAAAGTATTTCTTCCATTCCTAAAAAGAAGATGTACAAGATAATTTCTTCTGAACAAGACTAAAAACCTAACTTGATTTCGTTCTTTTCTGATTTTATCTATTCTTTATGCTCAATTCTATGTAGACAATGGCTATAACAAACCTCAATTCAAGAGAAAAAGCAAGCAAAAGTCAGATAAATTTGTTCGAAACTCAGATAAATTTATTTGAGTTTACGGCAAACTTATCTGACTTCTAGAAAAATTCACTTTTCTGAGTTTTGGCAAATTTATTTGAGTTTTTGTCCAGTTATCAGAGTTTCTGAGAAATTTATCTGTACTCGGCGACACTAAAAGTTAGAATACGGAAAATTAGATTCTAATAAAAACTGAAATCCAAAACAAGAACACTTGATGACCATGATCCAATCGAGAAAAGAAAGAGGTAAAACAAGCAAAAGAGCAAAATGCTCTATTTCAAATTAGTTGTAGAGAAAGAGATTTGGAAGAGACTTCGGATGAAAGAGTAAGATAAAGTAAAACCGTTTCTATCTTTGAAGAAATGAAAGAGAGAATCGGAAGTCATGGTTGCAATGGAAGGTTCTCTGTAACGATACTCCATAACCATGGAAAGGAGAAGGGGAGAGAAAGGGGGAGAGTTGTTATATTAATATGGAATCATCAGTTGTAAGAAAAAAGAGGAAGAGATACAGCTAGACAAAGGAGGGAACTGACATTGGGCTGGGGGTAGGCATTGAGATCTGTGCAATTGGGGGTGGGGGGCATGGGCATCCATCTGAGAGAACACAAACAAAAGGGATCGCAATTAACGGCTTTTGCTCCATCTCCTCTCATTTCTTTTCTCACTCTTGTCTACACCACCACCAACCTCTGATTTTCTCGTCTCAAGGCATTGACTTGTAGAGAAAAGAGAACGAGACATGGAACAAAAGCCCATGAAAATGAGAGAGAGATTCCTCAACGAGGTTGCTTTTGCTTTTACAAAAGTCAGCCATGAGACACCCCCTTTGACATGTATACATGTATAAAAACCATTTCTTTTCTTTTTGATCAAATGGTATTTCTTCTTTCCTCTTTCTTTTTCTGTTTCTTTCCTTGTAACTTCATTCTATTCTTTACCCACCAATTTTTTAATATATGTTTCTTTTTTTTAAATAAAGTGCTAACATGGACTTAGGGTTTTTAGCATAGGGTGCATAATGCTTGCCACAAGGGGTTTTAATTCATGGATGTTAAATGGGTTGGGCCAACCTGAACCAACCAAAACCCTAATTCGGATTGTGCGTTTTTAAAGTTTGGTCAACGTTAAACTTAAAAGCCAAATTACCTTATTTGAATTTGGCCCATTCCCAAATTGGATTGAAATCAAGTTAACTTTGAGTTGGCCCTTTTAAAATTCACAATAAAAAGTTGGACCAAATCCAAACTAACAAAAATCTTCACTTCTGGAAATCTATCACAAGAGCGGTTTACGATTTTCAGTCCTCACTATCCACAAAATAGGAACTCCTGAAATTAATGCCTAGACCGAAAATCTCACATGTCAGCCGTGCGAGACTTCTACAGGAGACCAAAACCCTTCTTCATTAACAAACCCCACTCTCTTTTTTCTTTCTTTTTTTCCAGCTTGTTTGTTTAGTACTTTTTGAAAGAGACCCTAACCTATATAATTTTGCCCCGCCAATACAATATGAGTTTTAGATTAAGAATTCATCAAACTAGGTTCAAATGGGCATTTTTGTCCTTTCTATCAAAGGCGAAAATATGATGATTGGAGAACTCCATTTTGACCATTCATTTCATCAAATTAGGCTGCATGGTGTTGAATGTCCTGTAAGTCTATTTTTGGGTGGGTATATTGTCCACGGTACATAATTATATTTGGTAGGTACAATGGACCCTATCCACATGTCGTATCAGCACCGATAATTCTACCCATATCAAGCTTTTGTTTGGTTAGCAATAGCACTTATGCCCCCAATGACTGTCAATCCTGTCTAGTTATAATGGTTTGGACTAAAATTTATCAAAACACTCTTCTCAACTTCTTATATTGTATTCTAAGAATCATTCTCAACTTCTTATATTGTATTCCAAAGTAGTTTATTTGAAAAGAAAGTGCATGTTGAGAAATTATATTCTGTAGAGAAAGCAGGAGAAATTGAAGGTGGAGAATTTTCAAAAGTTGAGAATCCCTACTTTTCGATTTACTGTGGTTTAGGATAATTTCAAAAAAGCAAGGGAAAGAATTACAAAAATAAGAAAAATAAGTGCTTGCTCAGAGTTGGGAGGAGAAATAAATTTTCTTCTTTGCCAAGAGATTTTCAGACAGGGTAGACTTTCCTCTGTTGAAAGCAATGTGAATCTTTGTTTTTATAGTTTTCTTTATATATAAACAAATAGCAAAATAAAGAATGAACGTGATACGAATGGAGTTTCAATAACATTTAGTCAAGGGTTAAATCCTCAAGAGATTGATGCTGGTCGTGGCCAAAACCTGCATATCGGGTGATATGAACAGATTTGTCAAATATTTAGAGTTATAATTATAAGGTTCCCAAGCCTCAAAATCAGTACGTTTGCGAAAAATCAAATTTGTGATTTTCTTTTTCTACGTGCAAAAGAAACCTATTTTTGGTGGAGAACTCTATATCCAAAAGATTACATATTTCAAACAAAAACTATAAAAGATATGATTTTTTTTCTCTTTTCGTGCTTGCTCCCTATTAAATTACAGAAATTCTAATTTTCTTTTCTTTCTTCTTTTTTAATTCACACCATTTCCTGGAATCTCAATATGATAACCAGATTTTTCTTTTCGCATATTCCCTACATTGTTCTTTATTTGAACAAAAAAAAAACTTGTTCAATTTTTTCTTAGAAAACATGAAAATGGAAAGCCTAACCCTTTGCCTTTATTTTTCTTCCTTTGTATTTGTTCTAGACTAAAAGGTACAACACTATTATCCATTTCAAAAGAAACCCTTTGATGGATCAATGTTAAAGTATTTTCCTTTCTCTACAGGGATGAAGAGTGATCAATCCTTGATTATTCTGATTTTTTTAATACAAAAATTGAGATACATTAGGTGAGTAGAAACTTGTATGGTGTGTGTGTGTATAAGTTGCATAACTAAGAGAGTTAAAAAAGATCTCATATACATAGGACAATAAATACCTATTACAACTACTTAAACTTTGGTTCTTGATATGTGGCTTCTAAAAAAAATATTATCTTTTAAGTAGACTTCATAATGTTTAAATGCAGTTCAGCTCAGGGGCTTGGTTGAATGTATACTCTTAACTATGGATAGAATGGATGGAAATGTCTCTTTATGCATAAAGATCATGCAAAAAATTAAGATTTGATGGGCTATTAACAATATGTATTTTTTATTTAATCCTATAGTGAATAAAAAGGTTCGATGAGCAAACAAATTGGCATGTGGCCAAATTACGAGAGGATTGGCATGTGAAAGGGCAGCACTGATTAAACATGCAGGGTGGAGGAGAAAATTCTTCTTGATATGTAATTTTAGCTTGTGTCGTTAGCTTGGTATACATGTGTTGTTATGAATATAAGAACTTTCGTTTTCCATGTGACCTAATCTTTTGTTTTCTTTTTCCGTGCAAGAAAGAAATGAAAATGAACTAAAGTTTGGTCAATAGAGAGATTTCATTTTCTTACGTAAGGGAAAGAAAATAGTAATCCAATCTCTCTCAAAATAGAAATTTGGAGAGCATACAATCCTCTTGTTATAAAACACACTCTAAATAGATTTCCTTTGTAATTACGAGTCCCTATTGGCAATTTTAGTTTGAGACCATACTCAAATCCAACTTGATTTCATGGATAAACTTGTTTTCGCAATGAGAGGATTTCATGCTTTACAAATTTATGTTTTTATGTGAGAAAGTAATTTGGCATTCGCTCACATAAGAAATCAAAATATTATCTACATAGGAAAATAGTTCATTTGATTATTTTTTCAAAAAATAAATAAATAAAGATTTGTCATACCAAATAATATAACTTTAAATTGTGGAAAATGAACTTTTAGGGCTTGAATCTTTTGCTAGAATTCAAGGAATTTCCGAATTTATAGTTATAGTGGAATTTATAGATAGTCCTATATATACTTAAGCATCCAAGAATTCTATCAATAAGTAATAGAGTGGGAACTTTGGAATTCCCAAAGTCATTCGATCCTTTTAGTCTATTAGAATTCATAAATTCCTGAAAAGAAATATGAAATTAAAAAATGAGAGGAGACAAGCCATCACATGATGTCAAAAATACCAACCCAACATGCAAAAAGAACCTATGTAAATTCTTATAAAGAAACGGGTCCATAGTGTTAAAAAATGAACTTTTATGCTGGAAGTTTTCCACTCTATATGGAATCACCTAGCCATAAAAATGCACTTAATTGGATGGATGGATGAGTGTTTGACGTAATAAAAACGCTGGTTACATGCAGCCAAGCAAATGCTTCCAAAACCCTTGTAAATTTTAGTTTTTACCTAGCACTGCTGTTAAAGTGTGACCTACGGGAGCCAACCCAAGTACAAAAGGACTGGATTTAGCCACCCTATCTATGAAAGACAAATCAATACAAACAAAACATATTTTTATTGCACATGGAAGAATCATCTGTATTATATTCTATGACCTACATATACATGCAAAGATTAAAAAACACTGTTGTGGGTATTATGTTTTATTTTAATGGATGATGCCATGGGAGCAGCAGCAGAGCACAGCAGCAGAGGCTCCTTGTTGGAACCGGTCAGTGTCAGCGGCAGGTCCCACTCTCTTTTTCCTAGGCCAACCCAACCCAACCCATCTCCCTCTCTCTCCTTCGCTCCTTTCCTTTCCTTGGCTTTGTCAGCGCGAACAAAAAGAGCTTCTGAGGAAGCTTCCTAGCTCTCTCTTCCCCTCCTCACCTTACAAAAAGAGGCCTCCCATCCATCTCTTTCCTTCATCCCTCAAAGTCTATCAGCTCCTGTATTCCCTCTCTTCCAATAGCTGGAGTACCCCAACAGCCAAGGTGCATTTTCTTTCTCTGATAACCCCCCTTTTCCTACTGGTTTTTCTTTTCTATTCATCTCTATTTGATTCACAGAATTATGAGTGGAAAAAAAGATGTGGTTTTGATGGGGTGAGCTTGGTTTTGTTTAAAAAGATGAGATTTTGGGGTGTGTTGGTGGTTGGGGTGCTGTCTCTTTTGTTGTTTTTGATCTCTCCCTGTGAAGTGATGAGGAGAATTTGTATTGGGTTCTTCTGATTGTTATTAAAAATGTAAGTTGGGTCTTTGTTTTTAGTTGAAGTAAGAGAGACCAATTTCTATCTGAGGGAAAAAAAGTTGTGGTGGGTTGTTTTTTGGCTTTTTTTATTTTTATTTTAAAGAATGGTTTTTTTTTTTTTTTTTTTAATGAGCGTTTTCGTGGCTAGGTAGGATGCTACTGCTTGGTTCGTTGTGAAGTGATGAGGAGAACTTGTGTTGGGTTCTCTTGGTTTTTTATTAAAAATGTAATTTTGGTAAGTGTTTTCAGTAGAAATGCATGATACCCAATCTCTATTGGGTTCTTTTCTTGTTTGTTTTGGTGTTTTATGTGTTTTTCTTCCCTCTAGCATAACACCTTTTCTAGTTTGAAAACAGTACTTGTTTTCTGTCTATCTATGTATATATGGAGTATTTTGTGTTTTGAGTTTGTATTTTATTATTTTATCTTTACAAATTTCTCCCAGAGCACAAGAAGAAATGATTGTCTAATATTCCACTCTTTAGGTTACTGTGCAATTTCGATGAGCTTCTTCTTTTCTGTTTTTCTAATCTTCTTCTTCTTCTTCTATGTCTGTTATAAAGCTGTAATTTTTTTCTGGTTATATTTCTAATTATTGTGCCTTCTCCTTGGCCAACGAAGGAAGAGATATGGAAAAAAAAAATCACTTTTGGCAAGAACTGTAATCTTGATGTTCAGCTTTTGGTTTTAGATCTGATGATTTTAATGACTTTAAAACCTGTGGTTGCATAAAAATGAAAATAAAATGTGAAAAGAAAAACACCAAATTGGGTTTCTGTACCTCTAAAATGAAAAGGTGATTTCCATTATTTTGTTAGGATTAGTTCTCTATTGTGTTAGAACTCTCAGATTAATGTTAGGGTGATTTTGTATTTTTGTTCTATTTAAAATTATTTATTTATTTCTTATTTAGTAATTTTGATGATTTTCATTTTGGAATGTTTGGCATGGTTCTTGCCTGTTAAGAGTGTATAATGCATTTGGAAGATTCTTTATTTTTCTCCTCATTTTATTGAAAGAAATCGTCCCAAATCCCCTATTTCCATTTTTTTTTTTTCAGTTGTTATATCAAAACCCAAATTATCCTGCAAAATATGAGAAATCTGTTTTGTAAGAAACTCACTTGGGTTTTCTGCTTTTGTTCTCTTTCCTCTTCTGCAATCTGGTTGTCATTTGGTGTCCAAGCATTCTCTTACTTTAGGTGATTCTGTCTAACAGAGATTCCTTCCCATAAATAACAGTTTCTCTCTCTTTGGATGTTTCAGTTCCTTGCCTCTGCTTCTTCCATTCCATGGAGCAATACCCCAACTGGGCATCTACCACAGCCCGGAAGCGTAAAACGCCAGCAAAGGAAGAAGATATCTTCAATGGCATTTCGTTAGATGGGCTTAACCAAGACCTGCTTGAAAGGGTCCTTTCATGGCTACCCACATCAAGCTTCTTCCGCCTTCGTTCAGTGTGCAAAAGATGGAGTTCTGTTGCATCCTCTGCAACATTCCGAATCGCCTGCTCTGGGGTCCCTTCCAGAGATCCATGGTTTTACATGGTGGATCCCAATCTCGATGATCAGTCGATAGTTTTCGACACCACTGAAGGCAACTGGAAAAATCTCAATTACCCAAGTATCTTACTGCAAGACCATAACTTAAAATCCATCCCTGTTGCTTCCTCCGGGGGGCTGGTGTCTTTCCGCACTGCATCCGGCAACTTTGTCATCTGTAACCCCGTCACCGGTGCTTTTAGGGAGCTCCCCATGGTGAATTCGGTTTGTGATAGACAAACCATCCATGCCATTGCGATGAATTCATCATTGCAACATTCATCATACAAGCTTGTTCTGGTGTTGGGTGAGTTCCCAAACCTTACGGTTAAAATCTTCGACTCTGCAAAAGGCCACTGGGAAGATGATTTCATCTTAAGTGGTAAAACAAACACCATTCTTGGATCTGACCAGACCGGTGATGAGACCGTGTATTTTCTTAGCAAGGCTGGCGATGTGGTGGCAACAAACATGCAGCGGAGCCCCTCTAAACAATACTCATCGGTCATAACTGTTGAGAATGGAGAGGAAGTAATTTATTTCCTTAGCCACTCGGGGACAATTGTGGCATGTAATCTCTCTCGGAGATGCTTCACCGAGTTCCCAAGGCTGTTACCGGTATTCTTTGAGTACTCAATTGATGTGGTCGAATGTAGAGGGGTGATGTTTGTGGTGGTCTTGTGGGAGTTCCTGGAGAGTGCAAGCCTCAGGGTATGGAGGTTCTCAGAGGCAAGCCGGTCATGGACCCAGGTTGCAGCAATGCCACCAGCAATGTCACATGAATTCTATGGCAAGAAAGCAGATATCAACTGTGTCGGGTGTGGAGACCGGATGATGATTTGTGTGAATTCAGGGGAGTTTCGGAGATACATTTTATTTGATTTGGTGGTGAATGAGTGGATTGAATTGCCCAGGTGTGTTGTGGATGGAAAGGCTAAAGAGTTCATGTCTGCATTTTCCTTTGAGCCCAGAGTAGAGGCCCCTGTGTGAGAGTGTTTTTGGGGTATCTGAGGAGAGAGGGGTGTGTGTGATTGATGGTGCTTTTGATTTCTAGGCTTTGAAGTGGGTAGTAGTTCTCTTCCAATTGTTGTTGTACAATGGCCAACCAAGTTTGGCAAAAAGGCTATGCGTGTATATATATTCTTCCCTGGCTTCTATGTTGAATGTGACTGATCATCTTCCAATCTCATGTCTCATCTGTTTTATGTCCACCAAGAGCAAAAGCATCTGCCTTGATCCACAGTTTATAATCAGTATCTCTCACCTTTGCAGTAGTATCTTTCATTGCTTTGAAGTTGTATAGCTTTGTGCCTCCAAAAGTGGTGGATGTTGCAATGGTGGCCATGTCAAGGGCTGGCCACCTTGTGCAGTCTTTTTACACTTTTTCTCGCAGTAGATTCAACTTATATCCATCAAAGATAAAAATAAAAATAAAAAGTGGGGGAAGGTGGTTCCTACCATGAGATTAGATTCATACATAATAAAGTTAAAGTTTCAGCAGAATCTATACATTTTCTTTGTGGATCATTCCTAGCAGGTTCCTATGTTGGGATCATGGTTTGATGGCACCCTGTCATCCAGTAAAACCGCAAGCTGTTCTCCATCATCTTCTAAACTGATGTATTCGTGCCTAAGAACCCCAGAAAAGTTCCAACTAATTGGTACTTTCCATGGCTATTTTGTTTTATAAAATGATTATATTTCACAAATTGATTGGTCCTAATAAAAAATAAATACATGGTTTCACTCAATAATCACGTCTTCTTTCTACATGGTTTCACTCAATAATCACGTCTTCTTTCTCTCAGTCAACTCCATATGGTGAATCATTGGCTGGCCTCATTTGGATCCATGGTACTTTAGTTTCGCTGCACTCAGTTTATCTGTAAATCGAAATAACTGGATCTCTGTTTACCTGTAAATTGCTATAGTACACAACAGTACTACTGTCACTTGCAGTTGATTCTGTTTATTCAAATGCATGGGTCCTGATTTTGGAAGATTCAAACAAGCCCAATGGCTTATGACTTGCTTCTTAATGGTCTTCTTCATAATCATGTCTCTCATGCTGCCTAGTAAGTTTATTTTCTTTACAACCTGAAGACGTTGAGCATATGAAAATATGTTACTGGTGGTTTTTTCCCTTCATGCAGGTGGGTCACTCCCATACTGACAAAAAGCTTTGAAGGGTAAAACTACAGTGCAAAGATCTACTAGGATCAGCACCACTGGTACTCAGTGTTGTCCTCTCTGAACCGATCACGGGTTCAGCACCAAAGGATTCATCAGGTGACAAATTTTGGATTTCTTGGGCAGTTGAGCCAAGCTGGGAAACAGGTTGGGTGCATTGCGGTGGGAGACCAGATCACTGGTAAAACCTCATTCAATCAAGCCATCTTCTAAAGTCTACAACTCTGCTTCTTGGATAGATTGTGTAGGCCCCTTCAGATCTCCCTCTCTGTGTGAAGCCAACATGGACTCTACCGAAATCCTGACTGGATACAACTGTCTAGACTTTAACATGCAAAGGTTAGCTAAATCGAACACCACACATGGTTGTGTTTGAACCATCCGACAAATTTCATCACCACCTGTTCATTTGCATGGAATTGAGTTCCTAAGAATTCATGGTAAAATGAGTTTCAACGAAGGAATATTAATGCGATGAGGGGTGAACAATATAAGGTGGAGACATAAATGGGAGCCTAAGGTGACGACTGGATATTCATTTTTTTTACCGAAGAGAGTATTTGTTGGCCACTCGTGGATTTTTAACTTTGTTTCCTGCTAAGGAATTTGTTTTTTTGGAATTCCTAGGAAACCCAATTCCATTTAAAGAATGGGGCCTTTAGACGTTTAACAGTAGGAACTAGTCATGAGATTTTGTAGGTGTTGTGATCTAGGGCCTATGAGAAGAGATCAATCACGCACAAAGAGAACACAGATTTACGTGGTTTGGCTTTTTGGCCTACGTCCACGAGAAAGACGAGAAAATTTACTATGCAATTAGAATAGAGGTGTACATCCTAGAGACTATGAGTCTCTATTTATAATATCAGCCTCAAACTCTGTTACACCCAAACTCTACTTCTAATACAGTATACAGAGGCCGATTAACCAAGACTTATTAACTTTTATTGTGCCATACCAATTAACAGCAGGAATTTTATCTATACGAGAATAAATTAGTATCTACCAGCACTAAATGTGAGGCCCCACCCCTTGTGGGCCCTCTAATTGAGTTTTTGAATACTAATTAATATTAATTATTAGCTAATTATGTTAATTAGGGGTTAATCAGGGTAGTTATGTACTAATCTCCTAAGTTGAGTTAGACTAGTCTAGATGTACTAGTATTAGGGTTATAGGGAGTCTTGTGTAATTCTAGGGTTTATTAGTAAGGGGAGGCCCTAGCTAGGGATTAGAGTTAACTATAGGGGGTTATTCCTAAAAAGCACCATTCTAGAACTTTCCCCACCTAAAGACCCATTTGCCCCTAACCCTAACCCTAATCCTATACAACCCCAAAGGCCATTTCAGACTTTAGCCACCCCCAAATCCTATAAATATAACACATTTCCCCAAAACCCTTAGCTACTATTCCTCTCTTCTTCCTTCCTCTCTTCTTCCTCTCTCTCATTTCTCTCCTAAACTTAGGCTGGGACTGTTATTGTGCTGGGAGAAGACCTAAGAGCTGTGACCTTCATCTTTTTCATTTGGGTTTTCTTCTATTCTCTTCTCCATCTCTACAACCTTCTCTTCTCAAAGGCAAGTGCATTATACTCTTAACATAGAATGTATGCTTTTGTTTCATTGATTCTGCAATTTATAGTTCAGTTATTATTCATATGTTAGAATTACCTAGAGCTTAGTTTTGTTAGATGAATAGTTGTCATTGATGGATGGGTTTCACCCCATTTGGAAGATCAATGGGCCTATTTTGTGTTGGATGATGATGCATTGTAGTATTTGTATGTTTTATGTTGATTTGGTGGAGTTTGGGAGTGATTGGAGGAAGTTTGGAGGAAAAACGGATTAAAAAGATGAAACCTGCAAAACTGGGTTTTTCCCCAGTTCCACGTGCAGGCCGGTCGACCGGGCACACTGAATTCTGGGAGAAGACAACTCCTAGTTAAATTCCTGTAGACCTGAGATTTTTAGTGTACCCGGTCGACCGGGCACACTACATTTTGGGGAAAAACAAGCCCCAGTTAATTTTTCCTGTTGACTGAGTTTTTCAGTGTACCCGGTCGACCGGGCCCTGCCTAGGTCGACCGGGCACACTATTTTTGTAGAAATGACTGAGAGTTGGATTTCTTTTCTGAAACCCAGACATCCTGTGTACTAGGTCAACCGAGCCCTGCTCCAGGTCAACCGAGCACACAGGAAATGCAGTGAAAAATGTCTGAAAGCTGGGACATCACTCTTTCCAGGGTTTTTTGTGTATGCGGTCGACCACCCAGGCCAGGAGGTCGACCGGACATATTGGGAACCTTTGAAAACAAGCTTAGTCTTCCAGGAGGCCTGAACCAGTTTTTCCAGTGCACTCGATCGACCCACCAAGCCAGGAGGTCGACCGAGCACACTGCACACCAGGTCGACCTGGGGGTCAACCCCCAGTGTACCCGGTCGACTGGGCCCTGCCCAGGTCGACCGAGCACACTGGGATCAGTGATTTTCCAGTTTTTAGAAGTTTGGAGTTTTGATCAGTTGTGGGGCCCATTGACCATCCAAATGGACATTTATCAATGTACTAAGCCCAAGTCAACGGTGTGGCTCAACCTTGACTCATGGGGACCACCGATTAGGGTTTTCGGTTGTTTAGTCTAAGATGATTCGATCCTTAAATGTTGTCAATGATGCCCGTAACCTCAGGAGCACCAAACACAGTATCATTTGGCATCTGAGACTTCATTTAGAGATCTAATTACCGGAGATAGACCTGAACCTGAATGTGGTCCATTACCTAGGATTGGACTGTTGCTATTTTCCCTGTTGATTCTTTTACAGAAGTTCATACTTCACATTTCTTATTTACTGTCACTCTTATATTCTTAGTGTAGCTAATGATTGTTAATTAATGGAAATGGATGACCTGAAACTAGGATATCTAGAGGTGACCCGATAGTATGATTTGGAGAACATTGACCCGTGTCTGTAGCTAGGAGGGCCCTTATTGGGCCTAAGTATGGTTATGTGAATCCTTAGATTGGAGAGGTAGTTTATATTGAGATTATAACTCATGATGATTGAGAATGAGATGTTTATCAGTAGAAATGGATATGTTGCCTCGTTTGGACTGATTTAGACCAGGCCATGCGTTGATGGGCCTTGGTATGGATCCAACGAGTGGACTTGGACGTGGGTTGTAATCCATGGACTGATTGATAGTTGAACCTCTTAGAGACTTGGTTAGGACCTTGTTCATGGAAGGCAAAGCCTAGACAGACACAGACCCTTAGACTTATTCTCGAGTCGACATAGACATTCACTCGGTTGATTTAAGTTCAGCCTGTGGACTGATCATCCCCGGTAGGAGCTATTATGAGTGTTGAGAAGCTATCATGATGAGCTATGTGGTTAAGACGAACGGTGTGATGATGGGTCCGGTCTTCGAGTGATAAGTGTATGAGATTGATGAGTGATTTGCAGGATTAGTAATTCTCAGCACTGGTGAGATTCTCCGCCGCAACTGTGTTCAGTATGGGAGGGTCGCGGCATAATATCACGCGGTATTCCAGCTCGTGTGAATGTGTCATTTTGTAGTAGATTAGATGTTGTATATTTATCCTGATTCCTTATGCGTATTTTGCTCAACTGCCTAGTTCATTTACCTTGTTATTCTTTAAATTATATACATGTCTCTACTCTTTTAATATATATGTCCTGTGTTACTTGTATACTGTGACTTGCCAGATCTTTTAGATCTGACCCATCTTTGGTGCTTAGGCCTTGACCTAGAGATCGCAGAGGATGCGCTTGCGCTCGTAGAAGCGCCCGTAGCTGAAGAGTTTGCGTGGGGCCCGGCCGACCTCAATGTCGAGCCGGAGGGTGGAGAGCTATTGCCAGGGTTTTGAGAGATTACTTTATTTTGGGCTTTGAGAGAAATTTTGTAGTGAGCAGGGTAGTTATCATAAATGTAATTAACATTTGCTCTTAACATTTAACACCTTTTAACTAGGCTGCTGTTCAGCTCTCATTTAATACATATATTGATACTCATTGCTTCCGCATTACTTGCTATGCTTCCGCAATTTAACTAATATTAGTATATCGTCCAAAAGTTTTAAATTGGACATCACTGCGGACCTACGATCTTGGAAGTTCTCGAATTTTCCGGGAAGTAGCGCGCCAACTTTGGATATTCGAACGACTTTATCGGTATCCGGAATTTGGGCGTTACACTAAAGAAGAAATGGACTTTAAGCTGCACCACTGTTCAAAGCTAGGTAGCACAAATTAATAGTTCAGACTTGATTTCCCAATATAATGCTGCTTGTATTTTGTTCCAAATGTGTCTTTCGGGATCATGAAGGAAGTCGGCTATAAAAACTGGACAAACCAATTTGGATCTATTCAACTTTTTCTTGGAGGTAGTAATCTATTTGTCAGGAATTGGTGGAAGGAAATGGTGACAATTTTTGTAGTACTGTGCACATTTTTGAAATGTGTGGGAGATAGGATAGATTTGATAATCACAAACACATACCCGATTCCATGTTGAGCATTTAATCTCTGCAAATCCCTTGATGACACTACTATGCTTTGATTGAGGATTTACTACGTACTCCTCTCCTTCTCCATATGAGGTGATGGAAGGATGGGGTGATCATTGATTTTGAAGTAAAAGTTTTCTTAGAAGTTCCCTTGAGTCATTCCTTTATTTGGTTTTAGAAACCCTTGTACATTTGCTAATAAGAATCCATTAGTGATCATTTCCTTAAACACAAAAGATATCTCATTTTGATCTGATCCAATTAAGCAATTTGATCACATGTAAATGGTGTTCCTTAGACCTAGTAATCCAAAACAGGCTACAGTTTTCATTTTTTTCTTACAATTTTTACCAAAAAAAACCAAATTTATCCTCCTATGGAAAGAAAAATTCCAAATCAAACACTAAAGGCCACGTTTGTGCAGCCGCATTTTTCCGGGTAAAGTGTGAAAAGTGTGTCTGCTTTTCTTCGTCCGTCCCCTTAAGAAAGACAAAGATGAACTAAATTTTTTACAATTCCTCAAAAACGGCAATCCCATAGGCAAGTCAAATTTATTTTTATTTTTTTTCCTGTAGAAGGAACCCGTTTTCCACATATGTACACAAACATGCCCCAACTGTAATTGTATTGAAAAAAAAAAAATGAAAGTCCAATTCGTATAGAAGAGGCATATACCAGCACATTCATACAGGCTAATGACAGAAATTAAAATTGGACACCCAATTACACTGAAACTCAAAACTCTTCATCTTATCAGAAAATCTACCATAACTTTATCAATGAGCCGTATGTGTTACTGCACCAGAAAAATGATGTTTGATTCTGAGAGTTTATCCTTTGGACCATGGTTTTCAAACTCACTAGATGGAGTTGTGTAGCCAGATGACCTATATATATTTTTCACAAATTAGTCTGAAACTTAAAATGCATTGAGACTTCTTTTTTTCTTTTTTAGGCATCATTTTCCATGAAATCTTGCCATGCTTGTATTTTCTATCCAATCATTCAAGCAGTCCATGACCCTCCATTAATTATGTGAAATTTAAACAAGGCAGTCCATAAACTGTACTCAGGTTGAGGTGGGCCCCACCATTGATGGCCATATCGACCGTTCAAATATCACAATTATCTCAACCATTCATCCTAATTTAGGTAACTGAAACAAATTTAAAAAGTCTAAAGAAAGTAGAAGACTCAAAAACTGACTCAACAACTAAAGAAGACGACTTATTACTGACAGAGCAATCTCACAAATCTGCACCAGATTCTGCTCTCGGTTGGCCAGCAGTGGAGGATAGAACACATTATAGTTGAGAAATTCTTCATGGCACCATCCAGCATACTCCTTGGTGATGTTCAAATCATTGTAGGCCAACCTGTACTCCTTGTCATTGTGATGCCTCAAACGACTAGCAGCTAAGTGGAGGAAGGCACCTGCTCCTGCAACTGATCCATACAAACCCTCACATAGTTCAATCACTTCGTAAAAATTTTCATCAGTTGTGCCATTCTTGAGAGACCCCAACTGAGAATGCGTTAGATTTGCGCTGTGTATGGCTGCTTCAACAACGATGAGTGCGAGCCCAACCACATCGTCTTCTTGGCTGCTGTTGTGGTTGGATCTCATGGCAGTGACACACAGGTCATGGTGGGGTGTGTTTTGGCATATTCTCTGGATTAGACCCTCATCTGCATTTGAGGGGGAGAGGGAGTGGAGAGAGATGAAGAGGAAGAAGAGATAAAGAATGGGATGGAGAAGACGGGAGAAACTAAGGCATGCCATTTTGTTCTCTTGAATATTGTTTGATAGTAGAGAGAGAGAGATGGCTGATGTGGGCTGTTTCATTTCTTCTCCTCTTCTTTTATATCATGAATATATTGACTAATGCTTTTGGCATGCTAGGAAGATTAAGTAGATGAAGCATCATTTTTGTGTGAGGGGTTTTGGTGCATGTATTGTGCATTTCTGGAGATTACTAGAATCACAAGGGCAGTCGCCTGTGGTTAGTCATCTAATTTTAACCTGCGGAGGGGCTACCAATGGTTGATCAACCGCCACCCCACCCCAAAACCACCACAATGCATTCAAAATGATTAACTGTGAAATAGAGTGAATCCAACAGTTCATATCACTCCCAAATTAAGTGAAATGTGGGTTAATATCAATACATCTGGATGTATGTGACGTGAGCGGTTTCATTTATTTAAAGGTGGCCATAATCCATGTTGAATTAGGTATTTAGCAGTTGTTTAGGATACTAATTTGTCCTACTTTTTATCTAACATTTTCTTGTCAGCTTAGACTACATGAGAATAGTAATAGACCAATGGAGCATTTTCATAAATTCATTAGAACAAGGGCCTTCCTTTTCTTGGTAACCAAAAGTTTGAAGTGAAGTTTTTTATTAAAA
Organism: Cinnamomum chago; assembly: GCA_038049695.1. Taxonomy (NCBI): domain Eukaryota; kingdom Viridiplantae; phylum Streptophyta; class Magnoliopsida; order Laurales; family Lauraceae; genus Cinnamomum; species Cinnamomum chago. The sequence goes on from CP142451.1 coordinate 114,728,638, forward strand.
TATGTTGTGGGAAAGCATTGGCTAAAATCCACACTATTGAAGATTAATTTTGGAGGTTGAAGGTGAGAGTTGGACCCCTAGGAGACTTTCCTTGGGGGAGACACTTAAGTAAAAAAGAAGGGGATCCTCTCTTTGTATAGTACTTCACATGGGACCATTCTGCATTATAATCGGCCAAACTTCATACAATTCCAGTGATATGAATCTTTAGATTAATCATATGTCTCAAGTTTCATACCTTATTTTATTTTCTAAAACTCAATACAAACATGAAAGCCCAAGCAAACCAACATGCAACTGCCCCCTATTCATTGCTCCCAAGAAAACGCTAACAAACAACATATTTCTTTGTTCATTTATGCTTCTACCTCAATCCACATTACTACCCCTAAACTTAAATCCTGTTTAGGTGGGCCCGCCATTGATAGCCATACCTGCCCTCCAAATATCCAACCATCCATCTTTAAGTGGGCCCACACAATATACTGATCCAACCACTAAAAGAGACGAAAGATTATGGACTTGGCTATCTCACACAGCTCTATCAGTTCCACCTTTCTCCTAATCAACAGTGGAGGATAAAACAAATCACGCTCCACAAACCCTTGGTAGCACCCTTCAGCATACCACATGGTGGTGTTCACATATGTATAGGCCAATCTGTACTCCTTGTGCTTCTCCAAACGATCTGCAGCTAACCTGAGGAAGGTACTTGCACCAGCTCCATACAAATCCTTGCAGAGTTCAATCACTTCCATTGAGTTCTCATCGGTCGCGCCTCTTTTAAGAGACTCCAACTGGGAACAAGTGATATTTGTGCTGTACATGGCTGCTCTGACCATGATGAGTGCAAGCCCGACCACATCGGTCTCTTGGCTGCTGTGGTTGCCTTTGAGGGAATTGACACACAGGTCATGGTGGGGTGTATTGTAGCATGTTCTTTGGATTAGACCCTCATCTGCATTTGCAGTCATGAACATTGGGGAGGAGAGGGTGTGAAGAGAGATGAAGAGGTAAAGGGTGGAATGTAGAAGAGAGGAGAAACTGAGGGATGCCATCTTTCTATCTTGAGTTCTTCTTTTGATGGTTAAGTGCTGGCTTGTGAGACGAGATGTGAGAAGGGAGAATTATATAGATGGGGTTGAGTGATGTGGGAATTAACTGGGATGGGTTATCTTTACAACATTTATCTGTCTCCTCCACTCCCTTTGTATGATGAATATATTGAAGAGAGATCTATTATGTTATCAAGAATAAGATGGGCATCATTTTGTGTGTGAGGTCTTTTGATTAATACATAATTTATGTCTAAAACACCAACATGACAATAAAGCTGTGGCATTCAAAGAAATGGATAGAGGTCATCTTCAAATGGGGTTGTTTTCAAATTTTAAAGAACAAAGCAAACAAACACACGTACAGGCCCTAAGAGACATTGTGTAAAATCTGGAAGTTGATTTCCGAGCCAACAACCAATCTTGTTTTTCTCAGTCCTGGAACCACTTGTGAGGCTCCAAAACGAGACCGACACACTTCGAACTCTGAATGGCTCTAGATGTTCAAATGCATGTGCCTCGTTATGGGTACAACACATGATTTTAAATAGTGACATGCCAAAAGCTTAAGCCATGTCTCAAGGATTCGAATACACGACCCCATCTCTGATACCATGTTAATAACACGGTAACACAAAAAACTCAAACCGTTAGAGAACGACAGAGCAATGTATATCAAAGGGTCCTGACACTTTCTTATGTCTTGTGTTTGAGTTTTGCCGGGTATGTAATTGTGTAGGTTTAGTGGGCTTCGCACGGTGGATTAGTCTTGTTGGATCAAAGGCCTCAAAGATACCCACATGATAAAAATAAATAAATAATAAATCTTACATATATAGATCTACAACATGTTAAGAGTCAAATTGCATCATATCTCATGAGTCATTGAATGGTTCAGCTTTTAAAATAGGTGGCCCTAATTATGAGCCTCGCGAGTGGGTCTGAGACTGAGCAAAAGGGAATGGGTTCTCGTTTGAAAGGCATAGAAACTTTCTTCTTCTTTTTTTCAGGTAAATTTATGTATTGAAACTTGAAAGGCTCCCATTGCTATCAAAGAGAGAGACTGAAAAATCAAGCCCCAGGTGTCCTTGTCACTCGCAAGCTTCAGGTCACTGACTCCTCAGACGATCTGAACTCCTGAATGACAATCCACAAAGTGTGCCACAGTTATTTTGAATGTGGGTTGGTTCTTTCCCAGTTGCAAAATCAGGCCATCTATACATGATCTTGATTGATCAACAGTGCAATTTGTTGAAAAGGTTTTGAGTCTTGATGCTCTTGGATTATAACCTAACTTTAATGGAAATAGATAATTTATTGGAACAATGGAGCCATCAATTTTCATATTGAGGTTTTATTTCTAGCCCACTTATGCATTGAAGTATTACATCTAGCCCGGCCACTCATGCCTAGAAAAGAATGGTTACATTAACAAATTAAGCAATTCCAAATAACCCATTGGATTGAACAAAATCTGATTAAAGCACTTGTTAATAATGTTTTATTATTATTATTATTATTATTTTTGCTAGAGAGGGTAACTCAGATTTCATGCACTTCGTCCCTTGTAACCTTATGAACTTTTAGTTCAATCGATGCAACATTTACTGTTGGGTCAGTAAAATAATTTAGCCACATTTGCCAACTTGTCCAATGCAATGGTCACTCTTACACCGATTTGACTTAAAAATGTACACTTGCATGAAGGTGAAATTGGATTTTGACAGTTTTGGATCCATGTTCAGGACCTCCATTCTATTAAAAACATTTCTTTTGTTCTAGGGTCTCCATTCATTTGACTATTCTGAAAGATGTCCTAACTAGATATTGATTGTATTTGTACATCGATGCATACGCACACCCTCACACATCAATTTCCTAATCAACTGAGCTAAAGCCTGAGAAAACCCCATGATCTTTGGCCTTAGAAAGTTGATTGACTTTACACTTTACAGGCATACTATTTTGGGTTTTCAACCCAAGGGGAAGCAACAGCAGCTCCATCAGGGAATATATGATAGCCACTGTGCATGCCTAACTAAAGTTTGCACATCGCTGCAGGACCCACCTGGATGATGCATAACAAAAGTTAAAGATATAGACAAAATTAAGATCTGATTGTCCTCCAGAGCTGTGAAGCAAATCAGTCGCTTCATCATAACTTATTGATCTTTGGCCTCAAAAATTCAATGGCCTTATAAGAGATTGTATGCTGAATTGTCAATCCAACCGCAAGCAAGTCCAATGGGACTGGATATGACTTTGAACCAAAAGCCCAGAGAAATACTTCCCCATGGCTGAAAAAACTGAACTCAGATTTGTGCTTGCTTGAAGGCCAGTTAACGCGGCCTCTTCTTAAATAACACAGGCCTAAAACTTCATAGTGGCTGAGCCCAGGTGTGTCAATTGGAAATGTGCTTGAATCATATGACCAAAAAAAATCAATGAGCAGGTATATTACTAATGACGCAGTTGAATTGAATTGATCTCAAAATAACTTTGGTAAACAAGCCAGACCGAGCTTAGCCTAACTTCCGCTTGCCTTCGATATTAAACATCAGCACAAGCTTAAGCTTGGCAGCACTCAATGCGTATAGCACATATGAGCAGCCCTCTAATTATCAGCACCATATCCAGATCAGAAAATAGGGAGGTTTCAACCAGGCTGGCCCAGCTCCAAATCCAGCTCAGACCAAGAGCACAGGCACATGCCTTCAGAAATCAGAACAGAAAATAAAAAGAATTTTCAAATTCACCCTCCCTGAAACTACAGAAGGGGTAGTAGGCATTGTTAATTTACAATTATGTATGGATGTATGAGACTATTCAGTTTCATCTATTCTAATTAGTGTCACAATGTTGATGAAAAAGTCTACAACGAGCATGCAGCTTTTTTCCCAACAGGGCTCAGCCTTTCCATATCACAACCCTCTTAACTTAGTTTCCATCCTCAAGTGCCCAAGATTCGGGAAGTTCACTGCTGAGATGGTGTTGCCGGTAAGGACGGCTGACTGTAGAAACCCCCATCAGATGCCTGGAAATTCTGATAAAGATTTTGGGGTAAAGGATAAGGTGGTCCACCTGGGGTGCCAACCATTGGATATCCTTGCAAAGGAGATGGCCTTTGTGGGGCCGTTCCATAGCTGTATGGCACGCTTGTCATAGATCCAGCAGTCTGCATGAACTGACCGGGTGGTGGTGGGACCACTGGAGGTGGCACAGGTGGAAGTGGTGGAGATGGCTGCATTGCAGCTGCATGATGGGAGAGGGGTGATGATGATGTATGAGATGATGGCGGCTGATTCAATGACATCTGTTGTGAGACGGATGAGTTCTGGTGTTGGAATGAATCGGGATGTGGAAAGGGTGGTAGCGGTGGGGAAAGCTGTGGAGGCATATAAGGAGGACCATTCTCCAGCTTAGGCCTCTTCGTGGAAGAATAGTCGATAGAGGAGTCATTTAATGTGTTGCCAATGACACCTTCAGATGCAAGAGAAGAGAGAACAAAAGAGAGCATCTGAGCAGAGGAAGTAGAGGCTGCAAGTTTGGCGGCCACTGCAGCCGCAGCTGTTTTCCGATCATCATCTTCATTGTGGGGAGCATTGTCTGCAAAAGGTCCTCGTTGAGTATACACCACAGGAGCTGACTGTTCTTTCTCACGGGTGCCAGCTGGGCTTCCAGGAATAAAGCTGGCAGGTGGTGCTTCAGACAAGGTCGCTTCCAACCTCTGGTCCTGCCCATCATTCCTGTTTAGTAATATCCGCTCACATATATTTCCTGCTTGTTCCGACCGAGACTGGGCCACCTGAAAAGCACACGAGAAATTTGTATCATATACTTCGTAGCTCACTAGTGGAAAGAAAATATCATAGGCATAGTTAATGGCCTGTTTGTTTGCATAGAATATATAGAATTCATGGTCCTGAAGGATTATAAAAGGGGTGGGGTGAGGGATATAAGGTGGAGATGTAAATGCATCACTCACTTTAAATAGAATTTGAATTACTAAGGTGATGGCTGGGTATTCATTTCCCATCTCCCCTTGTTTATTTCCTATTAAAGGGGAGATAATTTGATGATCAAACTTGGAAATTCACTTTTGTTTCTTAAATTTTAACCACTTTCAGAAATAGAAATCTTATAAGTCCTATGTATTCAATTACACGAAAGAAACAGGCCCTAAATGTCGCAGCAAAGAGTAGTAACCTGATGTTATTTCCATTTTGTCTAACATATTGTTGGTATTTCAGATGACTAAATCTGATGGGTCCCACAGTCGGTGGGAGTTGTTACTAGTCTTCCTGATTGGAAGATGATCACCATCCAATGTTAATACTTACAGAGTGGTGGATGAAATAGACACAGGTTGGGAAGTATAGATCTTCCATCATCAAAAGCTTCTTGCAGAGTTGCAGGTTCCCCATCCACAAAGGTGTCCACCACATTCACGGTATATCTTATTAAAATGAGGTGAAACGATCAAGTCCAACAAGCTGTGACAGAGTACAACCCCTCAGGGGCCACTTCAGGCCACATCAATGCATGGCAGATAAATGGATAAGGACAACGCACGATTGTGCGCAACTCAAATACAACCTTCCATCATTGTCACAGACATGTCAGGATCGGCTGCCAAATTAATTCTTTAGAAATCTTTGGTCCAGCCATTCATCTTTTCTTAGATGATCGTTGACGCCATCAATTTCTAGACTGGAAGCAATCGTCTTCATTGTTTAAACCAGAGTTGTGACTTATTTAGATCCATTTTGCAGATGGATTAGTCTTTGTGATGCTTCCTTGGAGGGCATTTCATAGGTTTGTGCTACAGGTTTCTTTGTTTATCGATCATTTTGATAAACAAAACTAAAATAGGAAACAGAGAGAGGATACTAGAAATCTGAGAAAAATTTGTGATCAACTTCGATCGATCTCATTAGGAGATTCAGTCCCCTATATTTACAGTTTTAACTATCTCGTCAATCCATTTTGATTGGGCTACATACAATCCAAGCATCATCTAATTAGACTAAAAACAGCACCTATTAACAGCTAAAGATAATATTCAGGACACTATACAATCTACTAGATTCTTGTGTCCAATCTAGTGTCTAGCGTCTCTTTTAATTTGAATATCCCCTCCAGTGTGGAAGACAGTGTTACTGTCATTTCACAAGATCAACTATCTGATGGAGGCAATGATGGGAAACTTAACAATATGGCAGATGTGTTCAATGCCTCTAAAGCATTGGCTATTTCTGAAACCCAAATGATGTAAGGAATGCATACGTGAGACTGAGGGTGGTCAATATTGCTATCTTGTTGGGGATTTCAGTTGAGTATAAAGGGTATGATATATAAATGTTCAACCAAGATCTCCTTATGATGGTAAATGGTGGAACAGGTTAAGGGGAGAAAACTAAAAGGAACTTTTATGGGAAGGAAGAAGGTAGAAAATCTAGCATCGTCAATAAACAACAATGAACAGGTTGTCGGTGTCTAACACCAATGGAATTAATGGGGAATGTTTGGGTGCTGGAGAACCAACCAAAGAGGGTTTTGGTCAAGGGGTACTTGAAAACTTTTCAAGCCAACTTTATGATGTTGCAAGAATCTAAGCATCATGTAGTAGACACCCAGACTGTAAGATAAATGTTTTGGCATGCTTGCTCTGATTAGGGTTGAGGCAAATGGCACTTCTAAGAGTATCTTGATTTGGGATCCAATGCCTTCGAAGAGTTAGGACTTATCTGTAAATACAGAAAAATAATGAACAGTTATGTAAATACACAAAATATATGGGGTTTTTTTCATAAATACAAAAAGGATTTTTTATATATATGTTGGAATGGTCTCCCAGTTGAGGTTGATAGAGCCATCGCCAGATTCTTCTTATTTTCTCCTATTTTAAAGGTTTTGACAGTCTAGGGTTTTTCAGACTTGTTTGGAAAAAGAAAAAAAAAAACCCTAGATATCTAACAGTTGAGTTTTCAAACATGGTACCAGAGTGGCAGAGCCTCCCCTTCTAATAGAAGACAACCTGTTGAAGCAGCTTATTGGAGCATATTAGAGGTGGAGAAAACCCCGGTATCACGGATTTCAGCCCTGGCTGAATTTCACCTGGAGCTCACCTGACCATGCAATGGATTCTCTTTCAGTCGTATTTTGGTTTAAAAAGGTTGTTTAGACCTGAAGAAGAGATTGTCTGAAGCCCTGGTCAGCTTTCTTCCTCTAGCGCTCACTTCAGCAATTGCTGATGTCAGCACTTGAACAGCCAGAGATTGGGATTCAGCTATTGTTGTTTATCTAACCCTAATTCTCATTTAAATGTCGACTTTTGAGTGCCTGGAAGTCAGTTTTGCTTGTGGTTTCTGAGAAAAGCCAACCAATTTTGTGTAGATGGATGCTTGTGTAGACATTCCATGTTTTTTTTAATTCTGATTTGTTAGTTTAGTGTATTCAAATGGTTTTTTATGTTGATTCAGAGGACTATTTTCACAAATAAGGAGTGCCTGAATCAGGGATTGAGATGGAATCCAAGCAAGGGGAGAACACTGTTGGTGCTCCATCCTTGGCAGTAGGAAACCTCAACCCTAGTGCCAAACTTAATGCTGACTTCTTTAATGGAAATAACTACAGTGACTGGTCGTATTCAGCTGAATTAGCCCTTGGTGAAACTTGAAGATTTGGATATTGATGGAACCATTCCTGAACCACACTCAATAGCAACTCTAAGTACTAAGAATGGAAGGTGAGAAATATGTTAGTTATGAATTGGATCCTTGACTCAATAGAAAGTAATATGTCAAAAAGGTTTCACTATTTTAAGACAACAAGAGTCATGAGATTTGATCACTTCATCTTATGTTCACAAAAGGAATCATGCAAATATACCAATTGAGTAGAGACATGGCTCAATTGAGACATGGGAACATGAGTGACTACTATGCTAAGATTCAAGTTAAATGGAAAGTGCTTGAAATATGACCCTGTGGCCAAGAGAAAACAAATGAATATTGGCATTAACTATGAACTACTAGGAGGTGTTAACTCAAAATATCTGTCAGTTTGGGTAAAAGTTCTGAGCCAAGACCCTCTTCCACCAACACAGACAATGTTCGCTCTTCTTCAAGAGGAAGATCATAGGCAAGTGATACTTGAACAGTCACCAACCTCACACGATTGACCTGCTCGTGTCTAACGATGGTGGTCTTGGTTGTGGACGTGGAGGAGGCCATCAGGATCGTGGCAGATAGACTAATGTTGACAGAAATCTAACCAGCCCAATAAAATTGCAAGACAATTAACTTCTAAAGCTTTATTTATACACACATTATGAGAAGAGGGATTGATGAAGTAGACTCGCTTCTGAAGTGCTTGGTGACCAACGCATACCAACAAGTTTAAAGGTAAAATTTTATAGGACAACGATTAGACCAGCTATGACTTATGGAGCAAAATATTGAACAATTAAGAAGAAGCACATGCACAAAACAAGTGTAGCAGAGAAGAGAATGTTGAGATGGATGCATGCTAAAACTAGGAAAGATAGAATCAAAAAAGAGTGCTTTCGGGGGCATTTAAGGGTAGTATCATTAGGTGATAAATTATAGCAACTCGTTTGAGATGGATTGGACATGTCCAATGCAGGCACAACAGCACCATTGAGGAAAAAAATTTCTATGCAACTTGATGGCCAGCAAGGAGAAGGGGAAGGCTGAAGAGGAAATACAAGTAATAAAGATAGATGTGAAGAAGTGAGACCTATCTGAGGATGTGTCTTGGGATAAACCAGAATGGAGAAATAGAATTCATGTAGCCCGCCCCTATGATGATGATGATGACAATGACAACACATTAAGAAAAGTAGCCTAACTGGAGGCCCACCTATGATAAATGCTACCACCTAATGTCTCATAACCCCACCCCACCCACCAAAAAAAAAAAACCCAAACTAGCACGGCGTTGATCGGCCCAACCCATGCGTGGCCAAAGAGCCTTGGCCCACAGCATGGCCCATTTTTTACCGTTTTACCCTCGCCCCCCAAAATAAGACATATAGTGATGCTTCTACATATTGAGTTTAGTACCCTGAAATTTCAGAATAACAGACTAGGATTGCCAAAGAAATCTCTTTGGGATCCAGTGGTAGAGCGGGTTGAAAGAAAATTAAGCTCTTGGAAGGGAAGACATTTATCGATGGGAGGTAGACTTACTTTAATTAAGTCAGTTCTGTCAAGTATTCCAATCTATTTTCTTTCCTGCTTCAGATTGTCCTGAGAGTGTTTTGCGAAGAATTGAAAAAGTTCAATGTGACTTTTTGTGGAATGATTCTTTTGAAAATATATATATATATATATCACTTGGTTAGATGGGAAATAGTGTGTCAGCCTATAAATAAAGGTGGTCTGGGTATTCGTTCCATTGAGAAGGTTAATAAAGCTCTTTTGGGTAAGTGGTTATGGAGGGTGGGCGAGCCTGATCAAGGTTTGTGGAGGAAGATCTTACTAAAAAAATATCATTTGGGAAATGATGGATGGTGGGTATCAGGTCTTGATTATAAGGCTTCAGGTATTTGGAAGTCTATTCTTTCTGTAAAAGATGATTTTGTTCCTTTAGTTCGATATAGAGCTCATAATGGGAGGAGGATCAGATTTTGGAATGATGAATGTGTCAGAAGTAAGCCAAAGAGTTATAACTCATAAACAAGACAGAATGGAAATGGATTCGATGATCTCCTTGAGGATTCATCCTTGTATTATATAGATCAGAAATGCCCAATCTTGGGCTACAATTACAGTCAATCAAATCTTCCTATTTTAGTATGTATTGCTGTACAAGTCTATAATATGAGATCAGAAATGCCCAATCTTGGGCTACAATTACAGTCAATCAAATCTTCCTATTTTAGTATGTATTGCTGTACAAGTCTATAATATGATGGGCTTTGCAGGTGGGTCATGAATGGGCCAAACTTATATGGGCTTATATTAACACCACCCCCCCCCCCCCCCCCACTCAAATTGATGCGGTGGAATCAGTAAGCATCAATTTGCTGGATAAGAATTGATGATGTGGGCGAGGGAGACCCTTTGTGAAGATGTCTGCTATCTGGAGCCCAGAGGAAATGAACGGTAGGGAAATGACGTTCCGTAGATACTCATCATGAATGAAATGACAATCAACTTCAATGTGCTTGGTCCGTTCATGAAAAACTGGATTTTCTGTAATACAAATAGCACTAGTGTTGTCAGCATGGAGACGTATAGGTGAGCTTTGTGGAAAACCGAGATCGGAGAGTAGCCCACGAAGCCAAAGAATTTCAGAACAGGCAGCAGACATGGCGCAATATTCGGCTTCTGTGGAAGATCTTGAAACTTTATCTTGTTTCTTACATTTCCAGGATATCAACGCATCACCAAGATACATACACCACCCAGTTGTGGACCGACGGGTGTCTGTACAACCTGCCCAATCAGCATCGGAGAAAGCAATGAGATTTAGTGAGGAGCCTGCCGGGAAAAATAGACCACGAGTAGTCGTACCAAGAAGGTAGCGAATAATTCGTCGAACAGCCGTCAAATGAAGATGCCTTGGTTGAGTCATATACTGACTGACCAGGTTAACCGCAAAGGAAATGTTGGGGCGGGTATGAGTCAAGTAGATCAAGCTACCAACCAATTGCCGATAAAGCGTGGCATCGGGAAGAAGATCCCCACTATCCTTTGAGAGCTTCAAATTCACTTCAAGAGGAGTATCAACCGGAGTTGATTGCTGGAGTCCTGCTAGTTCAATGAGGTCTAGAGCATATTTGTGTTGGTGCAAGATGATTCCTTTTTCTGTTTGATGAACTTCAAGACCTAAGAAGTAGGTTAAGGGACCCAAGTCTTTCATATGGAATGATTGATGCAACGAGGATTGAAGCTTAGATATCATTGAGGAATCAGTTCCAGTAACAATGATGTCATCAACATAAACAAGAAGGATAGTGATACCGCTGGGAGACTTATGTAAAAACAACGATGGATCATACGGACTTTGCTGGAAAGCCAACAGAAGCAAGGCGTCTCGAAATTTTTCAAACCAAGCGCGAGGAGTTTGTTTAAGGCCATAGAGGGAACGCTTTAGTTTAGCCACATCTGAACTACTGGAAGGGGAATACCCGTGAGGAAGACGCATATAAACATCTTCTTTACGATCACCATGAAGAAAGGCATTCTTTACATCGAACTGAAGAATGGGCCAAGCTTGAGATGCTGCAATGGCAATAATCATCCGAACAGTAGTCATCTTTGCAACTGGAGCAAATGTTTCATCATAGTCAATGCCATATTCTTGGCGATTACCAAGAGCGACCAGGCGAGCCTTGTATCTGTCGAGAGAGCCATCAGATTTCAGTTTGACCGAGTAAACCCATTTACACCCGATAGGTCGAACTGTAGGGGGGCAGGTAACCACATCCCATGTATGATTAGTCTGTAGAGCTTCTAATTCTTCGGACATAGCTTGCCGCCAACATTCATGTTTCACAGCTTGAGAGTAGGAAATGGGAATGTTAACAGAAGCGAGAGTGGCAAGAAAGGCTGAATGAGAATACCCATATCTATCAGGAGGCTGAGAAACACGCGTGGTGCGTCGAAGAGTGGGCATGATAGCTTGTTCTGATGTAGTGGCTAGGGGAGTTGGATCAGGTGCCGGATCAGGTGGATCTGGAATGGGCTGTATCGTAGCAGTGATTGGTTCCGTGCGTCGCCGATATACAATTCCAGGTTTGAACCTTTCAACAGAAGACGAAGGAGTATCGGATGAGAAAGGTGGTAATATAGCCATGGGAGGTGAAGTGAAAGAATCAGTTGTGTGAGAAAAAAAATATAAATTTTCAAAAAACACAACATTTCGAGAAACATGAATTCTTTTGAGAGATGGATCATAACAAACAAATCCTTTTTTATGAGTTCCGTAACCAAGAAAAACGCATTTGGTAGCTTGCGCAGACAATTTTGTCCTTTCAGAAGGAGGAAGATGAACAAAAAAAACACATCCAAAAGGACGAAGATGTGTATATGTAGGATGAGAGTTAAAGAGACGGAAATATGGAGACTGATTGTGAAGTTTGGAAGACGGAAGCCGATTAATAAGGTGAACGGAAGTGGATAGAGCTTCCGGCCAGAATCTAGGGGGAACAGATGATTCAAGTAGCAAGCAACGAACCATGTCCAGCAAATGGCGATTCTTCCGTTCAGCAATGCCATTTTGTTCTGGAGTATGAGGACATGTTCGTTGGGAGATAATCCCCTTAGATTGGAGGAGTTTTTGAAAACTGTGTGACACATATTCTCCACCTGAATCAGAGCGGAGAACCTTTATGCAGGTGGAGAATTGTGTTTCAACATAGGCCAGGAATGTTTTAAAAACCTCAAACACCTCTGATTTAGCCCTTAAAAAATAAACCCAAGTGAATCTGCTATGATCATCGATGAATGTGACAAAGTATTTGAAGTGAGAATGAGAAATAACAGGTGTTATACCCCAAACGTCACTATGAATTAAATCAAAATATTTTTCTGATATAGAGGTATGCATAGAAAATGGAAGGGCTTTGCTTTTTCCTAATTTGCAAACAGAACAATCAATATTGACATCAGAAGTAGAAAACTGCATTTTATTAATCAAACCAGAATTTTTCAAAGATAACAATATGTTCGAATTAGGATGTCCTAATTTTTTGTGCCACAGATGCACATTATTTTGAAGAACACTTGAAAAAGCTAAAGTAGATTCATCCCTAGGTTGTATAGGCAGACTAAGCGGAAACAACCGGCCGCACTTAGGCCCCTTCGCGATCACTTGTCCCGTCCCCTGATCTTGTACAACACAACCAGAAGAAGAGAATGACACATTACAATGATTATCTACAAGTTGTCCAACAGATAACAAGTTTGTAGATAGGCCAGGGGAAAGAAAAACATGATTCAAAGGCAATTTGTGTGGAATATCGCCTATGGCAATGATAGGTAAATGACCCCCATTGGCGGTTTGAACTTGGAGCTTTCCATCATATGATTGAATATTAGACATGAGTCTGGAAGAGGAAGTCATATGATTTGATGCTCCAGAATCAAAATACCACATTGAAGGAGAAGGAAAGGTTTTACCTGAAAGGCCCAAGGTGGAGAATGCTTGGAGAATCATTTGTTGAATCATTTCAGGGTTGATAGGAGGGCTGGGTGCAAATTGCTGTGAAGACATAGATGAAGATGGAGAAGCAGGTGCCACAGAGTGAGAATCTGAAGAAGCAATAGCAGAATAAGCACGTGAATTTCGATTTTCTCGTCGTTTCCTGCATTCAGAAATGATATGCCCGCTAGCTTTGCAGTAGTTACAAACTTTTCTCTTGCACTGAGAAGAATAATGTCCATACTCCTTACAAGTGAAGCATTGAATTTTGCTCAAATCGTGGGTCGAAGTGTCACGTCTTGGAGGTTTCCCTTTTGCCACATAGGCAACTTCAGCCGGACCAGTGGATGATTGTTGGGATAGTTGATGCTGAGTGACTATCCGTTGTTCTTCGCGGAGCACTTCATTGAGACATGCATCTAAAGATGGAGATGGATGTCGACTCATAAGATTGGATCGAACGTTTTCAAATTCAGACCGAAGTTTCATTAAGAATTGATCTCGCTGAGTAATTTTATGAACTTCCTGAACCCCAGATAGAGCGTCTCCGGTGATAGTGGCATAGGCAATATCCATGTATTCAGTCCAAAGGACAAGGAAGCCAGAGTAATACTCCTGGACAGCCATCTATCCTTGAGAATATTGAGCAATTTCATGTTCTAATTGGAACCGACGGGCTGAATTCTCTTCGTGATATATGCGTTTCAGATATCCCCACATATCTTGAGCATTTTTATATGGCTTAAGATGTAGGAAAAATTGAGGTTCCACTGCACCCAACATCCAGCTCATAATTTGTGCTTCTTTGGTTTCCCAATCTTCCAATTTTTCTCTTCCGTTGGCTTTTTCATAGTACCAGAAATGTGGCCCCATAATTTTTTGCCTTTCAGATATAACTCAAGTTGATAGGCCCAAGCAGAATAGTTTTTTCCATTGAATTTTATCAATTGCATTTCATTCTTGTCCATTGTCAACCCACAGATGACAATAGTAACCAGACAGTAACGAAGAGAGCAGCAACAGCAACTAGAAACAACCCAGAAAGTGCAATTTACAGGTGACAGCAGCAATAGAGAAATAAGGAACAGCCCAGAAGCTATTCGGAATCAACCAATCACAACAGATCTCAGATCTGTATAAATAAATGCATAAAACTGGTCCAGGCGACCAAGAAAATCAGCAGAAAACAGTAGGTGGGGCCCACTGGTGATTCAATCTACCAGATCAGGTTGATCAGAAAGATTCTTTACCAAAATATTGAAGCAATAGAGAAAAGAGTGCAACAATCGGATACTTGTGCTTAAAGATGGACGGCTTTGATGAAAGTAGATTGCAAAATTGCAAAAACTTGTAAACCCAAGTGGTGATCAAAAAGCCTACCTCTGATCTTCAAAAAATGTTGAAAAAATCACTAAAAACACCCAGAATATCAGGCGACCAGGGCTGTAGTGACCTCCTGATCAGATCTGATATGTCGATGGTTGGCCTCTGTTGATCTACACAGACTGCCGTCAGCCTACAGGAACTCTTCTTACGAACTTAAACAAGAAAGATTCAGATGGCTCTTAATCTCTCTATTGCACCAAGATGGCTCTGATACCATGTAATAAACCATATACCAACCCAAAAGCTTAAGCTGATAGATGGAATGCTCATACAGGTATATTAAGATATGTCAAGCCTATTATTTAGGTGATGTGGGATGTGGGACTTCCCAACAGAATGGTGTGGTCAAACGGAGCTGTATCATCAATTTCCTAATCTTTTTATGGTGGATAAGAGGCAAAATGCTTTTGAGAAAGATAATTTTTCCTATTATGGGGGAGGAGTTATTTGGGATTTCTCCTTCCGAAGGAGTCTTTTGGATTGTGAGATTTCTGATTTTGCTTCTTTCCTTGGCTTACTAAGTAAAGTGTTTTTATCAGGGGATAATGCAGATGTCAAAGAGTATGGAAACCATATGTTAAGGGCTGGTTTTCAGTGAAGTCTTTTTATAATGCTTTGGCTGATTCTTCAGGAAGAGTGGAGGGCTGGCACAATTTTTGGACTCCTACAATTCCGCCAAGGGTGTTGGTTTTCTGTTGGATAGCGAGACTTCATAAAATTTTGACCATAGACAAGTTGAGGCAAAGGAGTCATATTATCATTAATGGGTGTCCAATGTGCTTAGAAGATGAGGAAACGGTGCATCATTTGCTGATTCATTGTCCTTTTGCTCAGAGTGTGGTCTGCTTTGTTTGAAATGTTTGGTATGGTTTGGGTTATGCCTAGGACAGTTGAAGATTTATTTGTTCAATGGCATTGGCGCTGTAATTTTATTGGGGGCAAGATCTTATGGAGGTTAGTAGCGTATGCTACTTGTTGGAAGCTTTGGTTGGAAAGGAATAATAGAGTTCTCCAGAATAAGTCTAACTCTGTGATGGAGGTGGTAGAGTCCATACTTTGGTCTGTATCCGAATGGGCGAGTACATGTAAGGAGTTCAATGGTCTTTCAATGAAAGATCTTTATAGATCTTGGTCTTCCTTCTTTAAAGGCGGTTGGCGAGTTAAGTCCAAAATTAGAGTTGCATGGATGATTCCCCCTGCTGGTGCTCTGAAGTTGAATTTTGATGGCAGCTTTGTGCGTTCTTTGCAAAAGGGAGGGATTGGTGGAGTTATAAGGGATTGGAATGGAAAGATGGTAAGGAGCTTCTATGGGCCCATTGACTCTTCAGATGCTAATAAAACTGAGTTGTTTGCTCTTCTTATTGGTTGCCGAGAGTTACTTCAGATGGCTGGCAATGGTGCTATTCTAGAGGGAGATTCTTTCTCGGTAATTCAGTGGTGTTCTGGTAGTTCTTCTTATCCTTGGAGATTGGCAGATTGGGTGGAGGAGGTGTAGGATATCTCAAGGAGTTGGGAGCCACCTTCAATCAGATTCTTAGGGGAGCTAATGCCGTGGCGGATAGTCTTGCTCGTGAAGGAGTTTTTAGCTCTACCTTGTCTTTTAATGTTTAGTTTTCTTTTCTTCTTTGTTTTATGTTTTTCTCTCATTGTGCTTTGTTTCTTCTTTTGTGAAATAAAATTTTACTGTTATAAATAAATAAATAAAAGACTAGAAGAAATCCAACATCTAAAAGGTCGACCCATTCCACCCAAAGTTAGAACCCTTTGCAACAAAGTATAAGTTGACTACAAAGCTTTCCATGTCAAGGACTGACAGCGACACCAGAGCCCATCTCTATTTTTCCTATAGTTGTATCGTGCAAGTTTCAATTTCTAACATAGAAAAAAAAAAAAAATTAGAAGACCCATAAAATATAGTTGATGACACATTATGATGCTACATATATGGCAGAAGTTGTACGTGAGTGATGAGACCACACCATGTATGCCGCCCATAGGAAAAGCCTTTGACAACCTATTAGATTAGTAATTAATGGGGCATGGCCAACAGGCCAAGAGTGATAATCTTTTTGAACTTTATTTAAATTTTAAAAAAAAATGAAGAATCACATTTGGCCCAGCACGACCCAACTCGTGCCTCATGGCTGTGCTAGGAGCCTAGGCCAACCCCAGCCAACCTAGGCTTGGCACAGCATGGCCCGTGAAACTTCATGGGCCGGCACAGTTGGGAAAATCTGGGCTGTGCCCAGCTTTCATCTCTGCCCCCAACCTCCCACAACAACCCAAAACAGCACATGGCCACACAAAGTAAATAAATAAATAAACCACCACCATGCGTGCACAAATGAATTGGCACTGACCATGTTTGATGCTCATGTTCATACATGCCGTTGATCATGTGAAAAGCAGAAGTGAGGACTAGATCATGATCAAGTATGGGTGATACTCCTTTAGCCCAACAGCAGAACTCAGGGTCATTTTTTTTTTTTTTTCCACAACATTAGATTGATCGCGTGGAAAACATAATTGAGTAGTTGAGCACTTGAGCAACAACATTTTAAGAATTGGACCTAAGGAATGACTCGATCCCTTCCACAGAGTCAACACACTGCGTGCACCCACAAATGAATTGCCACTGACCATATTTGGTACTCGTTTTCATATTTACCATTGATCATGCAAGAAACACAAGTGAGGAATAGATGACTATCCTGTATGAGTGATACTCTTTTAGCCCAATAGTAGAACTCATGTTTACTCTCAGCATTATAATGATCATGTAAAAAACACAAATGAGTAGATGAGTGACAGCAATATTTTAAGAATTGCACTCAAGGAATGGGAATGATCATGTGAAAACATAAATGAGTGACAGAAAAACTTGAAGAATTGGACTCCAGGAATGACTCAATCCCCCTCGAGCAAGTCAACTCAATTGAGTTACATGCGACTTGGCCAAGTCCATCCAAGTTGCACCCTAGAGCCCAAGAACCTTCCAAAAAACTGAAAAATATGAAAAATAATGCCCTTTAAATATAGAGTCATCATGTTTTAATTAGCACAAATTAAATTAATAATAAATAGGTGTTGTCATTTGTTTTTATTAGATCAGATGAACAATACACCAAATCTTAATGCTTGGATCTTCAACAAAATGTGGTTTTAGTCTTCCAAAATTAATGTAAAAGATCACCCGAAAGCCTCCCAAAGTTTCTTCCAACACTAAAACATGGAAAAAATGTTTTTAAGGTCTTATATGTAGGATCAATTAGAAAGGAGACTCAGTGGGGTGACTCAACTTGGAAGGTGCTAAGTCGAAGTCAACTCAGACTTGGTCGATTTTTAAGAGTGTGAGCAAGAATGAACAAGGGATTAGATTGTGGCAATAAGGGAAGGGAAGTGCATATTGCAAGAAGGGAAAGTAGAAGCATGGAATTGAGTATTTCTATCCTGCAATGCATATGATCAATGGTATTTCTATCCTGAAATGCATATGATTAATGATACTCCCTCAGAACAATATATGTTAAGCACTGATTGGCCTGCTGTCAATCTTGTCGTTATTACAGCAAGGACCTAGAAGGTATTATCCCATCTAATGGAACACCGAACACTATCTTTCATTAACACAAACTTCTCCATTCTACCTTCAACCCTACACAAGTATAGGGAATCTATCAGTGGAGATGCCTAACTAGCACACTATTCGTGTGGTTGATTCACACTCTTACTTATTCTCAATCTAAATAAAGACAACTTTAACCGTTTTATGATTGGTTGGTAAAAGTCATAGAAGATGGTATTGAGTTTTACAGCTTCAAACAAATACAAGATGAAAACAAAGAAATGAAAAGACAAAAATGTCATATATTTATACAAAATTGTACAAAATCATGACACTATTTTAAAGTAGCAGCAAGATTTATCATATAATTCACAAACAAAATTAGGTTGATTCTTAGAATAAGAGAGTCCAGCATCAGATCAAATTGTTATCTGTAAGATTTATAGAGTAAATTGTAAGATTATGACAACAATGATCATAATCAATGATTTAGGGCCTCAGAGTCATCAAAAAAACACAAGATATTCTCACTTCCAATATCATGTTACATCATGCTGGAAAAATAAGAAACCTCACATGTCAAAACACCAACCATCATGCAGATGCATGCACAATGTTTGTGTTCTCCAAAACACATTAGATATGATCTTTAATCATTTAAAGAAGATATTCATAAAAATATATCCTCTCATAAGAACAAACAGGCTAAGTCAAACACGATTGGCTAGCAAAGAAAGAGTCTAAAAAGATTACCTGAAGTTGGTCGCGAAGTTGTCCTAGCTTTAATTCCTGAATACCAAAATTCCATTAGTTTTCAATTAACAGGAAAGATATTGTTCAAATATGATACTCTTATAGCATTTTCTAAGACATTGAACCTGCTCCTGAAGTGCCTCTCTTAAATTGGATACCAGAGTGGCTATTGATGATTCAGCAGATTTCATCTGTGCAATACATTCTTTTAGTATATTATGCTGCCCTTGCAATTCCACTAGGAGTTCAGATCCATTGAAGTGCCCTGTTCATCAGAAATAGCAGTCATCAAAAAAGTTCCCACAAAGGAATAAACAATGCAAGTGGAAATTACAAGACCATGACAAGCCAAGTAATTGTAATTCGCAGGCCTCCCTGGAAACCATATGGAATACCTACTCTTGTCCAATTGATCACCACTAACAAATCAGCAGTCAAAGGTCGTAGGAGTTAGGAAATTGCATCATCTATATCTGCTAAAATTTATGCGGCAAGGAATCCAAAGAGCAATACCAGCTGAGCTATTTATCTAAAAAATTGGACATATAGAGATTTAGATGCCCCTTTAATTAGAACTGTGACCCCAGCGGCTCAACCTCAGGTTAAACACTTTCAGTTTCAGAAACTCATTTTACAATAGGAAGGCATTTATTTTGAGCAATTTAGGGCCCATTTGGCATCATTTCGTGAGATCATTTTTTAATTCTAGCAAATGCTGCATAATGCATTTGGCAGCATTATTTGGATCATTCCTAAAAATAATATCATGGCAAACATTGTCCCTTGATAATGAAAAATTATTAACATTTGATAATCGTCTTTAAATATAGAATGAAGTGGGCATTGCCCATCGCCCAACCCCTCACACATGAATCTCTAAAATCCTAGGCCTTCTTTTCTGTTTCTAGTCTTTCCTCAACAATACACAGGGTAAAACACATTATAGGAATCAAATGGGATTGTGTATTCACTGTAATTGATTGTAATTTCCCTAATCAGAGGAAAATGATTGTTGTAGCCTGGAATATCTTTGTACATGAGTTATCCATAGGGACAACCCCTCACAACAATGGGCACCCAATTCAATCCATATTTCTCTCGTTCCCCGTCCATTTTAAATGATTTGTTAGTAATTACGGGTTACTATTGTTATTATGAGGTTAAAGTTGTCTCATATTAGGAATAGATTAAATTTGTGTTATTTTATGTTAGAGTTATGATGTGATCAGAGTTTCCTATTTTGATGTAATGAGGCTTCCTGGTTTTGGTTAAGATCTTTGGCTGTACTCTATAAATATTAAATAGCCATCAGCCATTCGCAATAATAAAGAACACATTGTCAAGATGTAGTCCCTAAATATACACTGAGATGTCCTTAAATGGGCTTCTTGGACATTAAAAAAAAATCCCTTGAATGGATTGCCGTTGCCTAAAAAAAATTCATAGGACTTGGACCCGAAGAACCTAAGGAAAAAAAAGGCTAAAATCAGAAAAATAGTTGTAGAAATAATAAGATATTTAAAATAATATGATATTGATCATTGGGAGGCTTCGGCCTCCTGGTGTACACAGTTAGGTTGGATTTGTGCCAAATACACCTCAGCCCGGCCCATGTGTCCTGGGCTGGATCTGGCGTATTAGCCAAAAGCAGATTCTGTGGCAACCCCTCTCGGATTGCATCACATGTTCCATATTTTGAAAGTGCTTTTGGTTATCCTACATTTGAAGAAAGCTCCAATGCAGAATGGACGTTCTAGATATCCTTCTCTAAGAGAGAATATTTTGTGGATCTGCACAGTAGTAGCTATTCTATGGTCTCTACAACTAGAGAGAAACAGGACTGTTTATAAATTGGGTTCTAAGTTGATAAGTGGGCTCAATACTTGATCATTCAATCAGCCATGGCCACAATAGAGCTTGAAAGAACTCCTGCTTCTGATCTTTGGCAAGAAGTCTAGTAGAGTGATCCTAAACTCTTTCTAGTTTTTTATCATTTATCATTTATCTAGTTTGATAAATAATGATAATAATGTTATTACTATTATTTACCATTTCAAAACATATATATACTACACAACTATTGAGAAATTTTGTTATACACCATTAATTTCAGAGATCACCAATCATAGTTGAGAACTACATTTTGTAAGTGAAGGGACCTCTTCTGCAATATAAGTACGAAGTTTTGAAAAGCCAATAATCTTAACCTGATATTAGGGGAAAACAATAATAAAATAATTCAACAAAATATTGTTAGAGTTTTATGGCAAGTTTGTGAAGAGCTCATTCCCGCAAATACAGCTTTTGTGACCAATTTATTTTCAATGGATTTGAGGGCTTTTTATATCAAGGGTTTGTCAAGTCTCAGGGCCTTTAATAGAAAGAAATGAAAATCACAGAAAATGGGTTTCCAAAATATCAAAAATAATAAACATGGAATTCAATTTATACTACCAAGTCCCTGGATGCACAAGCCCTCATACACAACAAAAGTAACTGCTGGCAGACCTAGAGTGACCTATTCACACTAGAAGAACCCACAAACACATGCATGCACTCACAAAACACAATGAATTTTCATTAACACAATGACTTCTTAGGAGTTATACAAAGAGTTATGCTAGTTTATAATCTTGTAAGTGATGTCATGCAAAATAAAATTTGGCATTCAGAACAATTTACAATAAACTTAGAAATCACATTAGAGATGCAAGTACCTGAGGTATAATCCCCACCAATTTCCTTTTCAGTTTTTTCGACACTACTGATCGCACTTGTGCATTTGGTCAATACAGCATCTTCAAACATATAGCCATCATACACAATCTCATAACTTGCGATGATCTTTTCCAGTTTCTCTCCAACAGATTGTTTCTGATTAATAACAATGTAAAGAAAAAATATATAATCAATCATAGTAACAAGCGCAGATGTCCCAATTAATAATTTGTCTGAAACCAATAGATATATAACACAGTTATAACAGAAATTGCATATATGATGTAGCAAGTTAACTTGTATAACAATAACAAAAATGATAGTAGCAGCTGCTAGTCATAACAAGAACAACAATCAGAGAACAACGGCAGAAGCATAGAAGCAACAGTTAAAAAAAATACCCAGTAGTAGTCTTTTCCAATGACACCATTAGCACAAGTGAAGAAATGTCAACTTGGTGGACATAATCAATATCATGTTCTTTAATAATACCCAAGTAGCAACCATTCAAAAAATAATAATAATAATAATAATACCCGAGTAGTACTTCAGAATGGAGAGGTAGTCAATTGTGATGCTAGAATGATTTTTTACTGGTTAGCACCAGGGAAAAAAAAAGTGAGTGGGGCTAGAAGAATTGGTTTCATTCTCGTTAGAACATAGATACAAGCCATAGAAGAGCTATTTTGATCGCCAATAGAAGGAAAATAGCAAAGATCATGAGAGCATAAAGGTTGAAAGAAAAGGGATCAAATTGCATTAGGAGGAAAACAAAGCCTCAAAATAAGAAGCTAAGATGCACAAAAACAATCTTTAACCCACTAGCAAGAAAGGAAATCCAACACAAGAAGATGAGTTATATATATGGAGGCCACGGTTCCAATAATTGGCCAAGTTGACTTCAACTCAACAATTGATGAGTCAAATCAAATCCCCTTCCCCACCCCCCCCCCCCCCCCCCCCCCCCTCGGAAGCTCCCCTTTAATTATATTAGCAATATAGTGAAAGTATTCTTTTTTTTCTTTTTCCTGTTCTCACCAAGTCTTTACTCCACATGATTTCCTGTCTAAAACATTTAATTTGAACTCTTCTTTTAAGTATTTTACTCAATAGCCTCCCATTCTTGCATTGCAATTAGAATAGAGATGACTCAACGTACAGAGCAAATAATCAAAGAGATGCTTATGTAAAAGAAACTGTTATATCAATTAAATTTGCAAAAGATGGAACTAACTAGGAAAAGAATATCTTATCTTAGGTTACCACTCTGCATCAGGCAATCTCCATGGTCCATCTGGAATCCTGTGATATAAAGAATCAAGAAACGATTGTCGGAATGGAAAGCAAACTACTTGTCCTTAGGTGGTAGTATCACCTTAATCAAATATGTTCTTTCCGACCTCCCGGTATAATTCATGTTATTGCTCAAAAGCCCGGTTTCAGTTGCCAACCATATTGAGAAATTGTAACATGACTTTCTATGGCAAGGTAGAAGTTCTAAGAGAGAATATCATTTGGTGGATTGGTCAGCCGTTTGTAAGTCAAAGAAGGAAGGGGGTTTGGGTTTTAGACCTCTAAGACAAATGAATCAACCTCCCTTGGGAAAATGATTGTGGAGGTTGCGGGAAGATGGTGACAGCCTTTGGTAAAGGGTGCTATCGGCCAAATAGGGTATTTCAAGGAATGGGTGGGATACTCTTATCGCCCACTATCGATCTTCAAAAGTAGGAAAAGCATATTATCGGTGAAGTACTCCTCTAGTGTCACACTTATCAAAGCAGCCTTCTCTAATATTCCAATATACTACCTCTCCCTCCTCAAATGTTCCATTTCTGTTATCAATTGGATTGAGAAACTTCAGCAAGATTTCTTATGGCATGGTACAAGCGAAGAAAAGAAGTTTTATCTTGTTGATTGGGATTTGGTCTATAGATCAAAAAAAGAGGAAGTGCTGGGAATAAGGCCCCTTAGGGCCCGTTTGGCAATTTACTATTAAAATAAAAGTAATGTAAAGTATCAATTGAAGAGAGAATAAAATATCATTGGGTTATGATGGTATTTTGTCTTTAGTGGATTAGTAGGGAATCTTTTTGTCTTTTAGTATAAAAAGTGAGTTTTTTTTTTTTTTTTGTCTTTTAATGGAGAAAGGAGGTTGCTTTTTTTACTTTTTTTTTTTTTAAATAGGGGGGAATTTTGAAGATGCATACTTTTGATGTGACCCCTTATCTGAAAAATGGAGGCTTTACATTACTTTTACTAACCTAGTAAATTACCAAACGGGCCCTTAGGAAGGTGAACCAAGCTTTGTTTGGCAAGTGGTTATGGAGAATATGAGAAGATTCTGAAGGCCTATGGAATCAAGTTCTGGCATCGAAGAATGGGTTTCTCAAGAGATGGCCGGGATGTTCAGGAATGCTCGTACAAAGCTTCACCCATTTGTAGAGGTATTATGTCTGCTAAATAGAGTTTTATGGGGCAAATCAGGTATCGAGTTGGAACAGGTGACAGAATCTTATTTAGGCTGGATAACCGGATTGGAGATAGGGCTTTGGCTACACAATTCCCAGACATTTATAATTGTGCGGCAAATAAGAAGGCTAAAATTCATTGCTACATGAAGAGGTTTGGTGATCATTATGGCTGGAACCCTATTTTGAGGAGAAATCTCAAAGACAACGAATTGGATCAATATACGTCGGTGCTCAACTTATTAAGTGGGGCCCAAATTCAGGAGAGAGTGGATGAAAGAAGATGGAATGCCTCCAAGGAGGGCTCCTTCTCTGTCAAATCTTTCTTTGAGATCATCAATAAAAGGGACGGGGTCAGGAACTCAGTGGCAAACATTTGGAAGCTTAAGGCCCCGCCAAGAGTTGCTGTCTTTGGGTTGCTAGCACTTCAGAAGAAAATTCTCTCAAAGGATAATTTAAGGAAAAGAGGGAAGATAATAGTCAGAGGCTGTCCTATGTGCTTGCGAAATGAGGAATCAGTCAAACATCTTCTTCTTAACTGTAGCATCACTAGAATGCTCTGGTCTCCAGTGGCTTATTGGTTTGGGTGCACATCGGTATTCCCAAATGGCATTCTGGATCAATTCTTATCGCGGGGAAGCCCAATAGGGTCGCCAAGGGTAAAGGAGATGTGGAGATTGTCTTTCCTTGTGGTAATTTGGACCATTTGGAAGGAAAGAAATTCAAGATATTTTAAAGGGGTTGCAGAGGAAGATAGCATTTTGAAAAGAAAAATTAAATTCACAGTTGCCTCTTGGATGTCATCTGACACTGACAGTTCCTTTAAAGGGTATTCAATAGACCAGATTGTTAGAAATTGGAGAGAAGTGGCCTGCCTTTGATTAGAGTCTTCTGTCCTCTCATTTGTGGTCTTGGTAGCTGCTATTGCTTTGCTTTGTTGTTGTTTTTTGGCTGGTTGTGTTCCTTGTGGTGTGGCGGACAGTATAATTCTCTTGTACTGTTTTTTTCTCTCTTTTAATGAAAGTTACCATTCAAAAAAAAAAAAAAAAATGTCAACATCCTTTTTTCCGTTGGCTTCAGGGATAAGATATTTTTTTGGCTCGACGCTTAGTTAGGTGATAGACCATTAGCAGCTCAGTTTCTGGAATTGTTCAACTGTGCCACTGACCGTCAAGCAAAGATTGCAAGCTATCTGGGGAGAGTTGGTCACCAAGTGTAGCGGGGTCCAATTTTTAGAAGAAATATGTCGGGAGTAGAAGAGTCAAGCCTTCTTGCTCTTTTGGATTCTCTCAGCCCCGTCTACATTCCAGAGTAGGGTGTGGATGGCCTCTTGAGAGGGCGTCTTCACAGCCGCCTCTTTCTTTTCTGTCTTGGGAGTGCCATCTGCAGGCTCTAGTTACTTTTCTTAATTATGGAGACTGAAGGCTCCTCCTAGGGTGGTAGCTTTTGTTTGGCAAGCCCTGAGAGTAAGGATTCTAACCTTCGCTGCCGAAAGAGGATCGTGGTAAACGCTTGTCCCATGTGACTGGAAGATGAGAAACCAGTAGACCAGCTACTCTTGGGCTGCAAGCTTGCTAAAGTGCTTTGGAAATCTATCCTCAACAAATTTGATTGTATGTGGGCTTTTCCTCGTTCCATCTCCAAGCTTTTTGAGGAGTGGAAAACGGGTTTTGGTTCAAAAAAGGGAAGGTTATTGTGGAAGACCTCGTTCCCTGCAGTTCTTTGAATTATTTGGAAGGGGACAAAGACTCCAGTGTGGAGAATTTGATAGACAAGCTAACATTTACAGTGGCTAATTGGGAGTTGGTTCTCCTCCAATTTTACGGCATTCCGATTGATATGATTGTGCATAATTGGAGGGAGGTGGCTGTCATGTGATACGAGTTTTTTGCTTTTTTTAGCCTTTGTGATTTGATTGTTCTTTTTTTTTTTTTTCATTTTTCTTTGTTTCTGCTTTTTGGGGCTCGTCAATATAGTCCTCTTGTACTGTCTAGCTATTTTTAATGAAAGTAAACATTTTTTAAAAAACTAGGAAAAGAATATCTGCTGCAGAAACATTCAATCATAAGAGATGAAACAGTTTGTCTTCAACCTGGCTGCAAAGAAATTTTGCGTTTTCTCAGGAACTGCAGTACAGCTAGATTTATTTTCAAGAACTTAATCATAATCATACGCCTAACGTTGCTGGTTGGCTGCAATATTGTATCATAGGAAAGTAAAAGCAACCTGTTGTTGCTCAGTCAAGTACAGAATCAGAGCATCCACTTGCAGCTCATGGGACATGTGAAGTGTTATGGTTGAAAATTGTACTCAAGGAGTTGAGTTTTTCAGATAGTGGTATCTACACTGATAACACAACAGTTATTCATATTGCTTCCAATCCCTTATATCATGAGCATACTAAGTACATTGAGGTTGATTGTCACTTTATGCTAGAAAAAGCAACCAAAAAGTTTTACAGCTAGAGTAAGCATGCATAGAAGATCTTGGCAAGTTTTCTCATGAAAACAGTTCCAGTGTCAAAGCTGGACACAACAGGTATTTATGCACCAGCTAGAGGGGGAGCGTTGAGAGAAAACCGGGGAATGATTTGTAATTTACAGAAAGAAGAGAATTGCATTGTAAATACAGGGTACGGGGGTTTTTTGTATTACGAAAAATATATATTAATAAAAATATACAGCCTTGGTCAGCCAGCCCTAGTGGCAGCCTGTTTAGTGATTTTTTTCTAGATTCTCTCTCTAAAACTACTACTCTCTTCCTCAAATTCATCGTTTTCTTTTTTGTTTCTGGTTTTACATTACAGTGCTTCCAACTATTCCTACCAAAACAAATGAATATAGGCAGGTCAATGAGTTCATTATCATTAACAAAGTCGGGAAATTCTCCATGCCCAGATAAATATAACACCCTCCTTTTTCCTAATGAAAGTGAATAATGTTTAAGTCCCCCTGAAACAGGGCATTACCCACCAAAATCTAACATTTGTAAGCCTATCCTAGAAATCATCTCTAGCTGCATCATCTTTTGGGACACACATTCATGGTCGCTCACATGAAGACATCTCCCACAAAACTAAATTTGACAACAGGGCTCTGAGACTTCAAAACCTCCTCACTCACCAAAGCCTGCTTCTTCCAAATGGAAATTAAACCCCCTTAAGCCCTCTCGACCGAGACCTAGTCCCAATTACATCTTTGAGAACCCCAAACACCGTAGACCACAGACAAGATATCCTTGCAAACCTTGGATTCCTCCAGAAGCAGCTCCCCTTATGCTTTCTCAACAATTTCCTGACAGCCAATCTCCTCTCAGTCTTCCCAAGCCCATTGACATTCCAACTGATTACAATCACAGCAACAATGTCTAAGCACACCTAGCACAGAGTCACAGACCCACACAGCTCAACCCTGAGATGCCTAGCCATGCCCACTCCATTCAGCATTAGGGTTGCAAATGGGTGTTTGATTAACCGAGTACCCGAAGTATCCTGTTCCGAATAGAGCGAGTTTGAAACCTAATTTTGTGTTCCATTAAGTATAGAACCAAATTCTAGATTCTGCAAAACTGGAACCAGTTCCAGATCCATGAATATTTCAACCCATGGACCCGGCAAGAGACCTATCCGCAATGCCAAAACCCCAAAACACTCCTAGTCCCATCAAGTGCATAAGCGTCCTCTCTCTCTCTCTCTCTCTCTCTCTCTCTCTCTCTCTCTCTCTCTCTCTCTCTCTCTCTCTCTCTCATAAACTATAATTCCTCTTCCAGGGTTTAGGGTTTTAGATCTTGCTCCAGAAATCTAGGGTGTGTTTGTGCGATGCGAGGAATATACTGGAGTGAGAAAAACCATTCTGATTTTCCGTTCAGCCTATTCTTTGGTGGTTTGGTGCAATATCTTTCCTTCAAAAAAAGGGGAAATTGAACTGATTTTCATCAATAGAGAGGATTTCAATTTCCTATGTGAGGGATAGGAATGCAGGATTCCTCCCTCAAGGAAATGAAAATCCACAAAGAGCAGAAGCTTCATACTGCACAAACACACCCCTAGGGATTTGTATTTTCCTCGATGCTCACACGTATACATCTCTCGTCTCCATTGAAGTCTCTCGTGGCGGGAAAGAAGGGTAGAGGCAATGGGTGAAGGGACGGCTTGAGATTTTGAAGCTCTAAGAGATCGTTTTGACTCTGGCGAAGAGAGGAAATGAAAGCTTCATTTGTCTTCTTTGTGGTTTTCCTGCTCGCACGGGCTGTCTTCTCTCTTTCGACTGTAGATTTAGTCGAAGGTGAACAGGCTCTACTCAATTTCATCGAAAATATCCCTCACAGGCAGAGCCTCAACTGGAAAGACAAATCTCTGATCTACAACAACTGGACTGCAGTGCTGATCATACTTGAATCGTGCCCATCCATTTGACAAGATCATACTTGAATTGTGCCCAGAGTGGGATTACATGGCCTAGACCAAGCTCTTTCCAATACAAGTAATTTTTCCGTTGGTTTTTTTTTTTTTTTGGGTGTGATATCAAGTTTAGATTATTTTATTTGAACACTGAACTAATTTTCAGTTTCTTGAATTTATGCTTTGATTTGAGGGGCTATGGTGGTAATGGAGGTGGTGTTGGAGTCAGAACTGTGGACTTGCTTGGGAACCAGAGGTGGATTAGGAGGCATTTAATACTATTTGATAGGTTCCAGCCAAATCTGGATCCAACATTTAGAAAAGGGATCTGGATCCCAACCAATTTGCAACCATACAGACCAACATAAGAATTTTATATAACTAGCTTTTCTCTCCTCTATCTTAATAATTTGCCTTAACACCTCAAATTCCTTTGGACCAAAAATCAATATCTTGCCCATCTCGACAACCTGCATCACCTCGCTAGCCAGACAAGCAGTTCTCCACAATTTCCTTGGGTGTTCTGCCCATCACCTAAATTGGTACCTGCAATATTACAAAGCTCCACCTCAGCCGCCCCTCCATCATCTATATGATCCTGGCTGCCTAGAGAATCTGCTGCATGTAAAGGAGACACAAAGATCGCCTAATCCTTGCCAATGTACCCCATTCTGATATTTACCATTGAGTAGCTGCCATCTGAGGTGCTCCTACATGAGTATCCAGCAGTTGAGTTCCTTATTGACAATAGGACATGTTCTGAGACGACTCCAACTGATCACCTTGAGTTTCTGCTCCACCTTTTTTATTGCCAATTTACAAACAATGTCTTCCTATCAAGTCATTTTTAGAGATGCAGAATACAGTGATCGTATGGAACATCGAACTAATTGAAACAAATTTTCATATGCTCCTATAGTATACCACTGGAATTGTAAATTAGATTTGATTGATTGATAGATTCTAATTAGGGATTGTAATGACTGCAATTAGGGATTCCAATTGGGATTGTTTTGAAAACCTATGTAATATATGCCTTTGGGGGACAACACACTGACAGCAGAATTCTCAAAGTCCTCTTGTTCTTCCTCTGTTGTATTATCTTCTCTCATTTGTCATCATATCAGAGCCAATATCAGAACCCAGTTGGGGGATCTCAAAATTTGGAAAATCTCGATTATCAAAAGCAAACGGTTTCGTCGTTTTCTTTTTCTCCTAGGGTTCTCATCAACTTGTACCTTGTTTTCATACACAGCAGGGCACCGTGTTTGGATATAGCCATACAATCCCGATCACCATCCACAATCCTTTGAAGAAGTACAGATCCTCTTCTATTTGGATCTATTTCTATTCAGAATCCTTCCAGGAGTCGTGCAAAGTTCTTACAATGGTTTGCACATTGGTGGGGCCCACTGATCCAAATCAGACACTTCTTCTAGAAGTTTTAGGGTTTGATTATTGAAAGGCTTGTCAAGTAGTTGTTTGTGCAGTTTCCTATCACCAATTGGTTTTGGGAATACTGGCTAGCAACTCTGTCATGGTGTCAGAGCCAGAGGTCTCAAGTTCAAAACCACACAAGGCGCAACCCCAGGGGGTGTTAAGTAGTTGTTTGTGCAGTTTCCTATCACCAATTGGTTTTGAGATTTCTAGCTAGCAACTCTATCAAGGCCATCTTGATGCAGATAGACCTCAAGCCACATGTGTAGGGCCAAAGATAATTTAGGGATATTGCTATTTTATTTAATTAATTATTCTAATGAGATGTAATTAGGATAGGATTATAGTTTGATTAGTTTCCTAGTTCGTTTAGGTTTCTTAGTCCCTAAGGGTTTCCCATTGAGGTGTGTCCTCGTCCTCGTTATCGTCTCTGCGGAGGTGTCTTTAGACACGCGCTTCGGCACTTCCATGCAAGCCCTAACCCTAGGGCCTGCATCAGTTGGTATCAACGAAGAACGATCCCTCGATCGATCGGCGTGTTACCCATATCCATCCATTCGCCAATACATCCCCACCAATCTACCCACTCATCTTCATAGCCTCCCATTGTCATCCAAGAGTCCCAGACCATCGTCCGCCCTCCTCCAGCACCCTTGCCCCATCGTCTGCCCACTGCCAGACTTCCACCCCAAAGACATCTTCAATCACCCAAAAAAAAAAAACAATTCCGTCAAATCTGACCCACTGTCAAAAAAAAAAAGAACACCTCATCCCAACGCTCTTCCTAAAAACCCAGCCCAACCCATCTCCATCTCTCCACTGTTCAGCAAACCCCAAACCACCGAAACCAATCATCTTCTTCCAGAAACTCCCAAGACATCCCAGAACCAGACCCCTCCTCCTTCGACCAAATCCCAAATCCAGAAATAAAAAAATCAGAAAGAAGAAGAGAAGTAGCACAAAGGATGGAGATTAGGGAAGAACGTGTGTACCTGACACCTTGTTTTCACCAACCGCCTTCGCTGCATGCTGACTGCAGCATCCCGCCGTCGCACCACCAACATCGCCCAGTTTTCTAGAGTAGAAAATTTGACTGAGTTACTCGACTTTTCACCATCTCCCAGTTCTCTCCCTCTTCAGGCAATCCAGATCCCCTATTCTCTCCCTTCATTTCGTTCAAACACAAGCAACGAAAAAGGGGTTCAAAACCCTTTTCCTCTTTTTTTGGGCTACAAACACAAGGCTGCCTTACGTGTGATTGTGCCTGGTATCAGTCCATAATCCATACCAGTGACCCATTTGAAAAAAAAAAAGCCCAGCAGCAGGGGGAACCAACCTGAGTGCAGAGAAAGACCATTGATTTCCAGAATCTTGCATTGTGTACTGACAATAATTGGTACCCAGTCAACAGTGGGAGTTGCCCAAATCAAAGGCCATAACTTCTTTTTGTGATATTGGGTTCATCTCGGATTTTTTATCAGTTTTCTCCGGTGTGTTCGTAGAAAGCAGATCTACAAATAAGGTCAGTCCATTCATACATCCCATATGAAATTGCACATCAGTAAACTCCATAATGCACTTCAAAGAGTCAAATATGCGGGTAAATATGGAATATGGTATTTTGAGAATGAAGCCTATTTTACACAATTTTTTCATTTTAAACAAGGTAAGTTGTCTGTTTTGCAATACTCTGGCCAATTTTCAAGGCTCCAAGATGCAAGTGGAATGGAGAATGATGAAGAACATGATTTAATAAGTTTTCTAAGAGGTTTGAGACCAGATATAGTGGAGAGAATGAATGACTGCACAAATATTCATGAGACATATTAGGAAGCAATTCGTGTGGAACGAATGCTTAAACAGTCTCCTATGGGAAAGGTTGCACCTCAAGACAGAAAGTCGCCACAATTAACAACAGATCATGTCGAAGAACCAATGGCAGAGAATATCCAGATTGACATTGTGACGCCAGAATGAAAGAATGAGCAAAAAGACGAAAGGGAGCCCGAATTTTCTTCTTTGAGCAATGATGATCAAGAGCTGCAAGCAACACAGAAAGACGAAAAGTATATTGAAGTTCCCCACCCTCACATTGATTTTATTCTCGGGGATCAACAATGGAGAGTTGGAGATGAACAACAGCAGATAGTCAGATATTGTGATTTGATGAAGCATATTTATCAATTGAAGCATCCAACGGTTCACTAACACATCTACTCAAATGATGGCAGTCGAAAGAAGTCATACTTGAAGATGTGCCCAGAAACTACAGTTTAACCAACAAATTGGAAGTTCGTCAGAATGATATTCGACCCAGGTGGACTTTTACCAAACTCGAGGTCGAGTTCTTTCCAAGCCGGGGAGAATGATGCAGATAGACCTCAGGCCATGTGTAGGGCCAAGATAATTTAGGGATATTGCTATTTTATTTAATGATATCTTGATGGATCTGTCCTATCTGGCCATCTCCCTCTGATAAAAAATCCAAATCTACTTGGAGTCAAAATAACTAAAAAATGATTACTTGGATTCTTAATTCCACAGAACCCAAGTATTGGTCTCCCTTTCCAATCCTTTTCCTTTTCAAGAGCTGTTGACTTGTGGAACCACTTGAGGAAATTATATCATCTAACCAACAAGGCTCGAAAGTGTTCTTTCGATACTAAATCAGGTAAATACAATCAATGGGACCAATCTAAGCAGAAGTACTAAAACGAATTCTCAACCCTCAGGAGAGAAAATGATTCAGTGGTTTTAGCCTCAATTCTTCAGGAATTTCAATCTATACCCTCGAACTTAAAGAGGAATCTCATATTATTCAATTCTCACGAGCCTACGACAGGAATTTGAGGTTGTCATGGGCTTATGTCTGGCCTGACGAATATAGAAGTTGCCGTATTAAATATCAGCTGATACCGGTACGTATCATCAGTCCATACCGTACTGATAGGTATAAACTTATCAGTCTCGAAGCAAAAGCAACCCCCCCCCCCCCCCCCCCCCCCACACACACACACACACACACCAAAAAACAAAAAAACATTGCCAAAATATCGGTTTGTCTTGCCTGATATTTGAAAAAAATCAATTGAGACCAATATCTTGGCTGATAATCTCAAAATATTGGCCGATAAACAACAAGCCCTAAAAACCTATCTTTTATTCATTTCCATTCACTCCAACATAGCTGTGGCAGCAAGAGGAGGTCTCACACCTTCTCCAACCTTCTTTTCACTTACCCTCCCAGAAATATCAAGATTTGAGCAGATTTCTTCACAACGCAACCAAAGAACTTAACCAAGTCAGATTCGGTAAGCATTTTGTGATTCCTCTTTTTGTATTTTTTTCCCTAGATTCTCTCTCAAAATTGCTTAGAAATGTTCTTCTCATGTTTGATCTAGAGTTTTAAAGGAAATTTTCATAGTTTCGAGCATTTTTTACTATTTGGATTTTTCATTATTTTTATGCGATTTATGAATCTTTTTCCATATAAAAGTGAAATAAATGCAGCCAAGGCCACACAATGAGCTAGATTTGGTTGTAGGATTTTAGTTTCCTTTATACGTAGTAAATTTGAGATTAGATCTAGAAATTTTGGTTTTGAAAATTTGGGGCTTTTTTTTAAACTTATATATTTTGTCAAATTAGTCAGTCAAAATTATTTAGAATGTCTTAGATTGCTTGTAAGTTCTTAGTTTATCAGATCTAGTGATTTATCAATCAAATAAAAAGTAGATTTAGTAATATAGATTATAGAGTCTAGATCTAGAAATTTTGATTTTGAAATCTTGGGCTTTTCGGAATCTTTTTAGTTTTGTTAAATTACTTGGAAAATAGTTGATTAAGTGCATGAGTGTAGTAAATAGTTGCCCATGAACGTTAGTAGATCTAGTTGTGGAATTTGAAAATCTAAAAGATTTGCATTAATTAATTATTTTATTTATTTATTTATTTCAAAGTTTTTGAAAATATAATATTCAAAAAATTAAGATATAATCAAAAAAGTGTTTTTTTAAGGTTCTATATTCAATGCATAATTTATAAATGCTAATTTCCATATTCTTGGACTCTTTATTTTGGATATTTTCAAAAAAAAATTCAATTTTTTTTTAAATATAATATTAGGAAAAAAAATTAAGATATCATCAAAAGTTTGTTCATTTAAGGTTCTATATTCAATGTACACTTCATATATCATAATTTTCATGTTCTTTGGCTCTAAAATCTAAAGATTTAGCGTTGCGTTTTTTTTTTTTTTTTCCTTTTTAGGATAAAATGATGCATGAAGTAGATCTAACTTGGAATCATGGTAGTGAAGTAGATGGAAATAAGCATAAGTTTGAATGCAAATATTATAGAAAGATTACTAATTAGGTAATAACTAGATTGAAACAATACTTTGGCTCATAGGGTGATCCCAGTGGCAAAATGAAATAAAATGCCCGTGCCCGTGAAGAAGAAAATGAAGGAGCTCTTCGATGCCAATAAACAGAAGAACATATTCCAAAAAGATTTTTAAAAAAAAGAGGCCGAATGGGAGGCTTGTGGAGAGGTCTTTGGGCCTAGAGAGGAAGAGATACTTTCTGCCGGTGATGATAAAAACCTAGACATATGTGCAGCAAGGAGAGAAATTTTGCCCATCATGAGGAAGAAGAGATAAGAAAAATGCAATATGAGGCAGCTTTTGAGGAGGCAATATGAGCATGGTAGTGGCTCATCCGGCAATGGTGGTCTGTTACGTCAGATGTTTAGTCAAAAACAACCCCACAGACATGAAGAAGTAGAGGAGGTGGATCACCTCAAAGTATAAAGTTGGAAAACATCAAAAGAGGTCCAAACACACTTGACCATGAGCCAAGGTGGGCCCTACAAAGGTTCAGCCATCATGGATTGGATCCATGATGCTTCAATTTGGGTTTTTCCCCAATTGGATCTTATCTTC
This sequence comes from Cinnamomum chago, assembly GCA_038049695.1. Lineage (NCBI taxonomy): Eukaryota > Viridiplantae > Streptophyta > Magnoliopsida > Laurales > Lauraceae > Cinnamomum > Cinnamomum chago. The sequence continues at coordinate 114,763,535 of CP142451.1, forward strand.
CATGATGATTTGAAGATCCCTCAATTAGATTTGAATTACGGTTTATGTGTTTAATGTAAATCATGTCTTTTAATCATGTTGGAATGGTATACAAGTGATCTCTATAGTTTTTCTTGAACCCTCATATCATTAATGATCTTTTTATATATCTAATTGCTATTTAGGGTTCTTATCAATATGCAAATTAGAGATTCAAGTTTAAACTAATGTCAGCAACATTAAGGTTATGAATAATTTGAGTTGAGTTTAAACTAATGTTACCAACAATAAGGTTAGGAATAATCTGAGTTGACTTTTTGAACATTTTCAAGGACATGTTGTAGGAAATTAATTCTAGAAAAAATAAAGGATGATGCCCTGTGTGACTACAGTATGTGGTTCAAATATTGTGGTAATCGTGATTACTTATATCCGGATGTACTCCATATGTTAACCAATGGTCTAGTCGGCAACTTACAAATTGTGTCATATATGAAACTATAATGATATTGGAACTTCATAAGTCGAGTAGAATGTTGTTTATATGGTCAATGATGATCAAAAGATGGTATCCTTAAATGATGTGACTTGTGACTCCCCTTTAACCAATGAGTCGGCACTTGAACCGAGGCAACTAGAAAGGGTTACACAGTAAGGACACCTCAATACTATTGTAGCATATGCATGTGTTGGTGGTACCTCACATGACAATTTATAAATTGAAACATCCGCTCAGAGGATGTCATCGAGCTAGCGAGATAAAATTCAATCGGCGGTACTGGTTGACCCCGGATCCACAGGTGTAATATGCGAGGGCCTTTTCCTAGTTGGAGGAAGCACTAGGGCTTGGTGTGCCAATTGATAGTTAAAGTTTTCATATTATGATTCAAATTGAGTTATTATGATGCCTAGACGTACTCATATGCCTTATTATTCATATTTTGAAATATTGATCTTAGGATGTATGCTTGTCAGGTTCAAGTTATTCTCATGTGTTATATTCAATGTTTACCATCAGTCTTTTGATATTATGATGCAAAGAGTATGATTGCTATTTATACGTGTGTTTCAAACTATGCACCCTATATACTGAGTCCACCCTGTTCTCACACCAATCATGGGCCATTTTTAGGTAACAATGATTTTTTTTGAAATGGTAACTTGTATTCAAAGAAAAAAGGAGAAATACAAAAAGGCTTTACAGTATAAAAGAGTTATACTGAGAAGCGGCCGGGAAAATCCCCAAAAACAGCCACCTCCCAAGAGGAGGGGAAACAAAGACAAGGAGGAGGAAAAAGGGAGCCAGATCAAACCGAAGTGACTTCCCTCCAATTGTACATAATAGCATCAGTAGATAAGCCCCGAAACTCCGGAAGATTGGAGACCCACGAGGCAACGCAGAATTTCATTCTAAGAATTAAATCTTCTTGGGAGGAAGCTATCCCTTCAAAACATCTTCTATTTCTTTCTTTCCAAATCGTCCAAATGCAAGCCAAGAAAGAGATGTGCCACATGGTCTTCCCTTTGGAAGTAAAAATCGGGTTAGCCCACTGAAGGAACAAATCAGGCAAGGATTGTGGCATGACCCAGTTGCAATTAAACTCCTCCAGGATAGCTGACCAGATACCTTTCGTCTGCTTGCAATGTAGCAGAAGATGATCAATCGTTTCCTCATCCGCTAGGCAAAGGGGGCAAGCATTGACTAGGAGAATATGTCTGCGGCGAAGGTTGTCCATAGTTAAGATCTTTTTTTGGAGAGCAATCCAAGTAAAGGCGATGACTCTTGGAGGGGCCTTGATCTTCCATAAACGATGCCAGCTTTGGGGAGCCATAGAAGTGTTTGATAAGGCGGAGAAGAAAGAGGAGACCGAAAAGGAGCCATCACTAGAATGTGTCCAGATCCTGCTATCTTGCCTTTCTCTAGGGCCATCTATTCCATTAAGAATCTCGATAAGATTTAAGAGATTAACTTCTTCTTCCTCAGAAAGATTCCTTCTGAAGATAGGCCACCACAATTGATTATTGTTGCTTGTGTCAAGATACTCACTGATTTTGGCATTCCGGTTTCTGGCGCATCTGTAGAGATCAGGGAACTGTAGCGCTAAAGGGATTTCACCAGCCCAAACATCATGCCAGAAGAAGATCTTCTCTCCATTGCCAACGCGGTAGCGGATAGATTGAGAAAAAGAAACCTTGGAACTGTATATCCCTTTCCAGAATTTAGAACTTCTTCGTGAAGGAGGAAAGGTTTCCCAACCATTTCTTCCCACTTTATATTTCTCTACCAGGATGCTTTTCCAAAGGCCTTGTGAATCATCTCCAAGTCTCCAAAGCCATTTACCCAACAGAGCTTGGTTCATCTTCCTTAAAGGTCTTATTCCGAGGCCACCCGAGTCTTTAGGTGAGCAAACTGTTTTCCAATTCACCCGGTGAAATTTTTTGGAGTCCTCACGGCCTTGCCAAAGGAAGTCTCTTTGAAGCTTCTCGATGCGATCAATGATTTTAGCCGGGCACTTAAGGATGGACAAGAAGTAGATAGGAAGGTTGGCAAGAGCAGATTGGATCAAAACAATTCTACCTCCCAGGGATAAGTACTTTGCTTTCCAAGAAGATAACTTTTTCTCAATCCTCTCAATCACTGGATTCCAAACAGAGATAGGCACTTTGTCCAGGCATAGGGGAAGACCAAGGTAGGAGGATGGGAAGGAGTCTACTTTGCACCCCAAAATAGTAGCATAGTGGCGGAGGGAACTGTCTTCAGTAGATACTCCGAGGATGGAGCTTTTTGAGAAGTTAATCCTGAGACCCGAAACAGCTTCAAAGCATCTGAGAATTGCAACCAAATTTTTTATTTGGTCCTCATCAGCATCACAGAAAAGGAGGGTATCATCTGCATATTGGAGGTGGGAGACAGAAGGAGCATTGTGAGAAGGCTTGAAACCGTGGATCAAGTTGCAGGCTTCTGCTTTGGAAAGCATCCGACTGAGGGCTTCTCCAATAATGACAAAAAGGAAAGCAGACAACGGATCCCCCTGTCTTAAGCCCCTCTCAGCTGGAAAGAAACCTTTCGGGGAACCATTGATTAAGATGGAGAAGGTGGCAGATGAAATGCATTCTTTGATCCAGTTCCTCCATTTTAGGGGAAAGCCCATTCTGCGCATCAAGTATAGGAGGAAGTCCCAGTCCACCATATCGAAGGCCTTTTAAAGTCAAGTTTGCAAATAATGCCTGGAAGTTTATCCTTATATCTGGAATGGATGCATTCATTGGCAACAAGAACCCCATCTAAGATCTGTCTACCTTGAACAAAGGCACCTTGAGAGAGGGAGATGATGGAAGGGAGAATCTTCTGTAGTCTAGAGGCAAGCACTTTAGCTAAGATTTTGTAAATGCTGCCTAAAAGACTGATTGGCCTGAAGTCCTTTATACTGTCGGCCCCTGTCTTCTTAGGGATAAGGGCAATGAAGGAAGCACCGATCGATTTGGAATGCCTTCCTCTGGAGTGAAATTCCTTCATGAAGGCCATAATGTCAGCTCGAAGAAGGTCCCAGAATCTGTGGAAGAATGAAATTGGGAAGCCGTCTGGGCCTGGAGCTTTGTCACTAGCTAGATTGAAAATCGCTGCTCTGACTTCTTCCTCGTGGAACTCATCTTCCAACCAATTCGCATTCTCTTCACTAATGGAGGGGAAGTGGAGATTGTCTAAGGAAGGCTTGCAAGTACCATCTTTTTTAAAAAGATTTTGAAAGAAACTGAGAATGTGGCTAGTTATCCCATCCTTGTCCTCTAATCTGTTACCACTAGAGTCTAGCAAGTAATTAATCTTGTTGCCCCTCATTCTGGTCGTGGCCATACTGTAGAAAAATTTGGTATTCTTGTCTCCTTCCTTTAGCCAACGGTATCTAGATCTTTGTTTCCATTTGATCTCTTCTTCGCGAACTTTACGCTCATAAAGATTTTTGAGATTCAGCCTCATAGCAATATCCGCTTCAGAAAGCCCTTGAGATTCTTCCTTGGAGTCGATGGATTGTAATTCTTTTAAAAGCGTGGCCTTGATAGCTTCGACAGGCACAAAATTGGTTGTCCTCCAGTCTTTGATGCTTAGCTTCAACTGCTTTAGCTTCTTGGAGAATCTGAAACCTGCCCAACCAATGATATCGTAACTATTCCACCATTCCTTAATAAGAGCAATGAAATTTTTGTCTTCCAACCACATTGTCTCTAGGCGAAAGGGAGAGGGTCCCCATTTAAGACTTTTGCAATCAAGAAGGACGGGGCAGTGATCAGAAGTCGGCTTTGGAAGGGCGATTTGGCAAACTTCAGGGTACAGATCAATCCAGTCCCCAGTGACCAGAAATCTGTCTAGACGCGACATAGTTGGAGGGTTTTGGTGATTGGACCAAGTGAAATTTGCCCCTCCTAATTGAAGATCAACTAGGTAGTGGGAATTAATCCAATCTGAGAAGGAAATCATGTCAGCTGTAATTCTGCCAACCCCTGATTTGTCTGAAGGGAATCTAGTGATATTCCAGTCACCACCAATGCACCAAGGACCAACCCATCTGCTACGAATGGAGTCAAGCTCACACCAAAAATTTCCACGAAGACTGCGGTCAGTAGGGCCATAAACAGAGGAGACAATCCAAGAAGAGCCATTAGCCAAATCTTCAAGCACTGCTGAGACAGAGAAGGTGCCAATGAAGTGATCTTTCATAATATACTGCCGACTATTCCAGCATAGAAGAATGCCTCCAGAGGTTCCAACTGCATCAAGGGAGATCCACAAACATTTATTGTTTCCCCAGAGATCCCTAATAACTGATTGAGACATCGAGCTGAGCTTAGTTTCTTGAAGGAGCAGAAGGTCTGCTCGGAAAGTGCGAATTACCTCTTTTATCACTGCCCGCTTCACAGAATTCCCTAAACCCCGAACATTCCAGGATATAGCCTTCATTTACAACTCTTGCTGGAATCGCTGACTCTGAGAACAGTAGGACGACTGTCATAATTAATGGAGCACGAAAGGTTCTGGAGTTCTCTGCTTCCTTTCCTTTTTGACTTCTTTTTGTGGGTGACAGGTCTTCTGAGGGCGAAATCTCTGTCCTTTGCAAAGGCAATGAGGCTTTCCCATCCTCGACTGCTGTTGTCTACTGTGATGCCAATTTCCTCACCACAGACTCTGATTTTTTGAGATAACCACGAATTTGAGGATTCTTGCAGAAAGCTTCGATCAACACACAGAGAACTGATGGAGTTGGTCTTCTTAGAAATACAGTGGTCTTCATCAGAATTCTGCCGAGAGGGAGAAATGGCAGAATTTTTGAAGACAGAGAGAATGGTTGCCGGCACTGTGCATGGAGAGGATGGGCGAGAAGGGTAAATAGCGGAACCTGATTTGGTGGAGTCGAAGTCCGAAACGATGATGATGGACTAGAGGGTGAGGATGTGACGCAGTTAGGATTTGACATTTGTGGGAGTGATTAGAATATACGAGATGGACTTTAATATTCCAGTTTTGTTTAGTTTGTTTGTTTATTTCAATAAAGAGACTAGTTATTAAGGTTCTGTAATAAATTAGATGGTTTTGATAACTTTGGATTTATGGTTTGATTTAGGTAATTAAATGGTTTGAATTAGTTTTATATAACTTGTTCTCTTATATCATGATGAATGGTTAAAAAAAATCCGTTACAAAATTATTTGACCAAACTCACAATTGCGGATTATATTAAACCTCATAGTCCAAATAGCGGATTTGTTTTTTCCGGATTTGGGCCGTAACACCTGCTATCTGTTGATCAATTAGCATATAGGAAGCTGTCCTCGAAGCAAACAGCAATTGCCAAAGCTTTGAGCAGAAAATGGTTAAGGCTAGATAGGGTGGTAAGGTCCGTCAAAAGTTCTTTTTTTACGCCAACCATCAATCAATCTACTTTTATTTGATTTTCAATTGAGTGGTGGTTGAATTACGGAGAAAGTGCTCCAACACTAAGGAGAATGGCAATAAAGGAGAATGGCAATAAAGGTCCTCAGTCAAACAACAGCAGTGTCAAATTGTGAAAGGATTTAGAGCACCTTCTCCTTTATAGTTTATTCACACTAGACCAAGAAGCAGCCGACGATGCAAAAGTTAAACAAGTTGGTCTATTATCCACTACAACCTCAAGCTCCTGAGCCAAAAAAAAAAAAAAAGAGAGTTTGAGGATCAGCAAGATAACTTTTGTACAATTAACTTGGACTATATTTTTCAAAAGGCCTTTTTTATACAACAAAATCCCTCCTTTCACCTTCACGAGGACAATCTTCCCCAATCCATGACCCAGACAATCTCTCTCCCTTTTATAATATTCCATCTGCCCTTTGCTCAAGATCCCCCTGCACAACAGACCTTTGATATTCAAATTCCTCCATTACCACTACATCCATAGATGAAGCAATGATTAACTTGTAAACAAAGGGCCCATTTGGCATCATTCCATGGGACCATTTCTGCATTCCCATGGAATGAAGAATAAAGAAATGCGTTTGGCTTGAAATAAATTCACTTTTCATTTGGAACATTTCAAGGGAATAACCACTACGGAGAATGAAATTTGAGAAACGATCAACAATCATTTTTCAACACGGAACGAGGTGGACATGGAACCCGACACTTCCGTCCCCCATGTGTTTCCTTCCTTCCATCAACTTTCCTGCAAGTCCCCCCCCCCCCTTCTCTCTCTCTCTCTCTCTCTCTCTCTCTCTCTCTCTCTCTCTCTCTCTCTCTCTCTCTCTCTCTCTCTCTCTCTCTCTCTCTCTCTACTGTCACTTTGTATTTCTCTCTCCATCTCTCTGGCTTCCTTTCTCTGTGCACGAGTATCTCCCTCACTCTTGCTCCCCCGTCTTTCCCCGTCTTTGCTGCATCTTGATTCTCTCTGTTGCTATAGCTACGTTCATATTACGATGTATCACATTCAAACCACATGTTTACATGTCATGAATCTTATGATAGGAATAAATTCTTCCTAAATAAACATGTGTGAAAGTGGTTTTGATCCATTTAGACATCAGATGTGGGTGGGCCACCTGCAGGATAGACGGATTTATTGCGTTGGTCTGCAGTAAGAAGCGACATGAATGAGGGTTCCCTTCCCTTCCCGGCTCGATTGGTTATATCATATCATTAGGTCTGAGAAGTGAATGTGACATGAATTAACGATGATGATGAATTGGGAGGCAGGAACTGTTGCTGCGTATGTACATAGTGATATAATGGCTATAACACAGATTTACAATCTAGGCTAGAATAGAATAGATGAACAGTAGGTACACACAACTAAAACAAAACAAAAAATCGAAGTTGGAAGATCATACCAATTCTTGTGAATCATGTTTCTTTTAGGAATCGTATTTGTAGAAGATGATCATTTTTGGTTGTGACCAGTTAGTGATTATGTCTATATTTTTTTCATTATAAATCACCATAGGAATCTGTTTTCTCTAATAAACTTAATTTTTGAAATTAATATGATGGTTTTGCTTTTAAGTATATATCATGGATGTATGAATATTTTACGATAAATTCCAATTAAAAACATTATCAATAACGAATTTGTTGATTTTATTTATTGGGAACAATTTTGATAGAATGTTGCCAAACAAGTTCCACACAATCCATTTCCAGAATAGAATCATTCTCAGAATCATTCATTTTCGGAATAATAATAGTTTGAGCACAAGAATGATGCCAAATGGGCCCAAAGCTGCCCATACTCCAAAAATGACTTCTCAATAGCTTCTTTCACAATCCCAACCACATCACCTACAAAAGTGTCAGCATCCCATTCATGAAGAGGAACACCATAGCACATAACCCAAGCCATCGTGCTGAATCCAGGGAAACCTAATCTCCATCTCTCTAAAGATTAAAACAACCTCTATCCTTTACAGCCTCCTCCACATATGTGATGACAAAAGCGTTGTAACCCCAACACCCCCCCCCCCCCCCGCCGCGCCCCCCCCTTTGCCTTTTTTTTTTCTTTTTTACTCTCTTAAATGTAATCGCCTTCGTAGTAGGGATGGCGCATACTATAAACCAATGATCGACACAATGGCTCGTTCCAATCGACATTGCCCCACCTACTAGAAAGCCGATGTGAGTTCCTTGAAACGATCATCACTCCAAATGGATGCTAGAAGAGGTATGAGACATCTACCCCATTGAGGATTCGCTTTGTGGTAACTCTCGAGCTTCAATTCTCACAGGAGTTACATTTCTTTGCACTTCCCAACTGAAATCGCAATTCATACACTCCATCTTTTTACAACTTATTTAAAATCCCTTCAATTCTAAAGCCTCCTCCCATATCTCAAGTTTCACATTCACACCATCTCTCAATTCATTCAAGGGCTTAAACCTAACTCTTGATGCAAACTTATGGTCACTGAAAACTCACCTGCTCCACAAGTAGTTCTCACATTGGTTACTACGCTCTCATACATGTCTTTAATGATATCCATGGATCAAAATAGCGGTCGTTGCGCTATATCAGGCATAGCGGTCTTAATGGTATTTAGCGCTGCTCACATCTATAGCGGCCGCTACGGGGCTACTACACGCCTACACCCACTACTGGGCGGCTACAGGAGTGAGACAGACTGATACTTTCCAAAAAAAAAATTAAAACGCGTAATAAGGCTTATTTCTTTTTTTGTTCTCTCCAAATTAACATTTCTATGTAACTCTTCTACCTTTCTATGCATAAAAGAACACCAAAAAACACATGATCTCATTGAATTATAGTCCATACAGAGAGTTCCTCTCAAGGGCACTTCTCTAGGTATATCCTAGTATACACCCCCTTCGTATTTTCTCTACACTCAATAAAATATATTATTTGTTTTGATGAAATTTAATTTGTTATTTGATTTAAACGTTAAATTCGAACATTAAACTTTATTAAAGCATTATTTTATAATTTATATATCCTTTGTTATACACAATTGTACCAAATTGCTTATTTGAATTATGAATTTAGAAATGTTTAATAGAATCTAACTTTCTATAGCAAACCAACATGAATACATGGGAAAAATTAGATCAATATTATTAATTTTTATGATCATTCAGTGATACACGACTTTTATGCACTAAAGGGACCACTACAGCCCCTATCTTAGTTATTATAGGGGGGGGAAAAAAGCATCAAATTCTTACATTTTCCAATATTCTGGAATTTTTTATATTTTTTCAAAAAAAATTGAGAACTTTTTCGATTCACACCGCTAAACCGGTACCGCTACGTAGCATTTTAGCCACCGGCAGCTACACCCGCCGCAACAGCTATTTTGATCCTTGATGGTATCAATATTACTTCTTTGGACACTCATTTTATCTAAAACCCACCAAATTAAACATCTATGTACTCTATTGTAGGCTTTCTCCAGATTGATGGAGACCATATTTAGATTTTTGTTCTCCTCTCTCTATATTTTTACATTAATTGTCTAAGTGAGAAGATAGTTTCTATAATTGACTTCCCAACATGAAACAAAATTCATTCTAAGATATCTTGGTCTTTTGTCTAAGTCTTTGCTCCATTACACTCTTTCATAGTTTCGAAGTGTGACTCAAGTTTAGTCCCACAATAATTAGCATGAAACCAAATTTATTTTCAATATATTGGTCTTTTGTCGAAGTCTTTGCCCCATTACTCTTCACCATAGCTTTATAGTGCAACTCATAAGTTTAGTCCCGCGATAATTGGTGAAGTTCTGCATATCTACTTCATTCTTATATATGGGTATTGGGTACTACAATACTTCTTCTCCATTCATCCGACATTTTTTGTTTAGATGGCTCATTCATCCGACATTTTCTTTGTCCTTAATATCTTATTGGAGAGCCGAGTTAACCAAACCTATGCAATTTCTCCTAAGCATTTCCAAGCCTCAATTAGAATGTCATCAGGCCACATAGCCTTTCTTGCCTTCATTCTAACAACACTTTCTTCACTTTTGTTGCCCTGCTTCTGCAATTGAAGATATGCCCTACTACCAAAGTATCATCTCCCATTTCTAAGCCTCGTATAGAATCTTCATTTAAAAGTTCATTAAAATATTCTCTCCCCAGTTCTTTAATATTATTTTCCTTCACTAAAACCTTTTGCTCGTCCCTCTTTATATAACATGATTCAAGTCCCTATTCTTCCTTTCCTTCATTCCTGCAAGTTTGAAGATATCTCTTTATTTTGTTCATTGACGTAAATAGGTCATCATCTGCTATGGACTTTGCATCATTTACTAATTTCTCAACTTCTTTCTTTGTCTTCTCATTATATGTACATACATTAACTTATAATCAAGCATTAGGGTCTAATTTGGGTATCCGAAGCCCTAAATCGTACATGGCATGAATTCCATTTGGATTCCAATTTTCAGGCCCAAGCTTGACCCAAACCCCAACAAGTTGAACCTAAATTTCACTCTTCGTCGATTAAGGCCATGCGGTCTTGGGTTTGTGGCCCAAACCTAAGTTGCAATGATATGACACTCAGTCAAAATGAGTATCAAAGAAGCCAGCAAAGAAATCTAAAAATATAACTAAAAACACAAAAAATAAAAATAAAAAAAAAGTAAGTTTGACCCATAAGGACACGTCAATTTTATTTTATTTTATTTTAAATGTCACAATTTAATTATTGTCCAACATTCTATGTAGTTACAGGCAATTGCTTTTGGTTTTCAGGTTTTCTTTAATGAACATAACATGGATCCATGAATACTTGAATCTTGCAAGAAATTATTCTCAAAAAAAAACTCAGTAATGGCTTCCCACATTTTCTACAGAGTCCAAACAACGAAAAAAGAGTGGGGTCGGAAGAACCCCTAACGAAACTTTTATATAGTGCAAAATTCAATTTAGACTTTAGAGTCCGACCACATCAGCATTGTTCCAACTCAAATTACTTGGCCACTACGCACAAAATTCAACCTTGTCCACAGAATTATTTTATGTAGAACCCAACTCAGTTGTTTTTTAAACCCTTGGTACAAACACATACACAGAGATTCTTTCTAACCAATAATAATTAAAATTTAAAATAAAATAAAGACCAGGTACACCCATATCATTTTTATTAGTAAATGATGTATAAAATAAAATGAGGATCAGGAGGAGGAGGGATGGGAATTTTACCGGTTTGAAGCTAGAATTTTTCCCAATTCTATTGTTATTCTCCAAGTTCCTTCCCAAAAGCTCTTCTTTTAGAATTTGACCACGAGAACCAAAGACTTTCCTCTCTTCCCATATATCAATCTGGGCACATATAAATGCAACCATAAGCAATAAAGGAAACAAAGTGCAAACGGCAATTAACCAATTTAACTGCTTGGTGATACAGGAAATAGTGGGATTGCCTTCACAAACAAGAAAATAGCTAAGAAATAACAATTGCATTGCCAATTATCATCTTTAGATATACTTTATTCAGTAACTTCTTTACTAAAGCATTTAGAGGTGATAAAAGAAAAGAAACAAAAAAAAAAAAAAAAAATCATTCTAAGGTGGCAAGGTAATATCAGTTGTATGACCATAAACCTAGAATGATGAGCCATCATCAATAGTCTTTGTATTCACCCATGATTTTTTTAATTTTATAGCCTGAAAACCTGATAAATACAGCTTAAACTTAATTGTTACTCCAATTGCATTGCATATCATACAGCTAACACATTTTTTTAATAATGTACTTCAAGAACTTCATAAATAGGTTCTGATCTTAAATGAAAAGACAAGATGATGTAACTGAACACAAAATAAATAAACTATAGATCCACACACCAGTCGCAATGCAGCATTTCTTCCAAACTCATCTCCATTCTCAAGTACGTCACTGAGAGCATCAGGAAGAACCTTCCAAAACTCACCAACAAATTCTGCACCCTTGCGCCTACTGTTCTGCAATATATCATTTGCAAGATATAAAAATGACACCCGCTGGTCTCGTGGTGAACAGTGGAACTGTCTCTCCCACGTTTCCACAACTTGTTTTGCTTTCTTCCTGTGGAAGATACACCAATGTGATAAAGCTAGATTTTGTTAAGGATAGCATATCAATTCTCAAGACCATTGTAAAATGCCATGAAAAGAAGAATGTGCTAAGAACTTTTTTTATCGGAAATAATGACGAACTTATTCAGGAGGAAAGACCATTACAGGACAAGACAGCAAAAGAAAGGTGGTATAACAACATTATACCCCCACAAACAACAATTACATAATATGTGCCACCCCAAGGAGAACCAACAATTACATATAGCTAGACCATCTGCCATAGAATTTGCCAACCTAATCATTTGACAAAAAAAAAAACAAATCTAAATGAGAAGACAACTCCTTGATCTCATTAAAATGAAACTTGAACCTCCAAGGTCTTCAGAAAATATGCAAGACCCACATCACCGCATTAGCCGAGCCACTTTCTACTATTAGTATTAACTAAGATTGGAGAGAGAGCGAGAAAAACCAAAGGGCTTCCAAAATCACCATCACCTTGGCCTCATTAAACTCATTAACACCGACATTCTTAGAAAACATAAGCAAAACCTTACCCTTGGAGTTACGTAGCACATGACCAATACCAGCTGGACCTGACTTGCCCCTAGCCACCCTATCTATATCAAACTTAAAAACAGCAACTGGTTGGAGACCACGAAACCACCCTCCTTTCCTTCGATCTCCACAAACCAAGATAGGTTCCAAACTAGTTGGAACGTCATCCATGCTGAAATTTTCAAACTCCTTTCTGACCAAAGCCTATTTCACAGCCATATGATTGACCTCTGCAACAAGCAATACAACTGAAAACAAAGAACCTCTGAAGATCCTCTCATTCCTCTCCCTAGACCAAATGATTGCAAAAGGAATGATCCTCCAAAGAAAAAGCCCACACCCGTGAAAAGGCTTCTACCCTCAATACTAAACGAGCTATGAAATAACTGCCAAAAAAACCCCAAATCATGCCACACCTATCAAGAAAATGACACCAGAGTTGGGAAGCAAGCTTTTAATGGACGAAGAGATGATCAATAGAATCTTGAGCTTTCCTGCACATTATACACATATCTGAGATACTGTCAGACAACAAACCATACTTCGAAGATCTTTGGCCATGGACACCTTCCATGCAACCACCAACAACACTAGAGCACAAGGAGTGATAGTTGACGAGGCCTCTTTTGAGCTAAATGTACTATGAAATGTGAGAGGTGTCAAATCTATGACCAAACTCAGATCCTACTATACATATCTCTGAAGATCAAATAACTAAATAAGTAAATTCAAGATTCAGGATTTCTTTTCTGACTTGAATGTCCTTGGTTCGAAGCACTGTTACCAAGAAACTAGTTTTCTCTAAATAATATCTACATTTCTTGCTTCTAGTTTCCTGTGTCCATTTTACACTTCTAAATAAATGCTATACAAAAATATGCAAAACAAGTTGATTCACGTATTCAATTCTAGCTCTGCACCTCACATATGTTTCTCAGTCTAGCAACAATGATTAGAAGTGCTATATTTTGTCCAATTATTGTTCTCATAATGTATGTTTTATGACAATTTTCGTCTACATTTTCAGAAAAAAATTATATATATGTTGTGTTAAATTCTCAAGCAGGCATAATAGCAGTCCAAAGCAGAGTCCTCAGCAAATAAAGGGATTGGAACACATTATATTTTTCATTTATTTACTTAATCAGGGAATATCCTGTAATTTAATAGACGCGTTATCCTTTGCTGTAATTTCAAAACTGTTATAGCAGGGGGCTTTTGTAAAGAAGGAAAATTTTACCATTCAATAATGATGATGATGATGATGGAAATTTACATCAATATAAATATTCCTTCCTCTCCAAGAACAGAGCCCCACAGGATAGTTGTACGGTTCCATGGAGGCTGATGTCAGCCCATGTGAAGCTGACATCAACATCACTACTTGTTCTAAGTGTGAGCGTTAGGAGTAGAAGGCCATAGTGCTTGATTATGTGTTTCAAGATAAGTCTTCATGATTATATGCTTATTTAGTCGTGTCTTCCTTGGTGCTTTCTTTCCTTTTCTTGTGTTGGCTTGTAAGTATATTTCTCTTGTACTGTTGATTGTTGAAACCTTTTCTGATGTTAGTTACCATTCAGAAAAAAAAAAAAGTGCTGTTTCTGTCTGTTTCTTGTTTAAAAGTCAAGACAACTTGAGAAAAATTGAAGGTATCTGAAGTTTGGTGCGTTTCTTATCAAGGTAATCTTTGGAAGTGCTTTGAGAAGTATAGTTTCAAGTCATTTGAGGTACGTGCTTCCTTTTGAATTTGGTGTGCATTGTTAATCCAGTAATAATGGCAGAGTCATCAACAGTTATTCCAATGAGTAACACTACAACAAAAATCCCAATCATGTTTTCACTTTGATCAAGATTAAGGCCACAAATTTATCTACAGTCTAGTGCTATTCATATGTCCTTAGGCAGGCCATATAAATTGAGATATACTATGGTAGAATTCTTCAGATTCATATGCCCTAAAGATGCTCCAAAATACTTCAGATAAGCTAATGTAGCATGCTTGGCATGCCATGGCATCTGAATAGTGAATTCTATAGAACCAGATATTAGTGAAGGGTCACTTAGCATAAATACAACCAAGGAAGCATGGGATACCAGACATGAACTCTATACAGATTAAATATATATATATATATATTCTGAGAATTTTTAAGTTTAAAGAAATGATTCGTAACTGCGGCACATCATCAAGGAGATAAAACCGTTGCAGAACACTGCTTCTTATCCTGATGGATATGGTTTAAGCATAACCACCTCCATGATCTTCCAGGTAGATGCTTCATCAGCTTGAGTTCCAAACCCCTCAACCCCCGTGATTTTCAACTATTGTTCTATTTAAAAGGTTATCTGATGAGCCTAGTCGTCTCCACTGTGGTCATCTCTCTTTTGATCACTACTCGTAGACTTGGCTTGAAACGTAGAGCATTTGGCGATTGCCTTTGGCAATATTTCAACACATTAACAAGTCCTTGAACTCCTCCACATACTCTTCTTCGAGGATCATATTGCCTTATCAAAGTGTGAAATATATGCATAGATAAGAGCACCCACAAGTTCAAGCAAGCCATTTTTGTCATGGCAAGCAAAGAGGGCCTCATGAGTCACCCTCAAATGTCCTTTCCACAAAGAAACAACCATAGTTTGCAGGGGGGTTTTTTTCCTTTTTTTTTTCAGAAGGTAATCTTTCCTTATAAAGGATTTATTTTGGTTTGTTATTTGGTTATAATAAGGGGCATTGTTTGAATGATTTTTCCTTTTTCCTTTTTCCTTTTTACTGTTCAAGTTTGAATCTTTATTTGGTCCATATAAGGCTCAGATTGGAAACAGGTTCTATCTTAGTTCACTAGTTTATAAAACCAAGTAGGGTTTCACCTACAAGAATAGTAAATGTGATTGATTTGATGATGCTGGTGATGATTATTTATATTTTAGAGAAAATATAGGAGCAAAGCTAAACCATCGTTTGCATGTTCTTGGAGCATATCTAGGAATGAATGATGTGAAAAAGCAAGGAGTGAACACTTCTAGCACTCGAGGTACAAAACTTTGAGACTATCTTAGGACATGTGATGTCTTCTTATTATTGGACTTTTTCAGATGCCTCCTGCAGTAGCTCGATCTACATGAGAAGTTTTGCTTATAGGGAAGGCTAAAATCAAGTTTCAAAGCATAATTCAATCTGCCTTTGGAAGCATCTTCACTAGAGTTGCATCTATGCCTGGCTCCCTATTTAGTGCAATTGCCAAAAGTAGCTGAATTTGTTAACAATTCAGTAGCGTCCAATGACCTGGTCACAAGATTAATCCAAGAGCTAATCCCAAGTTGAAGACATCTTTCTGCAGTTGAAACCTGAGACTTAGGCCTCTTATTGAGATGTGAAAAAGAAACATATTGCTAAATCTGGAACTTTCCAAAAACCACTACTTCGGATGTTTCAGAAAGTGTAATGCTCCAACAGACTTAAAGGTTATTAGGAAAATCGATCCCAGTGTGGTTGTTTGTTAGTGTTATACTGTGGTTCAGTCTGATAGTTACTTGAAAAGTTGCTCGTTGGATTTTCTGACAATTAATTTCTGAGCCTCATCCCAACAACTTGGGCCAGCTAAAAACATAACATCCTCTAACAAAATCTAACTATGGATCAAGAAGATCTCTGTGTCAGTGTGGATGCATGGGTGTGAGTGGACTGGTTCTCAAGTATACTAATAAAGCAGATGATGATAGTGAGGAAAGGAGAGTATCATCAAAAACAAATTCAAGTGACACCACACAACGGGTTTCTGATCTTTTGGAAATGTAAAAAATAAGACAGAATCTGTGAACTCTGAATCCTCTAGTAAAGCTCAGTATGATGCATGCTATCTGCTAGCTTCGACTTTTGAAATCCTCTGGCTCAAAGGTATTCTAAATGACTTGCCTGAACCAGTTCCATTACAGATAATTCATGTGCAACTCAAATAACTTCCATTTCTACCTTTTGACAAGTGCACAAGGCATGCTGAATTTGATTGCCACTATATCCATGAACCAATGGAAAAAGGAACAATAACATTCATGTTTCTTCTACACTACAGCCTGTTTACTAAAGTTGCAACCAGAGGACTTCTGATGGCGTAAGCCCGGAGGCCACGGTGAAGATCTACACGACTACACCTCTGACGGTGAGATCGAGCCCTAAGACTCAAAACCCTAAGATGACTTAGGGGAAATACCCCAAAGGGAAATCACGAGAACTTCTCTGAACTTTTATTAAAACTATATCATGCATTACAATCAAGCATCTCTCTCTATTTATAATAGAGGAATGGTCTAAATAAAGAAACTACTATTATTCAATGATTCCTAAAATCACTCCCTAAAATCTCTCACTAAAATCTCTAAGTAAATCAAATCACTAAAATCTCAAATTACTAAAATTACTAAAATATTTAAAGAAATTAAATCATTCTTGGCGGGGCCCATTAGTGGGTCCTCTTCTTCTTGGATCTCACGGCATCAACTTCATTGGTATCTTCATAAACAAATTGATGCTTGTTCAGCTATCACCAGTATAAGGGAGAGTGTGACAAGGGAACATAAATATCATAGTTTGGACTTTGGAGGCAACGTAACAATCATGAAGTACAGCAAATCAACTATGACACTCAAGACTCAAGAGTACCATTGTTGTAAATTCTCTCTAAAAATCTCAAATATCTTTTTCAATCCGTTGTAAAGTAAGAAGTATCATGGAAAATGTAGGAGTTAACTATCATAACTAGGTGGTACAAATAAAATTAAAAAAAGGAGAAATCGAGTAATCCCCCTTAAGTCGCTCTTAATCTTCCTACTTCGTTGCATTATCCCAGCATTGTGTGAAGCTATAATTTCCCACTACAAACCAAAACTTCAGCACCACAACTTAATAAACAAGAAAGTCCGAGGCCTAAGGTTGGATGTAGTTTTTTTCTTTTTATAACCTCAGGTTGAATGTGCTTGATAAAACAATAAAATACATGTACTCATATCCTAAATGCATTGAATATAATTAACAACACATTTAAAAGGATACTCTCGATGCTCTGCTGTGTATTGTTGAGCTTGGCAAGCTTGTCAACCAAAATCTGTGCATTGAATGTACCATTCATTGCTAGTATCCTAAAGGTTTACCCAATTACTAAAAGATCAAACCTACAAAAGAAAAGAGAAGTGAGTTAATTAGTTACCCGATCAAGAAACAATAAATATCAGGAATAAATTACTATGTTAATATCAAACATAACCAAAACAAACAGCACAAAGGGTTCTGACACAATCCAAGTGACTCAAGGATTATGAAATAAACCAAGGAACTAAGAGGCTGAAGGGAAAACGCCAGAGAGCAGACAAATAGAGATGGGACTCTCTAGGGGACAAACAACCAGAAGCACTTGAAAAACAATGGTTTTCTGGAGAGTTTCCTGAAATCATGTGCCTGACAAACTCTTGAAACAGTCTCCAATTGTTTATTTCAATTTGAACCACTCGCGGAAAATTCATTGCAACTATATATAATTGGTACAGCTACATGGGGTTTAAGTTGTCTATCCAACAAGCCAATTATCACACAATTCAAAAAAGAAAAAATCAACTTATGGCTACATTACGAATATGGTATAGCAATGTGATAAGAAGTGGGGATAGCGGGTCATTTCTAAAAACTCAAAGGTTGTGAGTAGACTTTAACAAGCCATTGGTTTTGATTAGGCTATCACTCACCAGCTGATACCTATAAGTTCATTTTTACTTGAGAATAGTAAATACACGCGCATATAGAAGTCTTTTTTGTCCTCAATTTTTATGCCCCTTAAAAGAAATTATGCCTAAACCAAGACAAATTCTAAGCCAATTAGTGTATGCCAAAATGCTATTTGTTGTTTGCAAAAGTTCTAATCTTGATCTTTCACAATGCAGATTACTATTCAAAAACTTACTACAACCCCAGAATTAGAATACCCATGTACACATAAAAACTCATATTTCCAAAAGAAAATAACCCAACAAACATCAAACCCAAAAAAAAAAAAAAGGGTAAAAAGTCACAAATGAAAGGGGCTTAAATATCAATAAATGGGGTTCCAAAATGCTCTCTCTTTCCCCAAAAAAGAAGCCCTAAAAACCCCATCAACCAAAACAAAAAAACCCAGAAACTCACCAAAAACAATAACCTGAAGAAAGACGAAATCTTTCTCTTATTTTCTCAGAGAAATCTTTCTTAAAAGGCTGGAGATGGCGGGAACTGCACCTGGAAAGGATTTGAGAATCGAAGGAAGGAATCCGTTGGCTTTTTTTCATTTACTGTTGATTCTGCCATGCATCTTTCGATGAGATTTGAGAGATTGTTCCCTTCCTTCTTTTTTTTCCTGTTTTGGGTTTTCTGCCTTCGATTTTTGAAGTTAGGGTTTTTGATTTGGAATGAAATCAATGGAGACAAGTGGGGGAATGAATGATGTTGGGAGGGACTATGCAATCGTCATCGTTTCAGAGGGAGTGAGAGAGTGAGGCAGAAAACGAACCTAAAAGTTATTCCAAACCAGATGTTCGTGAGTTTTAAGGCTTTTTGGTGTTTGGACAATTTAGAGAAGGGACTTCTGTTTTAAGATAACTACTCACTTGCCATTTTTTGGCCTTTTTAGGAAGGGTTTAGGGCTTTTGGCATTTGGTATTTGGTATTTGGGCCCCCCTTCATCTCATTGTGTTTTATTTATTTTTGTCAGTGGGGTCACATTGAGAATTTCAAATCAGCCATGCTCATCTGCCTGGTTGATTACACATTTGCTATTGGATTTAAGACTTTAAAAGTGAGAACTGAACGTGATTTGATGATTGTAATGATATTTGACCCACCTCAGTTTGTCGATGACATGCTACAATCAAGCAATCAATAGATTGGATGGTTTCCGAATAGCCTAACGCGGAGAAAGGCATTGTAATAAATGTAAAACTTAGAGTTGCAACCAGAGAACAAATGCGTGTGGGTAGTGATCTCCTAACTGTAGGTTTTTTCCGTATCTCTTTCATGGATATCAATGTCCATATATATAATGCGCAGTAGATTGGTTTTCTCCACCAAGCCAGAAAAACAACATTGGACCGACCCATGTATTAGCTGGAGGGGGCTTCATATGATTTGGTAATGGCCTTGGGACTTTGTCTTCTCCGACTAGGTCATTTTCTCTTCAACTTCCAGTCTTCTCCCGGCCTCATTTTGACTCCGAGTTTTCTCCCACCCTGTGAACCCTCGACGCATGGGCATTGGTGGAACGCACTCTCTTAACTACGTATATTGATATAATTTTTAGTTTATGTACAACCATCTAAACTTTCGCGACAATGTAGGGTTCTTAATGGACTTTTTTCATTTTTTAACGAAGGGTGTCCCATTGATTCTCAATGGACTTAAGTCGGGCTATATATGCTTGAACTGAAGTTCCAATTTTATAAATGGGCTGCTCTCATTGGTATCTTTAGATGCATCGTTTTCTCCTTATCATTAGTCATCTAGAAACTATTTTATGTATAGACTATTTCAATTGACCGTCATCAGCCCACCTCTAACAAAAATCCTAAATCCGTCACTGGCAACACGCAGCACAATGTGAAAGAGCCGTTGAGTCTCAATGGTAGAACCATGTGGGTACGTGCCAACACTCGATAAATTGTATCAAGCCAAAGGTATTTTGATCCATTTTTTTCAAGGGCCCAATCAAACAAATTGGATCGAAACATAAAATGAACTGTCCAAATGGATCCAATCCAAATCTAAAAATGTGTTGATATCACTATGGGACAAAAACAGACCCAAAAATTGGATGATCAGCAAAGCGTTCAGTCCGGACCCAAATAGACCCAGCAATCCTTACAAGCACTGTCCCAGATTGCACTCCCATCACTCATTCCAACCACAATGAACTCCGTGCATATCCATATGAGGTGAGTGATTCTAGCAATATGGATCAAACAAAGGTGATCCAATAGTTAAATCCAAGTATAGCCTGTCAATTAAGTTGCACTTTTTCATTTACTAGAATTCCAGGAATTCTTGTATGGGGAATTCTCGAATTCATTTTTTCATTTACTAGAATTCCAGGAATTCTTGTAAGAGGTATTGTCAAATTCCTAGACAGTGTGGAATTTCTAAATCCTTTATGAGCATTTTGGAATTCCTTGAAAATACAGGTAACGTGGAATTCTTCAATTGCTAAAGGACAGGCTCGCAAGACCAATGCTTTTAATTCGAAGGCAGGTAGAAGCTCTGCACTGCGATCATATCTGAACCAACTATTCTTGTCAAAAGGCATGTGGACCTCGAGCCTAGTGCATATGGGTGAAGGGCATGTGACACTGGTGAGTTTAATCATGCACTGAGGACCCACATGGGTTCAAATTAAGTATTGGCTGCTGTAGCACCACAAATCAGCACATGTGGCTACTAGTGCAACTAACTGGGGCTAGTTGGAGTAGAGTTTTGAGCCAACTTAAACCCCATCTAAACCCAACATGTGCCAATCTAAATGAGACCTAAACCTGACTCGGCCCAACCAAGCGCCCAACTCGAAGTGCTATGTTTAACCGACCCAAATTGCGCCAGGCCCCACTCCCAAATTTGTTTGGTTGGAGGTGGTTGGACCATTGCTAACTGTTAAATAAACAGGATTGGGCTGGCCCTTCTTTTAGAGAAATTTTTTTTTCATTCCATGACTATATTTCTATTATGTGAAGATTTTGAAGAACGCTTAAAAACAGCATTACTTACACATTTAGATCACAGTAGGCTGTATGGGTGTGGGCTATTGGTTTGTAGGAGGGACACACATTTAAGGGATTTTCAGGTTTGGATTTGTTCTAAGTTGTGTTTTAGTTGCATTTGAATTGTGTGTTGTTGGCTTGTTATTTGTACATGTTTAGAAGTTCAATGCAAAGTTTGAGATGGAGAAATTCATTGAGAAAACAAAGATTGATCCATTAGTTCAACAATGACCAATGTGGCTGGTTATTTGTAGTTGATTAGCACCTCCATAGAGGTCAAAGTATGATGATGTTTCTCAAGTTGGATTTGTTATGGAAGCAGTATAACCCTGCTCTTTTTTTTTCCTTTTAAGAAAGAGTCCTTCCCAGGACTTCATAATCTAGGGATATTATGGAAACAAATCACGATCCTTTTCTTATTATGCTTACTTTTCTCTTGTTTGTAAGATTCTTGCAGAAAAGCCTTGCATAACATTGCCAACCTATATAGGTTTATTGGACTCTGAGATTGTTAAGGAATGACCTTTGGTTTATAATATAAAAAAAAAGTCATTGCTCAAGAATTTTTGTCATGTGCAGCATTCATGATTTCCTCTTCGCGTTTTTTTTTTTTTTTTGTTTGTCATGTGTAACATACAATGGTGGCCATTGAAACTCCAATTTGCAGTGCATTTTAGGATATTTGTTTGGACAATTTGAGGAAGCGAATTTGGGCATTTCGCTTACCAACAAGGGCTAAAAGCACAGTCGGGAAGATTTGATGCTGTAACCAACTATGCTAGCCAGGAGAATGCCTTCACCCTAGAGTTTCATTAGAGATAGATTTGACTAAAAAGAATCATATTAGAGCTTGAATGGTTACCACCAATAAACGGTTACAGGTCATAGAAAAAAAGGGGTTACCACCAATAAAACTTGGGATGCTCGAGGGTGCAAAAATGGGATCTCTACATGTTTCACTAACAAATCATGATTAAATGCACTGTATTGCTGACTTTTTTTTAGCATGATGAATTAATTGTTTTCTTGGATTCAACAGCAAACATAACTATAGAGGATAAAATTTAACATTATAATATAGATGTTTGTATTACAGAATAGTAGAATTCAAAAGGCTATTCCAATGGAACAAAGCATTAACAAAGAAATGTGCATTGAATCATCATACAAAAACGATTGTGTTGAACTAAATGAATCAGAAATACAATGTTCTAAGGGATTTAAGGGATTTTCAGGTTTGGATGAAATACATTGTGTTCAATCAAACGTGGTATTCTTTTGGAAGAAATGTTTAAACTTGTGCTAAAACACAATAAATTAAAAATTCAGAAAGTTTATAAACAATCACCTGTACAGTCTGAAAACTGCAAAAAAAATTAGAAGTCTTTCTTACTTTACAAATAACCACCTCCTAAAGGGCTCAACAAACGACCTTCATCATCATCATCAACATCAAAGCCTTGTCCCAACTATGTTGGGGTTAGCTACAAAGGTTAGCTACAAAATTTAGTATTCCTCTCTGTTTGGGTCGTGACAAATTTTTACACTGGCTGTCAACCTACCTAATGCAACCCTCCTCCTTTACCCGGGCTTGGGACCGGCAGTAAAAAAACTGGCGGAGTTTGGATTAATTGACTAAATCCACCGTATTTTTCTTTGAATAAAGATGTTATTGAATCAAAACCTAGTTTGGATTAGATCTAAGGTAAAAACATGAATCGAATCAATTTAATCAAGGTCAATGACCTCGGTTTAAGTTGAATTGGATTTGAATCTACAAGAATTGTCACCCTTTTACAGCATAGTCCATTGGATTTCATCAACAAATCAATAATCTGCCATTGCGTGCCTGTCACGGAGGCTGACTGAGACTGCTAATTACAAGAGATAGTTGGCTGTATGAATAAAAAAGACTTGGCTATTTTTAATTGTTAAAAGTATAGGTGCTTATAAGTAAACGTCTGTAAAGCATTTGATATTCCCACGAGTGCCATGAATGAGATATTTACAGGGACCTCTCTCAATAGATTTCCCTTTATTCCATCTTCAAAAGAGTCCTTGATTTTTCCTAATGATAATTTTCGGCAGCAGGAGTGAAATATTCAATTTTTAAGTGAGACTTGAACCATCAGTGAGAGTCATGATAAATTTATCCCAGGAATCTGGCACAGAATAAAGTAGTAGTTAACACTTAACAGTTTCTTCATCGTTTAGTTCAATCTCTGATGCTACAAATCTTCTGATAAGGATGATAAACTTCTTCAAATGCTTTTGCAGGACCTTTTCTTCATCTTCAATTTGTACAGTTATAAGAGGAGAAAGATCCTATTTGACATAGATTTCCCTCTATACAGTTTTCTCAACTGATCACAAGCATTTGGCAATGGTTTGATTAAATGCATTTGAATAGCACTAAATCATCTAAAGCGAGAATTAGATCTGCATGGCCAACTAGATTTGTTCCATGAAATCCTTCATTTTATATTTTTTAACCTCTTTTCATTTTCGTTTTCTTGTGATTGGACAACCGTCATTCACCGTTGTTGTGTTCATCTTGATCTTCCAAAACTGGTAATTGGACAACTTTAACTTTGGCACCTTGAATGTGTTATAATTTGATCCAACCATCTTGAATATATGTAACATGGAGACACCAAAGCCGTTCTTATGTGAGAGCACCTCTTGTTTGGCCTTTGGTACTAACTGTTGTGGAATAACCATGCATACAATTGGTGTCAGAGAATAAAATTGCAAGAGAAAAGCCAAAAGAAAACCGCAAAAGACAATAAAAAGAAGAGATTTATGTGGCTTGATAAGATCGAAAGCATCCACAGGACAAGTAAGAAGCTTCTGTCTTCACTGGAAAAACAAAGTCATACAAGAAAAGTACAGAACACCATTACACTAAACTCATTTGCCCTTTTTATTTCCAACAAAAAGGCACACTCCCATTTGTTCATACAAGAGTAAACTGAAATTGATGTTCCTTTGTTCACACTCCCATTTGTTCATTTGGGCTAGGTTCAGGTTTGGGCTTACCTACTACAATTTGGGTGGGGCTTGGGTTGAGGCAATACCTGCCCTACTTGCATGAGTTTCACCCATGTTGCGGTTAAAGAAGAGTGTCATTCTTTTGACAGTTTGTCAACTCTCACTTGAGTCATGGGCATGTCTCAAAAACTGGACAGCCTATAGGAGCCTTGAAACAATTAAAAGGTTTTTCTATCTTTCCAACTTATGAATGAGCCCTATCTATTCTTTAGGCTGGAAGAACAGAGAGAACAGAGAGAACAGCCTTTTAAATAATCAATAGATATTGTTTTCCTAGTAACCATTTATATATATCATTAGCCTACAAAATCAAGATTGGACGGCACAAAGGACAGGAAATAATGACACTACAGTTGCAAGTAAGACTGATTGAATGATTGCTGGTTTTGTTTTTTTTTTTTTGTCTATTTAATTTTCTGCAAGCCAGGGTAACATCATATATTTGCCTTGTCATATTTATCTAAACCTATTGAAAGAAGCAAGCTTGTCTGTTGTTGTCTTCATGAGAAATCAATTTCGTATTTCTTCTTCATGTTTGAATAGCATTCTTAAGTTACATTATGGAAAAATCCAATCACATTTTAAGCTGTTGTATGTCACTAAAGGCATGCTATACATCAATAAAAAAAAAAACTTTTTTGTTTATGCAATGGGATGCTTGCATTTGTATTCATTCTTTTAGAAATATAATTCAGTTAATTGTCTAAAATAGAAGTTGAGAAGACTATTAAAATAGAGTTTAGCATTTTCAAGTTTTATTCTAATCCAATCTGTGAGGTTCCCTTTAGTTACAATGTATTAATCTATTAGATGTTTTTTAAGTTACTCCTAGATATTCCGTTGAGATCGGGTTATAATATTATTAGTTAGTTTTGTTTTTTCTAGTTGCCTTAAATGTCCTCTTTTGTTCAATCCCTTCATAATCACCTATTCCTTTTGAATTGGCACTAATCCTACTTTGACATAAATCTAGACAGGAGTGCATAAACGAGAATTAATAATGGAAAGAAAGTATTTTCAATTGGAAGAAAGACAGAAAAATCATACAAGTGTATGAACTTGAAACAGCTCCATTCAAAACTTTAGAAAAAAAAATTGATAGAAATGAACTCCGTTTCGAAGTGGATTTGTTCCCACAATTGTGGGGAATGGGGATAAAAGAAGGAAAATAAAAAAATGTCAGCAACAAAGCAATTGGAGAACCGAAACATAATTTATTTCCTTTTACTTTGTTTCAACTTTTAACCTTCCTCGAGAACGGCCACTTACCTCACTGGTAAGTGATGTCAGTTTTCACCTGGCTGCCCAAAGTTCGGTCGAACCCTAGGTACGTCACCTATTCTCACTTTTGTGGGCTTTCTTTCTGCTTGTGCGGGCTCTCTCTTCGGTCCCACCCCCCTTGGCTGGGTTACCAATAAATAAATAAAAATTTAAACCTTCCTCTCTTCATAGAAAAGGTTGAAGAACACTCTCAACAAATGTTGCTGCATTATTGGTGCAGACAAAAGGAAAAGAACAAACTAACATGAGGAGGAGTTTACCTAGATTCCTTGAAGTGTAGTGCTTGGACTCTTGTAGTATACATTGTTTCTTTCTCTACTCCTACAGTTCATTACTAGATGTCCTTATTAACTATATGCCGATATATGCGATTTTTCTTTTTCTTTTTGAAAGGAATGATTTGATATTGAATGACAAATAATAATTAATAAGCGTGTGCCCCCACCCCCCCCTCTGAAAGAGGGGATGATATTGAATGATAAATAATAAGCAAATATTTTAAGATGGGATGATAGTAAAGTAAAGAAATTTAGTCAGTTTCCTAACCACTAGACTCTATTGTCTATGCATAAAAGGTTTAGTTCCATAGTTGATTACCCATTGAACAATTATCCCTATCAATGATTCTTTAATGTGTATTCTTGCATTCTTCACTTTTCTGCCTTGTTATTGACAATCAATATAAGGAGCAAGGGTTAAACACATCTTCCAAAGTATTCAGTTGTTATGGCTTGAGATTCATTTTCCTTCTCTCTCTCAGTATATAAGTGAATAATTTAAGTAAACTTAGACCAATGAGTTGCATATAAATGTCACAAAGATATGTGTCTTAGCCAACTGGAAAACTGAAAGGGATGGGGAGATTACCTTTCCCTCATATACATCAATTCTTTTAACCTTCCCCACAATGGGAGGAAGCCTTAACCATCTCTCTAGCCATTGTGATTGGGGAATGGAGATTCTTTTAATCCACTTAACAAAAGGGTCTTAATTACAAAGTTAAAACAGATAAATATTTTTTATGTATTTTACAAGCCCTCTTGGTTTTGCTTCTAGATCTAGGCATTAGTCACCATTGGATTTCACCACAGCAATTTTGCATGATATTTAGTCGGTAAGTTTTGAGGAACTAAAATTAAGAGTCAGGATCATTTGACTTTACTGATATGGTGGGCATCCCTACTCTACACCTAAACTATCCATCTCTGATCTCAATTGAAATGTAGTGGAAATGGAAAAGGAAGGAATATAAGACAGCATCAAGTCATCATGCTAGCTGATTCAATCAATCACATTCTGGCCTGCCCATTCAATATGGCCTCTGCTAAAAACCAATACCAACTCTGAGCAATTAACAACCTTATGCCCAAGCATTTCTGTTTGTCATAGACTACCATTTTCAGTATAACTTATTTTTCTTTTCCAAAGTAGTTTTCTTTTCCATAGTGCTTTAATTTATTTTTTTTTCATTTTTGTTTGATTAAGGTTGATGATTACCTAAACCATCTACAATCATTTTCTTTTTCTTTATGATAAACATGGGGTGATTTACATTACAAGTTGGAGAACAAAAGTGGAACTTAGGTGGGCGATTGAAATACCTAACAATCAAGATCTTATATTACTGCCCTTCTAGAGTTCTTAAATTCATTCGACTAACTTTTTCTCTAATCATTTTTTTTTTTGGGTTGAAGTCCCATTAGTGACAATTCCTCTGTAACAAACTATATTTCCATCAAAATTGGGCTCCTGCTGGTTGCACTTGATCTTATGAGCTCATGGGAAACAAGATATGATTGTTCAATAGATGGAAACTCTATAATAGTCCAACTGCATACTTCATATCAGATAAGAAAGAACACCCAAATGAAATGTCACTAAACCACTTTGAATGGTCAAATAAGAAAGAAGAATAAAATATAATTACATAAAAACAGTCAAATCTCCTGTCATACATATATATAACATTGTGAAAACCAATGTTATATTGCACTTTGCCAGCTAAATAATCTCATTCTCCTTTCCAAACAAAATAACATCACATATAAAAGAAAAAGGCAAAACTAAGAGGAACAAAAGAGAGAAAGAAAGAGAAAAAGAACCTCTCTTGGAGCACTTCTTTCTTTCTCTCAATACACTTCCTCCTCTTCTTTTCCTTGTTGTTCTTCCTCCTCCTCTCATTACCTCCTCTTCAATATGGTTGCTGGTGTCCCATCGAACAACTCATCTATCGCCGCCTCCACCTCCTCCGGCCCATACTTTATGTACTTCTCTGTCTGCCGCCCGGGGTCCAAATACTGTTCAAACCGCCCCAAGAAAGACCGATACGCTGGTATCACCACTGCTCCTATCGACACCCTCAGCTCCGATTGGAGCTGCCCGTCGCTGACCACCCACGCGCTCTGTGTCCTATGGATCTCGTCCATCATGGCATTGAAGGATTTGAACCGCTCCTTCAAAGCTGGCTTCACTATGTTCCCCTTCCCATGTAGCAGCCCTTCATCCTTGAGACACCCTAGCACCTTGCTCCATGTCTCCCTTTGGTAGTTCTTGTGGTACTGGCGCAGATCGGTTGACCGCTTCCTGCGCCAAGTGTCGCCCAAGAGGTCATGGATCTCTGGCAAGCCCCTGATCCTCTGCATAATGTATTGGCCATTGTTCATCAAGAAGATGTAGCTCAATGGGAGGTCCTTGTACAGCTTAGACTTCGCATCGAGGTTTGAGTCTAGTAGGTCCATGACCACCATCAGCTGCTCCGCGAACGGCGAGATGGGCTTCTCCTCCTCATTGCGATTGTATCTTGCTTCACCTTCATTCTCCGATTCCTGTATGGTGTCACTGTTGTCCGGCTTCTGGTGTTCTTGGAAGACTTCTTCCAGTGTTTCCTTGTATTCACAGGCATATTTTAGATAATTCAAGACATACTGGGTGAGGGGATGCACTGCACCTCCGGGGACTGGAATCTTTCCATTATCAGCCTTGATTGAGTTCTCGAGATCCGAGAAGATGCACACGGAAGCTTGACCTATGTGGCAACGGGCAGAGGAGGTATCAGATTTCAGCTCTGCCAACAAAGACTCCCCTTGGAACAGGGTGTCCATGGATCCCATCAGGTCGCGAAGGGTCTCATAGATGTCTAGGAATTTGAAGAGTCTCTCAGCAGATTTCTTCGTCATTGCGACAGCTTCTGCAAAATTCAAAAACTGGAAGATGACAGCGCGGGCGAGATTGTTGAAGAGGCGGTTGGAGATGGAGGGGTGGTCACCAAAGATGGTCTCACAGAGCTCCTTCTCAGCTGAGAAGTAGGCCCTGATGCATAGTCTGCAGAGCTTGGTCCATGCCACAATGTCGCCCTCCAGCGGCTCCCAATTCATCTTCTGGACGTCTTCCATGCTCATCCTCTCCAAACCAGCCTTGTTCAAGCTTTCTTCAAACAGATTAAGCCGCACAATGGTGAAGCTCTGCAAGCATTCTGATTCATACCCGGCAGAGATCATTGCCTTCGCAATCACAATCAGCGTTGACATAGTCGTCGGTGAATACCCTGGAAAATTATTGTCTTCTCCTCCTTCAGCACCCGGTTCATTTTCTGGCAAGGCATTCTTGTCTGCTTCATGGGGTGAATTCAATTCAAATGATGGTTGCTTCATCTTCTGAACACCGGTGGCAGGGGTGCTCGAATCGCTCCCCACGCTCACTCCCGTGTAATCCTCTAGAAGTGCCTGGAATTCATCCTCTAGAAACGCCATCGCCTGTTGTAACAAACTGCTTGTGTGGTTGATCGAAAGCGTGTAGTTTGGATTGGAAGCAAATCTCTGGAGCACATCAGTTAAAACCGCAACCTTATCAATTGCTTGAAGAAGGGTCACCGAATCCTCATTTAATTCATGCGACCATTTCCCATGTTCCTTACTCGAGTCGAATTTTGAGATCTCCCCTTCAACCATTTCGGTGAATTTCTCCACCGATTTGGGAATTTCAGGCGGATCGCTCTCCGGGTCTTCATTTTTCTTAGCATTCGAGATGAACCGATCAATTTCTTCTGAAAACTTGTGGAACTTGGATCCAAAATCAGCATCATCAGGCTCTTCTTCTTCCCTTCTATCTTCCTCCACCTTCTCCTGCCCATCATTCTTCTCCTCTTTCTCTTCCTTCTCGTCAGTTGATTCGGCGTTAGCATCAGCATCTGCATTGGCGTTGGCAGTGGCATCTGCATTTACATCAGTACTGGCGTTGGCATCCGCATTGGCTTTGCCATCTGCTTTGGCATCTGCTTTGGGATCAGCATTGGCATCTGCTTTGGCATTAGCATTGGCATCTGCCGAATCAGTTGCGTCTGATTCAGCAGGTTTATCTTCTCCTGGGGAGGAAGAGCTGCTGGTTCTCTCAGGGTTCTCTTCCTTTTCCATTACTTTTTTTTTCTTCTTTATTGGTGATTGGTTTTCTGGGGTACTGTCTATCTCTCTCTTACACTCTCTTTTTTGGAGAAGAAAAGGGGGAAAGAGAGATGAAGGGGAGAGCCAGAGCGGGAAAGGAGGAAGGGGGAGTTGAAAAGGTCGTTATAACATGGATTGGTTGGAGAGTTCGTTATACTTTTGCCGTTATGTATTGCTCTACGACTTTAGACCCGCTTTCTACTCAAGGACGTCATGGCCACAAACTAGGAAGGTTAATGGATCTCCCATCACCCGGGTAATCCACGAGACCCGACCCAAGAAAAAACTGGTATGGACCTTTTTTTTTTTTTACCCATTGATAGTTGGGTCCGGGTCCGGGTCCTAAAAGTCCGAATAAATGATTTATCGAAACAACGAATCACACATTCCATTGATATAGACACACTTGAGATCACGAAATGCTTAGGAGTTCCTTTATTCAATTCTTTTTCGTCTTGTTGTTTGATATCTTGTTCATACACATCTTTTCTTTGTTTTTGGAGCCTCTATTGAGTCGCAGACAATAAGATTGAATCTTTGATGATTCCATCATAGTCAGGTCAAACCCAAAAACCATTTTGTATAAATATATTAGTACGGGCTAGGCTCATCTAGGGTCCTCTCTCATGGGAGATATTCTGGATACCCCTTTTTTAGCATGTGAGACCCCATATGATCAATCAAACCCCCTCATCATCACTTTCAGTCTCAATTTAAGGCTCATCCAACTTTTTTTCACTTGATTGAAATCCTAGGCGAATGTTTCTTTTTTTTTTTTTATTATTAAACTCGAGGGCCATAGATCAAAGATGAATTAATGGAGTTCAAATTTTGCATACATATACGTCTCGTCCAAATCTTTAGGTCCCCAACCTCCACCATCCCTACCATGATTGAGATGGTCCCAAGTGAGCTCCAAGAGAGTTCCCGTGGAGGGTCCAGAGACATCCATAGGTGAGCACACCCCTATTAGTAATACATGAGCCTAACATTATTATTTTTATATATAAAAAAATGCTAACACTCATTTGGATGCATAACAATCAAGGGAGGGTGGTTAGCACCACGGTTTCTCTCTCTTCCGGAGTTAGAGGTCGTGTATCGATACCCGGTTCCCTCTCTTTAGGAACCAAAGGTTGAGTTCACTGGTGCTACCACTTAGGGGTCATAGGGGTTTTACCCGGCTTCTCTCTGGACCGGAAGGGATTAGTCCAGCCCAAATGGTTAGGACCACTTCATTAGCAACAAAAAAAGAAAAAAGAAAAGAAAAAGGGAGATCGGTAGTAAAAGGTGGGGACATAAATTAGAAAACCATGAGAGATATCAATCCAATCAAGTAAATGACCTAATTCTTAGTTTTAAGTTTTAACTCCTGGAAAGTTTAATGGCTAAACACCACATAATTCTTTTGTGAAAAAATCTGGCAGTGGATAATGTATGGAACACTAAGAATTATCGGGATTAGTGCGTGAATGGATTGGATTGATTGAAAAATCAGCTCTACTCAAGGTAACCAGTAAGCTGAGCTGACTCGGTCGAGTGTGACCAACACTTGTTCGATCTGCATGCTTGGCCAGACTTGCTTCAGTTTGGGTATAAACAGGTCAATTACGAGGGATCTATGGTAAGCCCAACACCTATCCAACCCATTTATTAGAAATCTACAACCGACCCAACCTGACCCACATCTAACCCTTACAAGCTGTACACATGGATTTGATGCTGGTTTTTCACCTGCCTAGGGCTTTGGATAAAGAGGTATGGTTGAAAGGAGAGTGTAAATCTTGCGGCCCAATCCATTTATTAGAAAGGTCAGACCCGCCCAACCCACAACCATCAGGGTCAAGATTCCCTAACATGCATCAAACACATATAATTTGTGGGTCAGTTACAGGTCCACTGCAGGCAGGTCTGGTATCACCACTCCTAGTTGAGTCAGCCCAGTGAGATCAAATTTTCTGAACCATGACAGTTTTTACACCAGAAGATCTGTATCTGGGTCTATCTATTTGGCAAACAGGCCAGGATTAGGTCAGGCCCAGCTTTCCCAACCTAAAAGTCAAAGCTACAGCCTGGCCCCTGAAAGCTGTATGAACCACACCAGTTGAATACGAATGATTATCATTTTATTAGGGTTTTGACCCTTCCCATTAGTGCAGTTAATCAGGTGGCAAAAGATTGTCGGTTGAGTAACCTATGGGCCAAAAAAAAAAACCTTTTACGGGCCTGTTAAGATGTTGAAAAAATAAGTGGAGAAAACGATTTACGATATAAATTCAACGGTGTCAACTTTCTCCACCTCCATTTACTCCATCTTACTTTCCTCGCATACAACAATGCCCTAGTATGGAGATTTCGTAAATGGTGCATGGGACCCAACTACCTCTTCTATAAATTCAATTCCTTCACAACCACACTGCACGTAATTCATGACTTAGTACTAGCTCAAATTTAACGCTTTTATAAGTTCAACAAACCATTTTATGGATCATGCAAATTCATCTAACTTTGTCTAATGGCTAGAATTTTATCAACTTGTGGCCCTCAAAATATTTAACTCCATGATCATATAGTTCGCAATCATGTAAAAGGATAGGTCACTATGGAGACCTTTCAAACAACCTAATTTACATGATTGCCATGTTCCCAAGAGAAATTCAAAGGATTCAAAACTTTTGTCAACTTTATTTATCCATGTAAATAGATGATGACTTGTACAAAATTTAAAAAGAGAACAGTTCGGTTGCTAATCAAATTTTTTACATAATGTGGAACGTGATTCTATGCTGTCAATTTATTTCTAATACCACGCATTAATAGACAATTCAAATCTTATGTCAATCAGAATATTACTATTGATTATACTGGAGTCACTGGACACATGTAAGAAACAAAGCTCGATTGTCTTGTCAGATCAGCCCTGGATATCATTTAGATGGGTTAGGGATGATGAGAAGTTTGGATTTTGGAAAGGTAGGCCCCATCATCATTGAAGATGAGCGTCACACCATAATTAATTTGGTGTATCGCTCATCTTCTACAAAATCTATGTTTGGTGAAAACAAAGAAAAGTGAAAAAATTAAACTAAATTTTCTACATTATACAAAAACTGTTTCCGATGGAAGCCCAAAACTGTTTTTTCCCGAATCTAACTTTCTATAGTGCCGCATAAACATACCTAGAGAATATGTGAAGTATGCTATTTTAACCAATTGGAACCAACCCTAAGGGGTTGGCCGAGTGGTCATGACTACGATTCCTCTCTTTCGGAGTTAGAGGTCCTGGTATCAATCCCTGATTCCCCCTATTCAGAAACCGAATGTTGAGTCCACTAGTGCTACACCACTTGGGGCGAAAAAAAATAATAAAAAAGGACCAATTGGAACCGCAACTTGATTGGTTTAAATCTTTAGAAGGTTGATCCTATGCACCCTCCCAAGTCATAGCCTCTCACTCAAATGGAAAACAGGTTCCTACTTAAAGAAAGCTCAAAAACAGAATCTTTTTTATTTTAATAAAAAAAATGGACCATTACTCTTGAATATAAAATCATACTCTCCCATCTATTATACACCAAACATTTAGATGCTTGGATAATCATGCTTGTCCTGACTCAGCTCATTAAGTCCCTTGACCTAGTCAAGTCAAACAACTCTGGCCGGGTGGGGCAATTACTAGGCCAAACTTGCTTGGAAAATCTCATACTAGGCTTGGTGAAATCCTGAGTCAAGTCAATATCTGGGTCAAGTCAATATCTGGGTCCATCAGTTTGCCACTAAAAGTGTCCTATTTTCTAAGCCAATCCATTATATTAAGCAAATAAGACACTTTTAGCAGCAGAAAAAAAAAATTCTCAATTGAAAATCACGTTTTTTAAATACCATTTCCGCTATAATTAATGCATGGCCAACAAAATAGGTGGAAAATCCATCCGTCATTAGAAGATTGCAGTATGATAGGAGGCGAATCTGATAAACTTCCGTCCGGAAGCATAAGAAGAAGAGGTGCTTAGTCCCGGAAGACTGTCCAATGTAAGGAACTATAGCCCTGAAAGACGAAAGGGTCTCACCATATACAGAGTCAACAGAAGACATCGGAGGGATGCTTGTATAAATGCAACCTCAAATTATCACGAAACCTTGGCCAAAGAGAGATATCTCTCGTAATAACTTGAGGGGAGGCAATATCTAGGCACGTCAAAAGAGGCAAGGACTACCACCGGGTCGAGCCTAAGGAGGGCTCGGAATACGTCCTCAGTGGTCCACAAAAGGCACCAATCAAACAATTATGATTGATGGCCATACATTTCATCAGTTGAAAAGAAAAGAAAAAAAATTAGAGTAGAGGACAAGAAAAATAAGATTGATGGCCATAAACAAATCATAATCGATGTTTCCATTCCTATGGCATTACGCGTATTAAAATCGCATGCGCGAGCGATTCGTGCAACAAATCAAGGAGACCACGTAATGTGAAATCGTGAATATGATTACGACCTGGTCCCAATGTTTGACCAGAATGCGAAAACTCGAACCTTGACTCAGCTCGGAAAGTTATCGAGTCATCCGGCAGATTCCGGTCTACTGTTCATTTGAAACCGACTAGACCCATTGACCCCGTGATCTACCGAGCCAAGTTGACTTGACCTAGCCTCGATGGGTCAACTAGTTCTAAAACTTTGATCCTAGGACCTAGCAGCTTCAATTTATGCAGTGATTTATGTACAATTCCTAATTGTTAAAAGGAAAAAGAAATTAAAAGCATATTCATCATTTTCATCTAAAGCCGGTGGCACACTCAGAATTTTTCCCTAAAAGGGGGCGGACCTAAGAATTTTACGTGAGATTTGGAGGCAAACTAAGAATCTTCATTTGGATTTTTGAAGCAGACCAAAAAATTTCATATGCATTTTGGAAGTAGGCCTAGGTCTGACCGGGGCGACTGCCCTTGAAAGCTTGTATATAGGTTCGCCAGTGTCTAAACTAATATTCCTTTCTTTTCTTTATCCAATAGTTGAGTTGGGACACATGAAATAATCGGATGGGGCTGAACCTAACTACGTGAAAGCAGATTTCCCCTTTAATAAAAAAAAAAGCCTCAACTAGCCATGAGAGAAAAAAACCTACTCCTACAATAAAGAAAGACTCAAAATTATTAGGAAAGAGGCCTCCTATAATTGGAACATTACCATTGAGGCAAAAATCGAGGTATCTAACAAATTGGGCAACTTAAGATCCACATCTACTTAATATTTTTCTCTAGGTTTGCCGAGAGCCAAATGTGATGCTATCAATCATGGAGACCCAAATTGACCCGTTTTAATAAGGTGCCAACACCATTGAACCATATTCATTAATTAACGGCGTAGTTCTCACACATTTTTTTTTTTTTTTAGAGGTGAGTCTTCAACTTGTATGAATTTGAATAAATGAAAAATAAGAGAAAACCTAGAAAGTGGATGAAAAGAAAAGAAAAATAAATGGAAGTTTCCAAATGACATTAATTTTTCTTCTACGTACATGGACACAGGCTGGAAAAAAAAAAGACCAATCTGTTGAGCTGAAAGGGAAAAAATCCATTACTTCATTATTCTATATGTATCGATTCATACTTGTCTTCTATCCTTCTTCTTCCACCCTTCTCTCCTCTTTCGTTAATCTTCTTCAATCAGATCTACACAGAAGGCGAAGCAGAGGAAAACCCAGATCTTTCATTAGAATGAGATTCTTTACTTTTGTATAGAGATTAGAGAGGGAAAAGTAGTACAACGCGGGGAAAGCGAAGGAAATCCGATTCCTGGGTGTTTTTTTTTTTCGTTTTGTTAGATTTCGATCGATTGGGAAATGGGTTGTTTTTCATGTTTCGATTCGAAGGAGGAACAGCAGTTGAATCCAGGAAAAAAGAAAGATTATGCTAGCGAAGGCAAGCCAATGGCTGAATCCCATTTCGCCAAATTATCTTCAGGTGAGTTTGGGGTTGTTTAATCTGATCTTTGTACTTGGGTTTTGCTTTCTTATAGATTTTTTGGGATTTGGGATGCCAAAAGTTTCGATCTTTACGAAGTAGATTTGATTTTTAGTTATAATAGATCAAAGTTCTTGGGTTTTTTTTTTTCTCCTTGGAACAGAGGCTTGGATTTTGAAATCGTTGAGATTTGATTTAATTCGTTGTATGCTAATGGGTTTGTCTGGAATCTATTTGTTTGTTGAGATTGCGCATTGGATTCGATTACCATTCTTGGTTTTGTAGGTAGTTTGATCTGAGCATGGATAATAGAATTGGGAGTTCTAGTGGTACTTATGTAATTAATGTTTATGCATGTCCAAGCTGTAATTGGAATTGTTCATTTTCAAAAGCAGAGCTTAATGGGGAAATGAGTATGGCTCTGAAATGATTTGTATTTGCTTCTTTCGATTTGGAATGAAGGACATGTCTTTCTAATAATCAGATTGTTTATTGAGATTTCAAAAAAAAAAAAGAAAAAATGTGTGGAATGTTTGACCATTGATCTGATCTGGAAAATGATATTTGTAGAATTCTATGATTTACCCAAAATTATTTGGAAAAAGGTCCTTGTTCTTGATTAGTTCATTACAGATATGAACTAGGAAGTTGATTTTTTAGTTGTCCGGATTCCATATGGGAATGGGTTGAATTGGTGGTTTTTTTTTTCCTCCCTTTTAGTTTAGAATGAAAGTAGAATTTTCAGTAAGTCTTTGTCTCCATTTTGGCATTTCGAATTTTGTTGTACACTGATAAAATAAAAAATAAAAATTGTGTTATATTCTACTGAACCGGTCAGGAGGAATTTTGGTCTTTTGTCTTCAAATTCCTTTGATGAGATTGGAACCTGGCCTTTCTGTTCAGCTTTTATTTGCTTCATCTATTATGGTATTCATGGATCTTGGGTTGGTTGCTTGGTTGATTTGTAGGAGCTGATAGGCTTAAAGCTAGAAATTCAGCAGTATCGAGAAAGGAATCTTCGGGTCCAAAAGGTGAGGCTGCTGCTGATATCAAAGCACAGACATTCACCTTTCGAGAGCTTGCAGCTGCTACAAACAATTTTAGGCCTGAGTGTCTACTGGGAGAAGGAGGATTTGGACCTGTTTACAAAGGCCGCTTGGAGAGTACAGGACAGGTAGATAGAATTGCATGTTTAGTGTCATCTGCTTGCTGTTGCTATTAAAACCCTTAATAGTTTCTTAAAGACATAGGTACTAATGTGATTGTGAACATAAAATATGAGGCATCATGGGGACTTGTGCGCTGTGATACAGGAGTAAAACACTACAGTTTGCCCAATTGACTTGTAAGTATATATAGGGCGTGTGGTTTCTTTCAACCAGACCATTGCTCTAGTGGGCGGCTTGAAATTATGGTGGATGGTGATGCCCTAAAAAACTCCCATAGAGGAAGATCATAATTCCGTGCAGTTCAGGCTTTCTTCTATATTCTGTGTTCTTTTTTTTTTTTTCTGGACTGTTACACTACTTTACTTTATCCATCTAGAGCATTGTGTGTATCAAGAATTATATCTCATTCTCATTTGTGGGCGTCACTCTCCACAAAGGAGGGCCCAACCACTGAAGCCTCACGAGGAAAAGATATGCCAGGAAGGAAATAAGGCTTGTACAGGATAGTCTTCTCAATGTCAAGTTGTTGCAGTCTCTATCATGTAGAAATCTATAGATTCATCTCAGTAGGGTCCTTAGGTATCTCTTGTATCAATCTCTACAAAATGCACATATGTGGGCCATCAAGGCTCGTGAAATTGCTCTAAACCTGTTAAGACTTATGGCATTGATATTCCTATGTAGGTATCTTTCAAGGTCATACTCCTCCTATTGAAGTGTCCATCAGAACAATCAGTTTGGCTCCACACACATTTGTTCTTTCTTTCTTTTCTTTCTTTCCTTTTTTTTTAAAGTATGATTTCCATTAACAAAGGGGGAACCCAACTATACAAAAGATATGATGTCCTCACCCTACTATAACGCCCCATTAAGGTAACCAGCTATGCCGAAGCATATGGCAACCTATAGCAGGTCAGGTGGGATGCCAACCATATTGGGAGCCTCAAGAAACTTTAGATTCATTGGGACTCAAGACCCTATGATTCCTTGCAAAATATCATTTCAAACTACAGTTACAAATCATATGTTCACATTTGTCAAGAAATACTATAGGCTCCAAGAGTTTTCTTGATCTCGTATGGCTTGATTGATAATAGTCTGGCTGCACACGTATGGTTCTGGGCACTTTTAAAATTTTACATATGCTGAGAGTCAGGATCCTCTGATTCCAAAATGTTATGCCTTGGAGCACAGTTACTAATGGTATGTTTGCATTTGTCAAGAAATGCTAGCGTCTAAACTTTAAAGGTCTACTGATCTTGCATGGCTCGATGGATAACAAAATATCATATTCTTCTTTGATTAGTTAGAAATTGTTGCCCTCAAGGGATGTGTGCTTGCGTTTGCAGGTGGTTGCTGTAAAACAACTGGATAAAGATGGACTTCAAGGAAACAGAGAGTTTCTGGTGGAAGTTCTAATGCTCAGCCTTTTGCATCACCCTAATCTCGTTAATTTGATTGGTTACTGTGCTTCTGGAGACCAGCGTCTTCTTGTCTATGAGTATATGGCCTTGGGATCATTGGAAGATCATCTACTTGGTAAGGTGGCATTTCTGCTGCTTTTGTGCCTTTTTTTTTTTTGGTATATTTCCCTTCCTTTATGAACTTACTCGTTTGTTATTGGTATTCTTTTAGTAATTTGTAGTTTGTTGGCTCCATAATTACACAGCAATCATGTCTAGTATCACTTTTGGACCCTGTAGTTTCAACTGTGTATTATGTTAATCTAGCGATTGATTGTCATCCTTGTGGACCTTGTCCAGGCTTGGGTTCGAGCCTACATAGCTCGGCTTGTGTGTCGCTTCTTCTGGTTAATGATTGGATCAAGGTTTTCCATAATCAGCCCAGATTCAACCTGCCTATATCCCTATCAAGTAACATTACTGAATTGCAGAAGTGGCAAAGCATGCCCTGTATTCAGTTTAAATTCAAGCTTGTTGAATCATACATGATAATGTGGATTTAAGATTTTTTTTTCTACCATTCAGAAAAAAAATATTTTCTACCTCTGGGGAAAGGGTGTTGTAGAACTTGCTTACCTTTCTTTTGAGTTTACTTTATAATTACTTTCGGCCAATTCAGTAAGTTGAAATTGGTATATCCGTTTTATCTCTTCTTAACACTTTTAATTAGTGTTGTGGCTATACATGCTATCAGAGAACCTTAGGTAATTGAATGATCTGTATGGCCATGGAATTGCTTCAGGTCTACTTTCCTGAATTGCTGCAGCCTAAAAAATAACAGTCCAGTAATTCCATTCTCCTGTGTGAGTAATGGCCTACTTTTGGGCTGTCCTCCTAATATCAATTATGTCAACAGCACAGCTATGATCGTAGATTATATCAACCAGTTTTTACCAAGGTTTATGTTCATGCCTTCTTAAGTTTTTTATTTTTATTATGGAAGCTTGAAATATGGTGCATTCTCTTTATTTACGGAGTATTGTTGGCACCTCAGGTGGATTTGCAGTGACATGGAAGCAGAAATTCGCATTGCTGGGTTACTGTTTTCTGTGTTATTCACAGCAATTTAACATGGATGCTGTCTGATATTGATCATTCTTACTCTTGTTCCTTGCCATCCCAAAAGAAAAATGGTTGACCATCCATTCTGCATAAATGTTTAAACAGGATTTGGTGTACATCAGGATTGCAAATGGTAAAATGATCTGCATAAAACACGTTGCAGCATTTTATACTGTAATCAAATGTCCCACCATTTTTAGATTCTTATGTAGTAGAGATGTCAATTTCACACCAATCCTTGAAAATTCAATGTGTACATTTGTAACTTCGAAATTTTATTTAAGCTATATGAACTTCAAAATGGTGGTTGCTGTAGCCATATGTAAGCTTCAAGAACTGCGTTTGGAGTTTTTGAGGTATCTATGGTATGCCCATAAATAATATGTTGAGAAGTTTTAATTTGCAGGCTAATTTTTCTTTTCCTTTCTTTTCTCCTTGCACTAAATATAGAAAATTAGATGTCTGGGTTGGTAGTTTTAGGAGGCTATTATAGTTCAAGATGTGGCTCTCTTTATTACGCTTTACTATAAAATCGTGTAGTAT
Source organism: Cinnamomum chago (assembly GCA_038049695.1). NCBI lineage: Eukaryota > Viridiplantae > Streptophyta > Magnoliopsida > Laurales > Lauraceae > Cinnamomum > Cinnamomum chago. The sequence goes on from CP142451.1 coordinate 114,803,842, forward strand.
TGAGTTCAGACTTCAGAGAAGACAATGGCTGTTTTAGGAAATGGGAGATAGAAACTTGATGCAGTATTTTGCTCCTTCGCTTTTTTCCCAATTTTTTTTGGCAATTCATTTTGTGTATTTGGAAAATTGGGAAAGAATTTTCTTGGCTCCCAAATGTCATGGAGCTTTACGCAGCCTCAACTTTTAAACAGTAAATCTACTAGTTAAGTACAGGTTGTTAAACATGAAAATTCCATTGTGCATTTGTTTTCCCAAAGCAGCGTTTTACATGTTCCAATTTTTAAGGAAACCCATATAATGTGCCTTCTTATGTCAGATAATGTATCTTAAATTCCATTTGGATCAACTTTCAAAAGTTACTGCTTTAAAAAGTAAAAGGATTTGTTGGCCCAACATGCATTGAAACAAACACACTGATTTATTGGCACAGTTCAACTGAAAAATCCAATTCTGGGAGAATGAGGTGTGGTGTTTTATGTCTCATATCTAGACAGAACCTAAATGATCTTTGTATGTTTGCTATGTTTCAGTGCTATTCTTCACCAATCTCTCATCGCTGTTTTTTTAATTGATTTGCTTCAAGCTTGTGTTTTTTTTCAATTAAACTAGTTCCTCCTGGTTGTGGTAATTATTGTCTTCCCCTCCCTGGCTGTAGCTTGGCTGTGTAGGGACATGGGTTTGAGTGTGAGAGTGCATGAGTTTGGGTCACAATGTAGGAAAAAAAAAAGTTGTCTTTCCAAGTATGTTTATCTGTCAACAACTCAATAACAAGTAATCTTCTTGTAGATCTTCCACCACACAAAAAACCGCTAGACTGGAATACAAGGATGAAGATCGCAGCTGGTGCAGCCAAAGGATTGGAATATCTGCATAATGAAGCAAATCCCCCTGTTATTTATAGGGACTTCAAATCTTCCAACATTTTACTGGATGAGGAGTACAACCCGAAGCTATCTGATTTTGGACTTGCAAAACTTGGTCCGACGGGAGAGAATACTCACGTATCAACGAGGGTCATGGGGACTTATGGTTATTGCGCACCGGAATATGCTATGACAGGGCAACTGACGGTGAAGTCTGATGTCTATAGTTTTGGGGTGGTATTTTTGGAGCTGATTACTGGAAGGAGGGCCTTTGATAGCAGCAGAGTTCACGGACAGCAAAGCCTTGTTGCATGGGTAAGTGCTTTTAGAAAAAAGAAGGTTTGCTTCAGTATTACCCTAGCTAATTCCTTTTTCTAGTTTGGGCTTGCGACCTTGCATACAATACCAGTAGACCTCATTTTTGCTGATCCAGATCATTCATCTGGAGGGACTAAACAACAGATCGACAAATTAAAAAAAAAAAAAAAAAATCCTTCATCAAGCAATTGAGCCACATATCCTTGGATCTGTGGCATTGTGCCAGGACTCGTGGTGCCTTTCTTTTTCCTCAAATGCCTCTTTCCGGGCCTAGAATAGATGGCTAAGATTGTCTGATGGGTAGTCTTTGTAGCATTATCCATCGAGGGTTGGGGTCCACATCCACCCCTATGAACTTTAGGCCTAGATCGCTGAAAGTTGCCCCTCAACAAGAGTAGCGTGAGTTCAGGCAAAGCACTGTATCTCTGACAAAAATGGTGCAAGTTCAGACCAAGCACAGTATGTTTCTCCTTAATCTATTTTTCGTGCTTTGCTAGAAGGAACAAGGGAGTGGTGCAGGCACCAAATCTTTTTGTTTGGCTTCTGATATGGATTTATTTGAACCCGCTTTTTCTTTTGCTCTCATTAGATGTGCAAGCAGAGAATTTATATATGACCAAGTACCAAGATCTATATATTATTGTTATTATCTTTTGCAGGCACGCCCCATGTTCAACAACCGGAAGAAACTCCCAGATCTAGTAGACCCACGGCTGGAAGGACGTTACCCAATGCGCGGGCTTTATCAGGCCCTTGCCGTGGCATCCATGTGTATCCAAGAAGAGGCTGCCGCCCGCCCTCAAATTGCAGATGTGATGACTGCTCTGTCGTACTTGACCTCCCACGCATTTGATCCCAATGCATCCTCTGCTCAAAGCATTAGAGAGAAGGAAGAAAGACGCACCAGCACCAGCAGCAGCAACAGACCAGCTGAAAGAGGTGGAAGCATAGGGATGAAAGGGGAAGGAGGATCTGGATCCAAGCTCGACTTGGATGGTTCCGGGAGGGAAGACTCTCCAAAAGAGACTGCCCGGATGTTGAACAGAGATTTGGATCGAGAGAGGGCAGTCGCAGAGGCGAAGCTCTGGGGAGAGAATTGGCGAGAAAAGAGACAAGCAAATGGATAGGGCAGCTTCGATGGTGCTCATGACTAAAGCCAGTGAGGCAGTGACAGCGCGCGGCCTTGTTTAAAATTTATTCTTTTCTTCTTTTTTGCATCAAAGAGGTTGTTTTGGTCATATTAGTGATGGGTGGTTAACCCATCATCATCTTTGTCATGTCTTTGTTATAATAGTTCTATGAAATTTGTGAGAAACACATTTGCTTGTAATTACCATCTGGGTCTCTTTCATGTTCTCAAACTTATAGATTATGGTATCAAAATACAATTCTATGGAAACTAAGATTGGTTGGTTCCTTTTTACTGAGATTAAAATCTTTCCCCTGGATGTTCCCTTTTGTGGTGAAATTTCTCCAAAGGAACAAACAGTTGAAGAACAGGCAAAGCACGGAAAATCCGTTCTTCTTCCCCTGTAATATGGTATCCAATGAAAGTCAAGGAGCCATTGCCTACCCTCACCATTTGCAGGTATATAAATAGCATTCTGAATGGTGAAGCAAACGGCAGTGACTGAAATGGTACTCCCAAGTCCATATGAAGGAGGAATGTGTTAGATAGGCAATTTTGAGTGAAAAAGTAGAATTCGCAAAGCTGGTCCAAGATAAATGAAAGATGGTTTTAAACCAGGTCGGTTCAGATCTAGTTGAACTGGAACCCCGCCGCAGCTCAGTTTAGTGGAAAATGCTTACCTTCAATTGAACTGTGAAGTTGAACTGTTGTACCATTCAAACTGGCTGGTTTTGAAAAGGCTGAGAAAAATAATGAAAAGGTTTACATTCAAAAGTTCAAATTACATTTTTTGTATAATTTCTGTCCTTTCAGAATATATGTTCAGGAAAACTTGTAATCCTACATTTATATTTAGTGTATAGTTATAATGTATTGCTGATGTCACAATTTGACCGAAAGGAACCAGATGGCTGGCCTAGCTTGTAAAACATTTGATTTTGAAATCAAATTTCCTTACCTGCTGAATTTTTAGGATTCCTTTTGAAATGAGTTGCTTTGGGAGGGGTTAACAGTGAATGACCAAAGTTGCAGATGAGAGCAATAAAAGATTCCTCAGTACAAAATGATTGCTCGCTCTTTACTCTCTACTTCACCCATTGATAATAAAAAAATGGTGAACGCCAAAAATAACCATCAAATAATGTCCGCTGCAGTCACAAATAAATCAAAGGAGATGAGAAATGAAAACCCAACAAGCACCCCTAGTAATTCAAATCTTAGGAAAATATGATCTCAGCTATGTCACCCTATATCATTTACTCCTTGCCTCTTCATTATCATTGGAGGTCATTTGTCCCTGAATTTCTATGCATTCAATTCCATGCAAATAAATGGACCCTTAAAGCAGAACCTCCTTTGCAGCACTATTCCATACCCTAATTTTTTATTTTTTCATTTTCAAAATCCCAAAATACAAATAGGATGACAGATAAACAAGCAGTCGTGAAGGATTTCATTTTCATACATATATATGTGGGAGGTATAGGGTCCCCACCCATCTCTCACCAACTTGGTGAGAGTGTCTCACATAGGAGCCGCCCCCCCCCCCCCCCCCCCCCGGTATATGTGAGTTGTTATTACCTCACATGTTTAAAGCGAGTGGTATCTCCTTAGAATGTGTGAGTCTCACCTGTCGGAGTTCAGCCCCTTAGCTGGGATACCATCATACCAATAAATAAAAAAACTGAGCAGTCAAACCAGGTTGACCAGGAACAGCAAAATTCCACCGAAAGAGCTCACCCGTTTCCGTGTGGACCATGTTGATCAACAGTTTGAATGCTTCCAAACTCGCCAGTGAGTAAAATTAGAGTAAAGAAAACTAACTATATTTCACTTTCACTACACTTTTTTAAATGCAGAAAAAAAATGCAATAAAACAATTGTTTGAAAGTTAACAATAGTTTTAAAACTTTAGATTTTTATTGATTTTTTCACTTCTTAAATGAAACTTCATAATTTTTTGAGGAATTTACAGAAAAAAACCCCATAAGTGGTTTGTACACATTAAAAGACAGTAAATTTTGCAAAAAGAAAAGATCCTCTAGTTGCTTTCCTGCCCTTTTTTTTTTTTTTTTTCCCTTTCTTTTCTTTCCTTATTTTGCACTATCGTCGATATTGATCATTCCGTCGTGTTCATCAAATAAGACACTTACAAGTAAGAGAAAATCAAACTGATAGATTGGTCGATATCGACCATTCTGTCAAACTCAGCAAATAAGGCAGTTACAGGTTAGATGAAATCTGACTAACAATTAGTCGATATCTACCATCATGGCTAAGCTGTGATAGTCGATATCGACTATTTGTCATATACGACAACTAAGACAGTTGTAGGTTGGATCACGTGTTACATGACAACAAATTCACATCGATCAATTGTCACATTCTCATATTTTCACTTCCTTGATAGCCTATTACATGACTAAGAAAAACACTACAAAATGACTGCAATGTAATTATGAGAAAATGAAGAACAAGGTTATGAATTATTGGATTCCAACCAGAATGAATCTTACAAGTCAACAAAAAAGAAACCCATGTCCGTAAGTCTAAGAACAATGATATGAAGTTTTACATTTCCAATCTGAAAGTGAGAACTCTCTCACCTACAAATTTCAGTTCAGACTTTCTTCATCTTCCCTCTCTATCTTTTGGTCATTAACATCAAACACATGGAAAAATCCACATCCAAACCCCCTCGTTCCCTGAACCCTCTCTCTCAGAGACAAAACATCAAACACATGGACTCTAACTCCAAAGCCGTCTCCACTCCTCCTAAAACCAATCAAGGACCGATACTTCCTAACCCATCTCAAATCTTACCTTGCCAAACGCGACAGCGTCGACAAGCTCCTCAAGATCTCCTGCTGCGCCTCGAAGATCGCTCTCCCCTCTTCACCCTTCCCTCAAATCCCTCGAATCCAGCGTTGGCCTCTCCGCAAGGCCTTCTGCATTGGCAAATCCGTCCAGGACCTCAATACCCTCCGCACCCAACACCCCATCTCCCTCCCCGCTTACGGAGGCAAAGGCCTCTACTATTTCATCAAACAACTGGTGTTGCTCTCTAAAACCGACAAAATCGACCACATACACTTGCCAACTCTGTAGAAGATCGGTGCTTCGACCGAGCTTGTTGGCTATGCATTAGGTTGTAGATTGGGGATTTGAAGAAAATTGTGGAGTAGGAAGCGAGTTTGGGCATTAGGGTCAAGGAATTGAAATCTAAGGGTGTTAGGGTTGAGAAGGATCGAGAGCCTTGACCAACTGAGATTCCACAATAGACATGAATATGAAAAGAAAAGAAAAAGACTAACACTGTCAAGTAACTTCGACAAAAACAAGTGTTAGGGCCGTCGTAAGAATAAATACGACTGTAGAGGCCGTCGTAAAAAAATGGGGTCGTTCTCAAAAAGACGGTGGCATGAGGCTGTCGTTTTTTATTTTTTTGGCATTTAAAAAAATATTGGAGATCCTGGGCATGCCCAAGTTTTCAATATTTTTTTAAGCCTGCAAATTCATTAAAATTACTTTAAATCTTTTTCCACACTCTTTAACACATTTAAAATCTTAATTATCATAATTTAAGAAATAACAATACACCTTCAATTTTAAGATTCCCGGTTTAGGCTGCTCATGGAAGAGTTGGCATTGTCATTATCAGCTCCCGGTTTGGCATCTAAATCATTCACAAATCCATGGTTTGCTCGTTTCTTCTTTCCAGACTTCGACCTTCCCTTTGCAATTTGAGGGAAGAGTGCACTGGACAGAACATTAGGAAATTATCCTGAAATATACCAACTTATTCCTAAAATAATGAGACACTTGGGTAATCAAGTTTTGTATAAAGATGGAGCATGGCTAGAACAATAAACTAAAGTCAAATTACATGATCCCACTGACAATCAAGGCTCAGTCGCACAGGGAACGTGAAAGCTCCAGTGACAGCTCTTGGCAAAGCACCCAAGAGCTGCCCCCTTGTTTGCACAAATGTTGCATTTGATCTTTTTACCCCTTTCCACTTCCGCCGCCAGATTCACAGCAGTCTCACCAACAAAATAAACTCGGGAGGCCCTGCATTCTCAACATAATCATCAGTTTATAAGTATTTAGCATCTCATGCAGTTCCTTGCAAAGTAATGAGGGGTAAAATAAAAGGGGAAGGATGCTATTGTAGGATGAACTAGTTGTTAATTCAGTTATATTTTTAGTGCATATATTTACTGAAGAGACAGCTTAGAGTTTCGTATAAACCTATACCGTTCAATGCATCTCTCGTGAGCATGCAAGACATTTGACTTGAGTACCTTGATTTGCCACAACAGCTCTCCCACCGGCACAATGCATCATCAGCCCTGTGGCCTCGAGTTAAACTCTAAACCATTATATATGCCAAAAATCATATAAATTACTATTGCATTATGCCTACTACAAATGCATCCACACCACAGCTTCTAAATAAGTGGCTTACTCCCTCAATAAGATTTGGAATTGTTATATTTATTAAGTAATCAAATAAAAGAGGCAATAGTATAATGAGAGCTGCTACCTGCACACTGCATTTTGCTCTCTACACACTACATTTAAAAAAAAAACAAAAAATTCCTAAACTACCCTCGCCCTCTCCTTCCCTCTCTCCCTTCTCCACGTTGTCCACCACCCTCTCCCCTGGCCGCCCACTCTCCTTCTCCTTCTCCCTCTCTATTTCCCTCTCCCCGCTCATCACCGACCGCCGCCCGGTCACCTTCTCCCCATCCTCTCTCCCTCTCACGGTAACAAGCAAATGGAGAAGAATCAAATGCTTTGGATGTAAAAAAAAAAAAAAAAAATTGCCATTGAAATCAGCAAATCCGATTCGTTCAGCGACACAGGGCCGAACGAATTTTTTTTTTTTACATCCAAAGCATTTGATTCTTCTCCATTTGCTTGTCCACCGTGAGAGTGAGAGATGATGGGGGGAGGGTGACCGGGCGGCGGTCGGTGATGAGCGGGGAGAGGGAAATAGAGAGGGAGAAGGAGAGGAAGAGGGAGAAGGAGAAGGAGAGTGGGTGGGCAGCGGGCGGCGACGAGCAGGGAGAGGGAAAGAGAGGGAAATAGAGAGGGAGAAAGAGAGGAAGATGATGAGGAAGAGGGAGAGGAGAGGAAGGGGAGAGGGTGAGCACAATTGGTGGGCGGTGGACAACGAGGAGAAGGGAGAGAGAGGGAAGGAGAGGGCGATTGTAGTTTAGGAATTTTTTGATTTTTTTTTTTTTTAAATGCAGTGTGTAGAGAGTCATTTGTAGTGTGTAGGTAGCCACTCTCTAGTATAAAACCTCTTGACTCCTAAGAGGATTGGCAAAATTCACATTTGTGGGCTGGATTTTCACTTGTATGGAACGTATTGGAAGACTGTGCCCTGCATATGATTCATTCACATTCAGCTTCCAAAAATTAGATACCGAAATATGATTTTTGCACCATTCTCAATCCAAATCTATTTAGAAGGTTAAATTCTTTTACCAGGTCATGAAGCCCAAAGTTTTGACTTTTTCTCTCTTTGGTTCTCAGGTGCAGTCTTCATCAACCAGAGAGTTTTGCCTCCCATTCATAGTAACATTCCATTTTCCGGAACCTTTGGTTTGTCAGTTAAAGAATCCATGTCTGCAGAAGATTGCAAAAGATTGCAATATCGGCTTTGCTTCGAGACTGGTCCCCTCTTTTTGTTCTTTCTTGACAACAGCATTAGTTACCAATCTCTTAGTAGTCAGTACACTGTGAAGTAGGGTGAATCAGTTCAGTTAGGATCCATAAATATCCAGAAAGAGAAGTGCTAGCCATTGTCTAATAAATAATAACCACCATTGGGAAATAGATAAATATGGTGAAAAGAATCATAGGAAACTGGCTTTGATTTAAGACCAACACGACCTTGGTACGCAAGGGAAACTATATAAATACAATCCATTAATGTCCAGAAATCGCACAAAATAATATGATCCGACGAAGACAAAAGGTCATCATCATCCAAAGCCTTATGTGACCATTATTAGACTAGGTTTTGACATTCTAGTCTTGCGTTTACTCCTGACCATCTTTAGGATTTTTTATTTCTTTCTCTTACACCAAGGGGGGAAAAGTAAGAGACCAAATTTAAGAAGTTGCAACAATATTTTACTACTGCCATTTGCCATTCTTAAAGAAAGATGCTCAAGCAAGAAGCAAATCATCTTTGCATGTAGGAGAACTCATCTTGTGAACAAAATATTATAAAGGACATAAAAAAGAGGATTGTCAAAGTCTCACCAAAGGAGACACTAACAGTAAATAAATTCAAGAGCCAATGAATTAAAAAATGCATATGACAAACATTTAAGTCCTATTTTGCAAGGAAAAAAACAGATCTCTTGCTCCCGCAAATATGAGATCATTTCGGCCAAATAAATCATTTTGGAAGTAATGAAACGGGGGCTGGAAAAGTTATATTCAGGCAACAGAAAGAAAACTTCAAGAATTATAGTTGAGATATCAAAGAAACATGGCATATAATGGTTTCATTGTCATAGAGACAAATTAGCACCCTGCAAAATTACTCAAAGCAGTCAGGTAATCGGCTTACTGCCTCTGCAGTATAATAGCGGCCCTTCTTAATCAATGGTTCTGTATATTTGCACTCACTAACAGAAACCCTCAAAGTTACACAATATCACATCAAGTGGTACAAAAAATTTCAAGGGCCTGTTTGGTAACTTCACTAATAGAGTGAAGTGAAGCCTCCATTTAAGAGACATGAAAAGATGAGGGGGTTATATCAAAAGCTAAGCCTAGCCATTTTTATGACGTTGTGTAGCAGAATTAACCTTTTTTTTATTTTATCAAATCATGTTTATTTGTTTATCATTAGATTGAGTTAAGTCTACAGGTGTGAAAAGCTGGTTACAATATAATAAGAGATTAATATGATGAGATGGGATATGTAATAGAGGTGTAAACTGGGCAGTTCCATTTGAAGACAGCCAACCACTTACTATAGGATGCCTCAATAAGCACATTTTCCCGTGAACCTCATATAACCAGTGGGATATCTACATGTTAAAGTTGATAGACCCAAAACCATTTTACATAAATTCCTTCCACCAGTGATTGAATTGACTGTAAAAGCCTGTCTATTCCCGGCGATTGTGTTTGACTGAACAGTTTGAATTTACAAAGATAAGACTCCAGGGGACAATTAAAGACCCAGATACAACTAAACAGACCTTTTTTATATACCTGAATTCATCTCTCTTTCTCAGTATAGAATTCCAGCCTAACCCCACTTGAGCACCCGTTCGAACAACATCCTGCAACCAAATTCAATCAGTTTCTATTCATAAGCAAAGGGGGGAGAGAGAGAGAGAGAGAGAGAGAGAGAGAGAGAGAGAGAGAGAGAGAGAGAGAGAGAGAGACTGTCATCATGGACTGGAACTCCCCTAGATTGCTGTTTTTTAATCAGTGTTCAAGCTAGATCTCCCAGGACTCCAATTGTTGTTTTAGTCACAACATCATCCCTAACAAGAAAATGGTGAAATGTTGAGTTAGCAACAGAAAAATCAAAATGGCATTTGAGAACCAACAGGAAAAGTGAAAAGATAAATTCCAGAACTCACATGTCCTTTTCCAAGTATAAGCTATCAAAGAACTGGGCAATGCACAGGGCAGGTACTGTCACATGAATGTTACACTGTGCATAATGCATGCAAGCAAAACATTTCAAAATGACTAATCAAGGTTAATTACTGTACCTAATGCATGCAAGCAAAGCACATAAAAAATAACTAATGGAGATTAAAATAAAACACGGTTGCAGTTGACTTAAACAAACTAGATCATGTGTTTCCATATGACTTAAACATGCAAATTCAGATGTGCTATAAAAAGTTTAAGTTTTATTTGGGCGATTGACAACAATCCAGCTAGAAAAAAATCACCCAAATTGTATATTATATAAAATAGAGCACAGGAAGCATTCACAACATTCCTGTAAACATTATATTCCAGAACCTGAATTTTGCAAAGCCTTGCACACACATTTCCAAATCAGAATTTACAATAGGGTAACAAAAACGCTTGCATTCACACTCAAGAAAGTGTTTTTTTTTTTTTTTTTTTTTTAAGGATCTTAGTAAATTTCATGGTTCTTTCCTATCCTGTTAATTAACGTTGTCACCCACACGTCTATATATGAATGTAGATAGAGTGGCTCTCTCACTCGCTGACCAATCTTAGGGACTGCTACCATTTCTTTCTTTTTTGTATTTCCCTCTAAGTTTGACCATCCATTAATATATGTCATAACTGCTACATCTTCTGTCTAAAGAAACTAAAGCATCCACTAACAATTAAAAAAAAAAAAAATCAATACATCTGAGCATTATAAAGTGTAAGCAAGAACAAGGATAGCAGTAGACTAGAAACAGCCTCAAATTTCTGTTCAAGTATAATGGGAAAAGTGCAACTGTTTGGAGCATTCCCACCTATCACAACGCTTTGAACAAGCCTTGTAATGGTCAATCCCTAGGCACGTAGGTTAGATCCCACACTGCATCACCGACCCAACGCAGCAAAAATAAATAAATAAATAAATAAAAACCCATATAACCCCTTAGGGGTCTATATATTTTTTCATTTTCAATTAAAAGGCCCACATTAATTGGCATTCGTCCTAATTTAATACTTATCTGGACATTAAATGAAGTAATTTTCTTTTTTATGGCAGGGTCAATGGGCTACACGTGATGCCTTATGTTTTATGTCTTTTATTCAGCTTTCTCACAAAACTACAAACTACTGTTATTACTTATTACAATAGTTAGACTCTTTCTAGGAGGGTGCCTGCCGCATAACCTTTTTTTTTTTAAATGCAGGGCCAATGAAAAACATATGGTATGGAGGTGCAGCATTGTTGCTTAAGAGAGTTGATGGATTAGCAATATCTAAAATTTTTAAACTCATTGAACACTTTTGGTCCTTCAATCAAATTAGACAAAGACTTTAAACTGCTTCTTGTTTCCATATTTACTGTCTAAGTTTTTTCAGTCAGGCTAGTAGTAATGCTTAGTTTTTTATCAATTGAGCTCGCAGTAATGCTTGATGAGACTATCTTTTAAATGAATTACTACTCCAACTAATGCTCTTTTTCAATGGTGGAACCAAGAAATATGCCTTAGGGGGGCCAGTGGGGAAAAACTGCTAAAAATTATAATAACATCCACACTAGTTCCTCCTGCTCTGTCTTGTCATGTGGTCACTGAGCCACACTTCCATACCACATGTCCTATATTCCATGTCTCATCACCCTCGCGAGGAAGTATAGTGATCACACTAATAAGACTCTTTCTTCATATGAAAGAGCCCCTTGTGTGAGAGATATATGACTTAAATCAAATGATGAAAACTTAGCACGAGCAAAAAAATTAGTAAAAGAAAAGGAAGTTACAGTCTTAATCAAACAAACCTATGGGTAATAATACACAAAGATCGCAGGAGAAACATATATGAAATGCCTTTTCTCTATTATCCTTTTCTCTATTATTTAAAGAACTAAAAACGATAGGTTTTTTTTTTTTTTTTTTCTTTTGTGTGTTGTAGAAGAACCAGAGAGAGCTCCTTACAGCTTCAAATCATCCATTAAGACTCAAATCACTGTAAGCCCCAAACCGATTCAGTCGCAAAAAAAAAAAAACCATACCATAATTCCATCCAAACAGAAAAGCACACACAGAGAGAGAGAGAGAGAGAGAGAGAGAGAGAGAGAGAGAGAGAGAGAGAGAGAGAGAGAGAGAGAGAGAGAGAGAGAGAGAGAGAGAGAGATATTAGGGCAATATATGGATTATGAACCACAAATTTTCATAATAATACTCAAGTACAGATCATTTTCAGTGATTCATGCCCATGCCTCAGCCTAATTCATTTCTTTTATTTTAAAAAATGTCTTCACAATGGGCTTAAATTCTTGAAACCCTTTTTTTAATGACCACAAAGTATTCATAACAATCTAAAATGCAAGTCCAATCCCATATGTTCGTAAATTAATCACACCAACATAGTTACATCCAACACTAACAAGGCATAAGTTTGCACGCATCTCTTTTGAGATGTGGATTGAAAAGAGGAATATCTTCATAGTATTGTATCTTACAATGTTCACTGACTGCTTTGATGATTGCTTAAACTAGCTCTGGCCTCTGAGAATTTAGTTAAACTGTCATTCACGCTTGTGACTTCTCCCAGAGTCCATTGCAGAGCATGCACTGCTGCTTTGTAACCTCAATAGATTTTGCCCCTCCTGCAATTTTGATGGATCTCTGACATAGATCATTGTATCTTAAGATGGTAGATTCCCTACAAATTCCTTGCTCTTTATTACTGCTTTCATCCATTATAAACTCCTTGGCATTTCTTGTCCACCTCTTCAAGATATAATGAGATGGAAGCAAAAAGACATTTTCTACTCTGAAAACATTTAGTACATGTCTACAAACACAGTTGCAGCTTCCTTGTGTTTCAAGAGAATTGAACATGACGATATGAGCCTTATTTTCTTCACCAAAATTTGCCACCTCATATGTATCAATTGTCCCATCATCTGTAATTTTATGTGCAGCATAACCTAAAACTTTCAAAGAGTTCAACTTGGAATTTCTTGAATATTTACCTGGTATAAAGGGATGCAGTTTTCCATAGGTGACGACATTATATAAGTTGGCGGGAAGTTCAATGTCTCAAAATCTGCTTGAGCTTCCTCATAATACAAACTGTTGAGAGCATCATCACACTGCATAACAAAATCTTGAAGAGTAGTATGATAGCTCATGTACCCATCAAAAGAAGTGATTACACAGTGTATACATAATTTCAAAATATATATATAATCCATAAAAAAATATATAACGTGTGTGTGTCTCTTAGAATGTAGGCCAATGATGATGATCATTAGATGCAGACCGAATGAGTAAAATGTACTGTAACATAGAGTTGATATGGCCTCATTAAGATAATTATATTTTGAAGTTGGTCAAAAGAACATTTTTAAAAGATTTCGTCTAAAATAAATCAACATCTTGTGAAGCCCGCTACCTTGACAAACAAATCAAAGTACATTGGTTACTTAAAAAATTCGTCACTTATCAATAGCCTTCCATTACATTTTTTAAATGTGTTGATTTATTACTACAATTACCCTCCAATGCCAAGAAGGCGCAAAGCCAACTCATCCTGACCAGCCTTCTTCAACTCTTCCACAATAGCATCGGCGTTGGGATCTTTCACTCGAACCCCCCTTTCAATCATCATACCAATCACAGCTGCAGCTTCAACTAAATGACTTTGTTGACATAGACCCAATAAAAGAACCACGTAAACATCTGGATCAACACAATCCTTTTCTACCTTACATAACCATCCAAAACCATCCAAGGCCCGCCCTTTTGAACAGAACTCTTTGATCAGAGAGCTACATGCCAATCCATTCGGTCTAATCCCGCTTGTCAACATCTTCCCAATGAGCTTCTCTGCTTCACACATGTCCCCCATCTGAAGCAAACAAACCACAAGCGAACTATAACACCGATCACTAGAACTACTCCCATCTCCCACCATGCTCTCAATCAACCCATATGCCTCACTAAGACATCCTTCCGCACAGAGTCCACTCATAAGAGTATTGATTGCGACCCAATTTGGCACACACCCTTTCTCCCTCATCCGATCCAAAACACCCAATGCCTCCTTAGCTCTGCCCTTCTTGCACAAGTTCTGAATCAAGGATGTATATGTAACAGCATTTGGTTTGGAGCAATCATTCTTATCTCTCTCCATCTCACCTAATAGTTCCAATGCCATCCCCAGGTTCCCACTCTTGCATGCCCCATCGAGCAATGCAGAATAAACTACCACATTAGGAGAACAGCCATGATTCCGCATATCACAAAAAACTGTGCGTGCATCATCCAAACGATTGGAATTGCAAAATCCCTTGATCATTGCGATGCATGTGATCATGTCAGGGTAAAGCCCAATCGACACCATCTCATCCATCAAACTTTTGGCCACATCCATCTCTTTCTTCTCATTGAAGAGACGAATGACAACGTTATATGAAGAGGTGTCTGGACGGCAACCAACCTCCTCCATCTTCTTCAGAATTTTCAATGCCTCATTGTGGAGTTTAGCATCCCGACAGAGATTCAGAATCACCTTGAATGCCTTGATCGAAACTGAAGAACCTTCTTTCTTATAAGCTTCAATAACATCTAATAAAGACTCAGGCTCACGAGTAATTTCGAGGATCTCAGAGGCTTTGTTGTATATCAAGGCACTGTGCCGATAGTTCGATTGCTGGCCGGCCCAGATGAAGAACCTCAGACCAAGTGATCTGTGACCATCAATGCAGGATCTTCGTAAGACATTCACGACACATGAAAAATCTAAATTTTCCTTAATTTGAGTTAGAGTTCTTTCTAGGGTGGTAGTTTTGGTAGCATTCTTCTGCAAGACATTCCAATAAGAGTCTGCTGCAGTGGAAGCAGTTGTGAATAGATGTTTGAACGAAAGGGGAAGGATTTTGAAGCGATGAACGGTGCATACGGTACCAGCACTTGGACGGACAGCCATCTTCATGCTAAGACTGACATACGGTTTGCATAGGTTGAATACCCTGAGAGAGAGAGAGAGAGAGAGAGAGAGAGAGAGAGAGAGAGAGAGAGAGAGAGAGAGAGAGAGAGAGAGATCTTTATCACTGTAAAACTCTTGATGGAACCCATTTCAATGTAATGACCATAAACTGAATTTGTCCATTCACCTGTGAAATGGCCATGGATCATCGCAATTTTCGTGCACTATGTCCGATGTTGTAGCTTTTTATTAGAGTCCTGCAACAAATTAGATGTCACTATTTTAATTAATTTATTTTTTAATGGGTTTAGATGCCACCAATGAATTCAAACATTTAAAAAATGACCTTGCCAAAAAAATCAGTTGAAACGATAGTCAGTGGGCTCAATATTCAAGTATAGCATTGAAAGAAAATACAAACAGGCAGGGATTGAAATGCCACAGAGCTATAAGGGGTAAACACCAATGGAAATACAGGGAGGTAGGAACTCAACTAGCCCAACAGCCCCAACCCAGTGGGAACCAGCCATTATGTTGCAGAGAATCTCTCATTCCATCAGAGTCCCATCCCCCAAACACTTTTGCATAATTAAGGGAGGAAGAGAGATTTTATCCATGCACAAAAAAAATTTATACAGGAGCCAAAAATTCTGCTTTAAGTCTCTTACCATTTCCTCTTTTCCCTTCATTTCATATTCCATCTAATGCAGTTACTATAAGGGAATTGAATACTAATTATTCCCAATGCTTGTCACAGCACTAGCCTCATGCCGTGGTTAAAATCATAACTGTACCACAAAAACTTGTAAAATAAAACCAACTCAATTCAGACTAACATTTAGCTCGAGGTAATTCAGTTGCCCAGAATCACAAAATTTGCAAACCCCAAAATTCTTCCCAACAGAACTCCAATCTCTGAAGTTCACAAAGATAAATAAATTAAACTAAGGGCCTGTTTATTTGCAGGGAATAGAATCTCCTAAAATTGAAGAAATAAAAGTAAAGATCCAGAATGCCCATCAAATACCTAACCATCAACCCTAGAAACCCAAAACCCAGGGAAGTTAGGGTCTTTAATGATCCTTCTTTGGAACCCATTCTAACATGAATTCATAGGAGTTCAATTCCATGCAAAACAATCGAGCCCCCCTAAACAAAGGAGACCTAAATTACAGCTTTACAAAGAAGAAGAAATGCATGACCAGGCCACATAGATCCTATGAAAGGTTTTTTTTTTTTTTTTTTTTCAAGTATGGAAGCAAAGAGGCAAACTTTAAAGGGGAAAAGGCATCTTATACAAGAAGTAGAACATACCAAGTCAGCAACTTGTTGTAAGAGACGAGGAGGATAAAAATTAGATGGTTGAAAAGGATGGTCTGATTTGGGCCGTCTTGGGTCGTATTTTGCTTCGATTGGCTTCGATTTCGCCTTCATCTCCTGTGACTGGATTCCAATCAATCGCAATTCCAAAGATGGTCTTCATCATCTCGATCGCCTGCTGCTAGTTTCTCTTGTACCTGTCTCTCTCTATATCTCTCCTTCCGTATGTCCTGAACGCAATGCAATGCCTTCAAAGTATGGGTTTCGCGCGTCTCGAACCCGGGATCTGCTTGCGACCGAATGAAGAACTCCTTAAGTGGTCGCCGATTTTGTGTGGTTTCATTATTGGCAAGGAATTGGACGAGTGGTCAGAACTACGGTCTTTATATTGACTTGGGGCATTCTTTTGAGAAATCGAATGTTAACTTAACTAGTGCTATCGTGTTGGGGCTATAAGAGTGTTTATTTGGTTTTTCTTTGGATCGAAGGGATTAGTCTAATTCAAAGAGTTTGGAACCCTCTCCTATAGCAAAAAAAAAGTAAGGAAAAAAAAATGAAAAAACTAAAAATACTTAGGTGTGAAAAATTTTGTAAAAAAATAATCACATTTTTACACCATTTTACATACGTGATGCATAAATATATATATATATATATTTTGATATCAGAGGGTTCCCAACCCTTTGGGTTGGACTAATCCCTCCGGGCCCAGAGGGAAGCCGGGTAAACTCCCCTGTAGCCTCAGTGTGGTAGTGTAGTTTCGAACCTACAACCTCGTGCTACCAAGCGTAACAGTGCGTCATTTACATATATAAAATGGTGCAATTAAACTACCCCTTAAGTGAAACTAGTACAACAACATGTACGGCTATGAGAAGAATGAAATATATATATATATATGAAATCTAAAATAAAAATGTGGCTATTGGAGAAGAATGGAAAGTGAGAAAAAAGACTCTGAGCACCCCCCCCCCCCTCCCGGGGCTATTGGAGAAGAATGAAAAGTGAGAAAAAAGACTCGAGCCCCCCCGTGAGATCTTTTTAATAAAACTCTGGATATAAATATTGTGAAGCATAGGATAGTGGTTAGGTTGGTTTTGTTTAAAAAGGCTATAGAGGTCATGAGTTTATGGAGAAATTTAATGGCATCATAAAGTAACATTTTCAAAAAAAAAATTCAAAAAGTAAAGTGATTTTCGAAATTTAGTAATTTTTTTATTTTCACTCTTCATTTTACTATACCATGTAAGTGAATTACATAAAAGTAGGTGCAGGTAAGATTTTCAGTAGTAGCCCCACTTTAAAATTTTATTTTTTCCGGACATAGTGGCAAATGGGTGTGGTATATGGCCCGTGGTGGAGGTTTTTTGGGATATGATGTCTGGCATTTTCAACTCCCTTATTTTTAAATTTTTTTTTATAAATTTCAGCACATGAAAAATCTCAATTGACTTTTATTAAGATTAAAGAATTTCACCATCTTTACATTTTGCTGCAATTCTTGAATGATTAAGTCCAAAAGAGGATTCAAGAAATTCACCTTGTCAGGAATTCCCCAAATAGTAATTCATGGAATTCAAGTCCATAACCTCAAGTAGAAGTGAGAGAGAGAGAGGGGCTTGTGCTCAGGTTGGACCCAAAATGAGACCCGCCAACCCGATCCGACTAATCACATCCTCCTAGATATATTCTGTCCCGCAGCCCTACTTCTAACTCTCTCTTCTTCAGAGGTTTTTAGGGTTTTTCTGCTGCGCCGTTCTCCGACATCTTCTGCCCTAGAAATGGTATCTGAATCTCTTCTTCATCAACAGATCTCCAAAAATCATTCATCAGCTTCAGATTTCTAAGATGAGATTCCCCTCATCTTCATTTTCTTTCCTTTAGTTCAGATTCGTCGATCATGCTTTTGATGCTTTTTCTTCCTTGTAATCTTTAGGCACCCAAACGAGGAGGAAAAGCGCCCGTACCCGCAAAGAAGAAACCGGTAATTTCATTTCCCCATCATCTTTCCCCGCCATAACTTGTTTGATGTGATTGTACTTTGATATGTTGCAAATACTCAGATGTGAAAATTTTGTATCCAAAGGAGAATGAGTTTCCTTGTTAATGTTTTTTCTTTCTGAGGTGAAAGCATTTTCCATGTTTTTTCTGTTGAAAACAGATTCAGGACCAAGAGGTAGAAAACCCATTTTCTGCAGTCTTGAACAGACAAACAATAGAAATTGAAAACTGTATTTTTCCACAGAATGAAAACATTGTCGAAATAAAAGTTGTGTGGGAATTGCGTGGTACAAATGGGACATGAGGGTATAATCTTTATGCTATAATAAATGGAAATGGGGGGATATTAGAATGTTAAGATGATTGGTTCAATATTGCGATATTTGGTGAATTTGTGATGGTAGAACTTGAGAGTGTGTTTTTGTTGTTCAAATCTTGGGTAGCAATGTTACAGGAGTTAGTGGTTGTTTCGACCGAGTGTGGTATTCAATATTCATATCTCTGATGTTTGGTGGAATGCGGAGATCTTCAATTGTTTTGCCTTCCACCCAGATGCAGTCTCAGGTATTCAATATTCATATCTGATGTTTGGTGGAATGTGGAGATCTTCAAAACACCATCAGCCATTGTCACGGATAGTATCCTTGGAATACATTGTCTTGGGGGACTGTTTGGGATCCTTTTGAATTTGGGTGTTTTCTCAGGACATTTTGGCAAAAGTATTGTGGAATATAAATTGATTTATGAATAAAAACATAAGACAAATAGAAATGCTGTTAAAGTTTTGATAGCTTTTTTTAATTCAGATTTTCTCATTTTTTGTTCAGAATTTTGTCATGAAATTCTTTTTTTTTTTTTTGATATTTTCATTTTTTCAATATTTAGATAATATCATGATATTATTGGGGAAGATACCTTTTGAAGTTAATATTGCAATACTTTTCAAAATACCATCATCATTGTGACATTGGTCTCAGCTAGTAGTGTTGATGTTCTGGTTGGGCTGGGCTAAAGTGTACCAGGGTCTGAGCTGTGTAGCTATCAGGAGTCGGGACTAATTTTCAGCCCCAAATCCTGCCTGCAGTCACAGTCCATTTGCAAAATATACAGACCTTTCTGTTATATATGTTGGGCTGGGCCAGGCCTATAATATGCATAGTCGTTCAGGCCTGGTGATTTACTGACTCGAGTTGGCCTGTTAACTACTGGGACAGAGAATTGGGCCGTGGACTGAAATAACAGCTCTTAATCCAGTGTGACGCCCAAGATGGACATGGATCTGGTTGGTGTGGCCCTGCCAATGAGAATTGAGAACCCATATCTCAGCACACAGCTGGATGATCTGCAGAGGTTATCTACTGCCACAAGGTTGTGTAGGAATGATAAAGTGCACTCCTGCCTGGCAGATATGGTCTTCTTCTTCTTTTAATGTCCCAAAGTGTTTTTTCTTCACACATTTAGTATAGTGCTGTAGACTGGATGTAAGCTTGTTGTAAATCTGTCTGAAAAGGCATCTTGCAGATTTGTCTGTTGATTTTTTATTTTTTTTACTAATACGTAATATATATATCATGTTATTAGTGATTTTAAGTCGTTGTTTACATTATTCAAATAGTTTATTAATAATTTGGTGGTTGTGATTTGCATTACAGGAGAAGATTGTGAATCCGTTGTTTGAGAAGCGCCCGAAGCAGTTTGGGATAGGAGGGGCATTGCCTCCCAAAAGGGACTTACATCGGTTTGTTAAATGGCCGAAGGTTGTCCGTATTCAAAGGCAGAGGAGGATTCTCAAGCAGCGGTTGAAGGTTCCACCAGCTTTGAACCAGTTCACCAAAACACTGGACAAGAACCTTGGTAAAGATAGAAGCAGCCAAGTCTATCCATATTGTTATATGTCATTTCTTCTTCTACCTAATGATATTGTTCTGGAGGGCTGGGAAATATCTTTTAGATTTTTTCAAGAGCTAACATTACTTGAAACCACAACCTTGAGTTGTGGAATATTTTGCAACTGTGTTATGTTGGATGAGAGGCATCAGATTCTCACTTCTTCAACCGGATGTAGAACTGCCCAGGAAATGTCACCTTAGGTGCCCACAGGAAGATTCACTGACAGGGTTGGGATCTGTGCAGAAAGCAACAGAACTGGCAAAAATCTGTCTCCAGAACTTAATAATAATCTCATTCTGTATTGAAATAGCCAAAGTACAGATATATACTTTGTTTTCTCTTTCCACATGATGGATTTGGTAATGTTACTATATTCGCCTGCCTTTCTCTTGTTACATAAAAAAAGAAACTTCTTTTAGGAAAAACAATTGATGACAAACTCATGAGTGACATAAGACTCTTTAAGGGCTTTCCAAGTAATTAGATCTAACATATCTAGGACTCTTAATTGCGACTCAAATTAATAGGGATATCTCCTATCTAATAGGAAGAGCAAAGCAACAATAATAAGTTCAAAATTTCAACCTCGTTGGACTGTATCTAAATCATTAATTCTCTCATTCTGGTTTAATGCTAGAAGTGTCCCATGGGATAGATGCGGGCTCACCTTTTGATCTTCAAAACGTGGGATTTTCGTTGTCCTTCTCTGCTTGGAAGCCCTCAACCTCGAGTTGAGCTATGGTCGAACATCAAAGAGTCACTATATCTACTTGCTATCAAACAATCAATCACCTTGCTTCTGTTGCTGCTTAAACAGATCATGTATTCCTCCATGTGGACATAGAAAAGTGGCGCAGCTCCTTTTAACAGTCTGGATATTGCTTCAGAATGCCATGTGATTGTGAGTTCATCGAACAGTCTTAATCTAACCATTGGAATGGTGAAAATTATTTACACATCAAATTGATCGTCCATCACATATTTCCAAAAGAAAAGTCAATGTAGAGACTTGGTTCTAGAGCTTGGATGGCTGGATCTACTTTGTTGTCCATCGGAATTGCAGAAAAGTTTTCTGATGCTGTAATTTCTAGATGGACTGGTCCGTCGGCCTGTCTCGATCAGCAAGCTCAGGCAAAATCTCTCTATCATATTTTTAATCTTTGCTTCTTTAAACTGGATATCTTCACAGCTCCTTCTACAACTCTGGTTCTTCATTGTGTTCATCCCTTTTTTGTTCACTCAGAACTGTCAAACTGATTTTTGGCTTTTCCCCCTCACTGTTTTATGTTCTTTTGGAGGTTTCTTGGTCTATTATTCTAACACATGATGCTTCGTAGGTAAATGATTGCTTTGGAAGATGAAATTGATTATTTTTGTTATGTTTTGACAGTCAAAAACATAAAACTGAATTTTATCTTACATATTCTAAACTCATCTGCAGCAACGAACCTCTTTAAGATGCTTCTGAAGTACAGACCTGAGGATAGAGCTGCAAAGAAGGAACGCCTTCTCAAGAGGGCTCAGGCTGAAACTGAAGGGAAGACAGTTGAGGTCAAGAAGCCTATTGTTGTCAAGTATGGGCTCAATCATGTTACATACCTTATTGAGCAGGTTTGAATAACTTAATACACTTAAGTTTTTTTTTCCCCTACTAGTTTTTCTCACTTTATTAGTGTTGGACTGGGAATTCTGGACAGGTTGCAATTCAAGTGTTCTTCCATAGATGCCCTAAAGAGCTATACTTTTATCATTTCTCGTTGAAAAAAAAAGAAAGAAAAAGAAAAGAAAAAGGAAACAAAGAGACTTTTTTTTTTTTGGAAAAAACAAAGAGACTTGAGGTTCCATTTTGGTTACTCAGATCTCGATGGCCCCATGTCTTAACTGGTTCAAATACTTCAGCAGAATGGAGCTTAATCTGTTCTGCTGTGCAGCCTGTGCTTATTGTGTGTGCATGTGAGGTGGTGCAGTAATTAGGAAGTGCATCAGTTGCGGCCTTATTTTCTACCTTTCTACTGCACATTAACATTAGCACAATGACCAATAAAGATTTGGAGTTTTGAAAGACGTAAAAGAAGCAAGTGGAATAGAAAACAATCTAAGCTTTTGCCTTTGAAGTTGCAATTTCGTTATCACACTACTAAAGTAGTTGTTCTTATTTCTGGCAGAACAAGGCACAATTGGTTGTCATTGCTCATGATGTGGACCCAATTGAACTTGTGGTCTGGTTGCCTGCCTTGTGCCGCAAGATGGAGATTCCTTACTGTATTGTGAAAGGAAAAGCACGTTTGGGAGCGGTAAGTTTGCTGTGACACCGCATCATCTTCTAATATTTTGATGGTAGATTGCTACACAATTGTAGGTGCTCATTGTTGCAACCATGAGGTTGCAGGGTCAATTCATGTGACTTATCAAAAGGGAAAAAAGAAAGAAAGAAAGAAAAAACCTTCTGCTTTTCTTTTCAGATCGTCACCATCCTCAGCCGGGCAATAATTGATACTTCTTTTTGGTATTATTTTATTGTTTTCCTAACAGATTGTTCACAAGAAAACTGCAGTAGTTTTGTGTCTGACCACTGTGAAAAATGAGGACAAGCTGGAATTCAGCAAAATCTTAGAAGCTATCAAGGTGAGGAAAATGTAGTCTCGTTTTCATTGTTCTTCTTTATCCTGGTACTTTTTTGCCAACCACCTGGTTGTAGTTTTGATTAGCAAATCCCATCTTCTTTCCTGTTCCATCTGTCACACTTGCCAATGTGTCATTTCCATTAGCATGGAGCAATTGGGCAGATGGGCAAATGTGGAGTTTCATGTATATAATTAGTAAAATCTTGTTATCTTGTGGTGTTCCATAGTTTATCTGAAGTGGCTGATATATATATCTGTTTCAGGCTAACTTTAATGACAAGTACGAGGAGTACCGAAAGAAGTGGGGAGGTGGGATAATGGGCTCCAAGTCGCAGGCCAAATCCAAGGCCAAGGAGAGGCTACTACAGAAGGAAGCTTCCCAGAGGATGAACTAGGCTTTATATTTCCTTTTAATAGTCAAAATCACAAACTTCTGTTCTTAGTGTTTGTTTTAACATTTCCATTTTGTAGCTGTTAGTTATTTGAGACACCTCTTTCCCAGTTCCTTCTATTTCAACTTCTGTTTACTGCAAAGTTCACATTGTGAAGGGTAGGATGCTTTTTGAGATGTTTGCAGAATTTTATGGGCATTTCCTGTGGACATATTTTGATCGTTGAAAGACTTGAGTTTATGCTTCATGCTCTTTGCATAATACTTTACCTGAGCTGGAACAGTTATTTTACTCCTATGTATGTAAAGAGTTACAGGTAAACTTAGTGCCGGGAAAGCTAGCTGTCTAGATGATTTAAATGGGGCCGATCTGTCCTCGAAAGCATCCTGGATTACAAGATTTCCCCCTTTGATTGGTGGCCCTGCAATGGGCAGAAAGGAATATTGTTATCTCTGGTGGGCTGTGTGCTTAAAATCCTGATTTAAATTCATTCTTTATTACAACTTGATTGACCACTTGGCCAGCTTCATTAAGCAGGCAATTGCAGAGTTACAATTCTTCTCAAGGCATTTTGATCAGTGCAGTTCTATTGAATCGCACTAGTTAGCGTGATACCATTAGATTGAATCTCTCCCCTCTACGTGATGTTGCATTGTCTTCAAAGTGAAGTGGATGGCAACCCCTAAGAAAAAGATTGAATAAAGTAGCGGATGGCTTCAATTCATGAGAACATGAGCTAGTTGGGCAAGTGATGGGTTTGTGATGATCCTTTGGTCTGTCCCAAGTCATGAAAAACAGCCGTGAACTTTTGCCAGTTAGAAGATACAGGGTCTGGTTGTCACTCATATTTTGATATTGTTAGTTTTGAGCTTGGAGCATGCCATATCTAGGGTAGTGATCAGGAGTCCAGCCCCATGCAATTTCTCCTTTGCTTGCCCACTTCGGTGCAAGCCAATCGTAGGAGTTAAAAAGAGATTGAAGGGTTTTGGTGTAAAGGTTTTGAGTGGAAAATCAACACCATCAGATCATTCTTTGATTGATGCTTTTAAGATTTTAACAGTTTTTTAAGTAATGGTGCATAGAAAGAGTGTTGTCCAGTCGCAACAAAGTTTTAGTTCAGGTTGGATAGTGCCTGGGGGTGGAATTGTGATTTTAGCAGGCCCTTGATGGGAGTTTTTTGAGTCTGCCAATGGGCCAGAACCTGGACCTGTTCTTGGTCCTCTTTGGTAGCTTTAAACTTGCATGAGCGTACATTGGAGATGATTCAGATCCATGTTTGGACTTTGGAGTCCACAACCTTTAATGGTCCAGATGGTTGGAATTGGATAGGAGCATCTTAAACCCGAACATGATGGATCTCGTATTCCTCCTCTACTCTAGACAGGCTAAGGCCTGGACACAGGTGGGTCAGGTCTGAATCCAGACTATTGACAGCCCTAGGTGTAAATGGATTTCTTTTAACCAACCATGAACACTTGTCCTTTTTCCTACATTTAAAATACCCAAGTTATTCTGCAAGGATGGAGATGGGATCTTTTAGCACTAGACCTCTCCTCCCTCCTGGTCCTTGCCAGCTTTATCTGGACCAAGGGACCTCCATAAAAATAAATGATTAAAATTCACAACATGTTTGCATGTTTTCTTGAATATATAGTGCGTTGCACGTCCTCTCCCCTCTCTACTTCTAAACAAAAAAAAAAAAAAAAATCCAAAGCCTACTTTGAGTATATATATACATATGATTATGAACATTCCAACATCAAATGAACCCATCTCTACCACCACATTTTTTCTCCTTTTTTTATTTGAGAAATTGTCCCAAGATGAGGCCTTCTCTTTCATTTCTCTTCCTAATATTCATTCTACACTTTCTTCATGGAATCCATGGAAACCCACTTCAATCTCTCAAGGAAATGGCTGTGGGTTCAACCAAAAAGGTCTTGCCCAAGCCTAAAGACATTAATACTGAGCCACAAGATTACTTGTCTTTCAGTTACTATGCCAAGAGCTGTCCCAATCTGGAAGCAATTGTTCACCAGAAAGTGAATGGTTGGATAGATAAGGATTACACTCTGGGTGCCAGCCTCATTAGGTTGCATTTCCTTGACTCTGCTGTTAGGGTAAGCAGATTCTGCATCAGTGATTTTTATTTTTATTTTTTTAAATTTTTTTCTTCCAGTGTGAGCTTTAGCTTTTTTTACTTTTCAGTGTTGTTTGAATATTTGGAACCTTGATCCAGACTCGGAAATAATGCATCAGTGAGTCGAGTCACTCGGGTGAGTCGGATCAAGTACTCAATTCAGATTATTACTGGGGGATTCTCCAATTTGGAGGTTTTCTTGGAATATTACTGGGGAGATATGTTATGGAAAAGAATTACTTCTTAAATAATTTAAAGTAAAAATCACCATCATAAAAAACTAGTTTTCATCTGTGCATCATCCAATCAGTATGGAGCCAGCATGGATTTAAAATAAAAATGATAGAAGTTTAATTGAAATTACTTTTAAGCGTGTTTTTTTTTTTTTTTACATCAATCTCTCTTTTTCTTAAGAATGTTATCCAATGTAGATATCATGATATTGTCTTATATATTCAACAATATTGTTTTACATAAGGTCTTGAATGGGTTGGATTCAGGTCAAAATGGCTATAGAGATAGTCAGAACCATGGAACATCCTTTGGTAAATGGACAATCCAAAAATGCCAAATCAAATTTGTGGGGCACATTAGTTAAATATAATATTGGATGGCTGCATGGGTTAATCGGGTCTGATCGCTATTGACCCAAACCCGAAATAAAGAGCCTGATCACAGACCTGAATTGAGACCTAAATACTTGTATAATTATGCTTAATACACTTCTGCACAAATATAATATATAGTGGTTGCATGGGGTTACTTGGGTCTTTGGCCATCAAACCCATGGACCCAATCCTAAACCAGAAAAAATAAAAATAAAAATGTGTTCATATCTAATATCTTAGGTCCATAGCCATTTGTTTTTATCATTATAGGCAATGTATATGTTGCTGCCCATGGGCCATGACATGTGCATGAGATTTTGATGCAGGGCTGTGATGGTTCAATCCTTTTGAACCATAGGGACAGTGAGAGAAGTGCCGAGTCCAGCAAAACCCTGAGAGGTTTCCAAGTGATTGATGACATCAAAGCAGAGGTAGAGAAAAAATGCCCAAGGACAGTTTCTTGTGCAGACTTGGTCACAGCTGCTGCTAGAGATGCCACAGTCAGGGTAATAGTAATATACCTTTTCATTTTTCTCTCTATTGATCTTCTCTAGTTCATTAGAAGGAGGAAGTAGAAGTAGAGATTACTGCTTATTTGTGTGCTGTATATCTAATATGAGGTATGAAAAACAAAGACAGATTGGAGGACCATTTTGGGAGGTGAATTTTGGAAGGAAAGATGGGGTTGTTTCTAGTGCCAAAGAAGCAGAGATGGTTCCCATGGGCCATGAGAATGTCACTTCTCTCATTGAGTTCTTTCAATCAAGAGGCTTGAATATGCTTGATTTGATTGTCCTCTCAGGTACCATTCATTCACATATTTGATTGGTGATTTTCACGTATGGGTAGTGGCGGAACTAAAAAGTTTCCCTTGGAGGGGCCACCATGCAAAAAATAAAAAATAGAAGAAAGAAAGAAAAATCAAATCATGGGGTGTATGTGTGTCTAAATATATCATAAAAATAATGTAACATATAGGGGGTTTCCGCCCCCGCCTAAGGGACTCCCACAGAGCTGGCATGTGTGTGTGGGAATTTTGATCCACGTCTCAAAATTTAACTAAGCTTTTCATGTTGTTGCAATTAGGTAAATGCTTATAGTAACATGATTTGCAGGATCACATACTATTGGAAGAAGTACATGTGCCTCAATCCTAGATAGGCTTTATAACTACAAGGGAACAGGCAAACCAGATCCCACTCTTGATACAAAGTGTCTCAGTTTCTTGAAGTGAAAATGTAGATTAGCCTCAGAATATGCTGATCTTGATGGCAAAACACCAGAAACCTTTGATTCTGCTTATTATACAAACCTTCAAAAGAAGATGGGGTTGTTGTCCACAGATCAATTGCTCTACTCTGATCCGAGGACGGGCCCGATCGTCGCTGCATTGGCCACACAGCCCATGCTTTTCTATCAACAGTTTGCAGTGTCCATGGTGAATCTTGGAAACACCCAAGTCCTCACAGGAAATGAAGGAGAGATCAGAACCATTTGCAATTTTGTCAATCCTTAAGTGCTTCCCTCTTTTATTGTCGTTGAATTGGAATAAGTTTATGGTTGCATTCAGATCGCAATAAAGTCCAATGTTATGATGTTGATTTTTTGTTAAATTGTACTCCAATATGGTTATTTTGTGCCCCCAAAGTGAAGAAAGAATGAGAAATGATAATACCATGCCTACAGTAGTTAATGTATCATTTGATAGACATGCAAAATATTATGGTGTAATTTTACACAAACGATCAATTTACAATATGTATCAGACTGAAGTAAAATTTGGGTCAATGTCTACACGCAAGTAGGTGTGTAATATAATGGAGTTGGCTCATAGTAAGTAGTTTTCTGTCATTTTTTTATGTTGGTAACACTCATTATAGCAAGTAGGATCACAACCCAAAACTGGCACACTTATTAAACAGGTTGGAAACATCTACCTAAGCCCAGCCACAAAGTAAAAAGGGTCAACTCAACTGTGCATTTTTAGGCTGCAAAAGGATAGGATTGACAGGTTGGACCAAGAATTGCCCCCAATATTCCTACCATAATACTGATGATTGGCCCCATGTACTGAAACTGAGTATCATGAAAAGTAGCACAATATCATGAGTATCATTGAGTCATGAACCCCACAAAACTCTGCTGGGATAAGTAATTACTACTTCCATTCAAGTGTTGATTAAAAAAGATTCCATTGGGCTCCAATTAGTTATTTAAAGCTTAAGAACAAAAGGGATGTTAAAGCATATAATGATTGGAGCTGAGAGAAAACATATACTTTATTCAAGACCCAGGAGTTCCTCACCAGGAAAGTCCAATCTTCTAGTGATCCTACTGTTCTCCTGATTAGACCCATAGCTAATATCTGATGCAACAAAGAACTGGTTATCTGATATTTGAATAGTAAATGATCCTACTGTTCTCCTGATTAGACCCATAGCTAATATCTGATGCAACAAAGAACTGGTTATCTGATATTTGAATAGTAAATGCACAGTTACAGAGATCATCATCCCAGCACCTAAACTGGGTCTGGGATGATCATAGTTATCTAGTTTGCTATTTAATTAATTCACATTGGACTTCACAATTTGTAATTTAAATCTTTGCTGGATGAATGAATTTGGTAGAGTAGGTTTATTTGATTCACATCTCAATTCGTCTAATTCGCAGTACAAATTCAAGAAGTTTGATGAACTAATTCATTAGTGTCCATGCCATCACCAGGGCCCACATCTAAATTCCAGATCACCGAAGATAACTATTCTTTAGATTTACTGTGGCGAGATTTTACTAATTAGCATTGAGCCCATATGGATTGATTGTGTGTAAAATACATGGTTAAAATAAAAACCAAAGTAGAATCTCATATTTTACTAGTCAATGTTAAGGTGACACTCTGATTGGATTATATATAAATTAGAGCACTAATACATAGGAGCGCCATGCTTTTGAATTGCTTGGATTTTTAGGTGGGCACCACAAATGGATTTATATGACTCAATCTAGAGAACTTTGTGAAATTAGTTCTATGAAAGTTTGTGAATTGAGCAACAAATTGAAGTATTCGGAGTTCAAAGGCCTTATGAATGAACTAGATTACTATGGGGACGATTGTTCATAAAAGGAGTCATAATCTTATATATGCTGGATCCCTCAAGATGGGTTTCATCTGTAAGAACTGCTTGTTTTAACCCCACATGTTTTGACTTGAGCAAGCTTTAGATTCCCTATTGACATGCATTGTGATGTGAGCTGATGACTAATTACTGCTTCCTTTTCAGAACCATCTTCACTCTACGCCTAAGCACTATAGTGTTGTTGTTGTCATATGATGAGAATGAGATAAAACAAACAAAACATTCATCTTTCATGAGCGATGAAATATGGGTTGGGTCCAGGGTGAAATCATGGGTAAATGGATCTGAACTCAAATCTTTCTATGGATGGATTTGTTTCTAGTCTGAATCTTTTGTGGACCCTGCATATGATGATTGTTAAATTGATGCATGCAAGTCCTTTTTCGCTATCAAAATCAAGTGTCCTGACCCAGTTGCACATCTGGTCCAACATGCACCACTGGTCCTCTTGCTTCTTTTTTTGAATAGCGCGAACTTCAAAAAAGGGACAGGATGATTGGATTATCCACAAAATTTCCATGGTATATATTCGTCTATTCGATTTGCAACTTCTTGATACAGTAAAGAAATCTTGTTTTGAAGTCGAAATTCCTGTGAATAATGTGTTGGATCTTGATCCAATATCAATCAATTTAAAAACCATAAGATTTGTTCTCGATCTAGATTCAAGCAGAGGATCAAGCCCCATCGAGCATGCTGGAGAAAACCGAGCATCAAAATATTGTTGAGTAAGCAAGCAAGGCTCTTAAAATGACAATAAAATCAAAATTCCATGATCAAAACATATAGGGCATGTTTGTGTAACATTTTTCCGCGGAAAAGTGAACGGTTTTCAGCGGAAAATTCATTTTTCAAGTGTTTGGTGCGGAACAATTCCGCTGAAATGCTTTCCTGCCTCGTCAGTATTTTCTTTAATAATGGTGGAAATGAGTTTCCTATAAGGAATATGAGAAATCAATTTCCTCGGAAAAGTTATCCCTCTTGTCCATTTCAACCTAAAAACCATATAACTCTTTCATTTTTTTATTTCTTATAGAAATTATTATTTAATATTGAATAAATAATATACATATTATGTTATTTTTCTTCAAAAAATTATATCACCAAATAATAAATTTTGATTTTCTATAAGGAATCTATAGCCGCACCAAACAACATCAGCACCAATTCAATGGGGAAACTCTTTTTACACCAAACATGAATTTCTAAAATCTACTGAAATCCCTTTTCCGAAGTTTTCATTTCTATGGAATTTGCTGATATGACAATTTCCTCTTTCCGCGGAAAAGATGTGTACATAAACGTGCCTGTAGACTCCTAAAATATATACTTTTTTTCATTACAATTATAGTTGCCTTTAATTCAGATCTTTAGATTGAAAGCATAAATATCTGGATTAATCAAATAATTTTTTTTCAAAATTTTGAATTGAACACTTTCAATAATCAGATACCCATTGACATCCTTCCATAGCATGTAAACTCAATCTACTTTACACATGCAAGGGCATAACAGTAATTGTAAAGTAGGCATGAGGGCAATATGGGCATTGTGGGCTGCACATGGAGAGAGACATCTCACCTTGGCTTTGGGTGCCCTGTCCTACAACTTTTCTCTTAAAACTAGGGCTCATTCACCTTTTATCATTGCATGTCATGCAAGTCTAGTCGAGAAGAAAAAGAACACATAGACAAGTAAAAAATTACAAGGATCCTGCTTTCCATCATTGTCTCATCTATCACTCTCATGCCATTTCAAACTTGTGATTTGCAAATGAAACCAGAAAGATTCAGGAGCTGTCCATACAAAAAAGGATCAGACACAGCTACAGATCATCTATCTAAACAACAAAACCAGCATAAAAACAACTTACTAAAAAGACCCCAACTCCCCTTTTACTTACTATACACAGTGGATTACACTAATGTCATATACACTCTAACCACAAAGTCTATTTAATTGTATGCACTTAATAACAGTCTGTAACATGTCGTCCTCAATGTAATTGCTTCAGTCCATCAATCTGGGGTTGGATTGATGAGTACTACTATCAATATTATATCATCTTAAATGACGATTATGATGAAAATCCACTTTAACAACTGCCACTCCGCGCCTCATCATTAATATATAGATGCTTCCTTTACTGATAGTAACAGCAGAGATTGGAGCTGAAAACAAGACTAAATTATGTTCTGGCAACTGTTAGCAGAGCAGTTGGACTCCCTTCACCTATCCATAAAGAACTGGATTTGATGAGGCGCAATACAGATAATAAATATATCTATAAGAACATGTAAGGAAGTCACACATCCTAGTACTAGTCTCATCCAAGCAGGCATAATTACTAGCATAATTATGATTACTTACCGATTGGAGATGGGGTTAGGGCCACTTGGGACTTCATGAGCACTTGCGTTGAAGAGCCTCTCACCCCACGATGAAGTGGTGGGTGCCTCTCTCTGACGTGCATCGAGTGAGCTCGTCTCTGGAGGACCATGCACCTCTATGTTTTGATTGGTTCTATCACCCTTACCATGGTTGTCGTCCTCCATGACAACGGTGACGGCAACTTTGTCATGTTGCTCTGCGGTAACGATGATGAGATGGAGAAGAATGAGCGCAATGACAGTCGCAAACCCGATGGTGTAAGTGACCGAGGTCTTGTTCTTGCTTGCAGTTTCATCAACAGCCATGCACATTAGCTAAAACCACCACCCAGTAGCCCCTAATTGAGAAATATCCATGGGGTGATGAGGGTTGGTTTAGAGACTAAAGACTAAAAAAGAAAGAAGAGTGTAGTGCCAATGATAGATGTGATGTTGAAGCAAAGCAACACTAGTAGAGAGAGAGAGAGAGAGGGTTGGTTTAGAGACTAAAGACTAAAAAAGAAAGAAGAGTGCAAAAGACTAAGAAAGAAGAGTGCAGTGCCAATGATAGATGTGATGTTGAAGCAAAGCAACACGTAGAGAGAGAGAGAGAAGCAAAGCAACACTAGTAGAGAGAGAGAGAGAAGCAAAGCAACACTAGTAGAGAGAGAGAGAGAGAGAGAGAGAGAGAGAGATAGAGAATCTTGAAAGGTAAAGTGATGAAAGAGAGAGGACCGTTTTCTTTGTTGGGAGGGGGAAGTAGTCGAGATGAGAGCGTCTTTTTGCCTTGTCCTATGGCAGGAGGGCAGAGAAGCAACACAAAGGTCAATTTTATAGTCTCCCAAGAGGACTGGATGGACCCCACATGATGATGAGGAGAGCCGTGGGTCCATGCACAATATACTAGAATCAGGATTATAAGGGGTCCGGT
Organism: Cinnamomum chago; assembly: GCA_038049695.1. NCBI lineage: Eukaryota > Viridiplantae > Streptophyta > Magnoliopsida > Laurales > Lauraceae > Cinnamomum > Cinnamomum chago. The sequence continues at coordinate 114,836,194 of CP142451.1, forward strand.
TATTCCTATAATCAGTGGCCTACCCATACGTAAGCTATACGAAGATTTTGAGTCCACCATCAAAATCCACATGAAAATTTTTGGTTTGCCCCTCAAAATTGAATTGCGTATTTGAGGCTGCTCCACTCATATGAAAGTCCTGGTCCGCCATTGCCTATAATCCAGCAAATAGCTAAAACCCATTTGCATTCTCAATGGGTTTTAAGATTTTCTAGATGTGAATTTAAGGATCAAAGTGAAAAGTAACATCATTTCAGTCTTTAGGTCAAAATGATGTTCTTTCATGTAATGGACGTGCAAAACGAAAGCTTTGCTTACCGTATGTTTAACGGCTTTGTATCCAACAGCTGATAACATCAAGTGCGCCGGTCTTTTTTTTTTTAAATGATAATTTCCCCTCCTTTTGAAGTCTAAGAACATCAACGCATCTTTTTTTGTAGAATTAGGGCATTGACCTAGAGAAATCCATTGTTAAAAAGGGAGTGGAACTCCACTGTGGGGCCCACTTGTTGAAATCCAAATTGTTCAAAATAAACATCCTACAGGTGTGAGGTATCCTCAAATTTCATGTCAATTAAAGTTTTTGTTAACATCAGATTAACTGTCTGATAAAAAAATTGTGACTAACACTATCTGATGCATCTTCATTATCATGTTTTTCATCAAACGATCAATCCATCCAACGGTGGGACAAATCCTTATTGATGTTAAATTTAAGGAAACATCATATACCCGAAGGGAGTTTATTTTGGATAGTTCAATTTCAATGGGTGGGCTCCACTTTGAAGTTCCACTAACTTAAGGTTTCTCCATGTTAAAACCTTAGATCCGGACTCCTTTTTGAAAGAGGATTTTCATTTTCTATATGTGAATCTACAATGCAGTGAAAAAAAAAAAAATTCAAACCAGTGAAACAACAGTATATTTCTTTCATGGCTTTTCTACTGATAAATACAACACCAAACTATTTGTTTATTTGTGGTCTGATGATAATGTACTGGTACAAAGTACAAACTGCCTTCATTGAAAATTTTAATTCGGGTCATTACAAACTTGAAATTGATATTAGTCACTTCAGAAACCAATATGTAAAAGTAAAAAAGTGATTAGTTCTCCAGCACCTTGAAAAGCCAACCAACTTATTCAGCCAAAAGTAAAGAAAGGGTTTTGACTCAAAAAGGGTCAAGGCTTGTTCTGGCTAAGAGGAATATGCTGCCGACAGTTTGTTCTGGTCAGTAAAGTGGAGCTAAAGTAACAATTCCAAATTTCAAATAAAGATTCCAAAATGTCACTCCTAAATACTGTAGAAGTGGGGCCATGGACTTGATCCAACTCCATCTTATTTAAAGGCCATCAAATACAGTGAATAATCAGTTGAGTAGATCAGCTCACCCAATTCTAAGACATAGTTAGTCAAGGTCTTAAAAACAAGAGATACTACACATTCATTTGGTAGGCCACACTTGTTGCAGCGATGGATGTGGAGAAGTACACACAGAAAGTATCAACATACAATCTTCAGGTCAAGACACTAGCATATACACAATAAAACGAATTTAATCGGACTCTTCTACAAAAACAAGGAAAACAGATTCATAGCTCTACAGATGATGGGAAAAGAAACCTTCAGCAAAGTACATAGAATGAAGATAGATGGGCTAGTCAAATGTCAATGCTCTTATAGTCATACAATATGCACTTGCAGAGGTTCATTTTTTAGCAAATCAATGCATAAGATTTATTATCACATAGAAACTTCAACTCTAGTTTGAATGATCCTCTGCCCACAGGCAGTATGCTACAACATCATGAACTGTGTTATAGTTTCTTCTCTTTTCTACTCTTTTTTAGACTTTTATTTAAACAGTGTCTCAAGAGCAGTTTGATCAAACCATCAGAGCTTTGAGAACTTCGGTTTTCTCTTCTGCATTTGAGCAGACACAGCCTCCTCCAGATCGTCCGAAAGAAGCATTGCTGAATTCCATGTAGCCACATAATCTAATCCCTGATGGATGCTAAGATCCCTACTTCTAACCAACACCTCCTTTGTCCCCGAGACAGCAAGAGGTGACTTCTCTGCGATTGCTGCCATTAAACAGAGTATGATCATGTTAGCATCGTGTTTTTCAGATTTCATCATTCCGCAATGTTTCCGCACTGACAATTGCTTCTTCTTTTCTTTTATTTATTGTAACAATCTGAAAACCTTTACTAAGACTATATCTTATCCACTGTTGCATATCATTTTCCAAGATCTTCTGTCTAAAAGGAATTAACAGCTTTTGAGAATGAAGTTTTTCATTTTAAATTATTTCTTTAAATTTTTAAAATTTTCTTCCATGAAGGAGAGGATGACACATTCATAGACCAAAATCCAGAGGTCACATTTGGATCCTCAGCTGGACTCAGTTGACAACAAAATGTAATTGCCAGAAACTCTTCACCTGAAAACTGGTCATGGCAAGGAACAAAACTGTCACTTACAGGTCAGTAAGGTTATCCAAATGCATGATCTCTCATTTATGCATAAATTGATTTATCTATCTCAGTTTGCAAAGATCCAAACAGGCCCTAACTGACAGATCAGGCCATGGCCATTAAGGGCCTAAAACCATGTTTCAAACCACAACTAGCGTTAAGGGCCTCAGACCATTGTTATATGACAATTAGCATTTGCAATTGTGCTGGGTCACTGTTGTTCTCAGGCCTTCTTAACATGTAACATACATTTTACAGAGTCTCACTTAATGCCAAAGGAATGTTGTTTGCAATAGCAGGTGAGCAGCTGCAAAGAAGACCAGAAAGAGACTCTTGTAAGATACATCAAAGGGTTATATGTTCCAGGAACTAGGAAAATGGAGAGGCAGTAAAGGCCTTAAAAGTAGTTCTAAGGAAAGCCATGACAAATTGTAAAGTAACTGAAAACATGGGTTCAAAAAGAGTTGAGTGGAAAAGCAGATCTCACAAAGCCTACCCTAAAGAGATGGATAAGGCCTTGATAGTGATGATGACGACCAGTCCCCTTAGCACAAAGCTAAAACCCAGGTCTCCTCTACATTGAAGCAGCACCTAACCAACTAGCTACAGCAGTTGCTCACTTTTAATGCTTCAAAATTGTTCCAGTTAAGGCAGGAAAGTGAGCGGAAGTGTTGGCAGGTTTAGAGGCACTTCGGATGTTTTGTGGGTTTGTACCATGAAAAGTTAATAGTGTGAGTTTTGTGAGTTTCATTTTCCTTTTCAACAAAATCAAGATGCAGTCTTCTTCAGTGCAGGTGGAATTTAAGCATGTGCTTCCATTGGCCAATGGAATGGCAAATTCTTTGGCAAATTAGGGAAGATTGACACTCTCCTTTTTCCTCCTTTCTTGCTGTAGTTTTCTTCGTTTTGTTTGCTATAATGCTTTTATACCACTGTTCACCGATCCAGTTAGGCTGTTTTCCTTGCTCGTAATCTTACTGTTTTAATATAAAATTTGGTTATGGATTAAAAAAAGATAGGAAAATAAGTAAGTTTTAAGGTAGCTACGAGTTGTGTTCAGTACAAGTAGGGGGAAATGAGCCCAACACACAGCAGGACCCTGACAACATCCAAATCAGTCCCTCTGCACTGTCTGACAGGTTTTAGAATGTGGTGCCAAATCCGCCCCCATGACAAACACTGATTGGGTCAGGTTTGTTACCATCTTTCCCCTACTCCCCTTGATGCATGAAATAGCTACATATGTTCTACTAAAAGATTACATTCTTTCATCTTACAGTAGATAAATCTACTGTTAATAGATGGGTCATAAACAGGCAAGTAGGTAAGAATCCAAAAGCTGAAGCTGCCATTAAATCAACTTGGGCCGACGACTATAAGTTTGCACCCACCCTTACCCTGTGAAAACCATGCCAAAACTGCCTCAACAGGAGTGGGAATCTAATGACATGTGGAACTTCATTTGCAACTAGAGGGTATCTAAGATGACTAGAGAGACGGTACACACCCTCATTTGCAACGAAGGATCCAACATATGCAACGACATGGTAGCTAAGAAATGAAAATATTATTAGTCACTACCAGGGGTGGACCCAGGAATTTTTCCTTTTGGGGGGGGGGGGGGGGGGGGGGGGTCACACATAAAAAAGTGCATATAATTTTCAAAATATATAGGGTTTTTTGAAAATTTTGGGGGGCCATATGTGAAAAACAATAAATTTTCCTAAAACATAAGGGGGTATTCTGAAATTTTTGGGGGCCCATGGCGTTTGACAGCCCCTCCCTGGTTCCGCCACAGGCCCACAGGTCACTACCATTTGTGACTCTCATGCAGTACATTTACATTTGGAATACACACATTTATAGATGTACAAGAAGAGTAGAGGTGCATATTTAGTTTGCAAAGGCTTCCTTTTGTTTTCAAGGATCTATTACTGACAATAGACATAAATGCATCTTTTTTTTGGAATAAAGCTGAATTCCCTTTAAATTTTTGTAATATTGTATTGTGAATATTTGACATGTCGACAGTCAAAGTTTCTCCAGTCCAAAAATATCGGTTTTTGCCATACTTGTCCATTTTGTTATGGTCCCCACTCTATTTTGGCTGAGGAATGGAACTTTTCAGTGTTTTGGCCATTTATTCAACAGGGAAAAAAAAAATGGAAGTAGGGAAAATTAGTAGAATTGTAAAAAATTCATGCATCAACTTCACTATGTAAATGGCCATTTTCCTACTTAATTTGCAGCCACTTTCCTTCGTAAAACACTCCGCACAGGTTTTGGGTTTAGGATTTCCCCGGAAAAGTGAAAATAGAGAGAAAGATGTGTTTGCAGGAAACATAACACATATGAATGAATGCCTTTAGGAAGTCAGATGACCTTTAGATACTAATCTTTAAGTTCTAGAGGGTTGATGTGAGGGAAAAAAAACCTGATATGTCTGGAACAGAATCAGTTAATTCTGGCCAGAAATAGATCGGAATACTGGGCAGCAAAGTCATATGTGCTTGAAAAATATGGTTTTTCTGAGTCATTCCTGTTGCAGGCATTTATACATTTGGCAAGCACAGTTATATTTTAAGTTGTGCATTTTGCACATTCTTTTACATATTATACTTTCTGTTATGTTTTCCCATTACTAATTACTAAGCAGCTTGATTATTCTTATTTTTCAGAGAAGGTACCAATCCCAACCGAATTCCATGTTGGGCAGGCATCAAGGTGGACCACACAGAAGTATTTAAAAAAGTATCCTGGATACTAAATATTGAAAATCTAAAAAAAAATGATATGCAGCAGCTGATATTTGAAACCACATGGACTGACGTACCTTGGGCAATGGCTGACACACCCTCTTCCATCTCTTGCTTCGACTTGAAGACCCTAGAAACCAACCCTAAGTTCTTTGCCTCTGTTCCACCAAACCTCCTCCCTGTCATGGCCAGCTCCATTGCATTTCCGAACCCTATGATCCTCGGCAACCGCTGCAGCGTGCCAAGATCTGCTGCCAACCCCAGATCCACCTCCTTCACCTCAAAGAATGTTGCCTCTGTACAATACCTGGACCACACCAAACACTTGTTGAATCTAACAGCAAATGTTAAATTCATAGTCTTCACTGTGTCCTCTGTTTCTTTAAGGCAAGTTTGTGTAATAGAGAGGAAATTGGTTCCCATTTTGTGAGACACCTTTTTGTTCAGAAAGGCAAAATTTTGAACCAACTTTCTGCATAGAGGAAATTCAAATCTGATGCGGGAGGTGGAGAGCAGGATTCCTCTCCTGTGTGGAAAAGGAATTCCATGAAGCACATAATCCTTGTTACACAACCGCACCCTTAAAATAAGGGTTGCTCATCATTTGGCTCACCAAACCATGGCCCTACTCATGTAAAAATGTAGAGTGGGGCTCTTGCTCAAAACCTAGGTGACAATTTTAGGTTCTTTTTTGAATGGTAACTGAATTTTATTAGAAGCTAAGCAGCATAAAAGACATATATGGAGAAGCAACAACACAGAAACCAACAAAAACAGATGAAAAGGAATACAGCCTTTTTTCCGTTTTGTTTTTTATTTTGCGAAAAAATTCCCCTGTATATTCAAACAAGCTTAGAAAGATTCTTGTGTTTTTCGAGTTACAAAAACTCCCTTGACTCATTGTCAAATGAAAGTGAGTTTCATACTGTCAATTTCACTTTTAAAGTGAAATGTTGAGTCTGACAATATTTTTCCTTAGCCTTTAAGATGATTTCAAGTAAATTCTGCCCTGATAAAGTTTTAAATTATGGCTGATAGCTATACTATACACTAAAATATTTATCCAAATCTCAGGCCCACTGAAAGTAAAATGGAGCCACGTATACCAAAAGAAACCACCACAAAGACAACAACAACATCCACGTCTAATCTAAGTTGTGGGTCAACCTTAACCTCATATTAGTGAGAAGACTTAAGCTAGGGTGACAACACTTGTCTAACAGCAGAATAGAGGTTTGTATATGTTACTAAGAGCGAGAACACATGTTTTGTAAAGGAGACTGGCGTAAATAATGTATTTCATCATGTCTTAAGATCAGCTAATTGTATGGCTGATACTTTACCTAAGCAAGGGGTTGAGACTTGAGAGGTCTTGTCCTTGGGAGGGTTTTGTTATGTGACTCTTGTGGGTGAGAGGGTATACTACTCTTGTACCTTTATGTTTTTTTGCTTTCTCTTTGTAATCTCCTTTAATGAAAGTTTCCATTGTTACCGATAAAAAAAAGGTGAGTTCTACCATTCTTGCCATGTAACAAAGGGTTTAGCGGAGTAGCTATAAAAAAATATTACATTCATTGAACATTGCTAGTGGTCTGATCAAATGCAAAGGAAGTAATGATAAATATATAAATAGTGAACAATTCACAATCAATCTTTGATAAGATGGCTAAGAATGTTCGATTGACTTTTCATATAGCTAATAAGCGCAGTAAGCATCAAGTGTAGGCTGCATGTCTTACATAAATCACACCATTAACTAATTATTTTTCTTTTTATAGCATTAAGATGGACGGCTAGGTCCTCATGATAATAAAAAGGACCCACCATTTGTGGTTTAAAAAATCTGCCTTTCCTAGTATACTGCTGGGGCAGGTTTGAGTGCCTCCCGCCAAAATCCACATTCAAAGTAAAAAAAAAGCACACCATTCAACTATAACAATGATATGGGTCTCTGGGCTTTTCCTAGTATACAGCTGGGGCAGGTTTGGGACGGGTCCATGATGGACCTGGGCTCGCTCAATAAACCCTTATTCATCTAGACTCGAACCATTATCGAATGGGCTCGCCCAATGTTGAGGACCCAGAGTGTTAACTCAGACTCAGAATCCAGTCCTCGTCATTTTGACTCTTAAGTCAACGGATGTTTTAGCAAAACATGACATCCCTATCCATTTTTGACAGAGAGCCAAGGCCCAAGGGACGTTTTAGTAATTAAAAGAAACATAAAGGACCTCTTGGAGGTTCTTTGAAGACATAGGGACCTTCTCCAAATAAAAACCCATCACCAAAACCGAGAAGAAGAAAAATTCGGACGACCAACCGAGATTACCTAATATCGCAGGCCGTTACGATATCGATGGCGCCGCCGATGCAAGCACCCTGAATCTCGGCGATGACCGGCTTCCGACACTGTTCGAGGGCCGTGATGGCGGCCTGCATGCCCTTGATCTGTCGCCGCAGCCGCTCCCTGATCCGTCCGGCGTCACCGGAGGAGGAGGAGCCGGAGATGCCGCGCAGGGCGGAGACGTCGATGCCGGAGCAGAAGTGGCGGCCGCGGCCGGAGAGGACGACGACGCGGACGGAAGGGTTTTGGTCGAGCAGAGAGAGGGCTTTTGGGAATTCGGAGAAGAAATCCAAGGAGAGAGCGTTGAGGTGAGAAGGGCGATTGAGGAAGAGATAGAAGATTGGGAGATTTGGGGATTTTTGAACGATTTCTAGGGTTTTGAATTCTTCTCCCATGGCGGCTTCTTCTTCTTCTTCTTCTTCTTCGGGAAGGAGGATTCCTTCTTTCCCGATTTGGGGAAATAGGAGTGATAATGGGCCGGGTCTGGACATGTAAACTAGGCCATGTTAATATATGGGGCCGGACTGGATTATGTGATAGAAAGCCCAAAACCTAGCCCGACCCGCCTAATGAGTGCTTTATTTTCCAAATAATTGGTAGAAAGTCCAGCTTGGCCCGGCCCAATTGACAAAAGTACGGGCTTGAGCCTAACTTTTACTACATGTGTTGGGCTTGTTGGGCTTGAGCCCAGATTTTTAAAGTTGGGCGGGCCTAGATATACCTCAGCACGGCCTGATATGGCCCACGAACACTCCTATCGGGACTCCGAATCACCTATTGCCGGTTGTAATACCTTTACCGTGAATGGACCAATAATAGTCCGCCACGTCATTCAAAAACTGAAGTGATTTCAAAGTTTAAAAATAGACCAGATGATGTGGCGGATTATTATTGGTCTACTCATAATGAAGGTATAACAACTACGATAAGTAATTCGGACTCTCCTATCATATCAAGGACTTACACTTGTAACATGAGATGAATAATGGATGGACTAGAATGTAAACGAGTCAACTCGAGTTCAAGTTCCACGTCGAGTCAAGTTTGTCTTAGGTTGAAAAGAGTTGGGCGGGACCCGGCGCCCTGGGTTGCCAAGGCTCTGTACTCCCTAGTACTTAAGAGTGTTCATGGGCCGAGCCGGGCCAGGTGAGACTTTAGAAACATAGGTACGCATCCCACCGAAGCTTGGCCGGGCCGTCAAAGTGGTGCCCAAGTCCCTTTAGTCAAAATTACTTGGTTAGATGCAACTGTAACTAAATTATAAGCATTCCTTATACTAATTGGGCCGAGCCTAACTTTGGGTTCTCTACGGCTTAATTCAAGCCCAACCATTCATTAAACAGGCCTAAATGATATATCCAATCCGGACGAAAGCGTGCCATGAGCATCCGTACTACCTAAGCCTTTACCCTTCTGGCCTAGAAAATCAATTTTGATTTTTATAAATGAGAAGTTTCACAATAAAAGAAAACCAGGCAGACACAAATTATGGACATAATTATAAGAAGAAATGAAAATAAAGAGAATTGATGTTTTTATTTGTAGGCAAATAAGAGCCTGCACTACCATAGGGATACCCATGTCATAAAAAAATATCTTAATAACATTTTTTCTGAAATGCTTGTTGTAGGGTTTCATGCACTTAGAGGGCGAATTTGAGTTACCGCATGTTTTGAATGGTTTGGATATTCGAAGAGCGGACATAATATAATTCAACCCTTATCATATCCTTCATTTGTCACGTCTTTAATTATATTTCTTAAGACCTCACTTTGTAGAGAATTCTTAGGAATTCAATACGCAGCAAAAAAAGAAAAAAAGAAAAAAAAAATGGCCATATGCCATTTTCATATTTGGCATTGCAGAGAATTACTAATTCTAAATAGTTAAATATATAGAAACAAGACAATTAAATATAGAATTTGCATCCACAACGAATTTTATACAACGTTGGAACTTCTAATTCCATAATGTTATAACTTTCTTATGTTCAATTGGCTAGGGAGCCCTACAAACCCCATCATGTGTCAAACCTAAAAACACAACCTAACAGTTTTGGTACTAATCCATGGCCACAAAGTGGAATAGCTGACAACGTCTAATAAACTTGATTTTTTTTTAAGGGCATGGTCTAAGAACATTTTTAATTTAGTAACGCTTATGGGTCCCAAAACTCGCCATGTTCCCATTTTAAAATGCTTTACAGAGGGAATGGTGGGTAATGTGAATGGACACGAGTGAGATCTGGGTATGGGCCAGCTATATCCAGGCCCAAACTTTTTTATAGCAATGGATCTAGATTTGCCCCAACCAGAGGACCCATATCCAGACCCGATGGTTCATCACACACACACACACACAGAGTCCAGGGTTCAAATCCTAGTTTGGAACTACATGGGCACAGATCCAGACCTGAATATTCTAGGGTCCTATATACTGGATTTACGTCCAGACTTTGAATTAATTAAATGGGTTAAAGTTTGAACCCTTACCTTACTCGTATGGGTTTGGGCCGGGTGATGTTGAAATTGGGATTCTCCCAAGCCAAGTTAAGAGCTCGCAACTCCAACTGAAACCTATTAGTAGCAGGAGCATGCATCAAGATGGGCCCCAAATACTTCTCAAGACTGAAACTCACAATACTTTTGCAGCAGGATTTTCTTCACTATATTAATATAACATATTACATAACTATTTGGAGCCTCAAGGCCCTTTATAATTCTAGTTTAGACCTTTAAGACCTATTGGAGCAAGGAGAAGATCCCGTGCTCCACGGATTTCCATTTTTACAGGGGAGGAATGCATGCCTATCCCTTTTGTAGGAAATTGAATCAAGAAAAATATGTTCTTGCTTTTCATTTTTTTTGCAAGGAAATGTGTTTGTCTCACAATACCATGGCACAGTCGGCACCGAGGAAAATCATAATAGTTTTTCATGCCATTTAGGAATCCTCTCGTCGCATAAATGCACTTTTGGTTTAAACTCAGATATAGGTATAGTAGAAATGTAGAACGGTTCTCATTCCCTTTCGGATCAATTGTGGATCTGACTAGTTTCCATCCCTGTAGGCAACAACTAGGTAGGGATGGCAATGGGATGGGTTAAACAAGTGAGACACCTAGCATAAAGAAATCTCAAACAATCATAATCAAGCTTATCCAAATTCCCTGAAAAGCAAAGATGCTTCGCTTTCATTAAGTGCTAAGTTTGTCTTGTTGAATGTGAGTCATTTTCTCATAATAATACACAAGGAATCAACGAATATACAAGGAAAAAGGATGATCACAATGGAAATGTATTAACCAAAAGTATTCTCACCTTTTGGGTGTCTTGGCCCATGCATTCCATCATCTTATCTGGTAACCTCTTTTGGGTTTCTAGATCAGATACACTCATCTTTCTATCTGATGATCTTTTTATTCATGGACAAAGAAGAAAGCAGAAAAGAAGTAATACCAAATTTTATCGCTAACAGAAGATTGCGCATTTAACTATAGTCTTAGAGTCTGTTAATCATGGAAAACAGCTCGAAGGATTTTTTTTTATTTTTCTTTTTTGCGCTACCATCATAAATAGAAGGGAGAAGCTCCCTTGTATTAAGTTTGATGTAGAATTTCACAAAATGCTTAAGAAAAGTAATGCTTTCATGGCGTGTAAGGGTATCACTTTCTCTAAGATGAATGTTATCACTCACTTTAAGTAACAAATGATTTTTTTTTTGTTGGGCAAAAGAACTAACAGATGATCTTACTAGAAAGTTGTCTTTAGAATATAATGAAGTCCAGCTCTAACTTAGGCCTATTTGTAGTTTCTTTATGTTGAAGACTGACCCAGAACTTCTTCAAACAAAATGGAAATAGTACTCTTCCATTTCTACTTCTACATTAAACTTATCATTATTTATTTCGTACTCTTTTTCAAAGTATTGACCTCTCTGATGGTTCCTTGCTTTATAATTCGCTGATGCCTCTTGTAAAGTTTTATCACAAACTTACAGTGTGCTGTAGGAGTTGCAATAGGTTACGTAAGTTGGGGGATCGATCCCTAGGCAGCCGAAAGACATGCAGGAGTTGCCAATCAACTGAGCAGCGTTCTTTGTTGTCATGTGTTGAAATCACGCTAGGTTGAGTTGAAGTCTTGTTGAGCACTATGAGTAACATATGTAAAATCAACTTGAATCCCAGTAATTTATTAACGGGTTGACATGTCAAAAGGAACTCAACCAAGAAGTTGCATTTGGACCTTTAATTATTACCCGAAGTAGGGGTGCACAAAAAATCCGTCGATCCGTAAATTCGATCTGATCCGTTGATTTTTATCCGATCCAAAGGTAAATGGATTGGTGACGGATTGAAAATTTTGTAATCTGTTAGCAGCGGATCGATAGCGGATTTCACCCTCAATCCGCGAATTCAATCTGATCCGATCCGTTGACATTAAATATTAATTATATATAAGTGGTTTTAATATAAATTAAGATGTCTAAATTTAAAATAAGAAAAAAAACTAATGGGTCAAAATGTAGTTTTTTAACAACATGTTTAATATTTTTCTTTTAACATTAGATTGAACGGATTAATCCGATCTGATCCGGTCCTCCACGGATAGGATTGGATCGGATTTTAACATCCACGGATTGGTGACGGATTCCAAATCCGTCAATCCGTAGGTACCGGATTGGTGACGGATTTGGCATAATCCGTACCAATCCGATCCGTGTACACCCTTTCAAAGGACCCAACTTGAAAAATCAGTTGTGGGCCTTTTCCCATAGCTGTTTGATAATCGGGTCGAGGTCCAAGTGAGGATGGTCATGACAATCCAACTGTAAATATATATATATATGTGTGTGTGTGTGTGTTAAATCATATGATACATATCATTATATATAACATGAAATATACATAAACATATTAACAATATTAAAAACTAATATTATTTTATAACATAAAATAATCATCTACCATGGCTTTGAGTTAGGCTAGAGTGAGGCCCACCTCCAACCGATCTTCCACTTAACACAAGCAGACATACTAAGCATAAACATCATAACTAACAATGCTTTATTAAACCTGCACTTTCATAAATATCAACATCCTTGATTTTTCCCATGTTTTATATGTCTCCCTCTAAACCTGAATTTGTTCCCTTCAAGAATTTGAGACTGATCCATTCATTAAATCTGGTTTGTATCAAGCCAGCTTGACTCAGCTTGATGGACTCTGCGCAAGCTGGGCTTATGGCCCAGTTGAACTCGGCTTGAGCTCAGTTCCACTAGCTCTAGCTAGGGCGCGTGTAGCTCATGCTCCTCTCAACCAAGTGCTCGGCTCAAGCTCGAGCTCAGCCCATTAACACCCACAAATGTCCGTATGAGCCCACGCCCAAACTCAAGTTTGAACTTCTCTTGTTAATATTCATAAAATGCATATGTGAAAAAGAGAAACCAAGCCCAATCCCAATTCCGAGCTCAGCTCGGCAAAGTGAGGACAAGCAAAGCTAGAACTTAAGCCCGACTCTGGCCCATAACATGCTCGAGCCACATTTCAGGCAGTCGAGTTTGGCTCGAGCTCGGTCAGCTCTATTTAATCACACCCCTTGATGAAAATATATTCATATCATCATCCCTTTCAGGCTTTGCTTTCAGGCCTTTGTGCTGGTTCTGGGTCTGAATTTTTGGTCCGATAAACAATAGGGCCCTGTCCGACCCACGTTCAAGTCGGTTCAGCTCATGAAATTGTATTCAATGTTTTCAATGACATGGGCTTTGGGTCATTCCAGAAAAAGGCATGCATTCATATGGACCAAGCACTTGACTCCACATTCCATTAAATGCCCCATGGGATGGTGTCACCAATTGTATCAGTTGACCGCCACAGGCATACAAACTGCATTATTGTTATCAATCAATATGACTGCTAAAATTAGAAGAAGAAAAAAATTCAATGGGCCCTGATACTAAAAGCCCACCTTCTGGTCCCATGCAACTTTGTACACTACAGTGGGAACCCTAATCAATTATTTTGATTGGGACCATAAAGTCTTTAAATCATGACACTACAACCATCTTTTCCACAAGTATTGAAAAGATGGCCGAAATGGCAAAGAGCCTAAATTCAGTGGAGTACGGAATTTATGTGGGTGAGACTCATAGAGATTCTCTGAGCCCATCCTACAAGTCTCTTATTGGGGTCCATCTTTCATATGGAAGAATATCAAGACCACTTTCCCTTGTTGATCTACCAGCATCGAAAATTTCATTTCAGCATGATTGATCACATCGAAAATTACACCGACGCTTTTGGCCGGCCTCCGTTATAAGTTCGACACTAAAATTATATATATTTTTTGTAGTGCACTTATCTTAGATGTGATCACTCCAACGGTAGGAACTTTAGTATGATGATAGAGAAAGGAAACATAATAGACAATGACATATTTATAGTGATGAGCTTATAGAATTCTCAAGTCCCACCTCTAGAAATCTGGACTCCAATATGTGAATGGTGATTTTATGCATCGTGGCTTCTTTCTTTGGTAATTCTTATCGTTGAGTTTCCTTCTTTGATGGGGAATTTTCCCCATCTAAGGAATCCGTAGTACTTTTATATGGTCGTGCTTAAGGGACCACATGGAAGGGACCACATGGAAGAATATTTATAAGTGGAGATTAGGTAGATAGAAAGATCTCTTCATGGATAAATGTTAGGCGAGCAATAAGTAGGTACTGGGCTCATATCATGGATAAGGTTGGGCAAAAAGTCGAACTTCATTAAATTATTCGGATCACAATTAACACACTTGATTTAATAGCTTCAAAGTTTGAACGGATGTATTTTAATAATACCTATTCCTCTTAGACTTACTCAAGTCCAGTAGCCAAACCCTATTTTCATGGATTAGGTCCAAGTCCTTTCCAAGTAAATGGGTGCCCATTGCCATTGAAGGGTATTCCCATTTTTTCTATAAGATACAATTGGCTTGAGTTGACCAAAGAGTCAGAAACGCCTGCTAACTGTTGAAAAAGATAAGAAATTGGAGGAGGGGTCGTATAAATATCATGACCAAATTAGGCAGGTTGTTTTTGCATATGTTAGAAACTACGATGAGTGGTAATATTAGGGCTAACCTTATCAATAAGGTAAAGTAAGCTCGAGTAAAATAGCTCCACACATGATGTGTAAGGTCTCAATTCATAATTACTATGATTAAAATTAATGAATCAATTTAATAGGTGGTAAGACTTCATACAGCAGAATCCTTTGGGTAAGCGTGCGAGAAATCTTAATTATCGTTGTCATCAACCCCTCACGCGTTGTGATCCCGGACTTAACCTCTAGGGTCGTGACATAATGGATTGACCCAATCCTACGGCAGTGGATAATCGGACTGATAATTGCGATTGGATTGAGAAGACATGATTAAACTAATAGCAAATTAAATTTTTTTTAACAAATCACAGATTTTCATACAAAGGGACCTAATCTACTTTTGAGGGATCCAAAATATGAGCAAGTTGGGATATATAACCTAGTTTAGTTCCACTTTGATAGATATGTGTTATTCACCATTGTATTATTGGATAATATTTTCATTATTCGGTTGCAATCAATTAAAAAGTCAATAATTCTCATAATGGGAGAGAAGTATTGGGCCTCCATCAAATCATGGATGACAGTTTGAACGAATGGTTTGATAATGGATATGATAGTTTCATGCAATGCACATGCATCGTGAGAGATTTAATCAGTTTTTTTTTTTTTATGACCTACCAAACCCAATTATGTTGATGATGATTGAGCTGAAACTTTGATGTATGTAGTCCAAAGAACATGTGTAATGCCAAAACCCAATTTAATAAGATTTTACTTGTAAAATAAATAAAATTTTGTTATTAATTTAAAAAGATTTAACTAATGTAGAACATGTGATTTTACTAATGTAGAACAGGTAGTGGGGGAAGTAGGGCAATGGTGAAAAATTAGAGAGAAGGTAGGCAAAAAGGATTTTGAATTCTGATAAAAAAAAAAAGATTCTCTAGCTTTAATTATATAGAGAGCAAAAGGGAGTGACCATTATTATACATGTGACCTTTTGAGATGGAGCTACATGAATGATAAAATTAGTGAAGGAACACCAAAAAAATCATTTCTCATTAGGTGTTTCTTAGCAGTGGTTGGTAGGGTATAGAATTCCCAAACCCCTGCTCCGCCGAGCCTGAATAATGAGTGCTTGTAATTTAGTGATGATCTATCCAAATAATTATTAAAAAGCCCTACAACTGAAGTAAGTTTGGTTCGACCTTACTTAACTTGATTGACTAAGTCGGGCTTGGGCTTGACATTTATGACCTAAGTCGGGCTTGGATTGGTTACAGGCATATGTTTCTAAAGTCGGACTAAGCTTGGATATGCCTCAATCCGGTCCTCTTATGATCTGGCCTCAGTTTTAGCTCAATCAAATCGACATGAAAAAATCTATCAGGAAAGGGGGCCATATGTAAACGACATAAGAATTTCAATTTTAATCTTCTTGCCCTATGGTGGAGAAATAAACTTGATGATTCTCAAATCAATATAGGAACTAGGTCAACTGGTCAAACCCAACAAATTAAATAAGAGCTCCTCAGCTCCTTATAAATATAAATATTTGAAATGTGCCTCGAGCGCCACGTTTGTAACATATAAAGAATCTACGAGGAATCCGTAAATTTTGAAGATTCTTCACAACACCTATAATAAGGATACCTCGTTGAAGTTGTATAGCACATGATTTCACATCAAAATATTGGCTTCTAACTATGCATACAACAAAGAAAATCGGCATTTTGGTGTGTATATCTGCACAATGAGGAATCTCAAATCCTATGGGGGGAGGTCGGATATAATAATTCTTAAAATTGAAGATTTCCACTAGCCCAAATCCTTATAGTTTCACAATTGCCAAAAACGACCTTACGGTCTTTAGGAGAGAGGAAAGGGGTTTCTTGTGCTCTTCTAAATTGAATAATATATAGAAAGTCAAAGAGCGGACCTACTCATCAAACCAAAATAGGAAACACAAGTATAAAAGATATCTCTAAATCTAGTAATAGAAGAAAGCTTAATTAAATAAGGAAAATGCTCATAATTCTATTCTAATTAGCATCATTGCTGATTCTTTAAACAGGAACATGGCTATTGTTTGAATCAACATAGACAACTAGTACAAGCAATCACTGATAGCTCTTTAGGCATCACCCTCTTCACATAAAAAATTGTACTGGCGAGAGACTTGGGTAGTGTGTGTGGGTGTCTCCGTCTCAACCAGAAAAATAGAAAGATAAAGAGTCTGAATTGATGAATCACTAACTTTCATGAACCAAGATTTGCAGAGTTTGCTAAAAACTGCTAGTTTGACTTAGCAAACCATTTGAACCAATATAGGAACCAAGTCAACCAGGTCGACCCAATTGGTCATATAAGAATAGCACTTCTCAGCTCGTTAACCAACAGTGCATTCAATGATTAAAGTGCCAACGCCACCACTAGCAGGGTCTGCACTTCCTTGATATGAACAAGGAATCCTTACAATTCCATTTCCTGTTTTAAGCCAAAAGAGTTGTAAATAAGACTTCAATGTTTCATATTAACTTAAAATCTAAAAACCCCACATCACTACTTGACTCATTGGTCTTTCAAAGAGAATGTCTTTCCTAATTGCATGGTGACTTTTACACTAAGATTCTTACATCCAACCATCCCAAGAACAGAGGGAGCCTTTTTGTCAATCTAAGTAAAATATAAATACAAAGTTATATTCTGTGGGTCTCAAGATACTCTCCCTACAACCCTCTAAATTTTTCTATAAATTCTGTGACAAAAATTTTGTTCTTTTTTTTCGCTGCAACTTGTGAAAGGTAAAGATTCAACCCCACAATCTAATGGATGACACGTAGAGGCTTTTCATTTGGTGGGTTACAACACACAATTCTTCACAAATATACACTTGAATGAAGCCATTGATGGAATCCCTATACCTCTACTTTCTCCAATTCCTCTTATAGTAGTTCCTTAACTTCATCATCTCCAGCTAGCATGCCTTATCTATGAAACCACACTAATCATATGTCAATAGCAATCACTGTTTTAATTCATGATGATGATATCAATATTAGCATTGATCACTTTCAATTATTTTTATTTCACCCCCTGAAAACCCATAATGGAATCCTTACCTCCCTTCTTTGTCCATTCAAATTAATGGAACACCTCATGCTCAAAGGAGATTAATTGTCTATTCTCATTCCTGTAATAGAACTTTCTAACGTTCCTTTATCTCCAGCTTGCATAATTCCATATCCAGCTCAACCACTTTTTCCTTCTTTTGTCTCACCTCTTTATTGGCAAATCCATATCTTTAATAGGATGATTCTCGATGGAAAACTCTCTCATGCTTGCTCTTGTATAGACAATGGATAAGATATCTACAACAAACCCATATCAACAATCAAATTGAAATACAAAGAGGACAACAGAAATTCAAATACAAAGAGGATGTACACTTGGGGGAAGGATAAGGATGAGAAGCACTATCGTTTAATAATATTAAATGACAAAAATCAAGTAGCTAGGCACAATCTGTGGATGTTGAGAGAGAGAGAGAGGCCCATTAAACTGGGGATGGGCTTGGGCCATGCCTTCAAGATGATCCTGGCCTCATTGGGTAAGATTTGAGGAGGCCCGTGGACTAGGGGCGCTCATGGACTGGGCCAGATTGAATGAACCTGCAGTGGGTTGGATTTGGGATGTGCTTTCAGGCCCATGTATAAATATAGGCCTAATTTCTGGCCTGATTGTTGAATGGCCTGGGTCTAAGCTTGTGTATGGTAAAGGCCCAGTCCAGCCTAACTTATTTAGTGCAAAGAAGTTCATACATTTAAAAAATGGACCATGTCCGGGCATGACTTTCAGGCCTGTGGTCTGGATCCGGGCCTCAATTAGGTCTAACAGCTAAAGTGTCCGGTCTTAGACAAACGCCCCTTCCGCGGACTGAACTTTGGCGACATTGTAAGTATTTTGGGTTCTAGGGCCCGATCCACGGTCCCAATTGATAGCCGGGCTTTGACAATGGCTGGCCCTGCCATGACCAGCCAAAGATGAGAAAATTAGGTTTTCTATGGGCTAAACTAATTGGGCGGCGACAGCTCTTGAGGACCTAAACTATCCAGGCCCAGCACATGGGCCATACATCAAAACACTAACCAATAAGACATGCCCACTTAGTACTTGACACAGAAGGAAACAAGTAAGAAAAAGCACAAAACCCAGAAGTGAGGTATATTCCTCAACAGTAACAGACTTTAGGAAGAGGAACTCTGCAAAAAGGTCCATTTTATGAAAAAGAATCTCCATTGTGAAAAAATTTGGCAACATGCCCTATACTCACTTTGGTATCTTTTTTGGATCCTTTATTCCCTTTGCAGCTTTTCATCTGAATGGTTAAAAACAACATCTAGTGGAGTCTGAAATTCAGCTCCCAAGCTTTGCACTACAACTATATTTTGACTAAGAATAGTCAAGAATCTAACCCATCAGCCCAGTAGAATCCAGATGTGCTTTGTATGCTTTTTTTCTGAATGGTTAAAAACAACATCTAGTGGAGTCTGAATTTCAGCTCCCAAGCTTTGCACTAGAACTATATTTTGACTAAGAATACTCAAGAATCTGCCCCATCAGCCCAGTAGAATCAAGATGTGCTTTGTATGTTTTTTTTTAAAAAACAACATCTAGTGGAGTCTGAATTTCAGCTCCCAAGCTTTGCACTAGAACTATATTTTGACTAAGAATACTCTCTTATCTGACCCATCAGCCCAGTAGAATCAAGATGTGCTTTGTATGCTTTTTAGGTCACTGTTAAGTTAGAATTTTGTAATGAAGGACCCATCAGGGATGGATAATGCTCCAAGATTTTCTAGATTAGAAGATTAGCCATGAAATCCATAAGTTAATTTGTAGGCCAATGACTAAATTTTAAAAAAAAAAGCAAAAGAAAGAATTCAAGACTATCAGAAAATTCTAGCCTTTACAACTGTTAAGAAATACAAAACTTTCATTGACTTATTCTTAATAATTCATTACTTGTATAAAAAAAAAGTGTTTCAAGCACCCGGCAAATTATATTATCTAATCAGTGTTAATAACTCTCAAACATCATATAATCTTCTGGGCACTTATATAGAAGAAAGAAATCTAGGGATAAAACCCAATAATAAAGAGAAAATAAGTAATAAAATAAAAAGAAGAAGATGGGGAGTAGAGTTGATGTCATGAATCTTGATTCTAGGTACAAGACACAAAGCAACTGGTGGGTAATCAATCCATGGATTAAAAGTCGCCAATAGCGTTTTTACAACTCCTCCAAGTGGCATATATAGATCAAATTTATAGATTAGAAGTTATAGGCCTTGTTTGGCATCTCTACTCTTTTTTTGACAGACCATTCAAAATAGAGCCATTAAAAAAAGAGCTATAAAAAAAAGAGGCTAGAACAAAAAACCGTGTTTGGTTATGAACGAATCTACTTCAAATAGACCGTTTGGTATGCCCTCTATTTGCCTCTTTTTAGAGGGGTAACTTCTGTCATTATGTAAAAAATGAACTTATGCACATTTTCATCAAAATATGCCTTCTACACACATACCATAACATCATAATTACTTATCATTTGAAAACTACAACCATTTCCATCAAAATAGCCTATAATTTGTGACAATTTAAAAATTATTGTTAGGAATTTTGTATTTGCAATTTGATGGATGCATTAACATATTCACATCATCTGAATTTACACTCATGCATTGTTTTAGAAAATCTTGAAATCTTGTTTTATACATGCATTGTTTTTAAAGAGTTGTAAAAATCTTGTTTTATGCATGTTTTGTTTCTAAACTTGGATGCATTGGTTTTAGAATACAAACTCTTTTGAAAACCTAATTCTTTGTGAATTATATTTGGAAAATCAATTTGAGAAGTTAGGTTTGAGCCTTGCATACATTCATCACTTTCAGAATCAGTTTTGTATGCATTTTCATTTGAAAAGAGTTTTTAGAAATCAAGCTAGCCTTTGTTTTTAAAGTTTCAAATCATTTTAGGCTCCTTGTGTTTCATGTTTTTAAACTTCTTAGAATGACTTAAAACATGTTATTCAAGCTTGATTTAGTGGCCAAAAAGTTCCCCAAAGAAATACCTTCAAATATGTAAAAATTGGATTTTTGGTCAACAGGGCAGTCACCCGGCAGTGTCGCCGGTCGACCGAGACCTGTATCTCGGTCGACCGAAAACACTGCAGCTTGACTGCACCTGAAGCTCCAACGGTCACTTTTTTGACCGTTGTGTGGTCTAGGTCGACCGAGACCTGTGTCTAGGTTGACCGAGGACTAGCCGTTGGACATTTTTTGCTATAAAAATGAGTTCTTTCCTTTGTCCAAAGTTGGAGATTTTTAAGCCTTCTTTGAGGAGCTTTGAGACAAGACAAAGGGGAGGAACTAAGAGAGACCAAATGGGTCATTAAGTGAAGCTTAAGCTTGGATCAACTAAGTTAAATCTCCAAGTAAGTTTTACTTTTAATTAATCATTTGTTATGTGCTTTATTTGAAACTTTGGAAAATGATTTCAAGCATGATAACATTGATATGTTGAATCCATTCTTCCCTTCATCTTTGATATTCAAGATTGGATTCATCACTTTGATTTCAACCCAAGTTTTGTTTTAAACTTTCTTAATCATGCTTAGCCTAAATCTTTGATTTCCTTTATATTGCATGATTATTTCACTTGGTTGAAACTTCTCTTGTTGTTTTCATTCATTTAATCTTTAGTCAAATTAGTTTTGAAAACAACATTGCACATGCATCACTTGATTAGGCTTAAACACTTTCATACAACTTGTGATCTTTAGATTTTCATATCATTCACAAGTGTGTAATTGTTCAAGTGATTTGCATAGAACTTCAATCATATCTTTTTGTGCCTTAAACTTTCGAATTGCATTAAGTATAAATTGATTGAGCTTACGTTTAAACTTGATTGAAGTTTTCACACACACACTTCATAAGCATACATCTTTGCATTTCTTTAAGTGTTTGTGTGAGTTAGATTTTCATTTTAATATCCGCCTATCTTAGAGGCAAATTCATTGAGCTTAAATTGTAATCTCTTAGAGTGTTGTGTAAACACTATCTTTGAGAAAATCTTCTTGATTTGTAAAGGTTATTGCTTAGCCTAAGAAAAGCATTGTGTAAAGGTTATTGCTTAGCCTAAGAAAAGCATTTTGTAAAGGTTATTGCTTAGCCTATAAAAGCACATTGAGAGGTTGTTGTTTAGCCTAGAAAAACAACATTGTAAGGGTTATTGCTTAACCTTTGAAAAAGCATAAATAGTGGAAATCCGGTGGGGTGATTAGATCACAAGCCGGTAGTGGATGTAGGCATTGAGGCCGAACCACTATAAACCTTGGTGTTGTGGTGTTTGCTTTTGTGGTGATTGTGTTTATTAGCTTCCGCATATTGTATGGTTAATCATCACATGTGACTAGTTTTTGTTAAGAAGTTAAAATTATTTTAAATTGGTCACAATTGTAGCTCACCCTATTCACCCCCCCCCCCCTCTAGGGTTAGGATCCCGAGGACTTTCAATCATAACATCAAATACAATTATATATTGTCTCCATCATTTCATCGTCACACACCATCACTCCATGTTGCATGACATAAGATGAAAAAAAAAAAAAAAAAAAAAGAAGAACCATGACATAAGATGATAAAAATCAAACACGATGATAAAAATCAAACACGAGCAGAAGCATCTCGCCAAATGGCATCTGCAATTGAATTTCTCTTAGCATCCATCTTTGTCCTATCTATGATATCAAATGTATAAGTGTTTTCTCCATGTGATACCTCAACGTCAGTGACATGCTCTACTTAGTGCCGCCGCCTTTTTTTTTTTTTTTTTTAAATTTGGCTATCGGAGGATTACCAACCCTTTGGGCTGGACTAATCCCTCTGGGCCCATTGGGAAGCCAGGTAAACTCTCATGTAGCCCCAATGTGGTAGTGGAGTTTCAAACCTAACCTCCGAGTGTAAACTATGGTCCTAGACCAACTGAGCTACTCTTTGGGGTTAAGTTAATGCCTTCTTGAAAGAATTCTTTAGTTTTTGTTGTAGAAGTCCTTAGGTATTCTATGAGGGATTTAATACTTTGGAAGATAGCTAAAAAGAGTATAAAGTATTGTTTGGTCATGCTCCCTACCTTATTTATAGAGTTTTTCACAAGCATAACCTGCTAAGAAGGCAATAAATCCTAATGGGATCATATCTTATATAAGCTTGCTACATATATAAATTAGAATCTCCCACAGGGAATCTAAAGCACTTGGCCTCTAATACATCACTTAACATTCAAGCCAAAGCTGAAAACAATGGTTGATTGACTGCTTGTGGATTCCACTTTCTTTTCCCATAGACATTTGAAATTGGTATTCTACAAGTTTTTGTGAAAACTCATAATTTCTATCATAGTACATTGTTGGCCAGTGTAGAGGAAAAGAGCGTGTAGAGCCATAGAAAAAAGAAATCATTGCCGTGAACTCTCCCATTTGGAGGAATGCTCATGTGCATCTATCCCTCACTATAGGGCGAAAGACACTTGCGTAGTTTTCCCTCCTTGCACACATGCGAACATTTATGGCTTTTCCTTTTATGTATATGAATATTTTCAATTATGTAGATTTTCCTCACCATATGGTGTGGGATTGATGCACATGAACATTCCTCCCCCCCACTTTAAACTATAAAATCCTTGAAGCATGGGTTTTGGCCATCAAGTTTACATTGCATATCCACAAAAAAAAAAAAAAAAAAAAGAGATTTCACATCATCATACATGTACTTTTTTCTCCACTATCTATTTTCTTTCATAGCAAAACCCAACTTCCCTAAATTTTGAGTTGTAAATGGATTGAATGAGAATTGGGTTTAATTAGATCTGCTACCCCTTAACTATATCCTTCCGATTCACTCTCTCTTATCTCTTTTCAGAGCTACCCCTTAACTATATATACCCATCCAATTCACTCTCTCTTGTCTCTTTTCTTTCTCTTTCATTTAGCTCATTTTGTTTCCTCCCTTGCTCATTTTATTTAGCTCATTTTATTTCCTCCCTTGCTACATCTTGCTTTTTATTGGGCAAGTGTGTAGTGAAAGGTACTACACTTTACTCTATTTTATATAAGGGTATACATATATATATATATAATATAATAAGGGTGGGCCCTTGACTACATCTTTCTCTCTTTTATAAGGGTATCTATATATATATATATAGCTTAAACCTGATTATATATCATCTGACTTGAGTAAGGTCAATGTGCCACAATTCACATGTGCCACAATTCACATATTTATATTTTGATGATAAAAAGGCACAAGTCAATGGTTACAATGTAATTAGCACTTACTTTTATTTTGATAATAAAAAAAGTACACCTATATATTGTCAATTTGCTCTCTTGAATCTCTCTGATCACCTAATACAATGAACCTAGCAATTGATAAAGAGCATTTTTTTAACCTAGGACATTTCTTGGCAAAAGTAAAAAAATAGTTCTAGGACTCTTTCTGAAAGATGTTTGAAAGAAGAACGTTGTACAGAGATTCTTAGAATTATATAATACAAGTCATGGACCTATCAATTGATATAGAGCATTTTTTAACCTAGGACTCCTTCTTGGCAAAAGTAAAAAAATAGTTCTAGGGCTCTTTCTGAAAGTTGTTTAAAAGAAGAACATTGTACAGAGATTCTTAGAATTTTAACCACTACGGCACCACCTCAGATGGTGGAAATGCTGAAAGAGTATCCAAAGACAGAGATAGAAAAGATTTCGCATGTCTGTCAGCTTTTGAGCCAATTGGATGTTTAGTTGGAACTAGACCTTCTCTTGGTTAGGTCCAGTACCCAAATGTGTTGTCTCAACCTATATATTTCCAGCAGGGGTTACTTGGATCACTGCATCAAGTTCACTATCCATGGTTCATAGCTCTTTTGTCTGACACAAATCCATTATTCCACTAAGTGAGTGATCCTGGAATCTCTTGGGATAGGATGAAATAGTTCATATTGTTAAATCCCTCACAAAGATATGTATGTGTGTGCGCGTGTGAATTTTTTGTGGAAAGACTTTGACCCTATATTTCAAACTTTTACAATGATGCCCCCATGTTCTAATCCTAAATTGTTCCTGTTTCTAATATTGGATTATGAAGACTTGGGTTGGGTCATCCATCTAGCAGAACCTAGACTTCTAATCGACTAATAAGTTAAACATTGAAACAAAATCATGTAGATCATTTGATATTGTGACCCAAATTGAAATGGCCTGCAATCTAAATTGATGTGAAACACATCCTTAATTTTCCGCGATTATTTGGGCACGTCCAATGAAAGATGGAGACATTTTTCCTCGGACACAGATCTGGACCACTGGGTCTTTAGTTGGAGCTAGCTAGACCCTTTGTATCAGTCGGGTCGAGTCCCGTCTCGAGTCGAACCCAACCCATTTACAGACCTAATTATACATGGATGCTTTGGGCCACACGGAGGTTCTTTGGGCAGAAAGAGAGGGAGAGAGGGATACAACTGTACAATACAAGTGGATGCGTTGGATCTGACGTGGAGTGTCTCGAGTCGAACCCAACCCATTTACAGACCTAATTATCATGCCCGGCCCTGAGCAGGGGCTGCAAGTGCCCTTGCCCAGGGCCCATTTTTCAGGGGGGGCCCAAATCTCTATTCAAGGCTGAGACCGAGTCATGTCTAAAAGGGTTAGAAATCAATGATTTTTGCATGCCGTTTGACATACTTTATAAAATGCGGATGTTGCATTCAACTACTTGTGCCACTTGCAGTAAACAAACACTATCAAGTTAAATGCACCATGCTTTAATTGTGTGATTATGGCTTTATTAATAGTATAAGCCCCTAAATCTGTTGAGCTCTCACTTTGCTCTAGGAAGAGTCAATGATCTTTTCTAAAAAAAAAAAAAAAAGCATTTTAGTGGTTATCTTTAAGTCTCTTGCATCATGTGAGTAGTAAACCGTACTTGTAACTTAGTTGGTGGTTAAAATATACAGGTTTTCAACACCTACCGGGCTGCTCAAAATTGGTTCACCATGGCTGATAAAATGAGCCAGAGTCCTTCGAATGTCTCACTCTAACTTCCTTTGAGTGGAAAGAGTGGCACTCTGCAATAGGATCATTAATTGAAAACCCAAGCCATTTAATATGTAATGTCTCCAAATTTTTTAGAGGTGGCCTCTGAGTCCTCCTAATCACAGGTTGGCCACCCAAACAGAGGTCGGCCTCTGAGTCCTCCCAATCACAGGTTGGGCCACCCAAAATTTCTAATATATATATATATATTTTACAAACAGATCATCAAGCTTTCAGCCCTTCACCCGTTCTTCTCATCTGTTAGTGGGGCCCACCAATGATTTTTTATTCCCCATATATGATGCTTAAATTCTGGTTTGAGTTCTCTTTCTTCTTCTTTTTTTTTCAAATAGTTATACTTGGGCATCATCAACCCATTGCAAATTTTTCACATCAGTGGGATCCACCAATGATATTATCACATATGATGGTTGAAGAGGCCTAACTTTTACTCTTGCGCTGGGCCCTGAAAAATTCAGAAC